>OZ038385.1:31462640-32062640 GCA_964036045.1 Eutreptiella sp. 'Long Island Sound 2002' | reverse complement strand
CCAGTACCAGCACCATTACCCCTACAACGCCCACTCCCTCGCATGCGTGATTGATCCAATACGCAACACAAGGCACCCATACCCCCATCCCCACCGCCTGCACCTGCAGCGTATGCTCAACCATGGCTGCGCGTGCTTCATCCACCAGGTCTGCTTTATTGAGCACCATTCGGTCTGCACACATGACCTGGGCAAGTCCTTCATTTCGGTACCCATTTCGAGTCATCGGGGCCTGCGAGGGTGGACAGAATGCTGCTCAGCCAGCCACAATTTCAAGATGGTGGAAGATGCACCACTTGGACAAACAAAACAGAGCGCTTCATGCATTCGGTGCACCATGCTTTTACGATTTTGTGGTGGAAAGCGCCCAAACTGTTCGGCAGCCGATGATAGGATACAGCACATGGGCTACTCAGTGTGCGTCTGTTGTAAGCTGCGGGCTCTTGGGTTAAAGGGGTTTGTGGGCAGACATTCTGGTGTGCCAATGTTGCCTCGTGCCAGTCAGCTGGTGCAGGATCCCCCAATATCAGGACGCCTGGGGCATCCCATCCCACCCCAAAGCCCTACTTACTCTCAGAGCATGCACACACACACACACACTTCGTGCGGGAAAACCAGTGGGGACCAAACGCGGGGCACAACGTCAGTGAAGACGAAAGCAAGCGAAGGCAGAGCACTGGTCACCGAGACAATTTCATCAGGCCATTAACAAAAAGGTAGGCAAGGTCCTTTCTGCGACAGGAGTGACGGCGAAGTGGAGTCGTGTTATCACAGTGCAATGTAGTACTGATCACTGAAGACCCAGTTCACTGTCCGGCCCTGTCTAGCCAATGAGTGTAAGAGTTGTTGAGGAACGCAGCGCTACTTACATGTCTACTCTAAAGGCACTTCGCTGGAGACGGGTGTAACCACCCGCTCACACACACACAGACTCCCAGGGGGGGCAGTCATGGTTACTGGGTCGGACTTTGGCGGCGTGAAAATGGAGGATGTCCCAGTCCCCGCACCAAAAACCTGTGGTGCCGTCCGGTGACAGGGATGGATCCAATTGCCAACTACTGTAGCTGTCCCCCGCCCAGTGTGCATGTCGTCGCAGCCAAGCGGCGCACATCGTGAGGTGGCAACAGTGTGGCATTGGGAGGAGTGGGCGAATCGTGTAGAGGTAGCGGACAGTGGCTGTGTGGTCGTTGGGGCTTGTTGACAGGCCCCTAGTGACAGCTGAATGTGCCGCTGTGGTGACCTGCGGCAATGCATACCCGCTGAGAAGGGCTATTTGTAACCAAGCGGAGAGGGACAGCAGCTCCCCCGCCCATGTCGTGGCCCATGGGCGCGCGTTGCTCAGGGCGCCCGTCATGATACCCGGGAGGTAGGCAGGATAGGCGCTTGCAGGAGACAGGAGGGGGGTGGCACTTTTCAAGCTCCAGGTTGAGGAGAGCGCGCTGGGGTGCAGATACGCCAGCCCCTTACCTGTTTCCCCGCGAATCATGTCAAAACCGAGGGCTGTGGTGGACGCTGAGTGGCAGCGATGTTTGCAGGCGTCCCCAGGACCTGACATACACTCGCAGAGCACATCCAGACCCCATGCCTCGCCCAGCAGGTTACACACTATGGAAATGATGGGGTGGATTTCTGTGTCGGGAGTGGTGGTGGCAATCAGGATGTTGTCTCTGAATTGCCACAGTGCGGTGATCCCCTGCGGTGACTCCCAGTAGGGGAACCCTGCCTCAGAAACTGTGAGGGAGCCCAGGCGGCGTAGTAGGTGGCGGTTTGTATACACCTTCCACAGGCTGTGTAGGTCGGCACACACACACACACACACACACACACACACCTTTGCGGTTACGGGTTGGGACGGAATTCCAGCAATTTTGTACATCTGCTGCCTCTCAGAAACTTGCGCTGGGTCTCAACGGCACGATACGATACGATACGATACGATACGATACGATACGGTACGATACGATACGGTACGATACGATACGATACGGTACGGTACGGTACGGTACGGTACGGTACGGTACGGTACGGTACGGTACGGTACGGTACGGTACGGTACGGTACGGTACGGTACGGTACGGTACGGTACGGTACGGTACGGTACGGTACGGTACGGTACGGTACGGTACGATACAATACGATACGGTACGGTACGGTACGGTACGGTACGGTACGGTACGATACGGTACGGTACGATACGGTACGGTACGGTACGGTACGGTACGGTACGGTACGGTACGCTACGATACGATACGATACGCTACGATACGATACGATACGATACAATACGATACGATACGATATGATACGATACGATACGATATCTATTGGTCTCTTCCAGCCTGGCTCTCTCGCTCCTGGTCGTCCTCCATCCTTCCTCGGGATATCGTCGATGCATCCCACCTCATCCTGAATCCCCCTCCTTCCTCTGAAAGGACCCACCATCACGAGCTGGCTTAGGGTAGCCCCTCCTGTTGTAGTCCACTGGGAGGTACCCCTGATATGAGTACAGTCTCCTTGATTCTGACTGAATGACACAATTCACAGGACTTTCCCCAATTCAAAAAACAAAACAAAACAGATTCTGTCCCGTTTCCACGCAGTCCGAAAATTGGCACTATTCCCTTTCTGTGGACCCGAAGGCCCCAAAAGAAAAATTACAGTGCGGAGCAGCGGGCGTACAAGAAAAAATGCCTTATTTGCGGGTGGCTGCTGTGGACCGGCGGAAAGCTGGGTTTTGGATGGGGACCTGTCTGCATGGCACACACTTCAGGCCTCCTTCAGGCAGCAATCATTTCAATTGAGGGGACGGTTTGTGACAGAGCATTTGACATACCGTCAAAAACAGATCAGCTCGTTCCAAATCGACTACTGTGACCACAGCATTGACATAGAAATTTCGCTGGACGGGGATGCAGTCGTTGATCATCGCCACCATTGAAACAGGATCGGCGCGGCCTGCCATTCCGGTGCACAAAAAATGCGTAGGTACCTCCAAAATTTCCCCGTCGCTGGTCAGCTGAGGGCCAGCATTCCCGCCCCCCAACCCATCAGGATGAGAATTGGCACACCGTATCCAAATTCGCCCCACATTCGCCAAAGGTCATCAACTTCCTTCATGGCTCAAGTGTAATGGGAAATCACGAATTCGTATCTGGGGTCCGGAGTAAGCCCCTCCCCCCAACACACACACAAACACACAATATAGGTAACAAACGGGCAACAGCCAAGATAGCGAGCAGCAATCAGTTGATTTCTCGTCAAGCACAGTCAGAACAAATAAAGACATTGTTCAACTGCGCTAGGCGCCTTTCTGCAGTACAGGACACGAGATGTGGAACAGGACAACACACACACACACACACTTTTTTTTAACGTTAACGAAATGGTAAGACAGGTGGCTTAGGTGTTCAGATGTGAAGAAAAAAAAAGTGGGGGTGTTCACGAAGTCAATCCCACTGCAGACTTCTCATTTTCTTTGCCACTGGCAGGCAGGCTAATTCCGTGACATGGATTTTTCAGAACTGGGGCAGGCAGGCTTTCAATTGGAGGGGGGGGCGGGGGTCGATAGAGCCCCCGGCTAGACCCGGCCCCGCAAGGGGCTCAATTGACGGGACTCCCAAAATCCTACCGAGACTGACCCCGAGGCCTCGGAGGTGACCCGACCCGAAAATCGGCGAAGAATGAAAATGGAATTTTTTGGAATCATCGCGTCAAGGGGGTTCAGAAAAGTCATCATTTGCCATATATTTGGTGAAAAACAATTTTGACCAATTTTAATGCACAAAATTTTTCGGTGCCTTTGGCGCCAGATTTCATAATAACTGATTAATGGTCCTGTCAATTGAGCCCCTTTCCCAGACCCTCCCCCCAGTTTTCGGAGGGTTGTGTTGACCCCCCCCCATTGAAAGCCCTAATGCCCCTGTTGTGGGTCGTTACAGGTTGACCAGGCAGGGTTCATGATCCCTCCACCACCCTCACCTACCTCTCGAAAGCACGCAGCACCCGCCTTCAACCTCAACGGGCCCTGTTGTATGCCCAAAGATCCGAAGCTTGCATATCTCTCGGGATCATCCGTTATATGCCAACGCAGAGCAAATTCGCACTTTTTCAGAGTTTTTCATTTTTTCGTACATACACGGTTATTCCTAATCGCTGTTTGCTTTGTCTTTTTCAGGCAGGGCTGGGACCCCATTTGGGCAGACATCACCATGCTTATTGTTGGGAACATGTTTTTTCAGCTTTTGCCAATCTTCATTTTGCTTTTACCAATTCATGCTGAGAAGCCTTGCTGGGGTGCACTTTACGATCCCAAAACTGGGTTGCAAAAGCGGTGGCCTCTGCAGTGGACAGAATCTAGTGTTCCTTGTAGGTGCAGGCAGGTTGCTGCGAACCGGCTGTCTGAGGCTTTCTGGCCTTCCTGCCAGGCTCATCCCGACACACCTACCCTCACTTTACACCCACAGAGTGTGCTCTTTTCCGCACCAAAGGTTCCTGTGGTGCATCGGGCGAACTAACAGCACGTTGCGTAAATTTGTATGCGGACATGGTAGCTGCCTGTTGACAAAAAGAGGCAGCAAGCAACACAGGCACCGTCCAAAATGGACGAAAATCTCAAACATGTCGTCAGTACAGCATGCAGACCTGGGGTGTTCCAAACAGCCCTTTTCAAAGGCTTTCCGAATATACCCCATGTACCCACCCCCTACCGGACACTCTGCGGGCACAAATCAGGCAACAATGGCACCAACCCCCGCAAACGCTCCGTGTTGGCATAATCCCCACCGACCCCGAGAGATATGATGAGGCATGGACCAAGGAAGCCTTGCTTCAGACTGCATCCAGTCTGCGAGTTGTGAGATGATGCCAAAAAAGAGAAGTGGCAAAGAGAAAGAGGGTAGAAAGCCAGGGCGCCTGATTCAGATGGATGTTGTTCCGAGTTTGGCAAATTTGGGGAATCAATTTCTTCAGCACCCCCATTACTCTTGCTGTTTGTGTTATCCCTTATTCCGGCTCACTGCGCAGGATAACCCTGACTCTTGGTGATGATATGGAACCTGTGGAGGGCATAAATGTGCTTGGAGTGTGCCTCGAGTGTGAATGGACTCTCTGTCCGAGGCAACTTTTGTGAGGGTTTGTGGAAGGACTAGTAGGTTCCTCAATCAGCCTCTTAAACCGTGTGGAACCCAAACAAATTCTCTGCAACCCTCGGAATCATTACTGTCCCTTGACAGCCCTTTGGGGATCCTACGGCACGCAAAGGCCCGAAAGCACCTCCAAAACCCCTCAACCCTCTGGAATCCACAGGGAATCATGCACACTCCGACAATCCTGAAGAACCCTCGGCGTCCGGAATCAAGTCCCAACACCTTTCAATGCACCAACCCCTAACACGTCCTCAAAACCACTAACAAGCCTCGTTGCCAGGTCATGTCGTTGTCTGCTACATTCCCAACAATACGTCAACCCCACATGGCACACCTGTTGTCTCCACTATCAAATGGTCCACGCATTCACCGACAACCTGTTCCATTATGGAAATCAACTCTGGACTATTGTCGCAACACTTGCAGCCCCCACCAGTTGGATTCCAAAGGTCTTCTTTACATTGAAGCACGAGAACCCCACTGGCCCCTCCAGATTCCACGAAATGATCTGAATCAACTGTGAGGCCAAATTCATCACTTGACTGCGTAAGAATCACTGCACTACGCATCGTCACTGGGCAATGGATGGTGGCCTGAGAAGTCTGTTGCAAAATGTGGTCAATGAGCCGACTTTTGCCGCTGCCCAAGAAGCCCGTGACGAAGGTCACTGGAATCCTCCTGTCTTGAGCCATGTTCAACTGTTTGAAAGGCATTAGGTGGGATGTAACCCCGCCTCAATATCCCTGGAGGGGTAGGAAAAAAGTCAAGGGAAAATGTGCAGCAGCACAATCTGGCACTGAAAAATTAAAGCCGGTGTTTTGAAAAAGACCCAATTCAGTATGCTTCTTGCGACTTGAAAAAAGGTAGTTCTCGGTCTACTGTCTGTGCCCCGCTCTGCCCTCAGTGCCCTGCCCTGCCCTGCCCAGTGCCCTAATGTTATTTTTGGTGTGAGCAACGTTTGGCTCCGTCGCAGTTTATGGTGAGTAACGTTTGGTGCGGAGAGCAGCCCTTTTTTTCTTCCTGTGTGACATTGAACGGGAGCAAGCGAGCAAGCATGCAACCCTTGCCACTCCTCCCCTGCATAAGCACCAGTAAACTTCTAGAAATATGCCTGCTTGGAAAGGGGGGTGGCCAGATACACTTAAGAGTCAAAAGAAAGTGGGGGGCTGGAGCGGGTGGGAGGGGCGGCATGCAAATCAAGAAGCGCTCCACACATGCACATCCTGGTATACATATGCAGCAAGGTTCGGCAGTTTGAAATATCCGCACATGATGTTGTTCCTGATTTGGCATGCACAGCTCATGGTGTCGCTACCTTTGACATGTTTGGCCATGTTTTGTCAGCCAAAACAGCTGGCCTGCATATCAGTACACCCCTTGGCATTTCACCTGTGTGGTCCTGATTGAGGCTGGCACTCATTCGGCCAAGCCATCCAGCTTGTCAATCCAAGGTCAGGAAAGAGAGTGTGGGGGCAGGAAGGGAGAGGAGTGCACGTGTTTGTGCTATTCGTGTTCATTTTCTGGTATGTGTGGATAACATTAAAAAATGTGCGACATAAACTCCCCATAGGCATGGAGGGTCTGGAGGGGGTTGTGGGGGGACTATGCGGGGGGGGGGGGGGCATGGGCTGGGATGGCCATGACTTTAGGTTTTCAAGAACCCACTATGGTGTTGACCCCATGCCCCTGCATCAGCTCAAATGGTACTTGCTCGCAGAATGATACACGCTCACTTGTAGAGAGCTAGTCAGGGCATTCCTCTGCCTAACTCACCCCACCCCGTGTCCCCTCCTTTCGCTTTCCACTCATTGTGTTGCATCTGCTCACCAATTAGGACTGACACCCATCTAGCCAACAAACTATATGCTCTCCCATTAGCCATTGACCCGTGGTCTGCACCTTGGGCTGGTCCCTTACGGTCAGGTTCCCATCAGCTCATCCTGTGGTAATGGCTGGATCAGGCAAACTTGGACGGCTGATCCCCCCACTCCTTCACGGTCCTTCACGTGTCAGGATACTTGCCATCCTTTCCCACAGGCACTAGCGACAGCCTGCTCCTTACTAGGTCAATGGGGTGTAAGATTCGTACTCTGGTCTTGTATAGGGCGGTCCTTAAGGGGGAAAAAAAGTGTTCCAAAACTGCAGTTTTGCAAAACACCACATGTAGCTCATATGTTCAACCATGGTTGGTGGCGATTGGCAGTTGGCAGTTGGCGGTTGGTGGCGGTTGGCGGCAGTTGGTGGTTGGTGGTGGTTGGCGGTTGGTGGTTGGTGGTCCTTGGGGGCGGTCCTTAAAGGCGGTCCTTAGCAAAAAAAAAAACGATGGATTCCTTAATTACCCCCCTGGTCTTGCAGCACATGGTGCTTGATCCAGGCCACCACCATCGGGTTTCTTATTGCCCACATGTAGTGCCCCTGTTGGCATATCTCTCGGGTACATCCGTTTTATGCCAACACGGAGCGAATTCGCAATTTTTCGGGGGTTTTTCAAGTTTTGGTCCAGTGCACCAAAATTTCGTTCCCTAGGGGGGGTATGTGTATGCTTTTTGAAATCTGTGAGAAAAAGCCGTTTCAGAAATGTATGGGTTGGGGGGGGGGGGTAGGTGGTCACAGTTTTGAGCACAGAGCTGAACAAGAGACGACACACAGGACGGGGCAAATTTGTCGGCGCGACCCACGGTAGGGTACAAAGTACGTTGTCTTGTGTGCCCTCTTTCTGGTGTACTTCTGGCGACCTGTGTGTTTCACATCTTGCTCCAAATTGACGTCGATGCAGGTTGCCAGAAATTCATGTTGCGAAGCCTTGGTGGGGTGAGTCTTTTTATCCCAAAACTAGGCTGCAAAAGCCGCGGCCTCAGTAGTGGATAAAATGTCGTGCTCTGTGTGGGTGCAGGCAGGTTGCTGCGAACCACCTGTACAAGGCTTTTTTGCGGTGCTAGGGGTCTTCAGGCGACTAACCCGCACCCAGGTAGCACCCCCAGAGCGTGCTCTTTTGCGAACCAAAGGTTGTTGCGTTGCATCTGGGGATGCAACAGCACGTGGCGTGAATTTGTATCTGGACATGGTGGCTGTCTGTTGACAAAAACAGCCAGCAAGCAACACAGGCACTGTCCAAAAAAGACAAAAATCTCAAACATACTGTCAGTACAACATGCAGACCCAGGGTATTCCAAATAGCCCTTTTCAAGGGCTTTCCGAATATACCCCACATACCCCCCCCTTTGGGACACTCAGCGGGCACAAACGAGGCAACAATCACGGCGATCCCTGAAAACGCTCCGTGTTGGCATATTCCTGTCCGTCCCCGAGAGATATCTATTGTGAGCTTAGCTTGACCACTCGCTCCTGTTTTTTCTATTTTTGGGCTGACTCAAACGTGACCTCCCATTGATTTGTGGTGACACTGATCTCATGCTCCATCACATATGTGCGTTGCGGTTGGGCCCTTTAGCCGTACTTCCTAGCCACCACTGCAGCCACCTTGACCATCATATGGCACATCCTATTGCCGTCCATTAGCAACGTTGGTGTGGCCAGTCCGTAGCCATATACACATGTATGACATTTTTCTTCTATGACTTACTGCCAACAACCAACCTCCTGTGAGCCGCACTAGACTCTGTTAAATTGCTACCCCAAAGAAGGTCAGCTACACCTCAACCCTTGTCCGGCTAAGTCCCACTTGGACAGGGCTTTGGCAAGCACCTGCGCGTGTATGAAAAACAAGCGTTGGAGCAAAGCCTTGGAGATGCTGCTGCGCTGCCACGCAGGGTAGCTGTGTGTCGTGTGTCCTAACAAGCCCTGGAGGGGCTTTGCATAAGCAAACAAAAAGGTGAACTTGCATCGGGTGACAAAACACCTTTGCGAAACTATGAGGTGTAAGGAAATCTCCAAGTGACAAGCCACACGTATGCACCCTGTAGAGACACCCTCGATGCTCAATGCCCTATTCACATTTATTGTTTGGCTTTGGCCTCGTGCATTCCCTAATCCAACCCCTTGCCCTTGTTACACTCCTAAAGCCTTTTTTTTTCGATCAAAAAGGCCAGTACTGAATGTGCCAGGTGTTGCGAGGGCAATTAAGTACAGCTTTGGGCAGTGCCAGGGTGAACATACGGGCTTCAGCTCTTGACTGGGCCCCCATGGTTTCCCGTTGGTGTTGGTGTCGTCATGTTAGATGGATTTCCCACTCGTTTGGATCCCACTGCGCTTTTTGTCGTTTTGGTAGTGGCTGCAGCGGAACTTCCCACAAGGTGGGGTCCCACCGCTCCCGTGTCCGTTTCCGTGCGAAGTATATGGTCTGTGGCGCCTGTCTGGATGCGTCCCAGTAGAGGGCTGGCTGCCTTTAGTCGGTATGCTTTTGCTGTGTCTTGTGCCAATTGGGTGATACGTCCCTGTTGAAGCAAGGCGTATCGGGCATGTCGATTGTGGTCAGTGAGGAGCAGTGTTGTGTCTGTGCACAGACGCGCGAACCTCTCATGTGAGAGGAGGGACGTTTTCCCGTTAGCATGCTGTAGCATGGTGTAGTGTTTTGCTTGTTCGTACCATTGTCGGCGCTCCAGGCACAGTACTGTGTATGCGTTTTTGCGGTGCTGCGTCTCTATGTGTTCCTTTAGTAAGTTTGTCACCAGCAGATGGTAATCCTGCTTGGCTGTCAGTGTTTTGGTGTACACGGCGCGTAACTCCCGTACGTGTTGTAGTGCGGTTTCCGTGGCTTGTGCATGTCGGTAGGTCTCTAACGCACGGTGGGCGTGCTGTACAGCCAGTTTGTCATAGAGTGAGAGGTAGTGCTCCCACCGGTGGGCTAGGTTGTTGAGGCGTCTGCGTTTTGACTTGCACTCCTCGTGTATCTGTTTTTGTGACCTATGTATGTGGGTAAACCAGGTCTCCGCCTCCCCATCGTTTGCAGCGTGTGAAGCCACAGTTCGGCGTCTACAGTCACAATTGCTGTCGTCTCCGCCTTGCGCTTCCGGTTCCGGGCGGGGTACCACAGTGGTGCTCCTACTTGGTCGCGTAGGTTCCGTGCAGTTTCCCATGGTGGTCGGGGTTGCGCGATAAACCTAGTCAGCCATAGGGGGGACGGGGGTTGTTGTGGTGTGGGGTCGGCTAGTTTCTGTCTCAAGGCCTGAACAGCCTGGATTATTCGAAACTAGAAGAGGCCAACCGCAGCCCGTAGTTTGTGTCTTTCCGTGTGGGGTATGGTGTCGATGAGAGACAAAGAGATCAGTAACCTAGCGCACAACCAGCGTTCGTGGCTGGTGGCAGTGATCTGCCATTGGCAGGCGTAGTGGGTCCAGTCGGTCGAGCACCTGCGCCACATGTCCAAGAATTCACCCAAGGCAGGGCAGTGTGCGAGTCTTGATTGAACTGACGCCCCGTGATATTGCCCACAGAGGGCACACAAGACAGGTAATCGTTCCCAGGGAGCGCCAATACCCCACCACCTTACCTGGCCCTAGAGCCAGGGGGTCCACGTGTTACGTCGGTAGTGTTTCATGGGAATCCGACTCACCCAGTGTACATCCGCGGTGTGTTTTTGTCTACGCACTTGCATAATCCATGCCTTGGCAGGCGTGGGCATGATCTGTCCAACAAGGACAATATCGTGGGGTTGAGGTTGTCGGGAATCCATGGGAAGGTTGTCGCCCATATTTGCTAGGATGTCAGAGTGGTCGTTCACTTGTATGTCCTTGTAGTCGTTATAGGTGGTTGCTTGCTCTAGTTTCCGGTGCCCCGGGGGTCCAACGTATGGTGAGTCGTTTCGTGGAGGCGTTGTGGTAGCTTATGTCACGGTAGTCTTGGTCTTTGACCACCCCCCTTCGTTTTGTCGGGGTTGCTTTGACCACGCCTTGGTTGTCTAAGATAACCTCGTCTCCCTCCTGGGCCAGCTTAGAGGCCAGGGCACAGGCGATAGTCTCGGCATGGTATACCTGCTGCGGTCCGTGTACGTGGAAGGCCACACGAAAGTTTCCGTTGTATATTTCTCCCCCCGCCCGACCATGTCGTTTCAAACCGTCGGTGTACCACCGTGTAGTGGTGGGCTCGCCTGTGTCGTGTAGGGTGATTCCGTGGAGTTGCTGCTTGTGGGGTAGTGCTTGAGACATCTCGATGGTTTCCTCAGGAGCTGGTTCGTCGGGTGGGTTCACCCAGCCATGTTCCAGGCGGCCGGTGGCCGCTTGTGTCCTGCCGGCGCTGATTTCCTGGTCCTCCTCAGAGCTTTCTGAGTCGAACAGACCCTCAGCTAGGGGGCGGTGCTGTTTGGGCTAGGAGATACGTTGACCTACAGTGCCCCCAAGGGCCCGGACGGCCTCGATATATTTGAACTGGGTTGCCGTGAGTTGTTGTGTAGGGCCGTTGTTTTGTAACTCTTGCTGCCCGAGTGTGATCCATCGGGTGATGTAAGACCACCACGGTTGGCGTAGGCCTAGTCCCCCGTGACTCAGGTCTGTGGTGAGGCGGTGTTTGTTCATTTGTTGTTCTATCCCGGGTGTGTCCCTCAGGGACTGTAAGAGTATGTCGTCCCACACAGCCATCCAGGACCTGTTCCCCAAGAAGAACCCCCTGTACGTCCATCGGGGGATGAGGACGGCGTTGATAATGGCTACCTTCTCGTAACCATTTAACGGTAGGGTTCTGTATGCCGCAATGTCATCGTATAGTTGTGTAGTCACCATGTCCCAGGCTGTCTCTTCTTGCGTGGGCTGGGCCGGCACGTGGCCTAGGTATGTGAGTATGGGTGGGCGCACAGGTAATTGTTGGTGTTGCCAGGTGATTGGTTCCAGGCTATAGTTCTTGGCCAGAGATACCTCTGTCTTGTCTTTGTTGAAGCGTAGACCCATCATGTGTGCCACCTCGTGTAGTGTGTCGAGAGTTTGCAAAAGTGCTTCTGTCGTGGGTGCACATACAGCAATATCGTCGACAAAGACGTAGAGGCAGGCCTCCGGACACCGTTCCTTGGTCTCCCTCAGTAGGATGTTGTAATATAAGAGGAACAGTGTGGGAGATAGGGGACATCCCTCCTTCATTCCCCTAGTGGGGCGTATGGGAAGGTCCCGTCCGTGCAGCGACCGTACGGCCGGTGTGTGTTGGTATATTTCCCCAGCATTCTTTACGATGTTGGTCAGCATCGATCGGGGGACCGAGGGGAAGGCCTTGGCCACGTCTAGGAGGGCAACGTATCTAGCCTGTGTGTGCTTAGTGGCGAGTGTGGTGGTGTTTCGACCGTGCAATGCCCCGCGTTGTATGTCTAGTAGCCCTGGGGTCATGGCCTTTGCAATACGCATCAGGAGGAGGCGTGTGAGTATACTCTATATGGCGGTGGATACGTATATTGGCCTGTAGTTGCGTGGGTCCTGTGGGTCCTTCTTTTTATAGATGAGCACTACGCACGAGCGCAGCCGGTTGCTGTCCATTCCAGACGTCGAGTATTGCCTGGTATAATTGTTTCTGTGTGTGTTCAGACAAGTGCCTCAAGGTGTGGGGGTACCCGGTGTGGTCCGGCTGATTTGTTCTTGGGTGCCCGCAAGCACTTCAAGTATTCGTCGTATGTGAGAACCGATGTGTTACATGTACGTGTTTCCGAATCAGCCGCTGGCAAGCGTCCTCATCGTAAGACGGGTCGCCGGCAAAATGGTTTAAGACGCGTTGTGTTCCCCCTATTGGTGGTTGTGGCGTGTCTCAATGTCTTGAGCTATGAGCCCAGTTCGCCATTGTTTGACCATTTTGTAGAAGTATCCGGATCTGTGGACTGCTGCTCTTCGGAGTTTGCCTATCTGTTTCCGTATGTGTTGTTCTTGTGCTTCTCCTAGTTCCCGTAATCGAGCCGTGGGATCCGGTGTTGCAGACCATGTTGTCGTAGTCGGTGTTTGCTTGCGCTTGGGGTGTCTTGGTCGGGCCGATGGACGATAGCAGATAAGATGCGTCGTGCCATATGTAGGGGGGGGTCTGATGTTTTCACGGGTAGGGTGGACACGGTGTTGGTAAAACGTTGGAAATGGGTGGTGTACCATTTAGAGACGGAGGGCTGTGGTTTCCTGTGGGGCGTGCCAGGTACACCAATCCGCCAGCGGATACCCAGCATCACTGAGGCGTGGTCCGATATCGGCATTTGTATAGTATTGTAGTACGTCCAAGGTATGTTTGGTATTTGTTGCCGGTATCCGCCGCCGAATCAACATGGCACCCAGGCGTCACGGGCGGCCACGTCGAGGTATACACGTGTAGTACTGCTAGGGTTCGGGTGGTTGGGTATTCGCGTGCAGTGGGTCGAGGAACTGACCACTGGTAAGGTCCTGCTGCCAGGGGCGTGTCGGATTGGGAGACCATATGTCGTCGTTGTAGTCTCCCATGAGGATGTCATAGGGGTTCATAGTCTCCAAGAAGAGGTCTACCTCTTGTTGGTTGTGCCGGCTGAATTTTGAGTAGACACAGGCTATGGTGCGTCGAGGTCCATTTGGTAGCAGGAGCGTGAGGAATCCCGCTAACCCGTTGGGGGAGTATCGTTTCGAGAACGTGAGGAACCACTGCGTTGCGGACGAGGAAGGCTATCCGTGGTTCCGTACCGGGCGCGGCGTGGCACTTGTACTCTTTGTTGAGTGTTGTGGTGGCCGCCTCAGGTACGGGAAAGCGCGGGTTGTATTCTTGTATACCACATAGGTCTATGCGGCAGTGCTAGATGAGGTGTAGTACGTTGGCCCGGCGTTGTAGGCTTACGGTGCCCTGTGCGCCTTGTATGTTCCAAGTTGCCAGCTTCATGTCCCGGTCATGGCCTTTGGCCGCATTGTCCAGGTCATCCTACTGTCTATTGGTGTTAATCACTAGGTGCTGAGTGTACTCCTCTATGTCGAGTAGGGGGACGGGTGGTCCCTGTACGAGACGATAGTCCCAGCGGAGGTGACATATCCTACGGTGTCCCGGGTTGGGGTGCACGTTGCCACACCTGAGCACCCAGTTGCTATCGTAGCGCGTGTTGTAGGAGCTGGTGACTCATGTGTTATTGGAGAGTGTATTGTAGTAGTGGGTTATAGTGATTCCCCCCTTACCTCCTGACATCCACAGCTCATACATACACAAAACACAAAACCAACACTAATGCTTGCTCCTTCACTGGCGGTAGACTCGTGTGCCGTGGATCTATGATACACTTCTCCATGATTGTATCAATGGTGTCCCTGAAGTGTGCGTTAAGTGTCCGGGCGGGTGGGTGGGCCCAAAAATCTTTAAAAGATTCTATAGTGATAGTGCATATGAGTGGTATTATGGGGTGAATCCTGTGATTCGCCTAAAGGCAAATCCCTTGATTCCCCCCTTACCTCCTGACATCCACACCTCATACATACACAAAACACAAAACCAACACTGATGCTTGCTCCTTCACTGGCGCGCCAGGCCCGAAGGGCACCGTGGGTCATCTCTGACTCTCACACCATGC
The DNA here is from genome assembly GCA_964036045.1 of Eutreptiella sp. 'Long Island Sound 2002'. Classification (NCBI taxonomy): domain Eukaryota; phylum Euglenozoa; class Euglenophyceae; order Eutreptiales; family Eutreptiaceae; genus Eutreptiella; species Eutreptiella sp. 'Long Island Sound 2002'. The sequence goes on along the minus strand of OZ038385.1, from coordinate 32,048,066 downwards.
TGAGGCTCTCGTGGCTACATATATGTGGGCGTGCTCGCTCACTGCAGCATACTCTGCTGTCTCATCCATCGCACTTGCGAGGGGAGCTCTCTTTTATATACCCTGGGTATGATCCTGCTCTGTCTGCACCATGCGCCCCCCCCCCCCACTCCTTCCTTACTCTGATTCTTGAGCGCCATGGACGGCCCGTGCAGGAGTGACAGTCATCCTCTTGCCAGCCTCGCATCAGTGGGAGTCCTCTTGTTCCAGATCGTCCTTCACAAACTTGAAAACATCCTTTATGAGGTCTGCTTTGCCATTGAGGGTGACTCTTTGCACTGATGTGGCATGGTGGGTGAAGGACATCGTCCGCCTGACTCCTGGTGCCAGTCGCAGCTCGTGGCGGACGAGGTAAAGGTGGCGTTGGGTTTGGTCCTTGCCCTTTTCAGCAGGCTCGACTCGTGCCATTGCATACCGCGCCCGGTTGCGGCGCGTGATCCAGCCACAGAAGGTCTGCCAGGCGTTGTGGAGGTCCCGTTCTGGCACTGGCCGGCATAGCACCAATTCAAAGGACTGCTCGGTCATCGCCCCCAGGCGGTATTTGGGCTGTTCTGCATTGAGGTGCCCTTCCGCTCTCTCCGCCCTCCGTCGCAGCGTGCGCGCCTTCTGCGCCAGTTTGCCCTCGGGGCCCCGTGATCCTCGTGGGCGCTTCGATCCCACTTTCTCCGCGTCATGGAACTCCTCCTCATGTTGGTCTCCCCACTCAGACATGTTGCGAGGGCCTGCTAAAGCAAAGGAGGGGACACGCAGGCCATCGCCCATGCGAGGATTGTTTCCTCCCCTGCTACAGACAAACTGACCCAAAGCTCTGCACAAGGTGCAGCTCCCCGCACAACGCACCCCACTTATTTGCCGCCTCAACCTTTGCCCTCGTAATGCTTGCGGGTGTCAAATCTGGCAATCGGGATACAACATCAGCAGGCATGCGCGCAGTATCAACCCAGACAACATTCAAGACCATGCCCGTGTGCCACAACAAGTTCCAAAGAGCACGGAGTATCTTCACTTGTGTACATGCCCTCGTCGATGCCCTCATATTGGCCGCACTGTAGCAGGCTGCCGTATTGTCCACAAACAAGGACACCGTGTGCCACTTTTGCGTCAACGCAAACCTACAGGCATGTAGGACACCGCTGAGGTCTGCCTGTTGCTGGTTCTTGGCCGGGATCTTTCGCGTTCGCATGACTCCATTGCGTCCAGAGATACCCAGGCGGTACCCTCCAGGAGCTTCCGCTGCATCCACCGACAGGAAAGGCGCAAATCCAAAATGCCCAGGCATTGGGTCAACCGTGGCTGGTACATACGAGATTGCCAGCGCATCGAACAACGCCGATATCAGGGCCGGGCTCGGGCGGTGCCGAAAGCGATGATGTCCCCATCGGAACCTATGCCACCCCTGTAGAAATAGGTTGACCCCCTTTTGTGGTCCAAACGCCCATTGCATTTTTCCCGTGACCCGTTCCGCCACCTTCGGTGACACGGGCGAGCAGGCCGTTTTGATGGCAATCCCCAAGCACTTGGTGAGCATCTTGTCGGTGTTTCGCACCTCCCCTTTAGCCAGGTCGAACACTTTTCCCAGCCACAGGACATTCTAATGTGGCTTGAGGCAGGATTTGGTGGAGATACGCAGGCCCTTTGCCATCAAGAATGCCGGCAGCCGTGGACCCAGGCTGTCCATGCACTCCCTGTCACGTGACAAGATCAGGACATCATCCAAATAATGGAAACGATGGATATCGAGCCCCACCGCGTGGTTGTCGAAGAACTCCCTCAACAGCGCTGCCAATGTGTCCTATGCCAGTACCGGGGAAAACTTCCACCCAAACGGGAGGCAGTGGAAGTGCGCCCCCTGTATGCGAAACAGTCCCCTATGCGCAGCCGGGATTTGCAGGCTCCAGTAGAAGTTTGATATGTCCAAGGTGATCCCCCACAATGGTGCTCCTCGGTGTATCTCCCGATGGATGGTCTGAAAGACCGTGTGAATGGACGGAAGCTTGACCTTGCGCAATGGCACCTTCGAGCAGTCATTCAGATTTCGCATGTCAATGATGAACGAGCACTTCACATCATCTTTGGGTTTAACGAACGCCGACACATTGTCCGTGAGGTCTTCCCACTCACGGGCCCCCAAACACGCAGGGTCCCGACACAGGAACCCATCATCCACCAGCACTCCAATCATGCGCCTGGTGTGTAACGACGGTTGCCACACATCGAATCTCCCACAATCCGGCCCCGACTTCCAACTCCGTATATCCCAGATGAGGCGCGTTGGGATGTTTGCGTTCCAAACATCCAAAGGGATATCCAGGCTGCCCCTCTCTCCGAGGCCCGCAGCAATCATTCCTTTTGAGATGCCTCCCGACGGGCCATCTCCATCATACCCGTCGTAGTCCTGACCCAGCAAGTCCCAGTTAAGCTCATGCAGTGCTTCCATGTGGCTCAAGATCTTTTCCAGGTGTGCCTGTCAACCGTCCACATCTCTGAGGCGTTCCCGAGCTCGGAGGATTACCGCAAGTGCGGCCCGGAAAGATCATTCCGCGGGACATCCGAGATCTGCTCAACCCGTCTCGAAGCCGACCACACACATGACCGCGCCCGTCTATATGTGACCCATGCTCCTGCTGCACGCCCTCCTCCAACTCCCATGAGTGATTTCATCCTTCGCGGCTTGTGTTGCCCACCCACCTTGTTGCCGGGTGATACCTGACGATTCCCCACCCTCTCCCACTACCCCACAAGCCGTCCGGCCATTCGCCTCCTCACGCACTGCGTCTCCTCTTGCCCCTCCTGCCATCGGCCTTCCGAGGTGAGGGGCCGTCTGAGGATGACCCAGTGCACGTGGAATCTCCACAGTCGCTCTCTGGAGTGTCCCCCTCAGGGATATCCTAGGCCTCAGGTGCCCAGAATTCCGTACATCGCCTGGTTGCTGTTCCCGCAATCCACGGCTTCCCCTTGAGGTAACGGGGGGGGGGTAGGCGTTGTGAATGGGTGCCGGATGCGTTCTGGGTGCGGGCAGTTGATATAGGCCATTGCCGTCCTTGTGCTCCTCCACCGGAACCACGCCTTGATGCTAGGGATCTTGCCTCCAGCCTTGTACATGGTCGCTGGACCCAGGCGTCGCCACGCATGCCATCTGAGGTCCTTCCACTTGGATCCACGCAAGAGGGTTGCCATGACATTTTGCAGTTTGTCCTCAGAGACCAGTCGCTGGAACTTGTCGAGGTTGCAGCACCTTTGCGCAATCCAGGCGCAGAACTGCAAGCATTTGAGGGCCACTCCTGAAACCGTACGGGTAATCCAAGCCCTGTGGACCTTGCGGTCATAGAACTCCGCCGTTCCTGCCAGAACCCCCAGCCTGTGGAAGCTGATGCGGGCCGCCTCGCCGACTCTGAGGCCCAACAGCGTTGAAAGTGCCGCGAGTCCCACCACACACCACTCCAGCTCTGAATCCGCCTGGTTGCCATGATCTGTAGAGCCTCAAAACTGCCCCACTCTTGTGTGGACTTCTCTTCCAGTCGTTGTGCCGCCTTGAATGCCTTCCACAGCCTTTTTGGAACCGGTTCGCCAACCACCCCCATGGTGTATGCCATGGCCGCCGCATTGAGGATTGTTTTGACCGAGATGCTGCCTTTTCCCTCTCGAATGGCATCACACACGACTTGTTCCACGACCTTATATGGTCCCCACTCCGGCCTGGCCATATGCGTCTGTCGGAGTCTTCGCATTCCCGTCTTGTACGTAACCAGTGATGTCGTGCTACAGGAGCTTGCGAGGACTTGCCAGTTGTTTCCCAGGATCCCGTCCTTGCTGTCCGCCTGGGCTCGACACAATGCGGCATATGCCCGTCGGTATGCCGGCCATTCCCTGGGGATCTCGTCCTCTTCACCCTCCACCTCCACTTCTCCTTCATGCCAAACGAACCGGTTTGGAATGTCCTCCGCCATGACCCCCCCTTCCGGGGGGAGTCAGTTCTCGCAGTCCCATATCGAGTGGCTGTCTCCACACTCTCCACACGGCCCCGGGGGGGCCTTCGCCACATCATATGCATTGTCGCCTCTCGCAGTGCAGTAGTAGGTGATGTTGTCCCACTCCGCGAACCTGAATCTCCCTTTTCGGGTCGCTTCAATCCATGTTCGGGCTTTCCAACTCCTTGGCAAATCTCGCCGTAACCCGGGATTGTGGTTGCTTCCCGGTGCCCTTATGTGTGCCACCGGTCACACTGTGGCCCCCGCTGGGGTATTTCTCCTTGTAGCTGTCCTTGGAGACCAGCATCACCTCCCACAGCTCCTTTGCCAGTGTTTCCCCCTTGTCCTCCTCGTTGGACTCCAGGAACTTCTTCAGAGAAGCAGTCGCTTCACGCATCCATTTGGCATTTCCCGGGGCTTCAACAAAATCGTCCAGCGCTGCACGGGTCAGGGGGCACACGATTTTTGCCCTTCGCTTGTGCTCCAGTCTCACTTTGAGCGCTTCCATCTGTTTTGAGATCTCCTGCTCCTCCGGGTCCACAGGTGCGTCTGGTTTCCCGCCATCTGACGCATGTGCCGTTACCAGGTTCAGTTTGTGGCCTTCCCGAATGATGATCCACTTGAAATTGTCGAAGAGGGCCAGTGCCCCCATTGCGCTAAGCACAAATTCGGGATCTTCTGGCTTCCGGGTCTCTGGGATGCCCTCAGCAAACTCTCGGATGGCCAGGCGGTGCTTGGCTGCCAGCTGTGCCGCTGCCATGCCCGCCTTCGCGATTTCGGCACTGGAGCAGAGCTTCTCAAAAGTGGTCCATTGCGACTCCAAAAACGACTTGATGCGCGCCCTGACCTTGTCGCTGACTGCCAGCTCCGTCTCCTTTTTCGCTTTGAATTCCCCGGTTTGGACATCAATTGTGCATCGACGGCAGCTCTTATAACCAGCAATGGCGTGGAGGAGTTTGATTGGATCTTCTTCCCAGCCAAAGGCCACCTTGAGGTCCTGCAGCCATTTGTCGTGGTCCACCCCCGCGTCTCTGATGCGATGCATGATTTCCACCGCCGCTCTCGCCAAGTGGTCCGCGGGGAGGGTGCTCTTGTAGACCTCGAACAAGCCCTTAGAGACGAAGTCTTTGAAGGTGAGGGACCCCATGCTGATGGCGGACATTTTGTATGGATCTCCTTACTTGGCCTGACGGGCTTGAGAACCCAAAAATCTTTAAAAGATTCTATAGTGATAGTGCATATGAGTGGTATTATGGGGTGAATCCTGTGATTCGCCTAAATGCGAATCCCTTGATCATGGTGGGTGTTGTCGGGGTGGTGAAAAAGATCGCAACGTAGAGCAGCAGCGGGCAAGACCACCAGGTATGGTAGTTGCGGGGATAACCCGGGGCCTGCTTGTGTTTGTGCCTGGGGTGGTGTGGGAGGACGCACCATCTGCGAGCACGCCGTACGATAGGCTGCAGATACACAGGTCCTCCCATATGTATGTTTGGGTACAGTAGCAGTTGGAGGGCGACTATGGCTATGAAGGGCAAAAGAAAGAGGCGCCTCACTTTTTTCCTTTGCCCTGTTGGTTTTTTGGTTGTCCTTTCCCCTTTCCCTTGGGTTTGGTATTCGCTGTGAATGTCGCCGTTGTGTCTGTGTCTTTGGTGGTCTGTGGGGACGCTAGGGTTGCTTTTTTCGTTTTGGGGGGCGGTGTCTCGGTGGGGGTCTTCTGTGGTGTTTTATTGTGTGCCTTCGTTTTCTGTGCCTGGTGCGTTGGTCGGGTATGGGTTTCCGTGGGTTTACCCGTGTCGTTCGTGGGTTTGTCGGGCTGCACGCCCATGTCCATGGTGTCGATTCTTGTGTGGACGTTTGTTGGTCCTAGTTCGTCGTTCGTATGACCGAGTTTGGTGATGATGGCTTCGTCCCAGGCAGCCATGCTGATGGGTTCAGGTTCGGCGAGCAGTTGTTTTTCCTCGTTGATTTCCCAGATGACCCGTTCGGTCATCATGTCTGCACCCAGTTGCTTTCCCGCCTTCATGTGTCTCCTGAACGTTGCGTCGTCGCCTGTTTCCTGCGGCATCTTGTGGAGGAGCATCTGGTCAATGCGTTCCGTTACCTAGGAATCTATTGTGTCTTCTCCTAGTGTCAGGTGTATGTACTCCCCGGGTGCTACGCCTATGTATTGTCCTACGCTGAGGGCCACGGCTGTGGCATGTTGGTACTGGAGTGAGGCGTAGGTGCAGCGTGCGTCGTTCCACATGTTGGGTTTTGTTTTTCCGCCTAAAGCCTTGTCATGCTCACGTGAGTGTTGATTCCGCCCGAGCTCCATGATTGTCCCCCGTCCCCACTCACCACACGTTGCCCCATCCCCCCCATCCGATTTTGTCTCATGGGACATTCACCCCCTCTCCTTGCCCACTAAGTCGCCACAAGAACCCATCACTATTGTTATTTTTTGTCAAATTGGCCGGATGTGAGAGTGCCACGGCCCATAGGGCAAGATCATTAAGTGCAAATTTCAGATTTTGGCAGTGCCTGAGTTTGCATACGGGATTCAGCTCATGACTCGTTCCCCATGGGTCCCCGTTGTTGAGTCCGTTGCTGGATTTCATTGGATCGTCTAGAAATCCTCGTGGTTGGTGAAGCAAGTGTCCATACCTCGTTGCTCCCGTCCGTGTGGCTCAGGCTCGGCTATTGCCCCTATGTTGTTGTACAGTTAGGCTGCACGTCCAATGGACATCTCTGCTTACGCGCATGGAGGAACTTACCTGGAGACATGTCCGTAGCGCCACACATACCTACCAGCACGCCTCCCTGTGTGCGCATACCATGAAACACTTGAGGGACCTAAGGTCACTATACGACAAGGCACCGGAGGCGAACCCGGAGGACCACACTCTACCGTTCACACATGTAAGGGAACAAATACACATAAGCTGCGCACACGCACGCTAGTTTCAGTATATCACCACTACGACGAACATGCATTACGCTGCATTAAGGTGCCAAGCACACAGTCCACATTCTACACACCGAAAGTGCAACCGTGGTAGGCCTGCGACGACAGTATCAGAGACTACTACACGGACTACGAGAGATATCCGACGCACACCGGCACTTTACGCGGCACATATACGGCCACGCACAAGACTGGGCCAACCGCCAACGGCAGCATGTTCAGCGTTTGGGGTTTTTTGTGCAAGGATGCTGTGGTATTTGATTATTTTAAGGAGCAATAGTCCATGGAATCATCGCCATATCTACACCGAACGTTAGCGACAAGCCATGAAGATAATTAGATTGGCTGGATCCTGTATGACAAGAGGCTCCATCCGAAGGGCAATTTATGTTTGCTCTATGGACGCTCTGCCATGAGGCACGTGGGCCTCCGGAGACTTGTTGACCTGCATCATAGTGTACGGCATTGTGGAGTGCATAGGGGAGGGCTCAGGAACCTAGCCCCAAGCATAACCTGGCAGCTCAACACAGCTGCAAACCCACCGTGTAGGCGGGTCGTCCGCACATAATCCCAACAAGGTTAGTCCCCCATGGGGTATCCTTTTCTCTACCACTGGGACTTCAAACTCAGCGAGGTCACTGGGCCCAGAACCAAGGGTTACACGGTCAAGCGCCATATAGCCAATCCCAGGCGGGCACCGGGTGTCCAACGGCCCCAGCACCGCTTCTATATTCGCATATTCGGATAGGTCAGCATGCTCCACACTCATTTGCGTGGCTCTAGGGGAGAACACCCGAGGTTGGGGGGAGGGGGAGGTACGGGAGGCGGCGGTAGCCGCAAACATGGGCGCAAATTCAACTGGTAGCAAGGTATGCTGCAGGGGATCTTGAGTATCGCCCTCTCCGTCTCCGGATGTGCATGCATGCAAGGGTGCCGTGGTAGTCGTTTGTTGGAGGATGGCGCGTGTGAACCACCGCACTGCTTCCGTGTCGTGTGCTTGTCGTGCTTCGTGCAACCATGCATCAACTTCGATGACTAGTTTGTGGTGCTCCTCATGCCGTTTGTGTTTACGTGACGTTCTGCACGGGGCCCCCACCATGTTGCGCAAGCTCCGTGGTGTTTCGTTTTTTTAATTGCTAACACCAGACTGAGTTCAAGCCATCTAGCCTCCGGTGTGCGCGGGTATTCAGGCCCAAGGAGTATGTACACTAAGAATTGGGTAACCTATAGCTTCATGCGGGTGAGGCATGTCTCCATGCTGGGGATGTTGGGGGCTTCCCCGGCCGTGGGGGCAGGTACGATGATGGGGCTAGGGGGTGCCGTGGGAACACATTCCGACACTGTGCGTCTCTTCCGACCAACAACACGGGGGGTCGGCATGGATGCGACTTGCCCTGTTCCAAACATAGTCTATGTTCTGGATAGAGCGGCACACTTGGTGGAACAAATGGGCTAGTTATTGCCGAAATTCGCTGTGCATGGCATCCGACGACCAAAAGTGGATGTGTGTAGGGCCTACTCATACCCCTTACACTGCTGGACGCGGTCCCGCAACAGGAACGACACAGGCTTCGCTCGGTTGCAAGACTCTTCCGGTTCCGAGCAATGCAAGGCGTCCATGGAATCCAGCGCAGATTAGGAGACCCCACGCCTGACTTGCATGCCCCACCCCTGTGAATCACACGTTTCACGCTACATGCCACGAGAAACACCACAGAACCTGTCCCCTGCACGACATTGTCCCCTGCGACTAACTCTGTGATCTAGAATGGTGGGCTTGAAAAAGCCGTGGCAGCCTACACCACTGCGTAATGTGAATACGTCTGTCCTTTGTTTTTGTCAACGGAGTTGCATAATCCATGATTTTGCGGGTGTGGGCATGATGTGCCCATGGATGACAATGTCGTGTGATTCCCCCCTAACCTCCTGACAGGTACAGGTACACCAGCAGTCTCTGCTGCATCCACTGCCACGAACGGCGCAAAGCCAAAATGCCCAGGCCTTGGGTCAATCGTGGCTGGCACGTACGATATCGCCAGCGCATCGAACAGTGCCGATATCAGGGCCGGGCTCGGGCGGTGCTGAAACCGATGATGTCCCCAACGGAACCTGTGCCACCCCTGCACAAACAGGGTGACCCCTTTTCGTGGTCCAAATGCCCATTGCATTTTTCCCGTGACCCGTTCCGCCACCTTTGGAGACATAGGCGAGCAGGCCGTTTTTATGGCAATCCCCAAGCACTTTGTGAGCATTTTGTCTGTGTTCCGCACCTCCCCTTTGGCCAGGTCGAACATCTTCCCCAGCCACGGGACATTCTCATGTGGCTCGAGGCAGGATTTTATGGAGATGCGCAGGCCCTTTGCCGTCAAGAAACACGCCAGCCGATGGCCCGGGCTTTTCATGCACTCCCTGTCACGTGACAAGATCAGCACATCATCCAAATAATGGAAACGGTAGACATCGATCCCCTCCACGTGGTTGTCAAAGAACTCCTTCAACAGCGCTGCCAATGTGTCCTATGCCAGTACCGGGGAAAACTTCCACCCAAACGGGAGGCAGTGGAAGTGCGCCCCCTGTATGCGAAACAGTCCCCTATGTTCAGCTGGGATTTGCAGGCTCCAGTAGAAGTTGGATATGTCCAAGGTAATGCCCCACAATGGTGCTCCGCGGTGTATCTCCCGTTGGATGGTCTGAAAGACCGTGTGAATAGATGGAAGCCTGACCTTGCGCAGCGGCACCTTCGAGCAGTCGTTCAGATTTCGCATGTCAATGATGAAGGAGCACTTCACATCATTTTTGGGCTTAACGAAAGCCGACACATTGTCCGTGAGGTCCTCCCACTCAAGGGCACCCAAACACGTGGGGTCCTTGCACAGGAACCCATCGTCCACCAGCACTCCAATCATGCGTCTGGTGTGCAACGACGGCTGCCATACATCGAATCCTCCACAATCGTGCCCCGACTTCCAACTCCGTATATCCCAAATGAGGCGCTTTGGGATGTTCGCGTTCCACACATCTAAAGGGATGTCCAGGCCGCCCTTCTCTCCAAGGCCCGCATCAATCATTCTTTCTGAGATGCCTCCCGACGGGCCATCCCCGTCATACCCGTCGTAGTCCCACCCAGCAGGTCCCAGTTGAGCTCATGCAGATCCCCCAAGTGGCGCAGGATCGTTTCCAGGTGTGCCTGCCCACCGTCCACATCTCTGAGGCGCTCCCGCGCTCGGAGGATTACCGCAAGCGCGGCCCAAAAAAGCTCATTTCGCGGGATATCCAAGACCCGCTCGATCCGTCTCGAAGCCGACCACGCACACGCCCGCGCCCGCCTATATGTGACCCACGCTCCTGCAGTACTTCCTCCTCCAACTCCCATGAGGCACTTTAACCTACGCGGCTTGTGCTGCCTGCCCACCTCGTTGTCGCGTGACGCCCGTCTCCATTTACCTCCCCCCCCCCCTACCCCACAAGCCGTCCGGCCATTCGCCTCCTCACGCACTGCGTCTCCTCTTTCCCCTCCTACCATCGGCCTTCCGAGGTGAGGGGCTCTCCAAGGATGATCCAGAGCACGTGGAATCTCCAGAGTCGCTCTCTGGGGTGCTCCCCTCAGGGATATCGTAGGCCTCAGGGGCCCAGAACTCCGTACACCGTCGGGTTGCCGTTCCCGCAATCCACGGCTTCCCCTTGAGGTAACTGGGGGGGGTAGGCGTTGTGAATGGGTGCCGGATGCGCCCTGGGTGCGGGCAGTTGATGGGGGCCATTGCCGTTCTTGTGCTCCTCCACCTGAACCACGCCTTGATGCTAGGGATCTTGCCCCCAGCCTTGTACATGGTCGCTGGGCCCAGGCGCCTCCATGCATGCCACCTGAGGTCCTTCCACTTTGACCCACGCAAGAGGGTTGCCATGACACGCTGCAGTTTGTCCTCAGAGACCAGTCGCTGGAACTTGTCGAGGTTCCAGCATCTTTGTGCAATCCAGGCGCAGAACTGCAACCATTTGAGGGCCACTCCTGAAACCGTACGGGTAATCCAAGCCCTGTGGACCTTGCTGTCATAGAACTCCGCCGTCCCTACCAGAACCCCCAGCCTGTGGAAGCTGATGCTAGCCGCCTCGCCGACTCTGAGGCCCAACAGTGTTGAAAGTGCCGCGAGTCCCACCACACACCACTCCAGCACTGAATCCGCTTGGTGTGCCATGATCTGCAGTGCCTCAAAACTGCCCCACTCCTATGTTGACTTCTCTTCCAGCCGCTGCGCTGCCTTGAATGCCTTCCACAGTCGTTTTGGGACCGGCTCGCTGACCACCCCCATGGTGTATGCCATGGCCGCCGCATTGAGGATTGTTTTGACCGAGATGCTGCCTTTTCCCTCTCGAATGGCATCACACACGACTTGCTCGACGACCTTGTATGGTCCCCACTCCGGCCGGGCCATATGTGTCTGTCGGAGTCGTCGCATTCCTGTCTTGTACGTGCCCAGCGATGTCGTGCTACAGGAGCTTGCGAGGACTTGCCAGTTGCTTTCCAGGACCCCATCCTTGCTGTCCGCCTGGGCTCGACACAATGCGGCATATGCCCGTCGGTATGCCGGCCATTCCCTGGGGATCTCGTCCTCTTCACCCTCCACCTCCACTTCTCCTTCATGCCAAACGAACCAGTTTGGGCTGTCCTCCGCCATGCCCCCCCCTCCCCCCCCTGCCAGGGGAAGTCAACTCTCGCAGTCCCATATCCAGTGTCTGTCTCCACATTCTGCACAAGGCCCCGGGGGGGCCTTCGCCACTTCATATGCGTTGTCGCCCCTCGCAGTGCAGTAGTAGGTGATGTTCTCCAACTCCGCGAACCTGAATCTCCCTTTTCGGGTCGCTTCAATCCATGTGTGTGCTCCCAGTCTTTCCAACTCTTTGGTAGACCTCGGCGCAACCCGGGATTGTGGTTGCTTCCCGGTGCCCTTATGTGAGCCACCGGTCACACTGTGGCCCCCGCTGGGGTACTTCTCTTTATAGTTGTCCTTGGAGACCAGCATCACCTCCCACAGCTCCTTTGCCAGCGTCTCCCCTTTTTCCTCCTCGTTGGACTCCAGGAATTTCTTCAGTGAAGCTGTCGTCTCACGCATCTATTTGGCATTTCCCGGGGCATCAACAAACTCGTCCAGCGCTGCACGGGTCAGGGGTCTCACGATTTTTGCTCTCCGCTTGTGCTCCAGTCTCACTTTGAGCGCCTCCATCTGTTTTGAGATCTCCTGCTCCTCCGGGTCTACAGATGCGTTTGGTTTTCCCACATCCGATGCATCTGCCGTTACCAGATTCAGCTTGTGGCCTTCCCGGATGATGATCCACTTGAAGTTGTCGAAGAGGGCCAGCGCTCCCATTGCCTTTAGCACGAATTCGGGGTCTTCTGGCTTTCGGGTCTCCGGGATGTCCTCAGCAAACTCTCGGATGGTTAGGCGGTGCTTGGCTGCCAGCTGCGCCACCTCCATTCCCGCCTTCGCGATTTCGGCACTGGAGCAGAGCTTCACAAAAGTGCTCCACTGCGACTCCAAAAACGACTTGATGCGAGCCCTGATCTCGTCGCTGACCGCCAGCTCCGTCTCCTTTTTCGCCTTGAACTCCCCTGTCTAGACCTCAATTGTGCATCGACAGCAGCTCTCATAGCCAGCAATGGCGTGGAGGAGTTTGAGTGGATCTTCGTCCCAACCAGAGGCCACCTTGAGGTCCTGCAGCCATTTGTCATGGTCCACCCCCGCATCTCTGATGGGCTGCTTGATTTCCACTGCCGCTCTCGCCAAGTGGTCTACGGGGAGGGTGCTCCTGTAGACCTCGAACTGGCCCTTGGAGACGAAATCTTTGAAGGTGAGGGACTCCATGCTGATGGCTGACATTTGGTCTGGATCTCTTTACTTGGCCTGACGGGCTTGAGAACCCAAAAATCTTTAAAAGATTCTATAGTGATAGTGCATATGAGTGGTATTATGGGGTGAATCCTGTGATTCGCCTATAGGCGAATCCCTTGGTTTAAATTGGGGGGCGGTAGGTCCATGGGCAATTTGTCGCCCATGTTGGCCAGGGTGTCCAACCACCCCCTAGTTGTCTCGGATGATCTCATTGCTTGGTTGCACAAGGCATGAAGCCACGGCGCACGCCATGGTCTCCGGCTTGTATACATGCTAGGGGCCGTGAACTCTGAAAGCCGCCTGGAACCCGCCGTTGGTGATGCCTCCGTCTACCCTACCATGGCGGTTGGACCTGTTGGTGTACCACTTGTTTGACATGGGGTATCATGTATAGTGACTGGCTATGCCCAAGATGTTTTGTGAGTGGGGGAGTATGCGGGTTGCCTCTTGTGTCTCCTCTGTGGTCAGCTCGTAGGGCTGTGTTAGGCTGTCATAGGATAGCCGATGGGTTGCCACCTATAGCCCGCCGGCTTGCAGCTGTGGGTCTTCCTCCGAGCTCTCCGAAGTCGAAAAGCCCGTCCGCTAGCGGTCGGGGTATCCTAGGACGCGAGATGTGCTGGCCTGCTGAACCCTCTAGGGCCCGCACGGCATCGGGGTACTTGTATTGGGTGGCTAACAGCTGTCAGTCGGTCCTTCCAGTCTGGCGGACATCGTTCTCCTGTTTGGCGGACCTCGTTTTGTCCCGGGGTGACCCATCGTGGTATAAAGGACCACCATGCTTGATGTAGTCCCATGTGTCCGTCCCTCAAGTCGGTGGTTATGCAGTGTTTGTTCATTTGCGGTTCGACCCCGGGAGTGTCCCGCAAGTATTGCAGTAGGATATCGTCCCACTGTGCCATCCGCTACTTGTTGCCCACGAAAAAGCCCCGGTAGGTCCAGTGCGGTATAAGTACTGTGTCCATAATGGCGACTTTTTCAAAGCCGTTTAAGGGTAGTGTTTTATATGCGGCCAAAGCCTGGAGTAGTTGTTTAGTTACCATGTCCCAAGCCTGGTCCTCGTGCGATGGGTGTGCCAACAGGTGTCCCAGGTAGGTCAATATGGGTGGTCGTATCATTAGCTGCTATCCCTGCCAGACGATGGTTCTTGGCTCGTAGCGGCGCGCCCAGTAGTAGGTTCTTGCCTTATCCGCGTTGAAGCAAGGGCCCATGCGGTGGGCCACGTCGCGTAGGTGGTTTAGTGTATTGAGGAGGGCTGTTTGGTCCATGGCGTGCTCCGCTATGTCATCCACAAACACGTACAGATGTGCTTGGGGATGACGGGATAGTGTTTCCCTTAGTAGTATGTCGTAGTAGAGGAACAGTGTGAGTGAGAGGGGGCATCCCTCCTTCATGCCCCGTTTGGGGTGTATAGGTAAGTTGCGGCCTTGTATGTGGAGTAATGCGGGGGTATGGCCGTATATTTCTGTTAGTATTCATATGATGGGCCCCTGCCTCCCATATGATGTCGGTGATCATTGTACCGGGGACCGATGGGAACGCCTTGGCCACGTCTAGGAGAGCCAGGTATGTGTCTTGTCTGTGCAAATGATTCACGAGTTTTGCCGTTAGAGTTTTTGTGTTTCAGCCACCGAGTGCTTTGTGTTGTATGTTCAAGAGACTGGGTGTCACGGCCTCGGTGATGCGTCTAAACATCAAACGGGTCAAGATGCCATAGATGGCCGTGGATACTACGTTTCTGGGCCGGTAATTCTTCGGGTCGTGTGGGTCCTTTTTCTTGTAGATAAGAATGACCCTAGAAGCTAGCCAGGTGGGGGGTGGCTTGTTTCTCCGCCAGATGTCAAGTATGGCGTGGTACAATTGTAACTGCAGGTGGGGCGGTAGGTGCCGGAGTAGGTGTGGGGGGACACCATCAGGCCCTGCCAATTTCTTTGGCGCATGGAGGCATCCACAGAACTCCTCCCAGGTCGGTTCGCTAGTATCCTACGGCCTTTTATGCACGTGTTTCCGGATTAGGTCCGTGCAAAAGCCGGGCTCATGCTCGGTCGCCGGCAAAGTGGTTCAACACGTGTTGTGTGCACGGGAACCCATCACTAATGCCAAGAACCACCATCCAGCTGGATGACCCGGCTCACACCATATCTCCTGTGGCCCTTTTCTCACTCTGTCAACCCATCCCCTAACAAAGCTACTCACAGATAGGTATGCGCAATTCATACTCGCATTTGTATGCACGTCCTATACTGATTGCACTGATCTTTTGTCCCAACGTAACTACTACATAGATTGACTTGTTTGGGAGCAAAGACGGTGATGGGGGGGGGTCTCCCACAAGGAGACAACTACAAGGGGATGGTGACCAAGGGGGAGTATTTGCGCCGTGCGCTACGTTTGCGGCAAGTACACCCGGAACATCCTGATTTTTACCCAGCCCAAAAAAATGGTACCTAAGGAGAGCAAACCCATCGCCACAAGACTTGTGTAAACACCCTCGTTCCCACAATCAACGGAACAATATAATCAAGTGCACGCTGCTCGTGCACGACGTAGAGCAGGCCTATTCATGTCATGTGTGTGCGCTAGTTTGCGAACTATCTTGAGAACTCTTGGAACTTCTGGAGTCAGCCAAAAAAACAGTCATGGTTGAAGTCAACAGTGATTTGAACAAGTACAAGCAGTTACCATTGAATGCATGCCAGTGTGTACAGCTAGTGAATGCGGCGTTGATCCCCAGGTGGCCATACCATTCCTTGTTCGTGCCCCATGACACGATGTTCCAAGAAGTGGACCAACAAGTGAAGGATTTCGTGACCAAACGACAATGGAACAAAAAGACAGTTGTGTGTTGTTGAGGGTGGCAACCAATGCGCTGTTCATGGCTTTTCTAGTTGTGCATGATGTGTGTTATGCGAAGGGAAGGTAATTTGCAACTTTCTTGAGCTGGGGCAGTTTGGGTCACCTAATTCTAAGGGCGTTTCCAAGGGGTGTGCTTGGGGGCTCTTAAGGGGGAACATAGTCTAAAAGTAGCGCGCAGTGCGTGCGCAGTGGAAAGACCCTTATGCTGTCTCAGTTTATATTTAATTGGATAGAACCCCGTTGGTACGATGCCCGTATAATCCACATTTGGGAGACCCCCATTGTCATGATATGGCGCACGGTAGGCTACCAAGCCTACCACTCTTTCCTGCCCTCAGCATGTCACCATCGTCCGAATCCTCAGTGGTACTGTGCCTCCCATTTGTTCCACTATGTGGACATAGTCCTTGAGTGGTGCCATGGTGTGGTGTATTAGGCTTTTGGGCCTGCTTTGTGATCGGATGGTCTGTGTCCCGTAATGTTTGTTGCATGATCGTGCTGTATTTGGCTCTATATGCCCTGTAATTTTGTTGGAGGCCCAATCCTCCCTTCTTTTGTGCTGCCACAACATGAGTGGTTGTGCACTGTTTATAAGGAAGCCATGCCTGGCGGCCACCGGCCGGGTCCAGGTAGGTGTTCCACTTTGCCTGCAGCCAACTAGATTAGGCCCTTGCCCCCAGATAGCGCTTCTTCGTGGGCACGGTCGGGCCTGGGTGTCACTGCCCCCCGAGATACTTGCACCGCACTGTCCGCTGTCATTGTTGTCGTCGCTATCGCTGAGAATGTCGTTGGGGAACAATCCCGCTGGCTAGACATCGTGAACTTCAAGTCTAGATGACCTCTTTGCGAACATGTCCTTGCTGACCGAATTTGGGACTCTGGGCCGTTCGGAGACAAGCTTGATTGTCCCTTTTTCCGGGCACTCCGCATACCCTCTGGCCGTTTGTGTGGACCGCCATCTGCACCACGCCTTGATGCGAGGCATGGGGGTTCCTGCGCGGTACACGGTTGCCGCGCAGAGTCGGCGCCATCCATGGCGCGGACCTCCTACCACTTTGACCCAAGGAAGGTTGGGGCCCAAAAGAGGGCGCAAATGCTACGTCAGCCCTGCATTCTCGGGGATCCCCAAACAAAGGGGGACAAAATCAGAAGTCAAAACCTCCGCTAGGGGTCACCATGATGCCCCTAGGGGCCCCTAGTATCTCAATGTATGGGTCCCTAGTGCGGCCAGACGCCCAAATAGTTGCACTGCGCGCGCACTGCGCGCGCACTGCGCTTAAGGCTCCCCCTAAGCAATGAATTAGGCGATGGTGCACGGTGGTGCCCATGGTGCAGGTGACCGGTTCATGTGTCTAGCAAGGTGCCATTAGGCGCCATTAGACCCCGTAACTTGGCCATAGAACGACAATGGTTCTTCTGGTAGGCGTGCCAAATTACCCTGTGGCACAAGTAACCATAGCGGAAAACCCCATTTTTTAAGTGAATTTGTAAGCTTTCCAGCTTGTTATGCCCAGCCCCCACCTAGCTGGCTGCGCTTGTGCTGTAAGCAAACCACAAAACGCCCAATTCAGTGTTACAAAGCAGCAACATTGCACTGCAGCATTCTGTTGATATGACATACATGTCATTGAACAACGAACAAATGAAAAAGCAGCATTGTACACCTTAGCAACAGGCACTCTAGGCACTCTGGCTTGCAACAGCGCATTTTGCACTTCGCAGGGCAGCTTGGGAAACCAGAAAGCTCAGGATCAGGTTGCTGCATATACTCAACTTATTCTTCCTTCCTCCTTCCTCTCCCATCTTCTTTCATGTGGAAGAGAACAACAATTCAGATTTGGCAATCACAGGGCTTTTTCTTGTTGGAATTGATTTGGGTAAAATGAAAAATCCCAGACATGCTGAAAATTCTGAATCCAAGATAGGATTCAGATGGCCAAAGAGTGATTCACGATACACAATCCAGTGCTACCCAGGTTCTCACTGGGTTCCAAATGCCATATCCATAGTTTAACACACTTGTTACGCAGTGTACATGGACCGACCTCCCTTCCACTTGTCAACCCCGGGTCCCCACAAGGCTTACACGTCTGTTTTTGTTAGTGCAGACTGTTGCTACCAATGGTACAAAACCACACGACAGGGAAGCGGTCTCATGGCAAAGCAAGAGTTGATCAATGGTGACCACTGATGGCCCCCTGAAGAGCGCATAAGCCTGAGGGACTGCCACCGTGAAATCCTGCAGCAGACTTGATGCACAAAAACATAGCTTTCTTCCCTATGACATTGATATTGCTGTTGAGCGCCCACAGCACGGCCGTCAACACCAACCTCATCCCGGTTCCCAGTCCACAACACTGCCGATGGTGTGGTACCTCCTAGAGAGGTCGTGAGGGCTCGGAGGGTCTTGCATCCCTTCACTCCCTCAGGTCATCAGACAAGAGACATGGGGAAATTGAAGACGGTGGCACCATTCAGAGGAAGTGTACCCGAATGGAGCATTCTGTTTGTAGAGCATTCTTTCTGAACCGACCCCCCCCCTTTTTTTAGTACGAAGGATAGAACAAAAGTGCCACTTGAAAGCGTAAACGATTCATGGCAAAGAAATGGTCCATAATGGTCACACATGTTGACATGTAAGGGCAAGCATGTGTTTGTCTCCTTGCTTTAAAAAAAAAACGAAGCGAGCAAGCAAATACTGCCCGTCCCACAGGTAGTTCGGCTATCTGCAACGCCTTTGAACACCCTCTGACAAGGTTGTACTGCGGGGCACTACTCAATTTTACTTTGGGAGGGAATCCTTGCACTGTGCGCGCACTGCGCGCTACTTTTAGACTATGTTCCCCCCGAAGAGCCCCAAGGCACACCCCTTGGAAACGCCCTTAGAATTAGGTGACCCAAACTGCCCCAGCTCAAGAAAGTTGCAAATTACCTTCCCTTCGCATAACACACATCATGCACAACTAGAAAAGCCATGAACAGCGCATTGGTTGCCACCCTCAACAACACACAACTGTCTTTTTGTTCCATTGTCAACCAAGTACACATTGAGAATACGCAACTTGTGTGCACAACATGACACAGTTGCAGAATTAAAGAAATGTCACATTGTCAAATGTATGTGTGTCAATGCAATCCGTACAATATTGCAGTTCACACTTGTCACAGATGAACATCTTTTCAGGGTCAGACTTGGTGCAACAAAGGGTACATACATCCCCATCATCACCCACAACATCCTCATCATCATTGTCCTCCTGTGTAGGTGCGGTCCATACATGTGCAAGTACGTGTTCCCACGGACCATATGGAGGGTACCGTACCTGTCTTTGAATCAAAAATTGCTGCAAATGCAAGAGTACACGCACGTACTCATGCAACTCGGCACCGGATCCCCTCCATATGTTCCTTACGATGCCCCAGTGCCACATGCGTGCAAACAAGTGCTCAATACGTGCCCTATAGAAACCATGAACATCATTGTACTCCTTTTGTTGCTCGGTCAACGTCTTTCGACCGATAAATGGCCATGCCACATGGAGGCGCCCCTTGTATGCACCATCCATGGAGCCAATCTCATAATCCATATAATGCCCCTTGCTCCTTTTCGGCCCTTCGCGATCCCAATGAGAATGACCGCCGAAGTCCCGGGGGCCAACGGACAAATCCAAACGATGTTACCAAGACTATCAATGGCAACCGTAACTTTATATACGCACGCGGTGTAGGATTAAACAGGACATCACAAAGGATACCTCCTATGGAAGCGATGGGCATGCTATCGACGTAAGGCGTCACAAAATACGGAAAGTGTGGGATGTGTTTCCACTCCGACAATCTTTCTGCCCATGGAATTTCAGCGACAGCACCATTCAAGTAAGAACGAACATGATGCACACTTGCCCACCAAGCCTCCTCACAGCACCCCGTTGCTTTAGAGAGGAGATGAGCGCACAAAGCGTGGTTCGGCTGTGATGCTCGCCCTTGCCCTGCCCTGCCACATGCACCAAAAGCTCAGCTCAAATAATATTACTGACGGGCTGGAGTGCGCTTAATGAACACTAGGAGAGCACGCAGTGCAGTGGTGCCAAACTGTGGTTTCTGCGAAACCCGGGATTGAGAGTCCCCAACCCCAACTCAAGGGGCCACGCAACAAAGCGTGGATTGTGAGTCCCTAACCCCAACTCGAGGCGCCACGCAACAAAGCGTGGATTGAGAGTCCCTAACCCCAACTCAAGGGGCCACGAAACAAAGCGTGGATTATGATTCCCTCACCCCAACTCGAGGGGCCACGCAACAAAGCGTGGATTGGATGATTGGCCCGGTTTCCTCAATAGCACCGGAAGGTTGGCGACATCACCCCTCAAAAACGCCGCCTTCTGAGGGATCCCATAGGGGTAGGTATTGGAAATAGCCAAAAAACATGCCCTGATTGCGCCTAACGCTCCTAGAAAAGAGTGGACGTGGTGGAGATGAGCAAAAAAGTGTGAAAAGGGGTGGAAATGGGTGAAATTGGGTGAAAATCCAAAAATGCCACATCCCCAATGTGGAAAAAGCATCAAAACCTACGCCACGGGGCAACAATGATGCCCCTAGTATCTCAAAGCATGGGTCTCCAGTACGGCTAGCCCAAATAGTTGCACTGCGCGCGCACTGCGCTTAAGGCGCCCCCGGGGTCATCTTTGGGACACCACTGCGTCTTAGAACGCCCAAATCAATACAGTGGTTACACCCACCGTAGCTTACACAGAACCGGGTCCGATGCACTATAAAAGGCAATGAATTACACATAATGGTACCAAATTGAAGTACGTCCCAAATTTATGTGGCACCTACACCGACTGTATCTTGGGCAACACGATTGGCGGGGGGGGGTCAGGTGAGTAGCACAGTGGGTGGGCCAACAATACATCTTTGCTTTTGGGTGCACAAGCACATGGGATCGAAGCCAAGATGGGGAAGAAACTGTGGGAAAAAAAGGGCCGCAATGCCACCACAAGCACCCTGCATGAACGTCTCAGAACCCACCCTGCCCTGTGAAAAACATTTGACAGACTTGCAATGTGCTGACAAAGTATCCAGAGGGGGACCATTGCAAAGTGCACAAGCAGTGGCAGCATTATGCTTCCAGCAGGGGTCCGGGAAATACCCCCTTCCCATGATCAGAATGATGGCCATTGTACCACAGGATGGGACCATTCACAAGCAAGCCCCCCCCCCCCTTAGTAATTATGAAATACTGCAGAGGTACTCTCCAAAACTGCATTGTTGGGCTACTTCAACGTGCTTGCATGCTCCGCTCTCCACTGCACTTCAGAACACGCCCAGGAAAAACAAAACCAAACTCAGAAAGGAGCATGCTGCAGGCTTCCCAGCTGCACCCATCCCCACATCCATCAAGAACGGTCCTCCTTGAATCTCGTTCAAGTGCCAAAAACAATTGGCTATTTAAGGAAACCACTGTGAATAACAGTGGCTACAGCCTTATGATGGCTGTGGTTGTGATGTGATGATAGTAGCTGGGCCAACGAATGGCAACCACACCAACAAAAACAACCACCACAGTTCCATACTGCTTTGTTCCACATGAAAATGATCGTGATGCAAAAAACGCCAACATTCCTGTCGCTTCCATTTCCTCTCCCGTCCTCACATGACTCCTACACCCTCCAGTCCCTTCTGACGCCCCCAGCAACCTCCCATTCCTCCGCCCCCCCCCCCCCTCCCCCTGTGTGACATTTCGTCGGGTTGCTGTTTCTTTACGGGCCCTGGACAGTCACCCGTTCTTCCCTTAGCATGTTGCGTCGGGTCGCTGCATTCTGTCGGCCGCTGCGGCCAGTGCTCCTGCTGTTGTTGTTTCCACGTTCGTGGAGCCCAATGGTTGGTGTGCCGGGGCTGTGCTAGTTGTGGCGGGTGCCGATTGTGCATTCGCGGTGCTCAGTAGTTGGCCTACCGGGGTGGGGTCGTTTGACGGTTTTTGCTGCCCCACCTCCACCCTCCGGTCGTCCACCACCTGCGTCGCTGTGCTTCTGTGTGCGTGAGGCCCAGGTGCCCCACTCCTCCACGCGTTGTACCGGCCGTCCACCCGATGCGCTCCAACATTCCATGGGTCGCGTGTGCGCATGACGCGTTCCTTGATGGTCGCGGGTAGCGTGCGCTTCGCAGGTGGCGTGTGCTCCGTTATGGTTGACGCGGGTGGCGTGTGCGCCTGCGTGATATCCCAGGTGGTTTACGCTGCACGGTGGCCGCGCCATCATCCTTGGTTCTGCCCACCCTGGTTTTGTCGGAGGTTCCTTCCCTTTCCTTGACCACCTCTCCTTTCCACAGTGCGCCTCAGGGACCCCAGTGGTGGCCCACTGGGTGCTGGATCCCCTGGGCGCAGACGACGACCAGGGGATCGCCCCCCCCCCCCCCCCTCAAGCCTTTGTGCAAGCCATTGGTGTGTTACAGTAAACTGGGGAAAAAGTGCCCGGACTCTACATCAGGGGACACACATAATGTCCCCCTGTGCCATTAGTCAGTTGTGCACTGAGTTGCCAAACAACAAATGCAAAGCCTTCTTCAGTGCAGACTTGGCTTGCTTTCAGCGGTCCAACCAGCAAATCCCACAACTGGGACAAAAAAACGAACATGTCTCAAACTGCCATTGCTGGCATCTTTACAATGAGAGATCAGTGGTGCATGGCCAACCCCCCCCCCCCCCCCACATGCAGCCTACATTTTTTCCCTCCGACCTTTCTCGGATGTTCTGCACGTTGTCCGCATTTTTGACCAGGCACAATCAATGCCCAAAAGGAAGAAAGGACTTTCTGGGCACTGAAGGCGTGGGCAATGAGGTTTTGGCTGGTACGACAGTCCCTGAGGTAGCCGGACTACTGGGAAAATCAACAACGGGAAACTCTGCAAGAAAAAGGGTTGATCCACTGCCTAACAGTTGCACTGGACCACACCGCGTCAGCTGTTTCCCCTGAGAGAATACTGTTATCTCTCTAGGCCACCAAAACAGCCTGGAAGATTGCCCGGTTTACATCAAATATCACAGCATTGCAAAAGGAGCTACTACGTAGGCACGGACATCCCTATGAACAGAATAAAGCGCAGATTGACCAAAACAAAGGTTAAATGAGACAGAGGGAACTTCCGCCCTGCATGCTTCCACTCTCGGCACATGTCCCTGAAAAATATCTCCAAAGGGGTAAATCCCCCCAAAAGTAGCCCATGTGAAACATACTTGATGCATATTTTTCACATGGTGGCCTGTTGGATTGCAACCACCCACATCCGCATAAAGACGCAAGCACAGTGCAGTAGAAGATCAGATGTGGAAACCTCTTCATGAGCCCCAACACCGTTGCCACACTTGATCCATGAAAACAATTTCTGGTTTATTTCATTTGTTACTTCAGCCATTGATGGCGCCCATGTAGCATGGCTTCGAGGGGCTACGTGAGAAGGCAAACACTGGCCTCCATTAGTGGCTCCCGGCGACGGTGATAATGACAGTGCCCAGGATTTTTTTATTCAAAACTGTATAATCTAAATCATGTGACCTCATTGTCATGCAGCGGTCCGAACATGCTTGCTGGCAGCTTGGCAAGCAAGACCTAAAACTCCAGCCAAAAGAGTGGTGCGCTGGCTGCATCAATTTCCCTTCCACAAATCAATTCAACCACAATGTTCAACGTGCACCAGATAACAATGTTCCCAATCAGAAAACGGGATTCAGGTACTTGATGAGCTTTGGAGACACAGACTGACCGGGATGGACAACGTACCGTTGAAAGATTGATGGCAAAATGGAAATGCATACTTGGAAGGAAGGATATCATATTTAGGAGCTTATCCCATGGCCTTGCCTCTCCATCCGGACACCTCTTCATGAGTTGCCATGATGATGGCTGGACGGACACTACGGACGGACCTGTATGACTAGAGGCTCCCCCTCCTCTGACGGTGAGGTTTGCTCGCGTGTGAAAATGCATAGGAGACTTTCAAACGCGGATAACAAGAGGCCAAGAATTATGGCACTATTTCAGTAATGGGAAAGATACGGTCCATCTCAAAAATCCTTGCAGCCAGTGGTTTACACTGCTGGTGCATAATCCTGTCTAGAGACTCCTGCCAACCTGGAGAAGAGTGTGGCCAATCCCACCAACTCGCCCATGGAACCCATGGAACCCCCCCCCCCCACCCGAATGTGATTTTTTCAACTTCATTTCAATGATCTTCCATTGAGATAACGGATTCCGGTCGGGACCTGCTCCCCTGAGATGCAGGGATTCAATTGAGAGTCTTGTCCTTGCGCTTTGGGAACGCGTCTGTCGTGGACTCTTCATCAGCAGGGTTGCCCCGCCCACAAGACTGATCAATCTGGTGACTGGCATATGAAATGCGCCACACTCAACGAAAAACAGCTTCGACAGTCCAATATCCAACGGAACAATTGAATCCATTGGAACTCACAATTCTTGCTCCTGTTTGCTTATGCAAATGCGATGAAAGGTTGGACTTCGCCAATTGGAGTTCAAGGCAGTTGAATGCAGATCTGCACTCAAAGCATTGTTGAGCACCTGTCTAGGACTGTTCGCTCCACAATCCAGTGCTGGTAAAAGACAAATCAAGCGGCCATTTTTGGGAGATGAACAAGAAATTTATCCATCTCCATCTCCATCCAAAAAGCAGCATTTTGCACATCCCCTGTGCAATGCAAACAACTCAGAGGTAAAACTTAACGCTGCGGCCGCAGATGAAATCATGCTTGGGCTTTTAAGGTTCAGGCATGGACCCACGTATAACGCACTTTCTGGGGACTGCTGCCCTACTGCTGTGGCTTTTCCCGCTGGGGCGAGAACGACGGCAGCACGGAGTCCCCGTGCCTGGACAAGGCTGTGTGATACGGCCAGTGAAACGCCTGTTGTACGAAAACACAACAATGCAACTCGGAGGCGAATAAAGGTCAGGGCTTCCAGCTGCTCCAACCCAGCCTGCTGCATGGCCTTTCCAGTGTGACTGGGTCTGACGTGGGGATTCAGGGACTGCGGCTACGCACCTGAGAAAGCCCCAAAAGCCATAATTAGAAAGGCAGCACTGGCGGTGCTTGGACAACGGGAGGAGGGCGATGGGTTAAACCGGTTTGCAGTGCACGGAAAAAGCGAGCGCGCAGAATCTGAGTGACATAATCCACGTTGGAATACATTAGTGGTAGGCATTTAAAACGCAATTGGAAGCTAAGGACGAAGCGAGACAAGGAGAGCATACGGTGGGTTATTGGAGCCATCCGGTGACGCCGAGGACAGCGGTCATATCTGTTTTGCTCGGTACGACCGCTGAAGCGGGTTTCCAGATCACGGAGGGGCAGGATGTGGGCTTTGCCACTCGAAAACATGAATACCGGTATGATGCCACGTGTGTTCGAAACGATGTTCGAAGGCCCGCGGCAGCTTTGGTATTTGCATTGTCGATTGTGGCTGTGGAAGGAAAACCTGGACCCACACCGCAAGGTGCAAGCAAGCGCGTCGACCGTCACCTCAACACCGACGAGTCAAATTCGCCTGGTCGATAACCAGGGTGGTCTTGAACGGCCAAAAGAATTCGGGTGTCCTTTATATGGAAGGAACCGAGAGCGGTACGCAAGGGTGGTGTTCAACTAAATAAAAAACAAAGAAACGATATTCTTGAATACCACCGTGGGCATCAACGCCCACTGTTTCACCGCCCTTGCGCGCCGTCAGCCACAAGGCCTTGCGCATTCCGCGAACATTTTGGGCCACTAGCTCCAATGCTATGCGCACAACATCCTATTTTGACGGGTGTGCCCACTAGTCCACTTGGTTTCTTGCGCATGATCTTTGTGTACTGGGGTGCGGGAGGGCTTCATACCAAGACATGCAAAACCGCAGATAGTTGTGTGACGCGGTGGCGTCCGGCTTGAGCAAACAAGAACAACAATTTTTCGTATCACGTGTGCAAATCATCACGTTGGTGCCCGCCCTGCGCTTGATTACGACGTGCATGTTGCAACTCTTATTTGTTCGTTCAATAAATGTGCGTTTTATCGGAAACTTTTGATGCAACTAGGTAGTAAGTATGCTTCCCTTCGGAAAGTCCGAAAGCAGCACAAAAGAATGTCAAAAGGGTTGGACACATCCAAATGTGTGGCGCGCACCGACTAAATTGGGTGAGTCCGCCCCACCAAATCGTGTGTGACTAGGTACAATCATCGTTGGATTAGGGGAGGCCCGTAGTAAAAACAAACACAAGCGCATTCTACATTGCGCACGGGGCACACGCTAGGCCTTGGGGCCTTTGGTGACAGAGTGTGGCCAAGAGTCCAGGGAGGGGGGGGTTTGCCCCCCGACGTAGCAGGCCTCTTGCGTGAGACAGTCACCGTGCCCCAAGTAGCCGGGCCATGTGATGATGACGGTACGTACGACGAGCACGGCAATCGAACTACGCGCCGCCCCACAAAATTCGTGACGAGGGGTTGAAAAATGGGGCAAGCGGAAGAGATACGAGAACATCGGTGCATGGTGGAACAGCGGCTAACCCCGGCGGCAAAAGCACCATCCATTCGTCCGCCGACCGCAATTTTCGTTAAAATGAGTAGGCCACGGTTGGTGATGTCACCAAATGTTGATGACTTTGGTTTCCGCAATTCGGTCTTGAAATGCGCGGATAAGGTACGTCCTACGAACCAAATGAGGAGGCCAGAAATGGTGATGTCACCAAATGTTGACGACTGATTTCCGCGCAATTCGGTCTTGCAATACGCGGATAAGGTACGTCCTACGAACTTCATACTTCCGCTCCGCGATTTTGCATTCCAATACATCATTTTTGAGAGAAAGTATCGCCTTTCACACCCGATGACGCCACGGTAACATATCCTGGGACGTAGGAGCAACACCGCTGTACAACACCTCCATACGAATGGTGGATACTCACGACACATGTAAAGCTCCGCAAATGGCAGTTGCTCGGATGGGAGCAATGGTGGGATGTTTCACAACGCATGGCAGGCTCCGCAAATGATAGTTGCTTGGACCGGAGCAACGGTCGACGAATTATCACTAAACCTTTGCAACCTGGAATTGTCGTCCACCAAGCTCAATCACCCCTCCTACACAACTTCTTCCACAACTCCTCCGCATGTTCAAGTAGCTTCCACCGCCTCCGAACGGATCTCCGAGTCACATTGTGGTGGACTATCTACCTCTGCAAGGGCTTGTCGTGATTTCCTTTCTCCAGCTTTGTGGTTTCCCGCGGACGACGTGTGCAAGTCTACGATTGGGGGTGTCCGGGCCCGCTTTGAACGTTCCAAGTGAGCACGAGATGCTTTTCGTTCAACCGCAGCCGGGTGTCCACAATCGAGCGCCCTGCTTTGTATCTTAGCACGCGCCCGCCTTGCTGCACCGTTCATTCGTACTTTCATTTTCATGACCAACGCTATGTAATCGACAAGTTGGACGTTAGAAGCCTTGAGGACGGCATTTTCCATTTCGCTCTCCGTAACCACTTGGTCGATGAGTTTGGGTGACTCGTCGGGTGAAATGGCAGCGATGATGCCGCATCCAGTCACGAATGGATGGGAACATAAATCATGCAAGGTAGCGCGTTGTGCGACGTCCTTGTGCAATACCGATTCGAAAAAGTCCTTCACGTAAGTTTGTTGGCAATCTTCCGGAAAGGGAATCGGACTATTTTGTATGGCATCATGCAAGGTGGGTGTGTGCTTACTGTAGAATGGTAGCTTTCCAAATAGCAAGGCGAATACCGTAATACCCAACGCCCAGACATCCACAGGCTTACCACATAATTGCCGGTCTTCACGAACAACTTCCGGTGAAAGAAATGCCGGCGTCCCAGCCATGGGCGTTAGTTTCTCCTTATCGGTGACAAAGGTGGACACACCGAAATCCGCGATGCGAACTTGATCATCCTTTGTCAACAAGATATTTTCCGGCTTGACATCCCGGTGGATGACTTGTTGATGATGTAGGTATTGCAGCCCCGCAATCATGTCGCGGAGATAACTCCGGACCTTTTCCTCCGGAAGAGGACCCGACGAGGTGCTCCCATCGGCACGGATCGAGGTGATTGGGCCCTTTGCAACGTACTCCATAATGAGGTACATTTTCTCGGTGGACACATCATCGATCACTTCGGTTAACGACACAATATTTTGATGGTTCAACCTTTTCATGATGGCTATTTCTCTCCGAACGTCATCCAACGCGGTCTCGTCCCCTTTCCGCATCCGAGCTAGAACGGATTTGTTGAGGATCTTGATGGCGAACAAACCACCAGTATCATTGTGCACGACCAATTTCACTTTTCCATATTGCCCTTTTCCGAGACTACGAAGAACCGCGTATTCGTTGATCATCTTGTTGCCATCCTCATCTTCTCCTCGGACCAGAGTCGACGTTTCCTTCACAGATGACATTGACATGGATAAGCTCTCTTCGAAGGCTTCGCTTTCACCCTCCTCGCTTGCGCTAACGTCCGGACTTGCGGAGGGGTCGTCATCACCGGGGCTAAGCGATTCCTCGCCATCACTTAGAAAAGAGGCTCTTCGCAACTTCTCAGATTTAACCCGATTCATTGGAGTCGATGTGCCGAAGGCGAAAGTTTCTTCGATGGCCGGATCAGATGAACGTTTCCGTGAAGTTCGTTCCTTGTGTAAGCTAAGTGCCAACGATGGGTTAAATGAACGGGTCAATCGCTCACCTATTTCCTCGTGCTTGAGCCTTGACGACTTGTCAGGAACTTCCGAAGCTTCCCTCACGGTGACGGTGGGAGGATCGCTGGACGACGGCAAACCCGAAAACGAAGCTTGCGCAAGTGCTTCAATTCGTTTCTGTCTTCGGTGAGCTCCCGCGGGACCATCATTTTGACTGGTGAATATGTCCTTCAAAAGGGCCCACATGTCAAACAATGGGCCACTGTAATCTACGATATGGAGAGTCGCACAAATGATCCCTACGCAGTTGAGACACATATCACTGGTATCAGTGCACTAGTTGCAGATGTTATGGTAACACGCTTACTAGTTCAGACACAATTCGTCGAAAGGCAACCCTCGATGAGAGGTGCATATGACGGGGGGGGGCGGAGGAAAGTGTATTTCACACCCGCAACTCCAAATTCCTCGCGTGGACGTGACACCTTCATTCGCCACTTTGTCAACATTGTGCAACGCACAGTCCGTGGCACCAGGCCTCGCCGCGCGCCCCACTCCCACAGTTGTCCACTTCTCTATTCGTGTCCATTAAGACATTTCATGCCATGAAATATCCATGTCCCAAAAAATCTGAATATTGCCTAAAATTTTGTTGCCGTGGATCCAATCAACGATAACGATGTAAGCTACCCGTTGCCTACAACAAAGGATACATCCCCGGGACCCGTGAGCTGGTGAGCCACAAGAAGAAATTGGCCTTCGATGTTAACTTTATGAAAATGTTTCGCGATGGCACCGAAGTAGATCCGCAAAAATGAATAAAATGCACGGAGTCATCTGGCGTTCCCCCCTTCAAAATTGCAAAGCATCCCCCCCTCAAGTCTTGGAGGTAGACCAATTTCCAGACGTTTTGGGCAAGGGAGTTCAGAGATATTGCGGATGGGGGGAGACAAGATACGGGTCCAAAATCGTAGCAATAGCACCCTTGTGCTCGCTCCGCAGGCGAGCAATGCGTACTGAAAGGCTTCATCCTGAAACAGGACTCAAATCATTTATATCCTAGCTCTCCAGAAAATTAAAAAAATTGGATTTCCCAAGATATAGCGAGGAAAATTCCCACAGTGTACCTACCACAGTGCTTCTGAATGTTTGCTGTGACAGTCGCGCCAACCTGAATTCTCCTGACAATTCCCAATGCGCACTGCAGCTACGGTTCACAGGTTGAGTTCTCTGGCAGCGGTTAACGTCAAAACTTTTCTTTAGGTTGTTCCAGACATGGCTGCTGTCTCCGAGATTGTCCATATGCCGGCGCATGTGGTGTGGGATCTTTGCGGCTTTCTGCCGTTCCGTGACATCCTGCGACTGTCTTCCACCAATAAGCCCCTCCGTCGCGCACTCACCTCACGGCAAGCCGATGTTGCACTGTGGAAATCCTGTGTGGTCAGAGAGGTGGGGAGGTTGTGCGATTCTCGAGGCCTTCTGGCTCCCCCAGTTGAGCTGAGCAAGTGGAACGTATCAACATATCGTCGACTTTTCGAGGTGTTGTACAAGTGCGGTGATATGCTGGGAAATTGGAGGTGGGATGTTCCTGTACGAGGAGGCCTTCTTGTTGTAAGTCTGGATGAAGACGACGGGCCTGTTGGGAGGTGTGCCCTTCTCCTCAATACTCAGCAGTCTTGTTTTCGGAGTATGGCAAGCTGGGCAACCTGTCACACGAAGTCACTTGCGGCGGTTTACAACAGCATGTGGCCTTAACGACAGCCCAATCTTTTCGTGCGCGGGTTCCCTGTGCCTTTGCAACGTCGTTGTTGTTGATGCCGCAAGTATTGCCTTTGTCTGCAGTCTGGTTGCGGATCTGGTAATCCCGAATAGATGCTCCACGCAGATGGTCCAAAATGTAACGGGGTTGCACTCTGCAACTCTGTTTGAAGTTTACTTCAGTGATACGGAGTGTACCACGGATGCAGCAGGTATTCTAATGCTATGCATCCGGTGCCGCTTTGCTGAAACACTGACGTAACGGCCACCTCCTCGGCTACAGCACGAAACTACGTCGTTCCAACACCGCCATTCCTGCCGGTTCCGGTCGATAGGAGGAAAGGATATGTGGGATTCCAGCCCTCGAAAAGGTTTGGTTGGTATGAGTGCCGATGAAACAACTCTTCTTGTTTGGGAAACAACGCGTAATTTCTACCTCAGTTCGGACGGGCAACCGCGTGTGGCCGCTCGGGTCGCCGCGACTGTTGCACAGGTGCAACGTGGACCTCAGAGTGCGTAGATGCAGTCGAGAGTCCGGGGACAAGTGTCACGTGTTGCAGCACTGATCCAGTGCAGGAAATCTGTGGCCAAACACCTTTATCTGCGATGAACGCAGCGCTTTGTCAACCTTGGGACGTAAGATCCTCGTTTTCTCGTCCCTTTGTGTCTCTTGCAGGTGTGACGATTGGGGAGGACGGCAAGCTGATGCTGGTTGGAGGAGAAGCAGTTGCTGCTTTGTGTCGATGGTGCGACGACACGCCTGTTGTTGCCAGTAGGTGTGTTCCAGTGGGTTTCCCAACCTGTAGACAATTTGCGCAAGCGGCCACGTGGCGTGCAAGACACTTACCAGTCCGAAACAGCGCTCTGGATTGCGCAGAGGTGCAGGGTTGGTCTTGCCTGGACGTGCATTCAGCAGTTCACCTGGCACGGGGACGAGAGGCCGACGTTTTGTGGTTGCATTTTCGGGAGGTGCCTGCAATAATATTTGCTGATACTGCCGCAAAGAGGTGGGCTCCAAGCGGTATTTTGTGCGTGGTTTTCCGTGTGCGACATGACCTGTTGTGGTGCTCTGTGGCAGAAGTCGAGACACATCTCATCAAGTTATGTGTGAGTACATGCAATCTATGTCGCACTCCGACTTGAAGTTCAAGCGGCTCTCCGACTACGAAGGAGATGCTCGGGCGTATGGTGCGCAGAAGTCATCAGAAGTGAAAGATTTCGATTGCAGGAGTCTGCTGGGCATGTATGAAGGCGTTTTTGGGCCTCATGGCTTAGAGGTCCTCTATCTTTGCCCTTGCCAGAGCACCACGGAGCGGCCGCGGAGGGCAATGGGGTCGTTCTTGTGTGTCACCCATGCCCCGCGGACGTTTTCCCCTGCCCGCGTTCAGTCGGTGAGGGGAGTCACTTCGGAGGGAGTACATGGGACTAGATAAACTAGGATCTTTTTCAACGGATAAGCAAAGTTTGTGTTGCAAAGGTTCTTGCCACGGTGTGTTTTCCCGAGAGGCTGCTTGGGCGAAGATCCAACCGACCCCTGTGTATTTACTCCAAACACAGAGTCTCTTGATATCCCTCCGAGCGACCGGGGCAGATAAGAGCTGTCAAAAGATTGGGTCAGAGCTGTTGCCAGCGTATTCCCGTGATCTTGGGGCGGGGGCAGTGTGGCCGGCAGGTGATTCAAAAATCTCAGCCAAAGATTCGCCCAACCATCGATAGCATAGCGTACTTGATCCAACGCGGTTCTCTGTTTGCCATTTGGCGATCCTTCAGGTGCGAGCCAGACACCCCGACTGGCCGGCCTGGGGATCCAGGTGCAGGGCCCAGGTGCAGCGGGCTGGAGGGGAAAATTTGGAGGAAGATGAGGAGGGCGACTACTCCCATTCTGAGGAGGAAGAGGAGATACTGCAGGAAACGGCGGCGTGGGGTTGGGGGGAGGCGGACCCACTGTGGACAACACCCTTCTCTGTTTGCCATCAGGTCATGCGCACTTGATCCATCGCCGCTCTCTGTTTGCCACCAGGTCATCCACATCGCCACGGACTCAGCTGGCCGTTTCCTTGGCATGAAGGTGACAGGAGACCCCAACGTGCCAGCAGGAGAGTTGTGTTTCCGAACAACTGGGGAGTTCCAAGTTGCAGACCCAAGTTGTAACTGTCAGTATGGCTGCGGATGCTGGCAGCCTGAGCACGACCCCAACCGAGGCTGGGATCTTGTAGGTAAGTTTCTTCCCAATTTAATGCGTCCTTGGAGGCCCAAGACACCACAACGGTCGACTGTGCGGTTGCCGAACAGGACAACCCCCCGTCCACTCAGGCGTGGCGTCTTTCGAAGTAGGAAGGACATTCGGCAGTTGTCATCACTACGTGCTGGTTGTATGTACACCTTTGTTTGCACCCATTTGCAGGTATGTTCAAAATCCAAGCTCAGACGGCGATGCATGGATTTCAAAGCCCCCAGTGGAACCCTGGTCGCTTGTTGGTTTGCCAACGGAAGCAGAGAAAACCAGTCGACTGCTACATGTCAAAGGATGCGTTTGAACTGGACAGATTCCTTATCCTCGTTTGGGATGGGCTTTTCTCAACTCGGTTGGCGCCACTGCAGTTGTGAACACCATGCGCTCCTGCCAAATACTTCTGCAGCCAGCTCGAAGTCTTGCTCAAATCTCCAGAGTTGCTTAACGGCAACCTACGATGACACCAAAAATCAAACTAAGCTTTACAGACGAATTATAATAAGTGGCGTTTGCCATTTGCTCTTGTCAACCCATCTCCTGGAACCCATTTTGTGGGTTGCTGCTGCTTGCAAGCTGCTGATCTGATTGTCCGCGTCGTGAGAGGACAATATCCAGGTGTTGGTATGTGGCGATGCAACGAGAAGCCAGGAAATCGATTGAGCAGCACTGGATCTTTTGATGTGCAAATAACAGCACAGGTGGTGCACCTGTCTGTCCAGTGTCTACAATATCGTGTTATTTTGTGAGAAATCCTTTGTCTGTCTCCCATCGTGAAGATACAGGGAAATGTGCATAGGTAAGCTATATGTATATGAACCGGCAATGAGTTTCCACACAGCGATTTGATCAAGTCTCAAGGTCATGATGTATTCTTGATGACCAGGTGTGCAACCTAATGCCGACCGAGGCAAACTAAAGTTCATTTTGGGCGCGGGGCGGGGTGGGCAGAGGACACAACCCCCTGCAATTTCTGCAATCAATTTTGCTTGGTGTGTGTTGTCCGCCGCCCCAAAATATCTTCTAACGGCCGCACACACGCGCCTGACAATCAGTCCACGAGGGAGATTGGCGGTGCTGGACCCATGGTGGGGTTGTGCTGGTGATCCGGTGGTGACAGCAGCGCAATCGGTCACCCGACAATTCTCTTCTGTCTTGTGATTGCTGCGGAGTTGCTGCCTGTGGGTGTGGTTGCGGTAGGAGGTAGCCACCCTCCCCCACCCCGCGCCAAAAAGCAAACCTATGCAGGTGCTTGTTCGGTGCATCCTCAGAAGCAAGGAGGGAACACAAAATATATCTATTTTTTCTTTTCCCTCCTCAGGGATGCACGGCTTCTCTGTAGATGCAGATGACATCCATATCCGTCCATATAATTATTTCGCTGGCGCATGCAGCCATTGGGCAGTTAATGGAGTTCTCTTCTTTGGAATTGTTGTCTGTTGCATCTGGCAGCCACATGTGACTTGAAACTTTCCGAAACTGCTTTCAGGTCGAAACTCTGACAGGCTGAAACGTGTTTACCAGATATTCGTCGAGCACTTGGGTGCGAGCGAACCACGGTGTCCAACTGTTGCGTTGGTAAATTGTTGTGAGACCAGTGCCAACACAACCCACTGGGTGTATGGGTTGGATCTCACTGGCATTTGTGGGAAATGCGTGGTCTTGAACAAATTGGAACCTAAGATCTCCCTTTCCTCCAGTTTGCATCCCCTCTGACTGCCGAGCTGTTGATTATCGAAGAGGGGGACACAGTTTTTCTATTCGAATTTGAAGAATCGGGCGCTGCTGTCTCCCGCACAAGTGGTCGTCAAATCAGGACTCTCCCATGTCGACTTTCTCACCCCTCCCTGAACACGTGGGGGCAACGCGCAGCTCTGCAAACATTCGTCCAAAGTGTGTACACGGAATCGTGGCAGCTTTTGCATTGTGCACTTGACCGTGGCCCCGATGCAAAGGGTCCAGTCTTTGGCCTTTTAGAAGAGTTGTATTTGCAGCAAGATTCTGGGGCATTTGCTCAGCTTCGAACTGTGAGAGACACTCGTTGTTGTCAGTCTGGGCATTTGCGGCGTTCTCGGGGCTGTTTGGCGCACGTTGTGGAGTATGCCATGCAGAGGACAGGCACACAGGGCGCCGCAAGCAGCAAGTGCAGTGCTGAGAGAAACGTGTTCCTACTGTCTGTGTGCTGGGTGTTGCCGCTTGTTTTTCCAGGCAATTGAAAGAAGCTGGTGCGCTTAGGAGACGTGTCGTACGCGTCTTCAGGGGCCATTCATCCATTTTTTGGGTTGGGCATTGGAAACGGCCCATTCAGGGGAGAGTTAGAAGTTTGGGTTCATTCATCCAAGGCGGATTGAAGTGTTAACAGCGCCACGCATCTGTCCAACGTGTGGTGCCTGTTGATCTTCTTTCCACTGAGCGTGTGATGAAAGAAGCAATTCTGGATTGGGTTTGCATTTTGTGTTTGCAGTACATTTTCGTAAAGCAAGTTGTGGAAGAGGTTGCTGACTGTCTTCGTGTCTTTGGCACATGTTCATGTAGATGGAGATGCTCTGCCATATATAGACATTCAGGGCAGAGTTAGCATATGTTGCTGCAAAACCCTGGATCGTGCAGTCCATGGACAAGCCAGAGACCAGCACGCTTCTGATGAGGAGGTCCCGACTCTGCCCCATCGTCCCTCCTCACTTGCAACAAACACATTCAGCCACGTCTGTTCATGTTACCGTATAATGCGGTATCGGGGCTGCCTCGAACAGTTATGGCGCCCAGAGCTTTCATGTGGTCACGACATTCCCGATGTTTCCGACGTCCCCATGTCATCGTCGTTGGAATTTATTGGGAGGTTGCTGGTGCACAGCACCCGCAGGAGCCCAAATCATTTGCGCAGAACCTCCACTGGGCCGTTTGACAGCGTCGGCGCGTCCTCCATAGAGTTGTGGTGGTTCTGCTGCACCTCCTGTTTGTGGTTTGGTACCCCGGTGCTGCTCTCTGCAGCAAGGTCAATTAACCTGGCCAAATTGTATCACAGGTCCATCCAAATGCCAGCTGCCAGGGCCCTATAATCTTGCTGATAACTGATGTACGCTATCAGTCAGTGCTCATGTGGCGAGCATGGCCTTCCTGCACCCCCCTTTCATTCAGAACACCCTCCTTCTGCCCGGTCCACCAGCCCTCCTCGATGTCAAACTCCCAGGCATAGCACACTTGCAAATGCATATGTTGCTGTTGGGAGACATGGATTGGAAACATCGGTTGACCAACGCATCATCAACAGCGCGGCGCAGCATAGCAGAGCACGAGCATGTCTGCTCCACGGAATGGGCAATCTTCCTTTCTTTTGTTTCACTCTTCCAACAATTTTGGGCGCTTAGCCCCTGTACGGAGTTTTCTGGGTTGACGGTATTTTATCTTGGCTGCATGTCGATGGGATGCTCCAGGAATTTGTCCTCATGCGCCGTTGTGTGTAAACAGAGCAGATTGCAGGACCACTATCGACGAGCATTTCACCGAAACTGAACATGTTCCCCTTCCAGAAAACGCCCCTGAAGGCTCCTACTTCTGCTGTCGAACTAACAATTAGCAGGTTTTTTCAAAGTGTGCGGCTTATGCAAGGATCCTGGAAATGGGGAAATCGGCCCATCTGGGGGTGCAAACTGTCAAGATAGCGAGCGTAAAACAAATTCTTCTGGTGCTCAGGGATGGTTGGCCCTGGACCCTGTGAGTTCCAATTAGAAACAAACAAGAGGAACCCCCCAATGACCAATTGATTAGGTCTCACCCCCCCCCCCCCCATGCCCAATCGGATGTGTTGTGTTGTGTGCCGGTTTGGTATCCCTCACCCATCCCCTTAATGAAGTGTGGATGCCTATGGAGTTTGTGTAGGATGCACATGGAATAGCTTTGTTGAATACCCCCCTCCCCTTTGTCTGAGGTGCAGCTTGTCCAAGATACGCAGGGCGGAAGTACTGTACAATTTTGGACCTAATTTGATTTGGTCCCGAGTTGTTAATGTGGCCCAAGATGCTCGGTTTGGGTGCATAGTCAGTTGTTTGCTGAATGTGCCGTATGGATTTGGAACACGGCCGTGTCTTACACGATTGGGGCGGGGTGTGCACTGTACATAAAGTTGTACAGGAAGTTGTACATAGCAGTCGCTTGTTCAGATTTGCATTTTGGGGTGGGCATGCATGTGTCAGCTTCCAACATGAGATGTTTCAATTGCTTGGAACTGTACACGCAGTGCTTGCATTTTGTGCACAAATGGCTCACGGGAGTCTAGATTCCCATGGGTCTTCTTCAGCAATACCAAACACAGATTTTCCATGCTCTAAGGTGACCCGACCTGGGGTGCTTTCGGCTCATCACCGACCAGCTTGGGGCTCTGGAAGCCCTACATAACGGTGTTAACATGCCACTCCTTAGAAATTGGATTTCTGTGATTTCTTGTTGGCTCTTGTTTCCCTCTCCATTCTGCTCTCCTGCTTCCAGCCCTTTTCGAAGTGTATCCCCTTCCTTATGCATTGACCTTTCTTCACTGCTTGCAAGTCTTCTTTGAACACCAGCACCTCGGATCCGTGGTCAGTGTGTTCGGAATCAGTACCTCTGTTCATTGAGTAGCCAAAAGTAATGGATGATGTTGCTAATGTTGATCGAAGCAAGGGTGGGTGCAATGCATTACCGCCAGTGCTGATTCGCCCAACAGAGCATAAACGTGGGCACAAGCTGTATTCCACAGCATTCATTGGGAGTTTTGCCACAGCAGGAAACACATTGCTTTGTTACCAGTGTCAGAAGTCCCCGCCATTTTGTACGCTGTTCGCTTGATTCTAGAAAGTACCTCCCCCCGCTGTCCTAACATGGGCCAGGTTCTGGTTCAAGGGCAAGGATTTATCAGAACAGCGGACAACCATAGGATGAACCCCCCCCCCCCCTTTGGACCCCCCCCCCCCTAAAGACCTAAGTGACCACAGTGGGAAAAAAACAAAAAATTGCCATGCGGAAAATCATGTTGGGCCATTATTGGTACACAATTTTTTTGGTCCCAGATCCCCCCCACCCCCTCCTCTTTTCTGGTATATCCTTGTTCTGGGGGCCTTGTTCCAGGAGTTTCTTGTTGGCTCTTGTTTCCCTCTCCATTCTGCTCTCCTGCTTCCAGCCCTTTTCGAAGTGTATCCCCTTCCTTATGCATTGACCTTTCTTCACTGCTTGCAAGTCTTCTTTGAACACCAGCACCTCGGATCCGTGGTCAGTGTGTTCGGAATCAGTACCTCTGTTCATTGAGTAGCCAAAAGTAATGGATGATGTTGCTAATGTTGATCGAAGCAAGGGTGGGTGCAATGCATTACCGCCAGTGCTGATTCGCCCAACAGAGCATAAACGTGGGCACAAGCTGTATTCCACAGCATTCATTGGGAGTTTTGCCACAGCAGGAAACACATTGCTTTGTTACCAGTGTCAGAAGTCCCCGCCATTTTGTACGCTGTTCGCTTGATTCTAGAAAGTACCTCCCCCCGCTGTCCTAACATGGGCCAGGTTCTGGTTCAAGGGCAAGGATTTATCAGAACAGCGGACAACCAAACCCCCCCCCCCCCTTTGGACCCCCCCCCCCTAAAGACCTAAGTGACCACAGTGGGAAAAAAACAAAAAATTGCCATGCGGAAAATCATGTTGGGCCATTATTGGTACACAATTTTTTTGGTCCCAGATCCCCCCCACCCCCTCCTCTTTTCTGGTATATCCTTGTTCCGGGGGCAAAAGTGCGGAAACACAGGGTCGCCGTGTTTTTAGGCAGACACAGGCGTTTGCTGAGTGTTAGCCCAGCTCATCCTTTACCCCTTCGACGGCAGTCACTGAGCTTTTGTGGTGGCATCCCTTTCTCATTTATTCCAAACTGATCCCACACGCCTGAATCTGCACAACCCTCTCACTGCCCTGTTTTGTCCTGTCGCAAACCTCTGAAGTATCCCGCCCTGGCTGCAGGTGTAGATCAGCCAAATCATCCGAGTGAGGTGCGGAGGAGGGTTTCAGGTTCGTGGTGGTGGGTTTCGCTCAACTCAGAAATGCTCCTCCCCCTTGCTGATGCTAATCAACGGCCTGGGCTGATGAAAATATAGACCTAGTATAAATTGACCTTATTGGACAAACCGGGTCTGCGAATTGCACACTGATGCACTAGGGTCAGATTCAGTGTTGCTGTCCTATAAACTGAGCATAGTACTTGACCGTCACAGCGACAAGATTTGCACCATCTGAGTTGGCATCCCATGTACGACGCTGAATTATCAAGACAATACAGCAACTGAATTGTTACCACTGAAGCACTGAATTGGTTGGATATATTCACTGCCTCAATGAATCAACTGTTGAATTGGAGAGCAGGCTGAAGCGCACATGCGCCAGCGGTCAATTCATCAGTAGTGTCATAGAGCTGCCTACTGTCACATGGACACATGCACAGCCAGAGTGCACAGAAACAACGGGAGTCATTATGTTCACAGTGTGGGGCAGTGTGTTTGCTGTTAAGGATGGGATTGGTGCAGTCTCTAGTGAAGACAAAATCGCATACCCAAAGGGAATCATAACAAATGGCCAGCTGACAACCTTTCGTTTGGTAGAGA
Organism: Eutreptiella sp. 'Long Island Sound 2002'; assembly: GCA_964036045.1. Taxonomy (NCBI): domain Eukaryota; phylum Euglenozoa; class Euglenophyceae; order Eutreptiales; family Eutreptiaceae; genus Eutreptiella; species Eutreptiella sp. 'Long Island Sound 2002'. Next base: position 32,009,093 of record OZ038385.1, on the reverse strand, counting down.
CTGGACAGCAGCACATCAGAGCTGGTGGAAATTATGGCAGGCAAGTGATGAGCAGAGAAAATGGCACGTCCGTCACAAAGTATCCCTCATGCATTGTCAAGTCAAGGGTGGTTTCAGCCAGTCCCCAAATCGTTGTGGCGTCCAGCAAGCACACGGATCACACATGGATCATCGATGGACTGATGTGCGTTGAATGTTCTGCATCGCATCGCAGTGACTGTCGCCATGTCCTGCTTGCAGCAGAACAGTGCAACAGCGCAAGCCTGTTTCCAACCTGTTGAAGCCAGTCCAGGTGAGGACGCCTCTAAATTGATGATGCACTACAGCACCTGCCCTTTGCAGCTGGTAACAGGCCCTCGCTGTACCAGTCCTCCGTGGTGCATGGTGAGCACGGCGCACTTTCTCTCGAATACAGGCGTGGTATTGGCCTTGTTCTGATCTCTAGCCCAGCCCTTCTGGTACACAAGTGATCTGGCAGGTGTTTTGTCGGATGCTAGACCACACAGCATTTTCCAAGGTGGACACCTAACAGGGAGGGATTTGCATGCACTGTGCGCGCGTCGCTGGTTCATTCGTTTGATTAAATCACGGAGCCCGGGGTTATTCCCACACAGTGCCCTTACCAACGGCTCACATGAGGGAGCCCTGTTTCGTTGTGTGTTTGTTTGAGGGTATGAGGCTGGATGGTAGTTCCCATCCGGGCAAACGTGCTCGTAAATAGTCACGCAAAGGATTGATGCGGGAGGGGGAACAACTGCAGTTAGTATAGCGCAGCGGGGTAACGAAAGTTCTGCCACCGGGCCCCAGCACTCCCCCCCCCCCCCGTCCTGCTTCCCCTCCTCCCTCCTCCTCTCCTTAGCCTTTTTATAATTTAAAGGCGGGGGTACATCGGGTCATCCAATGGGCTCGGCCAAAAATGATGGGGCTTGGGACTGGAGACGTCTAAAAGACGAGGACCCCGCGGCGAAGTCAACAGCATGGGCCCACCTGATTCAGACGCCCTGGATGGCCCGTATGATCCCGCTTCAGCATCGTACAGAGGTGCTGGTGGCGGGCGTGGCAGGATGGTCTCGGGACGGAGTCAGCTGGAGTGCGGTGAAGCTGGCCAAGACCTTCCATGAGACACTGGGGATCTCGTTTCAATCCCCTGATCCGCAGCGGTACGTCGACGCGCTGCTGTATGGGCTGACACTTGCCCGGGGAGTAGAGGTGACTGCGTTCAGCCTGTCTGCGGAAGAGGCGGCCGTCGGGTTCGCTGAGAACACAGCGGCAGGATGGCCGCGCCTCTCAAGAGACGTCCCACCGTAGAGCTGCGCGCACATGGGACCGGCCGCAATCGTACTACACCACGTCATGGGCGGTAAAATATCTCGACCAGTGCCTCTGTCCCACTGCCGCGGACCCAGGGGCGCAACACGTAGCTTCGGCACTGCAGTATCTGGCCCAGCCTTGGTTTCTGCATCAACGTGCCATTCTCGGGGCCTCACTGATGGTTTCATACCGCGTCATGCTAGAGGACCTGGTGCGGCAATCACGGCACTGGCACACCCTCCTGCGGCGTGCTAGAGTGTGGACCACCTCCGCAGACCAGCACTACCAGCGGCATGACCGAAGGGTCCAACTCTTTTCGGTGATGAGCCAGTTGTGGGCATCCGAGCGCGCGGCCCACTGGGTGGAGCCCCCTCTACCTAAACGCCACTGCCGCACAAGACCCGGCATCCTGGGCCAACGCCCGCCACCAGACATGGCCCCTACAAAGCGACGAAAGCTTGTCACTCTTGAAGACCTGTGGGGAATGGCACACACGTGATGCAGCATGTTTAACCCCCTTAAATCTTACGCATTATAGGCTTGCCATATGGCGTGGCGGTTTTGCCTACCGCAACAGAGAGCCCTCTATTATACGCATGTGAACTCTGGGTCTTTGCCATGTGCCCCGCTTTGCGGGGATCCACTGTATCATATGCTGGAGACGCCCACTTTCCCAAGCACAGTCTTGAGTACTCTTTGAACTTCTGGAGTCAGTCAAAAAAAAAAAAAAAAAAAAAAGAGGCGGCCGTCGGGTTCGCTGTCTGCGACTTAATCGCCAAGCCGCCTGGAAAATCGGCGAGCAGGAGAGGAGGAGTGGGGATCAAGGGTGAGAGACACTCTCAGGGGAAGAACGCTAAGCCCGAGACCAACAGTGGTATGGCTCTGGACGAGGAGGCGGGCGCCGGAGCCGGTGAGCGCGAAGGAGGTGGGGGGCCGGCCGCGGCTGAGGAGGACGAGGAGGACGAACTGACGTACAAGGAGCCCAGCTTCAAAAATGCCATGTGGATGAGAAAGAGGCCCGGGGCCCCGCGGTGGACGGTCAAGCTGTGCCGCCTGGTTGAGAGGTTAATGGAGGCCGAGGAGTCTGAGACTGCCACAGAGGTGTCCACGATCATTGACGATGTTTGGCAATTGCTCCTTGATTGCGACAAGTCGGGTAAGGACGCGGTCAAGGCAAAAATAAAGGAGGTCAAAAAGAGGAACAAGAAGAAGGCCACAAAACAGAGGCGAAAGGAGAAAAAGAAGGAGATGAAGGAGCGCCGATCATCTCGGAGGGGAAAAGGGAGGCGCAGGTCCTCCGACTCGGATTCGTCGTCCACGGACAGTAGCAGCGACAGTGCGTCCGATACATCATCCTCGGCAAGCTCCAGCTCATCGGGGCGCCACTCAAAGCGCAAAAGCAGAGGTGGCACGCAGGGGAGCGCGAGTCAGCCGGAGTTCAAGTGGATAGACGGAAAGCGCCACTTCCGCAGCAAGAAAACAGGAGACTGGGTTAATTGCGAAAACCCTCCAAAAACGGCATGCCCGGAGTGTGGTGGCCACCATTGGTGGTTTGACAGGGAGAAGCACGGGTGTAAAGGCCGAAGGAAGTGACTGCGGAGCCATGACGATGGAGACGGGGCTGCAGGAGGCATGGGGGGGACGAGGAGTGTGAGCGCGAGTGGCCGTGGGCGACCGCGCGCGACAGACTCGAGGCGGCGATGGCTGACGAGTACGGGACGGCTTTTGATGCCACGACAGTGCGGGGCCTGCAGGATGGTACCCTCGACGGGTATCTGCGGCAGCTCAGGCGACTGGCCAGGCTGGAGCGGATGCGACCAGGCGACGGTGCTCGGGGTATACTGGAGGCCAGGCTCATGCAGGTTGTGCAGGGCGACCTGTCAGAGAGCGCCGCAAAAATCGTTCTGGCTGCGGCGAGGCTGGCCGAAAAAATGGAGTGGCTTGCCCCGGTGGTGCGGAAGTCTGATTGGTACCTGGTTATGTCGATCGAACAGCGGCGGTGCAAAGAGCAGCGGGCGGAGGCGAAGGAGTGGGCGCAACTGGAGGACCTATGCAGGCTGTGTGCGGCTGCCTCCAGCTTTGCGGAATGGGAGGCGGTGGCGCTGGCGTGCGTGTCGGTGGGACACTGCCTGCGGGGTTCCGAGGCGGGGGGTGGGGTGGGGCAGGAAGATGAAGGAGTGTGGTTTTTTGGAACAAAGTCCAGGAGGGGGGTCCAGCGACAGGAAGTGGGGCCCTGGGTGCGAGAATGGTTACAGTTCCTAGCGAAACTCAGGGCACTCAAGGGGTTCCACCCTGACAGGGGGGCGTGGCACGAGTCCAGGGAAGCGCTTGGGAAGACGTTGGTCAGCCTGCTGGAGAGGGGGGAGGGGAAGAAAACTGTCCGGTGGCACAGTTTCCGTAGGATGGGGGCGGCACAACTTCGGAAAATGGGGGCGCCGCTCGCAACAATCATGCTGTGGGGGGGGTGGAAGTCAGCGAAAGTCGCGCAGATGTATACCGAGGCCCCCCCCACGTGGAAGTTTGCCCGCTCGGGAAAAATCCCATGGCCCATGTGGGGGGGGGGGGGCAGAGCCAGGCTACTGCACAAAGCAGGGCTCCACACTCTTTTTCTGGCCGTCATGGATACGCCGGGAAATCGCCTTCGCGGCCGGGGAAGCTTCCCGACTTGCTGGGGGATCGCCTGAGGGGGGTGAGAATGCACGCAAACGAGGAAGGACAGTGTCCCCGAGTGCGAGTGGTGCGAGGACAGTTGCGAGATGCGGCGAGGGCGATAAGCGAAATGCGGGGCGTCAAGGTGCACAGGCAAGAGATGGTGCGTAACCTCATTACGGGGATGGGTGAGGCAGTGCTCAGACTTGAGTGTGGAGAGGAGGGTCTGGATACGCTGTGCAGTGTGTTGACAAAAGTTGGGGAGGGGGACTTAGACGAGGAGGACGATGGGTACTACAGTAGTAGTGACGAGGAGGGGGTGGTTACCGAGGAAATGGCTGCTCGGGGGGTGGGGGAAGCGGGGTGTGTGACAGTGTCGGATAAGATCTGGAACAGCCTGGTCCCTCGTGACCTTCTGGGGGTGTACCGGAGGCAGTTGGGGGAGGACAGTGCGGGGGTTGAAAAGTCACAGGGGGGGAGACCGGGGCCTGTGGATGCAATGCTGGAATCCTTCAGAACTGAGACTAAGGGACTGCGCAGAACAAAGCGACCCGAGACGGCCAAAATGTTCCTTACGTGGAAGAATGCGCTAAAATGCCGAGCCATTCTTGATGCGCGGGGAGTCAACGCAAGCGACCCCCGGAAGCCCCCAAAGTTCAGACTCCCTGGGCTGGAGGCCATCCGCCACTGGATGGGACGTGCGCGCCCTCGGCGTGGGGGGGGAGGCAGGTGCCGTGTTTTTTTGGCTAAACTGGACCTGCAGAATGCTTACTGGAGCATCCGCCTCCCCACCGCATGGCGCAGTGTTTTTGTGGTGGGGGGGCGGTCGGGTAGGCGTTTTCGATATGCAAGGCTGCCTTTCAGATGGGCCTATAGCCCTGTGATATGTCAGAAGCTGGTATCCTCTGTTATCCGGGGGGCCTTGTCGAGACGTGGTGTGCGGGGTTGGGTGTATCTTGACGACATTTTACTGTCGTGCAGGAGCAAGAGTCGGCTGAGGGGGGCTGTGAGGGACTGCATTCGAAGGCTGAAGGGACTTTGTGGGGGCCCTTGGGTCTATTGAGCCAGTGCCACTTCTTCCTTTCTTCTGTTGCAGGTTCCGTGTAACATGTTTATTTATGGTGTGTTTACATGTCATTGCATATCACGTGTGCATGCCCCACGCCCATAAAGGGGCTAGGATGCTTTGTCGTTTGTGCTGGATGCGAAGGGGGCAACGCTAGAACCCCACAGTTCCTGTGTCTGCCCCACGCCCATAAAGGGGCTAGGATGCTTTGTCGTTTGTGTTGGAGTTGGGTACGTGGGTGGGTGGGTGGGTGGGTGGGTGTCAGACCCCCCCCCCCCCCCCGGGGGGGGGTGGGACATTTGTCGGTCTGTGGGTATGCCAAAATTCTGGGTGGGTGGGTCCCTGAATTAACCCCCCCCCCCCCCTAGGGTGGCTAAGCAAAACCCTGCCCCCGGGGGGACAGTTTCTCTGGATGCCGATTCCGCGGGGGGGTTGGCTCGGCTGTGTCTTGCAAGTGTGCTGTTTTTTCTTGCCGGGCTGGTTTTTTGGGTGTTTGTAAGCCGGCGCTTTTTGTTTGACTTGGCTGTCAGGGACGCTTTCTTGCGTTTGAGCTAGGGTGGCTACGGCCCTGCAGCGGCACCACAGCGCGTCGCGTCAAAGGGGGGCTCGCCAGATTTTAACTGGATTTGGCGTACCTATCGGCTTGGCGGACCTTCGGCTGGCCGGAAGTCCGGTTTAACCCCCTCCCCCCTTTTGTCTTACACACACAGGGCGGAGCACACACCGCAGGGTTCTTGTGATTTAAGGGGGGTGCGGGCGCCGGCGCCTCGCGTCGAGCGAAGCGAGCCGTAGCACGGGGTTGGTTGGTGCTCCAAAGGCAAGGCGGTACACACACAAGGCGGAGCACACAAAAGGCCTGTGGCCACCGCAGGAGTCTTGTTATTTAAGAGGGGTGCGGGGCTGCCCCCCGCGTCGAGCGTAGCGAGCCGTAGCGGGGGTTGGTTGGTGCTCTAGTCTTGTTATTTAAGGGGGGTGCGGGGCTTGGCCCCCGCGTCGGGCGAAGCGAGCCGCAGTAGGGGGTTGGTTGGTGCTCCGCAGGCAAGGCGGTGCACATAGAAGGCAAGCACACAAAAGGCGGTTTGTGGCCACCGCAGAAGTCGTGTTATTTAAGGCGGGTGTGGGGGCAGGCCCCAGCGTCGGCGAAGCAACCTGAAGCAAGGGGTTTGCATCAAGGTGGGGGTTACTTCTAGGGTAATAGTACAAGGTAGTACAGGGGGTGGGGCGGAGGGAATAGACCGGACTTCCGGCGGGCCGGGCTTTCAGCCGTTTTTCGGCCAAAAAGATAGGTGGGTAGGGATTAAACCAGACTTTTGGCCGGCTGAAAGTCTGCTGAGCCGATAAGTCTGCTGAACTGTGTGTCCGGTTTAATCCGGTGAGCTTCAAGGGGACATCAACATTGTACATGACTAGGCACCAGCCGGATTTGACAAGCTTGAGGGCCCATGGGGTCTTGAAGGGTGTACATGGCTCCCACAATTGGCATGTGTGCGGGGCATTGCTTGACCCACGGGTGAGCCACCATGGCGGCCCGCCACTCCTCCGCCCGGGCCCGCAGTCTGGCTGTGCGCCAGTCGTCCGCCCTCTTGTTGTCGAAGAAGGAGACGGTACACCGGGAAGCCAGGTCCTGGGGTCTGCAGCTGGCTGCCTCTCCGACTCGCACGAGTGCAGCAAATGAGATGACCGCGAATCCGAGCAACAGCCAGTCCCAGGTGGTACGAACCCCCTTTGCCATGGCCCGCAGTGTGGCGAGCTTTGCCCACACCTGGGTGGGACGCGGTGCCGCCGATACCACCCTTGCTCCCTTGGCCATAGGCTAGTGCCCTGGCCGCACAGTGGGGGGGATGCAGCGGAGCTTTTCGGCCATCCGGACGGCCGAGATGACTCTTCGCAGGTTGCTGTGCTGTTGGCCCATGGCCGCTCTCTGTACAAGATACCTGGAGAGGGCGTCATGAGGCTCAATGTCGGGCCAGTGCGCGGCAAATCGGCCAAGGTCTCGGAGCATGCTTGTGCATCCGGTGACAGTCCCTTCGGCCCACCTATGTATGGCCAAGGCCAGTGGTTGCGGCAGGTAGTCCCCCCACCAAAGGTCGGACACGTCAGCGCCGACCCACCGCAATGCGAGGTCATCATCTCGCTCTGAGCTGTTGTCTTGCTGGGACCCCGCACCGTCACCATGCCGGCTTTCTCCACGCCAGTCCTCATTGGCACCCCGCTGTGGTTCTGCACCCGCGCTCCTGTAGGCTCCCCCCCCTCCCTCCCCCCTTTGAGCCCCGTCATGGGGCTGGGTTGCCAAGCAGGGGCTGCGAGGGCGGCTGCTGGGCCTGCCCCTGGGTGGGCGCGCATCCAGGCGCGGAGACGGGGCACGGCCCTGCCACTACCCAGTGGTTGTGCCTGCAGCGGTGACACGGTAAGGGGGAGAGGCCGTGGCATCATAGGCACGGCCCGTGGTTCGGGCAGTGTACAGATACTGCCCCTGGTGCGTGGAGAAACTGCCCTGGGACCCCCGCTGCCAGCGGCCCTATGGGCGCGTAGATCCGCAGCCGCGCGCCGAGTGGCCAAAGTCCCGCACCGGAAACAGGCACCAGGTGGCCCAACCGGCTGGGTTTGGGGCGGGGCCTGTGGCTGCTGTGGGTCCATGGGCTGGGCTTGCGGCTGCGCATACCACTGTGGGGGCTGGCCTTGTACAAGCTAGGTCTGCGGCGTGGGTCGACATTCCTTGTAGAGGATCCGTCACATTTCCAACGCCATGACGCGCCCATCCGCCTCTGGATCATCATTGGTCAAGTGCCTCTTCAGGGCCTCCGCTACGTCCCGTTGCCAGGCCGAGCGGAACTGGCAAGGCTGCAGCCGCTCTAGCTCACCCAGGGACAGGGGAGGTACCTTCGGCATTTGGAGTTCGCGAATGCGGTCAGCGAGCCGGCGTATCTCCTCGTGGACCAGGTCCTCCTGTGGCCGCTCGCCTTGCTGCTACTCCTCCTGCCTGTGGCCGCGCTGCTCACTTGGCTGCCCGGCCACTGTGCGCCGCTTCCATGCCCCAGCCACGACGTCCAACACGTAGGGTTCGGCCTTCTTGTACATGGCCATGTGGGCGAGGGCAGTGGCCCGGTCCATGTCCAGTGCAACGCACTGGCACATGCGATCAACGCCCGCCACTGACAGTCCCTGTCGCATGACCCGCATCTGGTAGTTGGCTGCCATTACCCCAATGTCCTCGGCCTCCATGAAACTCATGGCGATGGACCTAGCAACGTTCCGCCAGCGCGCCCAGGCTGCATACTCCGGCGATGCGGCATCGGGCATGTCAACGTCGCCCTCGAACGCCATACACAGGCGCTTCGGCTCCAGACCTGCCACACGGCTATCAGCCCCATCGTCCTCCACGTGATTGGATGGTACCGCTTTGGAAGCCATTATAGGAAGTCACTCGACCCCTCAAAAGAACATCAACTGCATGGTACAGGGGAGGTAGTACAGGGTCACATCTCACTGAAAGGGGGGGGGGCTGCCATGGTGCAATCCTCTGTTGGCCCCCCCCCCCCCAACACCTCAGTTTTCCCAAGGATCAGGGTCTGGGGGGGGGGAGAGCGGGGGCCACATACCAAAAGGAGCACGCGTGGTGCAAGCAGGGCAAACACTCCCCCTCTGACCCCTGCACCAGTGCTGCTTTAGTGTTCAAATTTCCAGTGGGAGTTGTTGCACAGTGCGCGGACAGTGTGCAGGGATGCCTGCATCCCATTGAATCATTGACAGCCACGGACCATTGGCAACCGTGTATACTATCAACCAAATGGTCGTTTAATACTGGTTTCATCTCTGAACTGGCGGAGAATCCCTCACCACACATAAAAGTTGCAGCCACCTACCTGGTCCATGACGCATAGAAGGGACAGTCAACCCAGCCTCCTTCCACCACGAACGTGCCGAAGTGACCTGGGAAGACCTGTTCCGTGGCTGGCAAATGGATCGCAAATTTTTCTCTTCTATGTATGTGAATACACACAGATTTGGGTCGCCACACTCCAAGAAAACCATACGAAAACTTCCGCAGCAGAAACAAGAGAACAGAACGGTTTGTACTGCCTGCACACTACATTGATCCGCGGCATAGGTAAACACCAAGGGAGGGCACAAAACCCAACACAATAGTGACTAGCATACCAACAGTGACTGTCAAAGGTCAATGAATTGGAAGAAATGCTAAAACATACCAACTGTATCGCGTCACTCCTCCAACACTGATTTCCTTTCACAGCATTGAGTTTTGCACGTCTGGTTCCTACCCACATTGTTTGCAGTTTTTTTTGTTGTTGTGTGTTCCTTCCTTGTCATCATCAGCGCTGCAAAGTCATCCAATGTACATACCATTTGACGATATTTGTAGTTCTGCTCCTCTCCCTTTCGCCATCATAAGTGCGTGTGTTGGTCCTCAAGCAACACTGCTAAAAAAACAATCCCCAGAAAAAAAACTCAAAGCTTTGGGGTTGGCATGTCAAGCCCTCGACAGTTTCTGCTAATCCTGTCGCCGTGACCAGGAGCTTGTGATTTGAGGGAGGGGGGGAAAAACGATGTCTTGAAGGGCATTCACGGCTCTACCGAGGAAGATTTTGTGTCACTCGGGGCGATTTCATGACATTCTACTACTGTACACCCCAAGCACAAAACAGCGCGCAGGGAATGACCAAACAGAAAAACGCCATGGGGCTGATTTGACTCATGTATCACTGGAACACGTTGTCGAAGACAATTTGTAAGAACATATTTCCTCTGCCGGGTGTTTTGCAACCAGGCAGCACCCAGATTATAATTTCTATAGACACTGGCAGCTGTGCCCTGCGGGGTTCATATTGCAGTGTGCTGAATAGAAACCCCGTAGATCAACAAAGTTTTTTCACAGGATCTTCACAGCATTCTGTTTTATGTTGGGTATGAGGCTGAGGTGCCCTTAGATATTGGTGCCCTGGCCCCTGGATTACAATCGATTTGTGCACCCCATCTTTCCCCTTTGATGACGGACCCTGTTTCCTCAGTGTCACCCAGCTTTTCTGCCAAAGCCGGGCGCGGTTTTGGCCTGGTTCTGGTTCGGCAGATGGTTGGGTTTTTGCAGGTGCGCCACGCCCTTGGTGCTGGCATGCGACAGTTTCCTCTGGTGCCTCATGAGTACTGCTTTACAGCAGCTGGTGCGTGGATGTTGTGGCTGGTTTGAAGTTGTGGCAACGTTCAGGCTGCCGGCGTTTTTCAACCGGAGACAGCGAAGGAAGAGGTGATGAATAAAACGAAGGAAGAGCACAAGGAGGAAATAAAGGAGCAGGTGAAGGAGGAGGAATGGAAAGATGAAATGGATGAGGAGGGATAACTTCTTTTTGCTATTGATTTTCTCAATTTCACTCACGCAGTGGCCAGTGTTGTTGTAATTTTTTTTTGAACGGGCTCATGGAGGAATTGATCACCAGCATGGACTGCAGACCCATTTGGTTACAGAGATCTGTTTATGTTTTATTTCTTTGTCTAGCAACCACCCCTGCCCTGAACAGGGCATGCAAAACGTGCACATGAGGAAGTCAGGTAGTATGCCCAGAAGAAGTCAGTGGATTTATTGTACCTTCGTGGATTGTGGATGAACGGTTCGTTTTCTCTCTTGTCTCAGTTTTGACGTCTGACAGTCTCAGAGGGTTTTGGAGCGGTGCAGTGCAGCATTCCATTGGAAAATTTGGCAGTGCTTTGCTCATGGGGTTTTGCGTCATGCTTTGTGCCGCCACCAGCCATATCACCAATTAGGCTGATTGCACAGGGACTCATTACACAGGGCCTTTCCATTTGCAGTGAGTGGTCATTTTTAGGGAATGCCATGCACGCAGTGCGCACGCAGTGCAAAGTTTTGGATGTCGGCAAATACTCGAACCCTAGTTTTGGCCCCTTTTCACAAGTTTTTGGTTCCGTACCAGGGTTTTTTTGGCTTCCCAAGCATTTGGGATGTGGCATATTTGAATTGTCAACCATTTCCCCCTAGAAGAGGCCCATCGACAAAGTGTACACAGTCGACACGACCCGGATCTCGACGTCGTCATTGTCGACACTGCAGCGAGCCTCGTATCCGTAGAGGCGGTTCGATTCGCCCTGCAGAGTACTCTTCCGGACAGATAGTACGTGCACCAAAACCTTGGTCGACTTCAAGGTGATTCTCGAACCGAGATGCTCAAGATCATCGATCGGTATGGCCACGTCCACAACTGCAAAGAAGTCCACGTGGTCATCGTCGCTCGAAGGCTCTCGATCGCCGATACTCGATGGTGGTGAGTCGACACCAGGACCGGACAGTTCTTCTTCGACGATGCTGTTGGTTATAACTACAACCAGAAGTATCGATGGACACCTGGCCAACCCTATGGTATTGACACCTTTTAGTCTTCCCCCTAGTAAACAGGTGACAGGTATTCTTGGGTGAGTATCCTAGCCTCTGCGTGCACAATATGCACGCAGTGCGCACGCAGTGCGCACGCAGTGCAAACACTTAGCCTTACTGTGTTTCCATGGCAATCAATCTGCAGCGGTTTGTGCCAGCCGCTCGCTGGATTGGATTGAAACTGCAGAGGCCATGCCTGAATGAATGATAGTCCTAAATCAGGTGTATTTGCACAGAAAGTTGTGACAAAGATGGGATCCGATGTACCCCCCCACCCCCAGGGGGGCGGACCGTCACTTGGCCCATGAACAGAAGGAAATCACAGGCGCCGAAGAAAAATTTTAGCTGGGTTATACTAGAATTGGCAGCGTGGGAGTGGTGTTTGGTCCCTGCGTCCCCACTGATCCGGCGGATCACTGATGACCTCTGGGGAAGGGGGTGGTCATCACTGATCCGGCGGATCAGTGATGACCTCTGGGGCAGGGGGGGGGGGTCATCAGTGATCTGGCGGATCAGTGATGACCTCTGGTGAAGGGGGGGGGTCATCACTGATCCGGCGGATCAGTGATGACCTCTGGTGAAGGGGTGGATGAGTGATGACCTCTGGTGAAGGCGGGGGTCATCACTGATCCGGCGGATCAGTGATGACCCTTGGGGAAGGGGGGGGTCATCAGTGATCTGGCGGGTCAGTGATGACCTCTGGGGAAGGGGGGGGTCATCACGGATCGGGAGGATCAGTGATGATGTCTGGTGAAGGGGGGAGGGTCATCACAGATGCGGCGGATCAGTGATGACCCTTGTGGCAGGGGGGGGTCATCAGTGATCTGGCGGGTCAGTGATGACCTCTGGGGAAGGGGGGGGTCATCACGGATCGGGAGGATCAGTGATGATCTCTGGTGAAGGGGGGGGGTCATCACTGATGCGGCGGATCAGTGATGACCCCTGAGGAAGTGGGGGGTAATCACTTATCCGGCGGATCAGTGATGACCTCTGGGGAAGGGGGGGGTCATCACTGATCTGGCGGATCAGTGATGACTTCTGGAAAAGGGTGGGGCCATCACTAATCTGGCGGATCAGTGATGACCTCTGGTGAAGGGGGGGGTCATTAGTGATCCGGCGGATCAGTGATGACCTCCTGGGAAAGGGAGGTTCATCACTGATCCGGCGGATCAGTGATGACCTCTGGGGAAGGGGGGGTCATCACTGATCCGGCGGATCAGTGATGACCTTTGGGGAAGGGGGGGGTCATCACTGATCTGGCGGATCAGTGATGACTTCTGGAAAAGGGTGGGGCCATCACTAATCTGGCGGATCAGTGATGACCTCTGGTGAAGGGGGGGTTCATTAGTGATCCGGCGGATCAGTGATGACCTCCTGGGAAGGGGGGGTTCATCACTGATCCGGCGGATCAGTGATGACCTCTGGGGAAGGGGGGGTCATCACTGATCGGGCGGATCAGTGATGACCTCTGGTAAAGGGAGGGGCCCCCTTCACCAGAGATCATCACTGATCCGGCGGATCAGTGATGACCCGCCCCCTTCCCCGGAGGTCATCACTGATCCGCCGGATCAGTGATGACCCGCCCCTTGACCACAGGTCATCACTGATCCGCCAGATCACTGATGACCCCCCCCCTTCCTCAGAGGTCATCACTAATCCGCCCCCCCCCTTTCACCAGAGGTCATCACTGATCAGCCCGATCAGTGATGACCCCTCCCTTTACCAGAGGTCATCACTGATCCGCCGGATCAGTGATGACCCGCCCCTTGACCACAGGTCATCACTGATCCGCCAGATCACTGATGACCCCCCCCCTTCCTCAGAGGTCATCACTAATCCGCCCCCCCCCTTTCACCAGAGGTCATCACTGATCCGTCCGATCAGTGATGACGCCCCCCCTTCCCCAGAGGTCATCACTGATCCGTCCGATCAGTGCTGACGCCCCCCTTCCCCAGAGGTCATCACTGATCCGCCGGATCAGTGATAACCCCCCCCCCCTTCACAGGGTGGGGGGGCGTAGGACTCTTGCCTTTGGGGGGAGCTGGACAAGGGGAGGCAGGGTACAGATGGGCAGCTAGGGCAGTTGTAGTCCTGCAGGTGGAAATGCCTGTGGTAACCTCTGCAACAGAAAAGGCTGTTGGTCCATTTAAAAATGAACCTCGAAACCCAACTGGCCGACAGGAAAATGTGGTTACTGCGGGATAAGTGTGTTGTTGTCATTGTGTGTTTTGTTCTTTTTTTCTGTAAGTCACCTGGAATAGAGGTTGTTAGATCCAGCACAGGTGAAGACACCATGCACCCCCCCCCCCTTTTTTGGGGTCATTCATGTAGCATATCCCAAGGCATGATGTTGGATGTCCAACCCATTGTAAAATCATTAACAATGACCCAGATTTTCTAGGGCTTAGCAACTCATTTACCCAAATGCATCGACTCATTTCCAAACCAGTAACCTGATGAATTCCATGTCACACATTCACATGTCACAATTCATGAATTTCATGGAAGTTGTCCATTTATGCCAGCGCCATGCCCAAATGAAACCCATCGGCTGCCACAGAGTTTTGGATCACAAGGACATTTCTCGTTTGAATTGAACAACACAGATCACATAGACACGTCTTGATTGAATTCAAAAGTGGATACATTTTCTCACATTTGACCCCAAAACATAACAGCCAAATAATATTTTCAGGACAAAAAAAACCCACATAACATCATGTTTGCTGAACACCATCAATGCTGCTTTTCATTGTTATAGCTGCTAGCTGTAAAAGACACACAACTCATTAAACCCTAAAAATACTCAGTTTTTTCACCCAGTCACATACAAGCCAATTTCCAACTCACCTCCAATGACAAAGATCGAGAAGCTTGATAAAGAAAATTGGAAGGACACAAAGCAAATGGGCAAAAAGGCCGCTGGGATGCTTAATGAAACTGAATACCCGTCAGTAAGGTTTGTAATCGGTTTTAGCGATTAATCGATTAATCGGGGATTATCGTCGATAATTTTTTAAAAATTGCATTGAATCCGTCATTTTTTTTGAAAGAAATTGCCATCGCATCGATTATTCAATGAGTAATGCCGTTGCGAAGCGTGTCGCAAACACCGCGCAGCGTAGCGCCAGAATTACATAACAAAAAATTACTGCCAGCAGGATTTGAATGTCTGTCCCATGCTTTGATGATCCCATGCAGTTCCGCTGAGTTAGCTTCAACCTCGACCACCGTTGCAAGCAACCTTTCAAATTGTACCAACAAAAAATTGCGATCCACACCAAACGACCAACAGATCCAAATGGTATGCTACATGTTACATGCTTGAATGTACATTTAGCGTCAGACTGCGTGCAAAAAGCAGCGCCCACAGCAGAAGTGAAATTTGTGGCATTTGACGATCGGCATCCCATGTCGCACGAAAGAAACAGCGCTCCAGGTGCAACATACATATGAGGCTTATAATTGTAGGCAGCCAGCAATTGGGCTCCCAATGTGCCTTTCTTCATTGCTTGTGCTAAGTCCGAGAAAGTCAACCCGGTCGCACTGAACAAGCACTGCACCTAGCCGATGTCACCGGGCACGCCAGGTATGGCCGGGCCATCTTGTTCACCTCCCCCCCCCCATCAAGGGCTTTTAAATGGCGGGCCGGGGAATGGGGCCCCGCCCCCCTCTAAAAGCACTCCTTATGCCATTAAGGTAAAACAACCAGTTATGAGGCCAAAGATTTAGCGTTCGGCCTGGCTGGATGGTAACTTTGGACATGTAGGTAGATCAACAATGAAAGTTGTGATTTCAAATCTATCCGCACTTGCATTTCATTACTACGTGGGGAAATCTCATTTCTGCCGGGCACCGGAATCGCACCAGATTTAGGGTCGTGACCAAACCCGAGCCAGGCAAGAAGAGGTGTATTACGCTGATTTGAACGCTTTTATTAACAATTAGTGCCTATTTGTTGCTGTTTAAATTTTATTCCTTTTATTTAAATCTTTACATGCGGGCGGCGAAGGGTCGTGCCAAGGCCTGTCCTATGGAGGTCACCTGAAGGGACCAAAGGAGGTGTGGAAGGCCTCAGCAGAAGCCAAGGAAGCCGCCACGCCCCAAGCCCGCCCCATGCTGCATCTACCCGCCCCCGAAGGATGCGTGTGAGGTTACGAAGGCCGCCGCCGCTGCAATTGCTGAACAGATGAGCCAGCGACAGGCATCAAGGGAGCACGCTGTCAGCCGCTCAGATGTACAGCGCACTGTCGATCGCCAGAGGTACATCACAGCACGGAGCACGGACTTGTCTCTGCCTTGTTCGTCATCTCGGTTCTAACCTTGCAATGGTGTCTGCCATCTTCATCTTCTGTCTCTGCAATGTGGGAGACACCTTGCAGCCCAAGCGCAGAGGGCCCAAGCCTTTGGTGGACGAGAATGCGCTGGATGAATGGTTGGAGCGAGAGTGCCAGCAAGGAAGGCCACCCACAAGGGACAACATCATCAGCAAGGCGTCCAGGATGTACAATGACAGCGTGCGAAGAGATGACCGCCCATCGACGACGGTGGCGCTCAAGAGTATGGAGAAGTGGTGGCGCCTCTTCCCCGTCGCCACCCTTAGGTGTCTGGTCGCCACAGTCCCCACATTCTATGTGTCATATTGCTCAAGCTCTTAAGGGCAAGTGTAAGGCAAGTGTGTTCCTCAACACCACAATCTCACAGAAACAAAAAAACTGTGACACAGTTTTGCAGCCTTGCAGCTTGTGTCATTGCGCGGGTCTTTCAGGGCAAGGTAAAAATGCAAAGGTGACATTTTGCAGGGCCAAGAAACATATTTCTAAAAAAAAGAAGCAAGGTTTTTCCGTGAAAATGGAAAGAAAACATTTTGCAGGGCCAAGAAATATTTAGCAAATAAAAAGGCAAGGTTTTTGCGTTGTTTTTTTGTCTATTTTGAAAATTGGGCCAACTGGACCCACAACTGGTCACTGGACTGAAAACTGGTCATTTTACTGCATATACAATCCGCGCGCCCAAACGAAAGATATCGCAAAAGTCTACGATGCAGCTCCCCTAAATGACCGCCTCGGAGAGCTGATTCGTGCCGCCATTTTTTTTGGACAAATCATCGTTGTTTTGCAAAGTTAGGAGCTTCACAAGGCTTTAACCAGTTTGACAGCATCCACTAATTCTAGATAAGCTAGGGATACGATTTGAGTGTCCCTCAGCAAAGTTGAGGCGCCCAACAAAACTGTATCGAAGGCACGAGGCCCAAATCTCAAGAAATCTATTCCCCACATTAATTATTTGCTGTGCATGCGTGCATTTCACAGTCGCCGGCATTTGCGATCTTTCATTTTGACTGTCCAAAGTGAAATCGGGCTACAATGCACAAAATTTCGACCTAACACCAGGTCTATAAATGATTCTAAAAGCCTTGTATATCTGTTTAATTGAAAACGCGCCGTCATTTCGTTTTAGCACCGCTTTTGAATCTGACGATTCGCAGCGGACGCAGCCACCTTTTTAAGCTGAGAAATGAAAACAGCAGCCCCTAATTTACCAAGATTGCCCTTAGTTTCGTCACAACCGAATACAATGAGCCCGAGTTATAAATATCTCAATTTTATTCTATTTGCACCCTTTGTTGGTAATCTTGCCCTATGCACCCTCCCTGTCTTTGCACTGCTAGCTTAAACACAAGGCAAAGCAGTGCTTTTGCCGTTGTTTGTCACCGGTTGGCTCCATTTCCGACATAGAAAGATGACCGAAAACGGCTGGAAACGTAATAAGGCTTTTGTTTTGATGGTGCTTCGCACCAGCAAGGGAAAAGCCGGACCAAGCACAAAAGACGAAGGCTTCGTTTAACCTTGCTTTTGCACAACCCTCACAACATATCATGTATCATTGCTTCATAGAAATTTCCTCAGCATGCTCATCGTTTTTCATTGTAAATACCTGATCATGCACATGCATATCGTGAAATGTGACTTCGTCGTCCGACAGATACTTTTCAGAGGCAATTGCAGCCCGCACACTGCCCTTACCCATCTCGTGGAGCCCCCCTCCGCTTGTTCAAGTAGGGAAACTGATGACGGTGCTGTTGCCACCAGTCAATGGCGTAGGTGTGCATGTCAGAAATTTGCAAGGAAAAGTAATCATGTGACTTATCGCGAGGAAAATCATTGTTGCACTCAAGCGGTGCAACATTACCAAGGAACTCTGCAGTCAACAAAGACATCAAACCGTTACGCGCATTCTTTCGTGTCGCTGGCTTTAGTTGGTGAACCTTTGTACCCCTTGGTGTCCATTTCAGGTTCCACTCTTGTCTCACACTGTAAACTGCAGCATCTCTCTCCTTTCTTGTGGCAACCATGTCAAGTAACCGCTTGTCAATCTCCGCCTCGGAACACGAATCAAATTTCTGAGCAAAATTTTCCATACCAAAATCGTGAAACTCCGCATTAGTCACCAAATGGACTGGCCTCTTCTTTGTGCAAAGCCGATATGCCAGCTTGCGGCAGGATCGATGTCTTTTCTTTTGTGACCACTTCGAAGCTATGGATAAGTCAATAGTCCGCGGCTCTGTCACCTGCAAGGAGGCTTGATTGTCGATTATTTTTTCACGTTGTTCAGTGTACCGTTGCTTGTGGTGCGCAATCACATGGTTGCGTCAATTGGTCGTTCCACCACAATGAGTGAAGTGGACCCACAATCCTAAGCACCACAGGTTAAAAAGGTTTTGACAGATCGACACATTGATGTCATTTTACTTGCATGCATGTCATTTGCTGATGCATAATGATCATGATTTGGATGGTCACTGATGCATGATGATCATGATTTGGATGGTCATTTATACTGATTTTGTATCGTTGCAACCCTGTGTCTCTAAGGCTATTGGAGTCGCTTTTACTACTATTTAACACAGTTTCGTGCTATGCGCTCCTCTTTGAGTGGGAGCCTGTGTGGGCTATTGGCGCTATTCATTCTTTTGCTCTTAGTAGGAAATACCCATGGTGGTCACATGTGCACAACACAAATAACAAGCAAAGGGCAATAGAGAAAGCAAAGCGTGTAAAGTAAACGAAGTGAATGGAAAACAGCGAGTGTAAATAAGTCAGTGGTTTGTCACATACTCTGTGTTTGTACAGCCTCAGTGTGATACAATGAATGAGTCCAAGGTGCAGTGCTTTCTAAGGGGTGCTGGTTAGAGCCTAAATCTTAGTGGTAGCAGAGCGAACGATTCTGAAGGTGTCAACTATACAAAGGCGCCTGATCTGTCTGTGTCTGTCTGTTCTGTCAGTTCTGTGAACAGTTCTGCCTGTTTGAATCTGAACTGTGATAAGACGAGTGACATGGATTCCCCAACCACAACTGAGGCGAAAGAAAAAGACACCCCTACAACAACCTCCACAGATGAGTCCCATGAGACCACCTCAGAGTCTGGGAAAGAATACAGACGAGAGTTAAAGGAAGTCCTTGAATCTAAACCCTCATCCTCAGAAAACCCTGCGTCTAAAAGTCTCAACCCTGATCCAGAGGTAAAGGTGCGAGATGTGTCGGGTCCCAGCGCAGAGACAGAAGTGCGCGAGGACGCTCGTGAACACGAACCCATGCGCGAAGACGTTCGAGGTGAAAGGCACGAAAGCGTCGACAGGGACGACACCAAGCACGAAGACGGCAGCGTAGGTGAACCGGAGGAATGGAAGCAAGCAGTTGACTTTGCGAAGGAACTAGCGAGCGAGGGTAAGCTAGAGTGGTTTAGGACCATGATGGCCAGGATTGAGTCAGGGAGAGTGGACGAGAGGAAGGATGAGGATAGGGAGTCGAGAACAACAGTGTCCGAGAGGTCAAAAGGGAAGAAGCATGACATAGGTGAGTTCAAGTTTGGAAAACCAGGACCACCTTCCTCACCTCCCACTTCCTCGACAAGTTCTCACACTTCTCGTTCGACAAAGACGAAAAGGTCGACAACCAGCAAAGGTGCGTCGGTGGCGTCCACGACGTCGAAGCTGAGCCGTGCGACGGAAATCCAAGACTCGTTGTCGAAGATGTTGGGGGAGCAGAAGAAGGTCTCCCGACGGTTAGATGAGTTGGAGGAGTCCGGGAAAAGTCGCATCGAAAGTGACCTGAACACTTCTGCGCTCTCCAAGGTAACCGGACTCCACCTGTTAGACGAACATCAGAAAGGCATTTCACCCTTCCTTCCGAGGATCAAGGAGTCGTACCTGCCGGACGAGTTTGCTGTGAGGATCAAGGTGGGTAGCTTGCAGGAGGCGCGCGACAAGCATGGGTTAACGGCGCTTGCACTGCTCGCCGTTTCACCTTCCAAGGTGGATGACAGCGATCTCGACGACAGCAAAGATTCAGGGAGTGGTACGAAGGGCACAGCGAAAGGAAAGCTGGAGATACCTCTACCTGTGTTCACTGGGAAGCGCCTCGACCTGTACGCGCGTGACTTCGTGAGGTACCTACGAATGACAGGGCAGAAAGTTGCAGATGAGATGACCCGCGCCGACCTGATCGTGACAGGCTGCAAGAACGAATGGCTTCGAGGAGTGGTAGACGTCATCTTAACCACGTCGGAATCATGGGTACACTTTCTGAAACAAGTGGAGTCTGCCTTCCCTCACTTCGAGACGGATGCATACATTCGCGGAGCCTTGGAGAAAGTACAGAAACTTAAAGAACTCCCAACTCCTGCCGATGTTCGTCAACTGCTGCAGAAGCTCAAAAGCCTTATGACCCAGTTGAAGATTCCTATGTCCGAGACCGAGAAACTCCTTTTGCTGACCCGAAAGATTCAAAAGAAGACTTGGACCGAATGTCGGTCGACCGTGGGAAGGAAGGCGAAGACGCACACCTATGAAGACTTGGCTGACTTGCTGGAGGAACTCGCCCTCGAACGAATATCAGACCAGCACGTCGAAGGTGAACGTGAAGCTCAACTCAATTTCCTGAAAGGAGGGAACAAGAACAAAAACCAAAACCAAGAACCGCCTCCCGAAGCTGGTCAAGACGAAGAAATCCAAGACTTATACTGGTCAGAAGGACAAAAAGGCAACGGAGGCAAAGGCAAAGGAAAAGGACGTGGGAAAGGCAGCGGTCGTGGAGGCGGTCGCGGAGAGTGGGTATGGCAACCGCCTCAGTTCCATTCCATCGTGTGGTGCGAGTACTGTGGGAAAAGGAACCATGCTCATGACCAATGCTGGACGAAAGAAAGGGACGAGAGGAAAGCCCGCGCTGCAGCCAAGAAACAAGGAGAAGATCCTGGCAAAGGGAAAGGCAAAGGCGACGGAAAAGGCAAAGGCGACGGAAAGGGCAAAGGCAACGGAGAGAAAGGTGGCAAAGGGGAATCCGGCAAAGGACAACCAAGCCAAACCACACCGCCACCCAACGCGATTCCCTTGCCTGAAACCGCTGAAGGAGAAGAAGGACCAAGCAATCGAAAGAGAAGGACTCGCATCGTGGGGTCAAACCCTGTTACGTGGTTGTGTGATCAGGAACCGGCACAAGCATTCCTACATAAGCCTCCACCCGAACAAAAGAGGATCAGGAGATGGTGGACCTTTTTATCACAACTTCGATTGGCGACCTTCCACATTCCTGGCGTGAAGAACGAGTTATGCGACTACCTTTCACGAGGTTCGTTCAACGACTTGCTGGGACGAGACACGGAAGAACTCGCGAAGGAGGCTTTCGCTAAGATGGACGTGCAGTTGGACCTCTTCGCAAAGGCTACACCCTCGAAATCTACAGAATGGAGGGTCACAGACCTGTTGCCCGAGTATCCCATCCTGAAAACGTTGAAGGAGGGACGAAGCTTCGTAGATGACGGAGGAGTCCAATGGGCACGTACGGCGAGTCACCTGTACAGAGAAGAAGTGATATGTGTACCCTCAACACACGTGAAGTCGATGGGGCGATGGGCACACAAGACGAACGGACATCCTGGAGTGGAACGAACACGTTGGTTTTTCGAGAAGCATTTCTACACAACCCTGAGCCAAGAGCGATTGAACGAAGTCCTAAGGGAAGTTTGCATGGAATGCTCATGCTCGAAGGCCAAGCAAAGCACCAGTGCTGATCAAGGTTTAACAGCTCACTTACCAATACCGAGAATGGTGAACAGTGTTCTGTACCTGGACTTCACGGAGATGCCCAAGTATTCAGGGCACGACTTCGCCTTGCTCATGACCTGTGGATTGAGCAGGTACACACGTGTGTTTCCGCTCACGAAGAGATGCGATGGAGAAACTGTCTTGAAAGAGCTGGTCGAAGGTTGGATACAAGCCTACGGGATGCCGAAACGGATACACAGTGACAGAGACATCAGATTTACCTCAAACACTGGCTGGTACACCGGAGTCCTCAAGAACATGGGCGTCGAGGTCGACTTCGGAACGCCGAACTATAAGAGGAAGAACACGCAGTGCGAGAGGCAGATCAAAGCGTTCAAAGCGATTACAAGAATACTACTTGCCGAAGAAAGTAGCCGCAACTGGATTGAGCTGGTGCCTGTAGCCGTTTACATGATGAACAATCAAATCTCAAGTCGGACCGGATACGCTCCCACCGAATAGTTTTTGGGACGTCCGGGTTTCTTTTACGAGTTCCCTACCGCGGACGATTGCAACGTGAAGGTGAAAGGATGGCTTGAAGAGCAAAGAACCATGGCTGAGAAGGCACAAGAGCTGCTGACCAGAGTGCGTAATTGAGAACACCGTCGACAAAACAGAGGGAAATCACACGCCGAGTACAGAGAGGGAGACCTGGTACTCGTTCATCATACTCGTTTTCCTCGATGGCCACGAAAAGACCTGGATCTGCCGTACTTCGGACCGTACCTGGTGACAGAAGTTGGACCCAGTACTGTCAAAGTTAAGGCGAGCCCAAGCATGGGAGGGTTCGTCGATGTGGGTTACAACCAACTAAAAAGGTACAACGCGGTGGAAGATGACGACCTGGAAGCATGGGAAGAACTGGCGATCGAGGCGGAGAGGTCGAAGATGGCGGCTGACGAGGACGAGAATGAAGGCGGCGTGGACGGGGTACAGCAGCTTCGTGAAATGGACGACGAAGAAATGAAAGAGAAGGACTGCTACACTGTGGACTCGATCCTGCAGCACAAGTACAAGCACGGGTGGCGATTTCTCACACGATGGGCTGAATACGAAGTTAGCGACAGCACGTGGGAACCTATCAGCGCATTCGTGTTAGACAACGGTAATCTGACATACCAGTTTGTCTCGTACTGTCGGCTGCACGATCTCAGCGGGATCCTGGAAACGGCAAGGAAGATGGCTCAAAGGAAGTCGGAACGAACGCTACGTCGCGAAGAGAAAAGGGAAGAGGCACGGAAACGAGTAGACGATGAGCAAGAGCCAGAGGCAGTACCAAGAAGGAGCAAAAGATTGCGAGCAAACTGACCTCCGAGTAGGAGATGACCGTAGAGGTGCATCCAGGTTAAGTAGGTGTCGGAGATGAAGTTGTGGTAGGCGGCGATGTAGATGGAGAGCAGCGCGGCGACGGCGGCGGCGTGGGCTGCGCGCTGCTGCTGCTCAGGGCTGATGCCCTCCACTTCCACGATCACCTCCACGTCCTCAACCTCCAAGAGGGATTCCTCCTGAGGGAGAGCGGGAGGACCATGGCGAGGAGGGATTACCCACTCCTCGGGCACAGGAACACTGGGGCCCGGAGGGTCCCAGGTCCACTCCCAGTGGACCCCAGCAGGGGTGAGCCGGGGGGCGCGCCGCATGGAGCGGCGGGGCACGCCTGGAAGCGCGGCGCCTACTGATCCGAACCACTGGGCAGGACTTGCAGTTGGAGTCTGCAAGATCCAAGCCCCATGGAGCGGAACCCACGTCGGCGCGGTCAACCCAGCAGGCCGTCCGTGCTCATACGCCGTGTTGACGTACGACGGCAGCGACGGAGGCGGGTTGCTGGGGAGACGTGGGGTTTGAGGGGCGACTGGCACAGGCACTGCAAGAGCAGCAGCTGGCGCAGTCGCCGCAGAAGAGCCCCAGCGGCGGGGGACACTCTTCGTTTTAACCATACTGTTGACAAGAAAAAGAAATAAAAAGGGACGAAAAGACTGACTTATGCAAGCTGAAGGGAGTAGTCTGCAAAATTGGAACAACCCTGAAGCGCTATATCTGAAGCGCGCACGTGCGCTTTGTCTGAGACCAGGGGCGAAAGCAAGACGACCCAAGAAGAGTGCCTGACTTGAAACTCTGCTGTTTGTTGACTGTTTAACCACAGACTGTTTGTTTGCAATAGTCCAGAGAGAGTTAGGAATAGGTGGAGTGTGACTGACTGAACACTGCTGACTGAAAACACTGTTGCGCCTGAGTGTAGTAGATACTGGAAGGGTAGTTGGTTTTGAGACCCCAAGGTTAGGTTTGTATGGCACTGCCCCGCAAAGGAGTCGGTACCACAGCAAATCTGTGCGTTCGTCAACCTGCACAATCACTATATCAGACGGATGCAAAATCGTCGACGCGCTGGGCCAAAATGAAGTAAATCGAACTTGGAGTCGACTGAACGAATGGCCGAAGCATCAAAGAAAGCCTATGAAGACTGAAGTCAATGGAGGACTATGACGACTGCGAAGCCTCCAGGAGAATGAGTACTGAGGACTGAGGCCCTTCGAAAAGATGCAAACTGCGTGAAGAACGACAACCGTCCTGCGTCGTCCCCAACGCGCGAATTGGAGGATGAGCAAGGAATACAAGAAGATCCAGCCGAAGTGCAGAAGAGAGTGAGGACAGCGACAACGCGTCTGAAAGGAAATCAAGTACAACGCGTAGCTGTGGACCTCAAGCAGGGCAGCGTCGAGGCCTTGAAGAGCGACAGCGACCTGGTGGGAGTCTGAAGGATCGTAGGAGTGAGGAGTCGTCAACAGCGACAAGGTCGGCGCCAATCACAACACCGCAGCGTCGAAAGGACACGAAGACGCGACGAAGTACGCCCACGTGGTCTTCGACGAGGGGGGAGTGAAGTGGACCCACAATCCTAAGCAC
Source organism: Eutreptiella sp. 'Long Island Sound 2002' (assembly GCA_964036045.1). Classification (NCBI taxonomy): domain Eukaryota; phylum Euglenozoa; class Euglenophyceae; order Eutreptiales; family Eutreptiaceae; genus Eutreptiella; species Eutreptiella sp. 'Long Island Sound 2002'. Next base: position 31,984,663 of record OZ038385.1, on the reverse strand, counting down.
CACAGGTTAAAAAGGCTTTGACAGATCGACACATTGATGTCATTTTACTGGCATGCATGTCATTTGCTGATGCATAATGATCATGATTTGGATGGTCACTGATGCATGATGATCATGATTTGGATGGTCATTTATACTGATTTTGTATCGTTGCAACCCTGTGTCTCTAAGGCTATTGGAGTCGCTTTTACTACTATTTAACACAGTTTCGTGCTATGCGCCCCTCTTTGAGTGGGAGCCTGTGTGGGCTATTGGCGCTATTCATTCTTTTGCTCTTAGTAGGAAATACCCATGGTGGTCACATGTGCACAACACAAATAACAAGCAAAGGGCAATAGACAAAGCAAAGCGTGTAAAGTAAACGAAGTGAATGGAAAACAGCGAGTGTAAATAAGTCAGTGGTTTGTCACATACTCTGTGTTTGTACAGCCTCAGTGTGATACAATGAATGAGTCCAAGGTGCAGTGCTTTCTAAAGGGTGCTGGTTAGAGCCTAAATCTTAGTCAATGCTTGATGATTGTGTTGCAAGGCTTCGCATCTTTTCTTTGCAGGGTGCACTGCGCAAAACCGGGCTAAGCTGGCGGAGTATCCGTGAATGCAAGCCATACAGTGGATGTTCGACGAGAAGATCAATTTGGCGTAATTAACGTTGTTGTAGTTAAGGCTGCCTGCGAGAGATTGTCTGCACCTTCTGTTGCCGCCGGCCGTTCAGCATCCAGTTTTTTCTTCTTGCGCTGTTGTTCACATTCGTGTTCTTGTCGCTCCCTCTACTCATTGAATCTAGAAATAAATTGCTCAGCCGCTGAGGTGTTCCAAGGGCTCCCTCGTCCGGGTTGAAACAGGGTAACTCTTCCAGTTTTTGCAAGTCTTTCTGCAGCGATGTCCTCCGCCTCATAAGTGTGAGATTGTCCATGAGGATCAGCGAAACGATGGGGTGTTCGCAGTGGTTTGCATGTTTGACCCTTTTGTGGTAGTCTCTGTGGAGCAGCAGGTTTGGCCCCACTGTTCCTACGGCGTCCCATTTCTCAACTGAAAAGGATATACAAAAAACCATCACAGAAAATAGTTCCAAAAAAGTTTTAGATTTAAAACAAATTTTGATTGGAAAAATTCCTGTATCGGAAAAAAATATTTTGGAGTAGGAAAATGAAGCTACGTCAATACTAATGTCACAATTTGGTGACATCACCCATGATGTCGCTCGGTCAGAGAAAATAGTTCCAAAGAAAATTTTACATTCGAAAAAAAATAGATGGGAAAACTTTTTTGATGGGAAAATTTTTGTCTCGGCAAAAAACTTTGTCATTCGAAAACATGACACAGAAATAAGAAATCGGTGAAAAAAATTTGTTTTTTTTCGGTGTAGTTCTCGACAAATAGTTCAAATAGTGTACCTTGCTAGGTGCAATGGGAAACAACCCATTAATCGGAAAAAACGGTTAATTGGATCAAATAAATATAATAATTGCATCAAACCGGTCATTTTAGAAAGGATAATTGCATTGCATCGTTTATTTTTCAAATGATAATCGCAAAAAACCTTACCCGTCACATTTTGGTTTTGGCTTGGATATTTTGCTTTCATCGAACTATGTAAAACAACATGCACCAAATCATTCTCTTCGGCTCATGTACTTCAAAGGCCTCACATCATCATGCCAAACAATCAAAAAAGCCTTATGGAACCTCCTGCTTTTTCCGGACATTGTCCAATCTGTGCACAATGCCACTACATCGCAAATTATAACAACCCGGCTCTACGCTCGCACACCATTCCGGTCTAGTTCATTAGATTCACAACTGGCGAGTCATGTAGTGTATACTCGTAATTCTCATCTCACAACCTTTGAAACGAAAGTTGTATAACCAATATAGTCTCGAGTTCTGGCAATTAATTGGTAGCGGTGATAGCTTCCGGAATGTAGTTGTGCACATGCAAGACGCCGACAGATTTGGTTATCGGTAAGTATCAGGCCCACCGGGGCAACTTCTTCCCAAGACACATTTTCCATTCTAAATGAATCATTGTTACTCTTAACGCTGTGTGATGTGTTTTATGCCTAACACATGATCCTAGACGCAAAAAGATGGCCTTTTTGGAGCACTCAGTAAGAAAAAGTCACTGCCACATTTTTCTGAAGGGACTGGATCCAAGCCAAACCCCCCCTATTCTTTTCGAAATTCTGAAGACTACCACTGAATCATTTTCACCATTGTTTCTGAAGTATAAAGTGCATTTTTCAAAGTAATTACGGTAATAACTCTAACCCCCTTGAAGTTCACCCCTACCAACCAAGGAAGCGGAGGCATCTTCCTTCATTGAGCTATTACCTAAATAATTTAGGCACTTCATGCCTTTTCCCATAAAGGTTAAGCCTAGTGGTCTCCCTCCTCAAGACCTCAATACTCAAAAGTTTCATCTACTTAATGTGGTCCTACTTTGTAACTGATTGTCAATTCAATTGCTTGCACAAGTGTTGAAAGTGTGCCTTTGCGCTAATTAGGTCCAATTTTAGAAATTTGTTATTATAGTGTCTATCACGATGATCAGCGACGCACAGCACAAGACTTTTCATAAGGTAAAATGACCAGTTTTCAGTCCAATGATCAGTTGTGGGTCCAATTGGCCAAATTTTCAAAATAGACAGGAAAACAACAAGAAAACCTTGCCTTTTTGTTTGCAAAATATTTCTTGGCCCTCCAAAATGTTTTCTTTCCTTTTTCAAACAAAAATCTTGCTTTTTTTTTTTTTTGAAATATGTTTCTTGGCACTGCAAAATGTCTTCTTTGCATTCTTACCTTGCCCTGAAGGACCCGCACACTGACACAAGCTGCAAGGCTGCAAAAATGTGTCACAGCTTTTTTGTTTCTGTGGGATTGTTGTGTTGAGGAACACACTTCCCTTACACTTGCCCTTAAGAGGTTGAGCAATATGACACATAGACTGTGGGGACAAAGTCTCCATCGGAGTCCGAACTATGTTCAATGTCCTGGGCGGCGGGGGGTTGGGGGTTCTGGGTCGGCGTACGTGGCGTCTGTCGTAGCCTCTCCTCCTGGAGCAAGTTTTAGTACCTCTTAGGACATACACTCTAAGACTGCCTATGTCGACGTCAATGAACATGTCTGACTCGTCTTCGTTGAACAAACATTGTGGGTTGTACCCCACTTTGGCGAGCGCTGGACCCAGGGACTCATGAAACGAGGTCGTCCACTCATGTCTCGTCAACTTCTCGTCCAGGCGCCCACTCTTAGCATGCTGCGCAAGGCGACCACACAAGTAAGAAAAAGTGCTTCTCCAATGCCTTGAGGCATACTCTAGTTGTATTAGAGATGCATTAAGCAGTCTAGCATTTTTATCTTAGTATTGGCCTAACCAAAATGGGTGAAAACACATTTTGACTTATGGAACCAAACACTAAATCAGGATATGGAGTGGACCCCTTAATCCCCTATCAATGTGAGGATATTCATCTTTTCCAGAGTTGACTGAGAACTGACATATCCAGGGCAGAGCCTATGAATTTATCTATGTTTTCTCATGAATTCTTAGCTATCCTAGTGGTATGCACCCTAGGGGGCTGGGGCACCTCTTTTTGAGAGGTCCTGGGTTCAATTCCCGGTCAGCCTAGCTAAGTAGGAATATCTCATGTGACATGGCAGTGACCTCATCGCCACATGCCATGCCACCTCAGCACCTATGGGACCCAAAAACAAAGAGTGCACATCTCAAGATGGCACTGTGGATGAGAGTGAGCACTTGGGGCAGTTTCCCAATCAGTTTTTCTCAAACATGTAAAATATTTCATCCTGAGTTGCAATGTATGCGAATTGCTCTGGTCTATTGTTGATAGTTTTCTTTATCTAACTCTTTGTGACTGCAGCCCTTCATGCTTTGATCCTGAATTTATTCTACTTGCTTATCTCTGGCTTGGGTTATCCTGGATTGGTTGTATTTCAGCAAATAAAACATTTTCCTCATCAAAAACAAGCAGCAGGAAACCCTACACCAGCAGCAAGCAGCAGGCCAGGCACAACAAACACACAGTGTTGAAATCACTATATGATTTTCTGGTAGCAAGAGGCAGACTGTCTCTGCGTACCGGCAGCAACCCCGTGCCGTACATCCAGTGCGCCGAGATCAGTCATATATAAGCAAGAAGGGCGAACGAATATGGACACCAAGAAAGGCGACACCGACATGAAGACGGCGCCTGAGGCACCAGCAATGCCAGCACCTGGTGAACCTGGACCTGCACCTAGCGCTTTACCTTCGGAGCCCTTACATGGGCCAGTGGACGTGGCGGAGGATTCGATGGAAGGACTTCAGTCAGCCTTCCGGGCCCTCTCAGTCGAGGAGGTGGACACCCATCCTGTGAAGAGAAAGAGAGAGAGCGAGAAGGATGCTGGAGAAAGCATAGCAGACGAAGGAGCAGACCAAGGGGACCCGACGAATGATCCTACCTTCGAAGGCGCACCAAGCGCTTCTGGCCTCCACGCATCACCCTCTCCTATAACCACCACACTCCCAACTCCAGACCCAGCCGCTGTAACATCCACACCCATAACCAACTCGCCTATGGCTGAGGGCATAGGCTTTACTGGTATGCCTACCTACCCTGCCTACGGTGTGCACCCACCTACCAGTGCGTTTCCAGAGGCAACTACTACCAGTGAGCCGGTGACCTCTAGTTCTGCGCCGCGATGGTATGCGGCTGACTATCACCATCCTCTACCTGCTACGGGAGCCTATGTGGATTTTCGTGGGTACGCAGCCCTGAGTGGGTTGAGGAGAGGACCTGAGTCATGCGGGGGCAGGAGTAGAGGATCGGGGAGATCCTCCAACAGGTCCCTGACGCGGTCGGAGATCAACGAGGTGCTCCGAGGAGCCACCTCTAAAATTGTTGGCGACCTCACTCAAGAGATTCGAGATAAACTGGAGCCCCTGATACCGCCCCAAGCGTCACCTACCACGGTGGGAATGTCACCCCATCGAGTACTGAAGCGTTTTCGTGACCCTCCTGCAAAGCACCGCAATTTCTGCAAGAATGGAACATTTCGTGAGTCGGTTTAAGTTGCTTAAACTGTTCTAAGGCGTTAGCCACAGGCCTTCGAATCTACATAGATGCCTGTGAAAACACGGAAAAACAGTGAAATCACACGTATATTTACAAAATGGGGCACAACAGCATAAATTTATTATAAAAAACTGCTATTCTAACATAAAAATCGGTAATTCTAGCTATTGCTCTGTCGCTTTCGTAATCCCATTTTACGTCATAAATTGCGCTGTTCAGCGCACGTGCGAGCCTGAAAGTGCTGCCCTGGGTCGTTGTGGGTGCCGGAGGGCTCGGGGCCGGCAAGACCAGTGGGGCAGGCACGCGAGGAGTCTCCCTGGATGTTGTTATTGGGGTTGGAACCGGATACACGAACACCAACGGAGGCGAGAGCAGCGACAACAGAGGCAAGGTCCATGCTGATTGTGGTCCGGCAGAAAATCCCAGTCTATGAAGAAAATTGAGGGGAATTATTCTAAATACATCTGAGTGTCCAAAACTGTCCGAATGAATTTAAATAATCCATTTATGTAAAATTGTCTGGCCGATCTGGCCCGCGAGCGCGCGTCAGCGGCAAATGGCGATTCCAGCTAAAATAGCGGAATGCGGCGGATTTACGGGAAATGGACCGCGGAATCAAATCCGGCATATCAGAAATATATAGGAAATATCCTGTGACTGAGCTGCGAGGCGGCAATTCCGCCGAAGCAAAGAAAATGACCAAAATGTAGCCAATCTGGGCAGAATGTCTGAAAATCTGAGCAGATGGGGCTAGCCGCACTTACACTCCCCCTCCAAAAACACACTGGGGTGTGTCGCTACGTCAACGAAGAACGTAGTGCGGGTAAGTCCCAGAAAAACATAGAAATGTAGCCTCGATGAGGCGAAATCTGCTTGATCTGACCTGATTTGGGCTGAATTGGCACTGAATCAGGCTGGATGAACCTGAAATGAGACAGAATGAGAAGTGACGAACAGTCCTCCGTGCAGTAAAACATTAGGTCACGGGCTAAAAAGCATGTAAACGTATCGAGAATCGATACCAAACCATGCATTGGTTGAGAATGAGGTAGATTATTGGTGGATTGAGCGGGGGGATCAAGAATTGGAGTGACATCTCAGCGCTCTGGCACAGTTTCGCTGTCGCGGGCACGCTACGGTGTCCTCGCCGAACTCTACATCGTGTTATCCCGCTTTTGTCGTTCTGAAAAGTACAGCATGTGGCTCAGATTTGGCGCATCTGGTGGATGATCACAAGATTCAGCAAAATTGAGAATGAATTTGGGCAGAGATTGAGGGGATTAAGCAATCACCGAGAGGTTAAACAAATACACATGTAGTCTACAGACCCTAAGTGAACCACCGAAGGTAGAGAGGTTCTTCTGTTCACTTAGATCTAAACAGATCTTCGAGGAATGATGGGAGATGACAAGGAAATCAATCTAAATCGTCCTAACATGAGTAAATTCCCTGAGATGAAGGTGAAATGAAGCGGAATGTGTACAACTGAAACTACCAACACCTTCGTTTAGACTAAAGTTAATATATATTGTCGTTTATTCAGCTCAATTGTGCTTTCCGGCACGTTGGTTCGCGAGCATCTAACAGATTCTATCAAAATGTGTGATGATGCATCATGATGGGACATGCTGGCCCTGGATCCTTGGCATGTAACGCGCCGAAGGTTCGCTGAAGGCGCTTTACTGACAGTATATAACTGAGAGACACCGAATTTACAGTGGCGGTGGTGTCAATCGACTTGGACAAGGCCAATCTTTCGATGGAGTCCCACAAGACACTTGGATTCACCATTTTCGACAGTTTCAGGTCGGATTGAGCTCACATTGGCGTGTGCCAAAAATACAACGAAGCTTACGGACTTCAGAGGTTGCTGTTAGAAGTCCCTAGAGCTCCTATCTGAAGATTGTCTGAACAATTGACGTCTGGGTCTTGCACAACAGTGGCAGAATGATGGACAAACCTGAGAAATTCAAGGTAAATTTGAGGATCCTGGATCTGAATCTGGACTTTGGCGTCAGCATCACAGCAAATGAAGGTGAAATCTGAGTTCCTGGCGTCGCATCTGGTGCAGCCAGTACTACAGGGGGTGCCTGTAGGGGTGAATGTCACCGGCCGGTGTTTTGATTATGTACATTTGCTTCCATCTGCACGAGTAGCCAAATTCCAAAGATGCACAGACCAACAGAGACAAGATTACCCCGAATCGGCCTGAATTAAGCCTGAGTTTGGTTGTTTCTGTACACGGCAGCACACTCCGTCAGCGTATCTACGCCTTGTCTGCCGAACGGAGACCAAAGAAAAGTTGATTGACGTCAAATTATCAAACATTCGCAGTTCTCCACATCATGACATAAACAGAAAGAATGAACAGTGGATTGAGCAGAATGTGGTAGGATGGCTTCCTCAATTCGGCCAAGCACGAATACAGGTGACCACCAACCTGTCTGGTCGGGCCCTGGTACGGCTTGGGCGCTGCAAATCAGCGGCCGAACTCGAAGCTTGGTCCTCATTTGGCTCCTGGGCTGGCCTGACCGCAGGAGGGGGGATCGACGGATCAGCCCTGGAATGTGGCTGCTGAGGGCCGTAAAAGGCTGGATCTCGATTCACCACAGGTCGTTTTCCGTCGCTCTCCACTTGTCTGTCTGGTTTCGACAAACAATCTGTCAGGAGTACACCAATTTCGGGGTGCTTCTTCAGGAAGTCAATGAACCCCTTGGTGTATCCATGGACAAAAGATTGGGCTGGTTCCCAGTTGTTGTGACTGGAATCAAAGCCCCTCCACTCACACAGAAATTCCCATTCGCCCTTGGCGTCACGTCTTCCTTCAACAATCCTCTTGAGTTCGTACTTTCCCCCTTCGATTACCCGATCGGACAAGTGTTTTGCAGTCCAAAAAAGGGGTTTAACCCGATCCTTGGGGGAGGGGATCTCTCTCTTGAGGCGATCGCCCGAAACGTCAATTTCCCTGCTGACATCCACACGAATCCTCCACCTGTTCTCACCAAGACGCGCTGTAACAGCGAATGGCCCCTCCCACAAGGGAAGAAGCTTGTCATCTCCGTCCAGGGTGGTTTCGGATTTTCGAAGCCAAACTCGATCATCGACTTCAAAATTGTGGGGGTTTTTTCGACCTTGATTTTGAACCCAAAGCCAGTCAGCTTGATGCTTCTCGATTAATTTCGACACAGATTTGTCTGCTCGTTGGACTTCGTCCAAAAACAGCGAAGCATCCTTACAGGGCCGAGGATTATTCAACGGCATGTTCCACCAACACTTCTTTCGTCCAAAGACAATTTCATTTGGAGAAAGGCCATGATACAAAGGCGTGTTGTGGTAACGGCGAAGCAATGCGAAGAGAACTTCAAGCCAGTGGAAATCCTTCTCACTCGCGAGCTCCTTACGAAGCATATTTATAACAGAGCGGCCGGCTCTTTCGCCAGGCAGCGCTCGATGCGAGTGGATTTCACACCTGAGGTGGTGGATTCCAAGGCGAGCACACAATTCTCTCCACCATTCGGAGGTGTACTCTTTGCCTGAGTCCGTGACCACCTCGGATGGGACGTCCCAGCCTCCCATCCAGGTCTGCGCGCACCATTTTCCGGCAGCCTTGCCAGTCATCGACTCAATGTTGCAAGGCAACACTTGAATGTAGCCGGAATGACGGCACTGAATAAGGAGCACACCATTGACTTTTTTGTTAGTCCAATGGCACTCTTCGTCATCGAGTTCACCGAGATAGAAGAAATCACTGGTGACTCTGTTAAAGAGACGCTCCGGAATAGGATGAGGCCTCAGATGGCCGTGCTTCTTCGCGCTGGGAGGCGTCGAGACAGCACATTGGGCACATCCGGCAGCTACTTTCATGCAATGAGTGTAGAGCCTCGATCCAAACAACCTATGCTTAATCATCGACCACAGTCGACGGCCATGTGCGTGGGGGGACTCCCATTTGTGCCACCAGTTGAACACTCGGGGGGCTAGGGCGTCTGGCACACACAATTTACCCTCCATCCACAGCTTCCCCCCATCCAACGAGTACTCTGCAAAAGTCCCATCCCTGTGAGCATCTTTGGATTTGAGATTTCCAAAGACCTCTTTAAACATGGGATCCTGCAGGTAATCGGACGTCCAGTCACGGATGATCAGGGAATCCTTAGGCAGGGGTGGAGTTTTGGCCGGATCTCGTCGCTTAATGCCCTCGATCAACCGAAATCGACTTACTTGTCGGGTATAATCAAACCGTTTCACACTCCCTGAGGAGGGATCGGTGACCTTTTCCACGACTTTCAGCGTTTTGGTGCAGATCTCGTGAGCATGCGCCGGATCTGTGATGGCCGTGATGTCGTGACACGGCAATGCGTGCTGTTTAACAGCGCACTGCATGCATGCACGTCGAATGAGTTTCTTTTCTTCCTGATCCCATTCGATGATGACATGGCGGTCCTGCTCCGTACCATGGATGTTGGTACTTTGCAGCCCCTCTGAGGCGGGGTAAGCCCATCGGCTCAGAGCATCCGCTACCGTGTTGTGTTTTCCAGGCAGATACGACACATGGAGGTCAAACAGAGAGAGAAATTCGTGCCATCTGGCCCGTCGACCAGCTGGGCTCGCGACAGTATCAATGTGTTCGGTGGCCCAATACTCCAGAGATCGATGATCCGTCAGGACCTCGACTCGATTGGTGCCAACCCACGATTGGTACTTTTTTAAAGCACAGATGATGGCGTAAGTCTCTTGCTCACGCGGCGACCATTGCATTTGGCGTGGAGCTAGCTTCCGAGACCAAAATGCAAGAGGGTAATGATCGCCGGTGGCTTCATCAACCTGTTCAAGGACAGCTCCGATCGCGTACCTAGATGCGCCGGTTCTAATGTAGAAGGGTCTGTCAAATTGGGGCACATGCAACGTGGCGACTTCGCAGAGGGCTGCCTTCAAGTGATGGAAGGCCTCCTCGCACTCATCAGTCCACTTGACACGAACCTTTGAACCTGCCTTGCCCGCATCTCTCCCTACCTTCAATAATTCAGTGAGGGGGGCAGCAAATTTGGCATAATTCGGCACAAAAGTGTGGTAAAAATTGCAACAACCCAGGAATCCTCTCAACTCCGTGATCGTCTCAGGGCGCTTCCACTTCTGAATAGCGACGAGCTTCCCTGGACTGGGTCGTCGAGTGCCATTCTCTAGGAGAGAACCGGTAAATTCGACTGATTTTAAAAATAATTTTCCCTTCTTTGGCCCACAAATCAGCTGATTGGCGTCAAGAATATCCAAAACTTGGTTCAGCTGCTTCTCATGTAGGGCCACCAGCTCGGCTTCGGTCAGTCCCTCCCCTTCCGTCGCGATGATTATGTCATCTATGTACACACTCACGAAGGCACGAAGCTCAGGATGGGTTGTGAACAGCACATCCTCCATCATTCTTTGAAAAAATGAGGGGGCGTTCTTCAGCCCCATGGGCATGACGGTCCATTGGACTGGACCACATGGCGTGCACATACAGGTAAGAGGTCTGCTGTCCTTCCTCAACGGCATTTGGTGAAAGCCGTGACGGAGATCCAGCACAGAGAACAAACGACCTCTTGCCCTCTTGGCGATTTCCTCCTCAATGAGGGGCAGGGGGTGTGAATCCGCCTTGGTTTCGGCGTTGAGATTGCGAAAATCAACAACCATTCGCCAACCATCAATGGTGTTCTGGTCTGCAGGCGGTGGCTTCGGGACTGTGAAGGGTGAACAGCACCATTCGCTGGTCATACAACCCTCAAGCCAACCAAATTCCCGGAGATTTCTCTCAATGATTTTTCTGAGAATCTCATGTTTGTGTCCATGATTTTCATAAGGGCGCTGTTTTTTTGCCTTGTACCCTTCACGAAGCTCGATGAAGGCTTCACCGAACTGTCCACGGACAGGGGGATCTTTGATCAACTTTCCTGAAAGGGTTGTGTCCTTCCGTTCCTCAAAAATCTTTTCTCTTGACTTGGAACACAATTCAGTGTCCACCTGATCGCCAGGAATTACTGTCGAAAAAACTTTGGCGACTTCTTCGGCTTTGGCAGGAAGAATCTTCTTACGGATGTCCCTAAACAGGTCCGTATCAACTGCCTCTTGAAGATAGGTGGGTCTTGTGTCGAAATCCCAGAGATTTTCTTCGCGATCCAGCTCCTCGAAAGGATCCATGAAAGCTTCCACAGGGGGTTTTTCATAAAAAACTCTGAATTTGCGGCGCGATTGGAGATTTTTCCTCGCCCGTGCACTGAAGATTCTTTTCGATGTCGACCGTATTGGGGAAGAGGGAGACGAGGCGGATCCATTGGACGTTGAATCACCTTGGGTATCTGACGGACAAAAATCAGAAAAAATAGATTCATCATCAGTACCACGCTCAACCTCAGATTCAGACCCAACACAGGAATCTGTACTAGAATCGGCAGAATTAGAGTCAGAAAGCTTTCCATCCACCAGGAATGCAAGCGAACTCCAGGACCGCTGTGGCAGGGGACCTGTGTCGTCCCTGGCATACAGCTTAATCTTCCTGGGAAGTTCGATGTAATCTACACAAATGTCCTGTAATTCCTGAAACCAAGGCTTGTCATCCCACAAGGGCACAACCAAAATTGCCTGGGTTTTATCTTGCTTGATTTTGTGGATGACCTGCTGGATTAAGTGAAACGGAGGATTAATCCACAACTTCTTGTCCCATTTGTGGGTCCAAGCGTCGCTGAAGTGCTTATCAAAGCGCTTGTTCGTACGGTTAGCAAAGGCATCATACTGTGGCCAAAAGGAATGGTGTTCATGAAAGTATTCACAAATTGCATCGCGCCATTTGTCGACAACTCTGTAGGATGAAGAGTGCCAGCGCGAAGGGCGTCGTGGCTGGGAGTCCCTACGAAGACATTCTAACTCTTGGGAGTAATCGGCACTCCCATTCACCTCTGCAATGGTGACATCTTCACCAAATTTTGGTGTCACCTTTTGCTTCAAAAACTCTTCTGCACTTTTAAACCCTGCGTGCAAAAAACGAAATTCAGGACGCTCCAAGGGACCTGACTCCAGCAAAAAACAACGACGATGACCTACGGGCGCTACCCTGTTCTTGCGAAGCCAAGGATGGCCCAAATAAAGGTCATACTTTATGTCAGCACGGTAGAAGTAGTCATCCTTAAGGACAACTTCTTCCACATTTTGCTCTTCCCAAAGGTCTTGAGCGACCAAATGGGTGGATATATAACAACCGCGTTGCCCACCTGCGAGAGAATGTCCAGAAACTCCCTCGAGGGTAACAGGATGAGGCGACTCAAACACGCAGTCGTCGGGTAAGAATGCATTGGATTGGAGATTTACCTCTGATCCATTATCACACAAACAGGTGGCGAGGTGGAAATTTCCCTTGCAATCAGAGACCCACAGCTTTGTGACAAACTGACGAGCCCTGTGCTTGGACTGTACACCAACCTCGTCCACTACAACAGAAGGATCCGCTGCCGGATCCAGGGGAGAGGAGACAAGCGACCCTACATCAAGTAATGGTCGATCAGGAATTTGGGGATCATGCCTGAAATCGCCTGGGGAGGGGCGATTTTCGTGGCTCCCCTAGGCGTTCTGACCTCCAGCGGCTGCGTTAACATTGTGGACACAGCCTGTTTCGTCGATCCATTCATCTTGGAACGGATCATCCGCTGGATTCAGAGCATTTTCGACGTAATCTCGATCCGCATCAGACACCTGGTCTGCACCTGAGACCTGATCCACACGATGATTGCCTTTTCCTCGTCCACGGCCACGGCCGCCGGATGATGAACCACCACCGTCGCCACGCCCTCTGCCCTTACCAGAGAAGGGGGTTCCCGAAGGATTTCCCTTACCTTTACCCTGTGATCCTGGAGCATTTCCTTTGTTTGTACCGGATTGAGGGGTTTGGCCTGGATTTCGATTTCCACCTCCGGCGTTGACATTGGGACCTGTCTGGCCGTTTGGCTGTCCACCGGAGCCGGATGGAGTCCGATTCCCTTTGCCTTGGGACCCGCCAGGGCCTCCAGTATTTTTGTTCCCACCGGAGGGAGTCGAATTACCCTTTCCCCCCTTGGCACCATGCACCTGTCTGTCATTCCTGTCTGAATTCTGCGAATTATTGACATTTTCACCAATCACCTTGTGATCGTAAGCAGACCATCGGTGATTAGCAGTGGAATGCGTCTTAGCTCGGTTCGTAGAACCTAGAAGAAGGCAGATGCTACAATGATCCTGAACATTCCGGGTGTCATTCACCTTTTTGTTGCCCTTTTGGGCCCCATTTTGGGTGTTTTGTTGGGTATTCTTGTTTCCCCCAAGACCCTCATGGAAATTTTGATTGGCGGCGTCAGCGAGCCTCTCAACCTCTTCCCACAGTTCCTGCGGGGTAAACGAAAACACCCAGTTCCTGGCCTTCAGGCGATGGCCGTGGAAACTTACTCCCCTATTGAGGACTTGGACAAACAAGTCCCGATCCTCGTGTTCATTAAACTTGATTTTCCACGTGTTTTCAGTGAATTTCACCTTGGTAAACGACGTGGGGGAGCACTTTTGAAGTGCCTCCCTGACGGTAAACCGGTTGGCCGAGGCGTCAAAGCCATCGATCTCCGCCCACCAGGTCTTGACCTTTTCTTCGGACTGTCGATTCCGAAGGGTGGCGGCGGTTTCTGAGGGGATCTTGTCAAAAATCAGATTTTTCAGCTCGGCACTAGAAAATTTTTCGCCTGAATGTTCAGATTCTTCTACGAGATTCCAGAAGCGCTGTCTCTTGTCCTGCACCTCATGCAAGATTAATCGAGAGAACGAAGGAAAATTCTTCAACATCTGGTGGTAATGGTCCTATGGCAGTCGAGATCCACGTACCTCCAACTGTTCCCACACCTCATCAAAGGTAAGGGGGGAACTTGAATCTTCACGATCACTCCAGGTCCTGAGCCAAGTGTTGGCCGGCGCTCCCTCAAGGCAGTCCAGGAGGGCCATCAGGAACTGATCATCCTGGAGCTTTTGAGTCTTAACCCACAGTTTAAATTCCCGTTGGAACTGAGGCCAACGTCTGGGGTTTCCATTATACTTTGGTTGCTTGGCAACCTGACGAAGTCGCAATGAAGTAGGATTTAGGAGTGAATCCAGCCCAACACCGGCCGTAATGGCAGACACCTTGGCGGCATCATTAGCCACACCAGCTCCGGCGAGGGTCTGGGCGAGCAACATCTGGGCAATTGCATTGGAATCAACAGCAGGAAGGGTAGTACGGGAGGCAGTTCTTTTGGCATTCTGAACCTCAGTCCTAGCCTTCGCCGATCTACTCTGTGATCGAGAGATTGTAACCCTTTCCTTTAGCTTAGTCCTGCTGATCCGTGCATCGGTGGTCTTAGAGTCCACCGAAGGAGCAATCGAAAAAATTTCTGTCGCCTCCTCCGACGGTTCTGTTGTCTGATCCACCGATGATGCGCCCTCAGACCTCATGTGGGTCTTGAAAAGATCTTTAATTCCCAGAGTCTGAATGATGAGTTGCATTTGATCTTTGAGCAATTGGAGCTCAGAGTCTCGCTGAGATCTGCAAGAGCAGTCGGCAGGACAGTACATACCGTGTCCTGAAGGGCCTGAGCAGGCTGTCGGACCGCTAATCTCAGTGGTTCGCAGCCAGGAGTCCACTTGGGGAGCTCCTTCAGTCCTAATTTCCAGGCTTGCCTGCCTAGCTGCCTCTAAGATTCCTTCCTCAACCGCGGCGGCTAGATCGTCGCGGATGGAGACAGAGGGATGAGGGGCGGAGGGCCCGGCAACAGGTGCCTTGGTCTTCTCCTTCGGGAAGGGGCTTGCCTCCCAAATCTGCAAGAAAATGGCAAAAGATTCATCTTCTTGAGAACACCACCACATCCTGGTATTAATTTCTTCTTGAAGGAGGAAAAAATATTAAAATAAAAAATCAGAGGCGATTCTTTCTTGTCCTATCAGCTTAGACGTGGCTAATAGACACAGGGCCTCAAGCGCCTCAAGGTTACGGGCCACTTCCGAAGACAAATGGTTGTCCCATTGTGCCCATGAGGCTGGTCGATTATAGGTAGGTACCTCACCTGGACCACCCATCTCAATGTCGTCAATGTCGGCATCGATGGTCACGAAATGTGAACATTGGTAAGGAGTATTGGTACCTGCCAGGTCCGTAAGCTCCACCGGAGCGTTGCCATTAGTGTAAGCTGGGAGATTCCAGCTGCTTGATGGCCAATTTCGACTGGGATCTTGATTGTAATCTGGGCCTCCACAGCTGCTGATTTGTGTTCTTCTTGGGCAATTTGGGCTTGCGCAAGGCATTCCTCTCAAGGCCTCGTTCGCACAGCACCACGGGAGCGTGATCGTTACGTCTCCGGAGGTGGCGGGGTTGTACTGAGGGGCTAGCTGTGGTTGGGACACCATAGGAACAACATTCAGGTAGCCTCTGCTACCATGAAAGTGCTGCCCTGGGTCGTTGTGGGTGCCGGAGGGCTCGGGGCCGGCAAGACCAGTGGGGCAGGCACGCGAGGAGTCTCCCTGGATGTTGTTATTGGGGTTGGAACCGGATACACGAACACCAACGGAGGCGAGAGCAGCGACAACAGAGGCAAGGTCCATGCTGATTGTGGTCCGGCAGAAAATCCCAGTCTATGAAGAAAATTGAGGGGAATTATTCTAAATACATCTGAGTGTCCAAAACTGTCCGAATGAATTTAAATAATCCATTTATGTAAAATTGTCTGGCCGATCTGGCCCGCGAGCGCGCGTCAGCGGCAAATGGCGATTCCAGCTAAAATAGCGGAATGCGGCGGATTTACGGGAAATGGACCGCGGAATCAAATCCGGCATATCAGAAATATATAGGAAATATCCTGTGACTGAGCTGCGAGGCGGCAATTCCGCCGAAGCAAAGAAAATGACCAAAATGTAGCCAATCTGGGCAGAATGTCTGAAAATCTGAGCAGATGGGGCTAGCCGCACTTACAGAGCCACAGCGGGTAGCGGTAGGGAGACCCTGCCGCTACCGCTTCAACCCCCTTCTTAAAGGTTTGTTTATCCTCCAAGAGGAAAAACAAACCCCAGAGGTAGCCTTTTCCTAGGTGTCCGGTGGGGAGCACCAATACTACCCTCAGGCAAAAACCTGCTTTGCCACTCTAGGAAAATAAAAAGAAAAAGTCCTTGGGTGGCCTGCCCCGTTTGTTTCGAAAACCTGAAAAAGTTTTCAGTTTCCCGAAAACCTCCATGCTTTCAAAAACCAAACAACAGGACAGGCATGCACACAGCACTACAACTCAGCACCAAATAAACGTTGCCGTGTCAGTTCGTGCCTTACCCAGGCACCGTGCACTGTACTGTACAAGTGCGGGTGTGTGTGCCAGGGGCTGGTCTGCCCCATATATACATGGGTTTTAAGACCCACATATATACCTGGTTGGTGGAGCCTGACAAGACTGGGCTCTCACCACGGCAAGTCTGACAAGACTGGACTTGCCCACAGGCGTTCCAACAAACGGAATTTTAAATTATCACCGTCTCCAACGACGGCTGCCACTGCCGGGCGTCTGCGTCCCACTGTCTTGGTTCGTCGCTCCGCTGGTCGTGGCGGTCTTTTTCGGCGTCTGGAAGGCGACTTCCACCTTCGTCTTCGCTTCCCCCGTAGCGGACCTCGTCTTGGACGTCTTCTCCAGGCGACGGACTCGCTCTTGCAGACTCTCCTGCTCCGACTTCAGGGTCCGGATCTCCGCTGCTGCATTCCTCGCCCACGCTGCCATCTCCACGGCCCAGGCCTTCAACTCCACCGTCTCGGTTGGTAGGATGGCGATCTCCGAACTTAACCGGCTGGGACTGGGGTTGCGTGGATTTCCGGCGAACGCTCCTCCACGTTGGGGTACTGGTCGGTACTCCGGCGCTTTCTGGGGCGCTGTTTGGCGCTCCCTTGACGCTTGACCACGGTCTGCGTGACCACGGCTTGGACCTTGTCTTCGGTGGTGCGCTGATTGGCGCTCCGGCGTTCTCCAGGACGCTGGTTGGCGATCCCACGCTGCTTGACGATGGTCCGGCTTGCGGAAGAGCTCTCTTTCGACGGCTGGTTGGCCGTCACGGTAATCCGGATTGCGGCTGGTACTGCCGCTTTTGGGACGGCCGATGCTGGCGCCGTGCTGGTTCTCGTGGCCATAGGGTTGACGGCTGGAAGGGCCATACCTCGGTTGCTCGAACGCGGGACTGCGGCTCGAACTTGGCCTTGGACTGGGACTCCAGTCTGACGCATCGCTCATGCTGTCCAGGTTGTAGCCGCCAGTTTGCGGTCCCCATGTCCTGACGCCGCTGCTGTCGCTGCTGCTCATCCAGGACGCTGCGGAGGCACTTGCTGCCTCTCCACTGGCGGCGTGCTGCGGCTGACGGCCACGTTGCGCTGCAGAGGCACTTGCTGCCTCACTTCTGGCGGCGTGCTGCGGCTGACGGCCACGTTGCGGTGCTGCTTGGCGCTGCGCCCAGCGCCTTCCGGTTCCAGCGCGTGTTAGCGCCGCTCCTTGGCGCTGCGATGCGCTGCGGCTTGCGGCTGTCCCTGTTCAGGGTTGTTAGAACAGTTTTGAAGCGTTTTCGTGACCCTCCTGCAAAGCACCGCAATTTCTGCAAGAATCGAACATTTCGTGAGTCGGTTTAAGTTGCTTAAACTGTTCTAAGGCGTTAGCCACAGGCCTTCGAATCTACATAGATGCCTGTGAAAACACGGAAAAACAGTGAAATCACACGTATATTTACAAAATGGGGCACAACAGCATAAATTTATTATAAAAAACTGCTATTTTAACATAAAAATCCGCAATTCTAGCCATTGCTCTGTCGCTTTCGTAATCCCATTTTACGTCATAAATTGCGCTGTTCAGCGCACGTGCGAGCCACAGCGGGTAGCGGTAGGGAGACCCTGCCGCTACCGCTTCAGTACAGGCCAACCACCTGGTGGCAGGGCTGACAAACACCCTGGGGAGCCTGAGGAGCCGACCGATGACGACCCCTGCTGTGATACCTAGAAGCCCTTTCGTGCCAAGGACGGCCCAGCCACCCTACAGTAATGTGGGATATTCTACGAGAGCCGAGCTGGACCGGCTGGGGCTGACAGCCCTGAGGGCAATGGTGGATGTGGAACCCTACGGCTCCAGTGACCTAGGCGGAGATCCCTCCGATGATGAACCGCCGTCGATGACTTCTGCTTCGCCCTCGGAGGACAACGACCTGGAGGACCCCGAGAACCCAAGTGGGAAGAAGAAGAAGGAGAAGAAGAAGACCCGACGCCCTGGGGGACGCAGGTCTCAGGAGGCTAAGGCTATTGCCACCTCCAAGATCATGGTGAACCTGCCTGAGTTCACAGGCAAGGACCTCAGCGAGTTCGCTGAAAATTTTGGCCTGTTTCTCCGATTAACCGGCCAAACCCACGCTAGTGGACGGGTCAAGTGCGATCTGCTCCTGCAGTGTTGCAAGACCAAGTACCTGGAAAAGCAGGTCAGACAGATCGTGACTACGTCCGCCACCTTTGCCGATGTGTTCGTTGCCTTGGAGGGGCAGTACCCGACCTATGAAACCGACCTCTCCATCAGGGCCGAGATCCAGAACCTGGCCGTGCTGCCCAACAACCCCAAACCTGGCAGGGTCTCTGAGCTATTGGCTGACCTGGATCACCGGGCTGGACGATTGACGCCTTGTTCCTACAGCAGCAACGACCTGCTTTTCTGGTTGGTGGCTAAGCTCCCTCGAGAGCTGTGGGACGAGTGCCGTTCAACGGCAGAGCGCAAGGCTAGAGCCCTCCACTACGAGGATCTATGTGTACTACTCCTGGAGCTGGCGCTGGAGAAAGAAAGCGACCAGCACCTGAACAACTACCGCACTGGAGGTGGAGGCTCTGGAAGCCATGGCAAAGGGTACCAAGGATCCAGACCTGGGCAGGGGACTACCCCCAAACACGCCCGTATCATGGAAAACGTCAAGGAGTTCTTCTGGTGTGATGCCAGAGACGAGCAGGGCCACCTGCAGCACGCCCCTGACTGCGAGCAGCGAGACTGCTTCGTAGTCCAAGGGAAGAAGCAGGAGACCAACACCGGCGCCAAGAAGCAGCTGCCGGATCACTACAGGTGTACCATCACCTGTGCCTTCTGTGCGAAGAGGAAGCACTACGAGGATGAGTGCTACCACAAGCAGCGCCTGTCGGCGAAGCTGAAGGGGGAGGATCCTGGCAAAGGCTCTGGCAAAGGTGGAGGCAAAGGCAAAGGCAACGACTCCGGCAAGGGCAAGTCGAAAGGACGTGGACAAGGGCAGGACAAAAGTCAAGGTGAACGAGGAGGAGGCGCTAACCGCCAGTCAGACAAGGACAACAAGAACACGGACAAGAACGGAGGCAACCCCAACCCTAATCCAGGGGGGAACTCCCAGCCCTCTGGAGGGCAGTCTGGTCCTACCACACGCTCACAAACGCAGGCCCAGCGAGAACACGGGGCCAAGCGGGAGCACGAAGGTGGTGATGACGGCAACGCTAAGAAGAGAAGCCGTTTCATGAGGATGGCCCGCAAATTGCGGAACCAGGGCTTCGAGGTGACCTGTCCCGCGGAGTTCTGACGGAGACGCTCCGGTGGCGCCCAGGACCTGGTGTTTTGGGTACGTATCCGACTAGGGGGACGTGAATACCTGGGGGTATTGGATACTGGCGCCACCATATCTATAGTGGCCAAGAACATTTTACCTTGTGGGAGGCTGAAGAACACCATGACCACCCGGCTATACGAATGGGGGATGGACATGTGGTGCACAGCTGCGGGGACTGTGAGGTGGAGGTACCTATGGGCTCCCGGACTATCGCTCATCGGTTCTATGTGATGGACACTGAGGCCTTCGACTTTGTATTGGGGACTGACTTCTTCGTGCAGCACTCCCAGATACAATCCCTCACGCTGCAAGCGCCCTACCTCCTCTACGTGGACCACGGCAGTGGCAGAGAGTCTGTGCCACTGGAGCAGTCGGAACATACCTCGAGCTACCTGAGGATATCGAAGGAGGAGCCCTCGAACATGATGGCGGCCTCCAAAACTGAGGACTATGAACTATTGGGGGAAGTCCTAGACCAAGGTCTGAAGGAGTTGGGTTACTCTAGAGAAGACCTGAGGGTGGAGTTGTTCGCCAGCGACAAGCAGCATGTACTGGACCTTTACTGCAGCAAGGCGAAGAACTGCAGCTACAAATTTTACTGGCCCTCTTTCAGGATGGCCTACGGGAACCCCAGGTTCAGTGAACTGGGGAAGGTCCTGACCAAGGAGGCCTTGGAACGTTCCCGTATGGTCCTGTGTTCCCCCGATTGGGGAGCCCATGGGGGCAACGAGTACTGGCGAAACCCCCTTGACAGGCTGACTATCAGCTCTGTTCGTTTACCTGATGAGGCCATCTACGTGCCTCTGGGGCGTAAGACGCCTATTGGGAAACCCGGATGGGGGAGTATGCTCAGCGTGGTGGACGGAGGTCTTACCTCCATCCCCTGGGAGGATCTGGACCCAACTCTGGTCCAGGCTATACATTGAGGGAGCGATGGACTCGCCTTGGGTGACTTGAAGGATCGACTACAACCTCAAGATGGTATTGAGACTACACCCAGAGGACATGAATACGTCGTGACTAACACCAACACCCCCAACTCTCCCTGCCATGTACCTGTTCCTGATGGAGTCTCTGAGTGTGGACTATCCGAGCTACCTAGCTCTATCCACTCAGATGACGAAACTGAGCACGACGCCTTCTTCGTGCAGACCTGTGTGGAGGAAGTGGAGAACGCCGAGTATGTCGCCCCACTGAAACCCCTACTCTCCATGAGGGTGGAAGACCCCGTGGACGAAGAGCTGGACCCTCGATCCAGGCTCAGGGAGTATGTGGACTCCAAGAGGAAGTTGGTGGCGAAAAGGCTATGCTACGCTAAGCCTACCCGCAGCTCATGGCCACTGAAGCAAGGACGTATGGGAGATCTATCCCAATTGAAGGAGGACCTCGAACAGAAGATCACCACCTGGCAAAGGGAGGTAGATCTTAAGCTAATGAAGAGCGTGTGGGGCGCCCATGTGAGGACCCCAGAGGAGGACGACCTCTCGGAGGAATGTGTATGTGAACCCCTTCGAGCGTGCCTATGTTGCCATCGTCCACCGGAGATGGTTGAACAAGACCTACTATATGCCTACCAAGGGTTGAAGGACACTACCAAGGGCGAAGAGTTGGTGGAGGATCACCTCCCGACGTCTATTACTCAGGGGGCAAGCAACTTACACTCTGACGAGGACATGGAGGACAAGATCAAGCTATTGGACCCGCGGGTGCAGAAGCTTATAAGGACCTATCTGGAGGTGTTCGGAGAACTACCCCCTCCAGCTTCATGTGACAAGCTGGTACAGATGGACCTCAAGCTGAAACCCGAGTTCGTGGGTCACAAGATCCGGAGTAGACCCTATCCAGCTCCCAAAGAGCAGGCCGACGAGATTGAGCGACAGATACAAGAATGTATCGACGCTGGCCTAGTCCTGGAGTACAAGGACGGGGACTACCGCCAACACTGCAGCCCCTGTTTCCTGGTGGCCAAACCTGGGTCTACAGCCAAACGGCTGACAGTGGACTACGGAGAGCTGAACAAGAAAACGCTGAACCACTCAGGGTCCATTCCTAATATGGAGTCTACCCTTGAGAAGATAGCCTCCTGTCGCTATGAGACCAAGATGGACAAGAGGAGCGGTTTCTGGCAAGTGGACCTGACGCCCAACGCTCAGGAGCTACTAGCCTTCATCACCCCTCAGGGGAGGGTGTTCAAGTGGAAGGTCATGCCATTCGGCGTGGCCAACGCACCCGCTTTATTCCAAGAGCTGATGAACAAGATCTTGTCCATCCTACGAAGGAGACCTAAGGTGCAGGAACTTATATCCCGTGGGACCCAGATGGAAGCACGCATCGACGATGTATGCCTCGGGACCAATACCCAGGAGGACCACCTAATCCTCTTGGGTGAGTTCTTTGCGGTCTGCCAGGAGAACCACACACGACTCAAGCTGGAGAAGTGTGAGTTCATGCAGGAGACCATGCAGTACCTGGGGTTTGACGTTGGCTATGGGTGGTGGACGCCAGCGGCCTCTAAGGCCAAACCCCTGATGGACGCTAAGGTACGACACGAAGACCCCAAGAAAGAACTTCATGATGTACGCAGTTTCATTGGGGCGTGCAACTTCTATCGCCGCCATATCAAGAACCTCACCTACACCAGCGCCATTCTGACGGACTTGATCAAGAAGAGTACTACTTGGCGCTGGGGCCCACAAGGGCAACAAGCGTTTGACGAGCTCAAAGACAAGGTGGCCAACGCTAAGTGCTTGGGCGTGCCTAGGGCACAAGGAGAGATTATCCTGGTGACCGACGCCAGCAATGTGGGCGGTGGTGGAGCGTTGTTCCAATGGCAAGCACTAGAGAAGGAGGAGTTCGACTCGGCCATTTCCCAATGGGGGACGAAAGGTCTCAACCGAGATGGAACCCTCAAGCACAGCTACCCTGACCACAAGTGGGTCCTAGTACCTCTGGGCCACTGGAACTGGAAGTGGAACCAGGCCAGGGGGAACTACTCCACCTATGAGCAGGAATTGCTCGCGGGTATGCTAGTGCTATCCTCACAATCACGACTGTTGGGGAGTAACCCTGTGGTCTGGCTATGCGACCAAGAGCCGGTCCGCAGTTTCCAGAAGGGCCCCCCACCTGAGAAGGCCAAGCTACGGCGCTGGTGGACCTACCTCAGTCAACTACGGCTGACGGTACACCATATCCAGGGAGTGAAGAACGAGTGTGCAGACTACATCAGCCGCAACAACTTCGACGCCCTGATTGGTGCCCGGTCTGAAGCGCTGGCTAAGGAGGCGTTCAGCCGTATGGACGTCCACTTGGACCTCAACATGACTATGAAACGCCCCCTGGATGGACTCCAACAATCGGAGTACCTGAAGGAGTTTGGGGATATCTACAAGCGGCTGGAGAAACGCCTTGAACCCCTCCTGGTCAACCAAGATCAGTGGAAGAGGGACAAGAGCTACCTCTGGCACGAGGACCGCATCGTGGTACCTAGTGACAGAGTCCCAGCGCTGCTGAAGTGGACCCATGAGTCCAGCGGTCATGTGGGTGCTGACCGTACCCTGAGGCTATTGAAGCAGTGGTTCCACACTACGTGGACTGAGGACCAACTGCGGAAAACTCCCCAGCCTATCGTGGACAAGTGCCCGTGCAGGTCCTGCAAACCAGGGGATATCAGGGACAGAGGTCTCTACTCGACCCTGCCCATCCCTCACTGTGCTAACAGTGTTCTATACGTGGACTACACGGAGATGCCGAAGTTTGGGGGCTATGACTTCGCCCTCGTGGTAACTTGTGGGTTGACCAGGTTTACCCAGATGTTCCCATGTACCAAACACATTACCGGGGAGGAGACTATCAAGATACTCCTGGAGGAGTGGTTTTGTGTCTATGGGGCGCCCAAGAAGATCAACTCCGATCAGGACGTACGAGTACGCTCAGATACCGGCTGGTACAAAAGGGTCCTGAGATCCCTCAATGTCCAGGTGTGTACGGGGATCCCCTTTTCGCACACGAGCAACCCCCTATGTGAGCGACAGATCCGTGTCCTCAAGGAGAATGTAAGGATATGGTGCGAAACTGAACGCACCTGAGACTGGGTGAGACTACTCCCCGTCATATCCTTGATGATGAACTCCAAAGAGAGTTCAGCTACTGGCTACTCGCCCCATGAGCTATTCCTAGGGCGCCCGGCGTGGTTCCTACATGCCCCCTATCCAGCGGACACCCATTCTTCTGTGGGTGAATGGGTCCAAGAGCAACAAGAAAGGTGGACAAGGCCAAGGCTATGCTCCAGAGAGTAAGGGAGCATCAGTGGAACAAGAAGAACAAGCACCGAGTACCGGCCATCTATCAAGAGGGGGACTGCGTGCTGGTGCATCACAGCCGACTACCCGCCTGGCCACGCTCTACCAGCGACGACCCATACTTCGGGCCCTACAAGATTCTATCTGTGGATGGACACCGTATCACCGTGCGGTGTTCTCCCCGTCTAGGGGGGATCCTGGTGTGCGCTGCTCAACATCTGAAGCGCTACTATGATCCTGAAGACCTCTGTGGGGAAGAATGGGAGCTTGACGACGAGGATATCGCCGCCCTAGACCTACAAGGGGCTGCCAGCCCTAGGGAGGTTGAAGGCGAACTCCCCGGCATGAACGCCGAGGAGATGGCTAAGGAGGGTAATGGTAAAGGTAAAGTGCTCGGGCGATCTCCGAACTCCAGCTTATCAGTGATCCCTACCTGTCCCAAGGCGCAGCACCCTACAGCACACTACATTCATCAATATAGTTGCTACTCCGGAACCGTGAATTCGTGGGACACATAGAGAGCCACTGTATTGTACAGTGCATAGAAGTCCCAGTGCGGAGCGTGCCCTCGCTCACACGAGCACACGACATAGGCGTTCTTGTACCTCGGTCCTGCCTCAGTCGCCTGGCACCGCAAGACATCACAGTACAGCACTTGCAATGTGTACGGGCCACCCTGCCCCAGCGCCCGAGGCGGCACGCGCACGGACAGATCCGTGACCCAGGGTAGTGTGGCACCAGGCACCACCGGAAGGCCCAGCCCTGCCCCAGAGAACAGCCTGTGACCAAAGATCAACACAGAGAGCAACGCAGTGAAAAGCTGGCTAGACATCTTATCCTGCCCCTGCCAATTGACCACTGGTACTACTGTGTCGTGTGGTTCGTGTAGTGATGTCCTGCTTGGCTCGCTGAATGCCCGAGAAGGACACCGTAACGCCGGGACTGCTGTGATTGGTGTCTCGTGGTGTGAAGCACGTCCTGCTTGCCTCGCCGAATGCCCGAGAAGGACACCGTAACGCCGGGACTGCTGTGATTGGTGGCCTATGGTGTGGAGCACGTCCAGCTTGGCTCGCCGAATGCCCTAGAAGGACACCGTAACGCCGGGACTGCTGTGACAGTAAGAAAAAGTGCTTTTCCATTGCTTTGAGGCATACTCTAGTTGTATTAGAGATGCACTGAGCATCCATGCATTTTTATCTTAGTATTGGTCCAACCAAAAGTGGTGATAACACATTTTGACCTATGGAACCAAACACCCAATCAGGATATGGAGTGGACCCCTCAATCCCCTTTCAATGTGAAGTAAAACATCTTTTCCTGAGTTGACTGAGCACTGACATACCTAAGGTAGAGCCTATGAATTTATCTATGTTTTTCCATGAATACTTATCTGCCCTAGTGGTATGCACCATAGGGGGCTAGGCACCTCTTTTTGAGAGGTCCTGGGTTCAATTCCTGGTCAGCCTAGCTAAGTAGGAAGATCCCATGTGACATGGCAGTGACCTCATCGCCACATACCATGCCACCTCAGCACATATGGGACCCAAAACAAAGAGTGCACATCTCCTAAGATGGCACTATGGAGAGAGAGTGATCCTGAGGCAGTTTTCTAACTCTTTTCCAAAAACATTTCAGCTATCTTTGTGAATATGCATTCATATGTGACCTGAGTTGCAGTTTCTGTGAATATTCAATCATCTTTCACTGTTTACACTGCAGCCCTTCATGCTTTGATCCTGAATTACCTTCTCCTTGCATACTATTGGCTCGGGCTATCCTGGATTGACTTGGCTTTACTGTATTTCAACAAACAAAAGCTTTTCATCATCCAAAACAAGCAGCAGGACACCCTACAGCAACAACAAGCAGCAGGAGAAGCAAAAACACAGTGCTGAAAACACTATAAACTTTTCTGGTAGCAAGAGGCAGCCTGTCTCTGTGCACCGGCAGCGACCCCGCGCCGTACAACCAGTGCTCCGAGCAGGCAAATATAAGCAGAAGGGCGGATTAAGATGGATCCAGGAAGAGTGGACGCCGACGTGAAGACAGCGCCAGCGCCTGAGGCACCGGCAAGGCCGGCGCCTGGCGCTGTACCTTCAGCGGAGCCCTTACATGGGCCAGTGGATACGGCGGAGGACTCCCTGGATGGCCTCCAGACGGCCTTCGGGGCCCTGTCGGTCGAGGAGGTGGTGGCTCAGCCTGCAAAAAGGAAGGGAGAGAGCGAGAAGGATGCTGGAGACGGAGCAGACGAAGGAGAGGAGCAAGGGCAAGACCCGACGGATGTCCCTACCTTCGAAGGCGCACCAAGCGCTTCTGGCCTCCATGCATCACCCTCTCCCATAACCACCACACTCCCAGCCGCCGCAACATCCACTCCCACAACCAACCCGCCTATCGCAGAGGGCACAGGCTTTACTGGCATGCCTCACTACCCCGCCTATGGCATGTGCCCACCTACCACTGCGCTCCTCGAGGCAACTACTGCCAGTGAGCCGGTGGCTTCCAGCTCTGCGCCGCGATGGTATGCGGCTGACCATCCCCATCCACTCCACGCCACTGGAACCTACATGGAAGTTCCTGGGTATGCTCCTGGGTATGCACCTGGGTATGCACCCTTGAGTGGGTTGAGGAGAGGACCAGAGTCTCTGGGAGGCAGGAGTAGAGGATCGGGAAGATCCTCCAACAGGTCCCTGACGCGGTCGGAGATCAACGAGGTGCTCCGAGGAGCCACTTCGCAAATCGTGAGCGACCTCACGCAAGAGATCAGGGAGAAACTGGAGCCCCTGATGATCCCGTCCCATGCGTCACCTACGACGGTGGGAATGTCACCCCACCGAGTACAGGCTAACCACCTGGCGGCAGGGTTGACAAATACCCTGGGGAGCCTGAGGAGCCGACCGATGCCGACTCCTGCAGCAGTACCGAGAAGTCCATTCGTCCCGAGAACGGCCCAGCCGCCCTACAGCCACGTGATGAACTCGACTAGGGCCGAGCTGGACCAGCTGGGGCTGACAGCCCTAAGGGCTATGGTGGACGTGGAGCCTTATGGCTCCAGTGATCTAGGCGGAGACCCCTCCGACGACGAGCCGCCGTCGATGGATTCTTCTTCGCCATCGGATGACGAAGACCCTGAGGACCCCGAGGACCCCAAGGGTAAGAAGAAGAAGAAGAAGAAGAAGAAGACCCGAAGCCCTGAAGGACGCCGAGCTCAGGAGGCGAAGGCTATTGCCACCTCCAAGATAGTGGTGAACCTGCCTGAGTTCACAGGCAAGGACCTCAGCGAGTTCGCTGAGAACTTTGGCCGGTTCCTACGACTGACCGGCCAAACCCACGCGAGTGGGCGAGTGAAGTGCGACCTGCTCCTGCAGTGCTGCAAGACCAAATACCTGGAGAAGCAGGTCAGGCAGATCGTCACTAACTCCGCCACCTTTGCCGATGTGTTGGTTGCCCTAGAGAGGCAGTACCCAACCTACGAGACCGACCTCTCCATCAGGGCCGAGATCCAGAACCTGCCCGTGCTGCCCAACAACCCCAAACCTGGCAGGGTTTCCGAGCTGTTGGCTGACTTGGATCACTGGGCTGGACGACTGACGCCCGGTTCCTACAGCAGCGACGACCTGCTGTTCTGGTTGTGCGCCAAGCTCCCCCGAGAGCTATGGGACGAGTGCCGTCTGACGGCTGAGCGCAAGGCTAGATCCCTCCGCTACGAGGATCTATGCGTGCTGCTCCTGGAGATGGCGCTGGAGAAGGAGAGCGACCAGCACCTGAACAACTACCGTCCTGGTGGTGGAGGTTCTGGAGGCAAAGGGTACCAAGGGTCCCGACCTGGGCAGGGGACTACCCCCAAACACGCCCACGCCCGCCTAATGGAGAACGTGAAGGAGCTATTCTGGTATGATGCCAGAGATGAGCAGGGCCACCTGCAGCACGCCTCTGACTGCGAGCAGCGAGACTGCTTCGTCGTCCAGGGGAAGCAGCAGGAGAAGATCACCGGCGCCAAAGTGAAGCTGCCGGATCATTACCGCTGCACCATCACGTGTGCATTCTGCGGTAAGCGGAAGCACTACGAGGATGATTGCTACCATAAGCAACGCCTCTCGGCGAAGCTTAAGGGGGAAGATCCTGGCAAAAGCTCAGGCAAAGGTGGAGGCAAGGCCAAAGGCAACGACTCCGGCAAGGGCAAGTCGAAAGGACGTGGTCAAGGTGGTCAAGACAAGGGTCAAGGTGGACGAGGAGGAGGCGCTAACCGCCAGAACGACAACAAGAACAAGGACAAGAATGGAGGTAACCCCAACCCTAATCCAGGGGGGAACTCCGAGCCCTCTGGAGGGCAGTCTGGACCTACCACACGCTCACAGACGCAGGCCCAGCAAGAACAAGGAGCCAAGCGTGAGCATGAAGGTGGTGATGACGGCAACGCCAAGAAGAGAAGCCGTTTCATGAGGATGGCCCGCAAATTGCGGAACAAGGGGTTCGAGGTGACCTGTCCCGCGGAATTCCGACGGGGACGCTCTGGTGGCACCCAAGACCTGGTGTTTTGGGTACGTATCCGACTAGGGGGACGTGAATACCTGGGGGTACTGGATACTGGCGCCACAATATCTATAGTGGCCAAGAAAATTTTACCTTGCGGGAGCCTGAAGAACACCATGACCACCGCCGCTATACGCATGGGGGATGGACATGTGGTGCACAGCTGCGGGGACTGTGAAGTGGAGCTACCTATGGGCTCCAGGACTATCGCCCATCGGTTCTATGTGATGGACACTGATGCCTTTGACTTTGTACTGGGTACTGACTTCTTCGTGCAGCACTCCCAGATACAATCCCTGACGCTGCAAGCGCCCTACCTCCTGTACGTGGACCACGGCAGTGGCAGAGAGTCTGTGCCACTGGAGCAGTCGGAACATACCTCGAGTTACCTGAGACTATCGAAGGAGGAGCCCTCGAACATGATGGCGGCCTCCAAAACTGAGGACTATCAACTATTGGGGGAAGTCCTAGACCAAGGTCTGAAGGAGTTGGGTTACTCTCGAGAAGACATAAGTGTGGAGCTGTTCGCCAGCGACAAGCAGCATGTACTAGACCTATACTGCAGCAAGGGGAAGAACTGCAGCTACAAATTTTACTGGCCCTCTTTCGGGATGGCCTACGGGAACCCCAGATTCAGTGAACTGGGGAAGGTGCTGACCAAGGTGGCCTTGGAACATTCCCGTATGGTCCTGTGTTCCCCCGATTGGGGAGCCCATGGGGGCAACGAGTACTGGCGAACCCTCCTTGACAAGCTGACTATCAGCTCGGAGCGACTACCTGATGAGGCCATCTACGTGCCTCCTGGACGCAAGAGGCCCATTGGGAAGCTCGGATGGGGGAGTATGCTCAGCGTGGTGGACGGAAGTCTTACCACCATCCCCTGGGAAGACCTGGACCCTACTCTGGTCCAGGCTATACAACGAGAAAGCGATGGACTCGCCTTGGGTGACTTGAAGGATCGCCTACGACCTCAAGATGCTGTTGAAACTACACCCGGAGGAGATGAGTACGTCGTGACTGACATCAACGCCCCCAACTCTCCCTGTCATGTACCTGTTCCTGATGGAGTCTCTGAGTGTGGACTATCTGAGCTACCTAGCTCTATCCACTCAGACGACGAAACTGAGCACGACGCCTTCTTCGTGCAGACCGCGGTGGAGGAAGTGGAGAACGCCGAGTATGTCGCCCCACTAAAACCCCTACTCTCCATGAGGATGGAAGACCCCGTGGATGAAGAGCTGGACCCTCGATCCAGGCTCAGGGAGTATATGGATTCCAAGAGGAAGTTGGTGGCGAAAAAGCTATGCTACGCGAAGCCTACCCGCAGCTCGTGGCCACTGAAGCAAGGACGTATGGGAGACCTATCCCAATTGAAGGAGGACCTCGAACAGAAGATCACCACCTGGCAAAGGGAGGTAGATCTCAAGCTCATGAAGAGCGTATGGGGTGCCCATGTGAGGACCCCAGAGGAGGACGACCTCTCGGAGGAATGTGTATGTGAACCCCCTCGAGCGTGCCTATGTTGCCATCGTCCACCGGAGATGGTGGAGCAAGACCTTCTATATGCCTACCAAGGGCTGAAGGATGCTACCGCGGGCTAAGGGTCGGTGGAGGACCACCTCCCGACGTCTATTCAAGGGGCAAGCAACTTACACTCTGACGAGGACATGGAGGAGAAGATCAAGGTATTGGACCCGCGGGTACAGAAGCTGATAAGGACCTATCTTGAGGTGTTCGGAGAACTACCCCCTCCAGCCTCGTGCGACAAGCTGGTACAGATGGACCTCAAGCTGAAACCCGAGTTCGTGGGTCATAAGATTCGGAGGAGACCCTATCCAGCTCCTAAAGAGCAGGCCGACGAGATTGAGCGACAGATACAAGAATGTATCGACGCTGGCCTAGTCCTGGAGTACAAGGACGGGGACTACCCCCTACACTGCAGCCCCTGTTTCCTGGTGGCTAAACCTGGGTCTACAGCCAAACGGCTGGTAGTGGACTATGGAGAGCTGAACAAGAAGACGCTGAACCACTCAGGGTCCATTCCCAATATGGAGTCTACCCTGGAGAAGATAGCCTCCTGTCGCTACAAGACCAAGATGGACAAGCGAAGTGGATTCTGGCAAGTGGACCTGACACCCAACGCGCAGGAACTACTGGCCTTCATCACCCCTCAGGGGAGGGTATTCAAGTGGAAGGTCATGCCATTCGGCGTGGCTAACACACCCGCTCTGTTCCAAGAGCTGATGAACAAGATCTTGTCCATCCTACGAAGAAGACCTAAGGTGCAGGAGCTCATATCCCGTGGGGCCCAGATGGAGGCACACATCGACGATGTATGCCTCGGGACCAATACCCAGGAGGATCACCTAATCCTCTTGGGTGAGTTCTTTGCGGTCTGCCAGGAGAACCACACACGACTCAAGCTGGAGAAGTGTGAGTTCATGCAGGAGACCATGCAGTACCTGGGGTTTGACGTTGGCTATGGGTGGTGGACCCCAGCGGCCTCTAAGGCCAAACCCCTGATGGATGCCAAGGTACGACACGAAGACCCCAAGAAAGGACTTCATGATGTACGCAGTTTCATTGGGGCGTGCAACTTCTATCGCCGCCATATCAAGAACTTCACCTATACCAGCGCCGTTCTGACGGACTTGATCAAGAAGAGTACTACTTGGCGCTGGGGCCCACAAGAGCAACAAGTGTTTGACGAGCTCAAAGACAAGGTAGCCAACGCTAAGTGCTTGGGCGTGCCTAGAGCACAAGGGGAGATTATCCTGGTGACCGACGCCAGCAATGTGGGCGGTGGTGGAACGTTGTTCCAATGGCAAGCACTAGAGAAGGAGGAGTTCGACTCGGCCATTTCCCAATGGGGGACGGAAGGTCTCAACCGAGATGGAACCCTCAAGCACAGCTACCCTGACGACAAGTGGGTCCTAGTACCTCTGGGCCACTGGAACTGGAAGTGGAACCAGGCCAGGGGGAACTACTCCACCTATGAGCAGGAATTGCTCGCGGGTATGCTGGTGCTATCCTCTCAAGCACGACTGTTGGGGAGTAACCCTGTGGTCTGACTATGCGACCAAGAACCGGTCCGCAGTTTCCAGAAGGGTCCCCCACCTGAGAAGGCCAAGCTACGTCGCTGGGGGACCTACCTCAGTCAACTACGGCTGACGGTACATCATATCCAGGGAGTGAAGAACGAGTGCGCCGACTACATCAGCCGCAACAACTTCGACGCCCTGATTGGTGCCCGGTCTGAAGCGCTGGCTAAGGAGGCGTTCAGCCGTATGGACGTACACCTGGACCTGAACATGACCATGATACGCTGCCTGGATGGACTCCAACAATCGGAGTACCTACAGGAGTTTGGGGATATCTACCGGCGCCTGGAGAAATGCCTTGAACCCCTCCTGGTCAACCAAGACCAGTGGAAGCGGGACAAGAGCTACCTCTGGCACGAGGACCGCATCGTGGTACCTAGTGACAGAGTCCCAGCGCTGCTGAAGTGGACCCATGAGTCCAGTGGTCATGTGGGTGCTGACCGTACCCTGAGGCTGTTCAAGCAGTGGTTCCACACTACGTGGACTGACAACCAACTGCGGAAAACTCCCCAGCCTATCGTGGACAAGTGCCCGTGCAGGTCCTGTAAACCAGGGGATATCAGGGACAGAGGTCTCTACTCGACCCTGCCCATCCCACACTGTGCCAACAGTGTTCTATACGTGGACTACACGGAGATGCCAAAGTTCGGGGGCTATGACTTCGCCCTCGTGGTGACCTGTGGGCTGACCAGGTTTACCAGGGTGTTCCCATGTACCAAGCACATTACCGGAGAGGAGACTATCAAGATACTCCTGGAGGAGTGGTTTTGTGTCTATGGGGCGCCCAAGGAGATCAACTCCGATGAGGACGTACGAGTACGCTCAGATACTGGCTGGTACAAGAGGGTCCTGAGATCCCTCAATGTCCAGGTGTCTACGGGGATTCCCTACTCTCACACGAGCAACCCCCTATGTGAGCGACAGATTCGTGTCCTGAAGGAGAACGTCAGGATATGGTGCAAAACTGAACGCACCAGAGACTGGGTGAGACTACTCCCCGTCATATCCTTGATGATGAACTCCCAAGAGAGTTCAGCTACTGGCTACTCGCCACATGAGCTATTCATGGGGCGCCCGGCGTGGTTCCTACATGCCCCCTATCCAGAGGACACCCATTCTTCTGTGGGTGAATGGGTCCAAGAGCAACAAGCGAAGGTGGACAAGGCCAAGGCTATGCTCCAGAGAGTGAGGGAGCGTCAGTGGAACAAGAAGAACAAGCACCGTGTACCGGCCACCTACCAAGAGGGGGACTGCGTGCTGGTGCACCACAGTCGACTACCCGCCTGGCCACGCTCTACCAGCGATGACCCATACTTCGGGCCGTACAAGATCCTATCTGTGGATGGACACCGTATCACCGTGCGGTGTTCTCCCCGTCTAGGGGGGACCCTGGTGTGCGCTGCTCAACACCTGAAGCGCTACCATGATCCTGAAGACCTCTGTGGGGAGGAGTGGGAGCTGAACGACGAGGAAATCGCCGCTCTGGACCTACAAGGGGCTGCCAGCCCTATGGAAGTTGAAGGTGAACTCCCCGACATGAACGCCGAGGAGATGGCTAAGGAGGGCTTCTACCTGGTGAAGTCTGTCCTACGCCACCGCTATCGCCAGGGGTGGCGCTTCCTCACCCTCTGGGAAGGGTTTGGAGTCCAAGAGGCCACCTGGGAGCCCTTCTCTGCATTTGTTCTACCTGAGGGACGCCTAAACTCAGTTCTGGTTGACTACTTGTCCCAGAACAACCTTGGTGAGTTGCTGAGGCTCGCTGAGACGCTTGCCTCCAAGACTAAAGCTAGGGACTGAACCTTACCCTTACCTGCCAAAGCGTATGTGTGAGTGTGCTAGTCCTAAGGTCCTGAGAGCAAGCCGCAGAAGTGGTGTCCTAATTATACCCAAGTCTGCGCCCTTGCTAAACCTGGAGGGTTGGCTTATTGATGCCACGGCGTACGCCCCGGGTCTCCCCTCCCCTATGCGCCCAATTTCTGTGCTGGCGCAAAACCTTGGGGGAATACCCAGCGTGCTAATCCAGGTATTGTTTTCCCTACCTATCTGTCTACTACAGGGAGGGGTGGCCAAAAGCTATGAAGGCATGCAAAACGCCTGTTTGCTATGTGGCCAAAACACTGACCTAACCACTGTCACAGCCCACCAACCCCGCTAAAATTGCAGGAAAAGGGTGGGACAGTGACACACCCCCTACAGGTCCTACACACCCTACAGTGGCACCATCCTGGTGGGCGAGCACTGGGCAACTGGCTCTAGCCCCCACTCAGGACTACCACTCCTACACGCACACTCTACTGGGCGGT
Source organism: Eutreptiella sp. 'Long Island Sound 2002' (assembly GCA_964036045.1). Taxonomy (NCBI): domain Eukaryota; phylum Euglenozoa; class Euglenophyceae; order Eutreptiales; family Eutreptiaceae; genus Eutreptiella; species Eutreptiella sp. 'Long Island Sound 2002'. The sequence goes on along the minus strand of OZ038385.1, from coordinate 31,950,722 downwards.
GCGAAGATGAAGGTCTCTTGGGTCCTAGCGACCCTCCTGTGAAATGGCAAGAGAACACAGCGCTACTAAGCAACTGTGGCCTGACAGGGGACGCCACAACGCGTTTCCCCTGTTAGGGCTTGGAGGGAAGGAGTGCTCTCGCGTGCAAGGCGCAGATGTCGATGAAGTCGGACTCCCTGCTCTGCCACAGGCGGAGCGGAGTTACTTGTTTGTGTGATCTGCGCCCTTGTTTAGCAGGGCATAAAAAATGCTGCTGCACCAATCACCCTACCTGCCCACCTGTAAAACAAAGGCAAATGAAAGGGCGTTTGCGGCGGAGGAACCAAGGCACACTCCAGGTATTATACCCTTCTCAGTGTGCCCTATAATACACTGTCCGCAAACACGCTGCAGGAGCAGCTACCCTTATCAAGCAAGCAAGCGTTAAGGGACTCCTCAGGTTCTCTTAAAGAACGTACCGAGGAGCCCCTGGGTAGCCTAAACAAGGTTTACCGTGCGCACTTCGCGTGGCCTACCCTTTAATGCGTGTGTGCATGCACGGGTATGCGACAACATCGTGGGCAAACCTGCCCATCTGCGCGCCAATTATGACTCCACCAGGGGGTGGCCCCGCCTGGGCGTACCTACCTTACCTACCGCTGGGAAGTGAAGCAAGGTGAGAGTACTAAAGGGGCGCACGCGAAGAACGTTGCTATGCACTTGTGTGTATGTCTAATCACCCTGATCTGACCCCTAATCATCTGCAATCTTTCTAATCAATCCCTCTATCGCGTCCTATCGTTGTTATCGTTGTTAGCGCTGCTACAAGGCTCGTTCACGGAGACACGAAGCGAGCAATGTGTATGCGGCATACGAAACAAGCATACCTGTAGTTTATACCTGATTCATTGAAGTCTTTTCAATTGATATTCGAATTCTTGAATTTTTGAAGCTTCTATTAGTGTGGGTGGAATCTGTATGTTTATTTATTAATGTGTGTCTCGTCATTTTCAAGACTACGTGAGACATACGTTTATAATTCCATTATTTCTCCATTTTCCGGCGCTTCGCTAGGAGCCGCTCCTGCGCGCCGCCATTTTATGCGTATGAATTTCTGGATTTAAAAAATCCAGAGATGACTATAATTTCTATAAAAATGTGCTCCTGATGCACAATTGGATTCTGCTCAGGTGTGTCGTTTCAGAAAAATTCTACGCCATCATTTGACGGATTTTGGTGTCGTCGCTTCGTTTTTGCGTGGATTCGTCCATAATTCTCCCATTCCTGCCTCTGCAGATACCCACGCGCAGCCTCGCTGAGTAGGCCGTGTTCGGGCCAAAACGCAGGTGCCTGGAGAGACTGAGCAGAACCAAGACCCCACCAAGGGGCAATTTTAATTTTCTTTCGACTCCCTTCGCCCTAAGACAGGTCACAGGTCGCCAGCAGGTTTACGAGAACCCATGCGAGTGTGTATAATGTGTCTTGCGTTTGGGTTGTGTCGACGCTGCGTCTTGGAGGGAGGGATGCATATGCACATGTTTGGCATGCTCCCAATCTAACCCAACCAAGCCACAGGAGCCCCGGCAGCGCCATGAGCGCTGAGTCTTCTGGAGGAAATGATACAATCAGAGCAGCGAAAAAGACGCCAGCCATGGTGAGCGCCCATTTTTCAGTGTGAGAGAGACTGTAGGTATTTTAAAGTAGGTGTGGAAACCAAGGAAAGGCCAAGAAAAATTCCCTTTTTCCTAAAATGCGACAGTGGTGGCCACCACAGCACAAGGGGGGAGTAAGAAAAAGTGCTTTTCCATTGCTTTGAGGCATACTCTAGTTGTATTAGAGATGCACTGAGCATCCATGCATTTTTATCTTAGTATTGGTCCAACCAAAAGTGGTGATAACAAATTTTCACCTATGGAACGAAACACCCAATCAGGATATGGAGTGGACCCCTCAATCCCCTTTCAATGTGAAGTAAAACATCTTTTCCTGAGTTGACTGAGCACTGACATACCTAAGGTAGAGCCTATGAATTTATCTATGCTTTTCCATGAATACTGATCTGCCCTAGTGGTATGCACCATAGGGGGCTAGGCACCTCTTTTTGAGAGGTCCTGGGTTCAATTCCTGGTCAGCCTAGCTAAGTAGGAAGATCCCATGTGACATGGCAGTGACCTCATCGCCACATACCATGCCACCTCAGCACATATGGGACCCAAAACAAAGAGTGCACATCTCCTAAGATGGCACTATGGAGAGAGAGTGATCCTGAGGCAGTTTTCTAACTCTTTTCCAAAAACATTTCAGCTATCTTTGTGAATATGCATTCATATGTGACCTGAGTTGCAGTTTCTGTGAATATTCAATCATCTTTCACTGTTTACACTGCAGCCCTTCATGCTTTGATCCTGAATTACCTTCTCCTTGCATACTATTGGCTCGGGCTATCCTGGATTGACTTGGCTTTACTGTATTTCAACAAACAAAAGCTTTTCATCATCCAAAACAAGCAGCAGGACACCCTACAGCAACAACAAGCAGCAGGAGAAGCAAAAACACAGTGCTGAAAACACTATAAACTTTTCTGTGATTGGTGAACAGTGGGATGAAGCAAGTCCAGCTTGGCTCGCCGAATGCCCGATGAGGGCACCGTAACGCCGGGACCGCTGTGAGAAAACGCACAGTCAACACACACCCTGCCCTACCCCAACAACCACACCCTCAGGTCCCCAAACCTGCCACATGTCATTCTCCCCCCTTCTTGTGTTTACCCACCCGCTGGCGGTGATCAGCCCTAACTGGCACGTGGAACGCCCTATGAGACGTCCTATCGCCTTCAGGCCCACCTGCTCGCAGGTTCTTGCGGTACCGGTATGTTCCAACGTTTGTACACCCCTTCCACCTGGGTACGCGTGGCTGTTACGCCCATGTCCCTTGGTTTGGCACGCCACTCTCAAAGGCGACAGGGCGCTGCCGAGCGGTGTTGGTCCCGCAGACAGAGATGGCTAAGGAGGGCTTCTACCTGGTGAAGTCTGTCCTGCCACCGCTATCGCCAGGGTTGGCGCTTCCTCACCCTCTGGGAAGGGTTTGCAGTCGAAGAGGCCACCTGGGAGCCCTTCTCTGTGATTGTTCTACCTGAGGGTGAAGAGGTTGGGGGGAGGGCAACCTCCAAGCTTCCCTTGGCATGCACGACCCCAATCCCATGAAATCCAAGACTTCCTCTCAAAATTCTTACTGATCTTCCATCAGTCTGGGTTTCTCCAAAGAATTCTGTGATCCTTGCCTCGGCCATGACACAATCTGGCGTCCTAGGCAAGAGATGAAGGTATATGTAGACAATATAAACATGTAGACAAGTAAAATGTATATGTAACACTTCTATACTATAAAATAGCTTAGAAAAGAGGACGAAATGAAGGCGGCGGCGTTGCCGCCATCAGAAAAACTGACGGCTACGAGTCGTCGCCATCAGGATCTCAACTGAGATCCTGCCCAAACTGGGCCAAACAGTGGTTTTTGGGCGAAAAACAGTGAAATATAGTGATTTTTGAGCCAGAAACACTCATTTCGCGTGTCTCCCCCCAACGCGTCGCGTAGCCGACACGACGCGTTTCTGTCCCAATTCAAATTATATATCAAAAGGGCCACTGTTGGGTCACACCATGGGCGCCTGGCTGATTCCTGGGCTCGCCTCAGGATTTTTAAAAAAAATCGTGAACGTGACTGATTTCGCAAAAATTGACCTTCGCAGAACGCCGCGAAAAAGGTCACGTTATATTCCTATATTTCTAAAAACGATAAATCAATAATAAAATTGATTAAAATCTCCAGAAATCGAGAAAGAAATCTTCGATCTGGGGCTGCGTCGCGCAGGCAACGAAGGTTGTCGCCAGCCCAAAAATGACGAAAAATGACGATTTCTGGGGTATTTTACAGAAATTCCACAGAAATCGGGATGCCATAAGGCTGGGAATCAGCCCAGGAAAATTCCTGATGAGAAGAGCGCCACAGGCTGGGCAGCGGGTATGGGTGAGGCACCCCATACCGCTCCACCCCCCTCCTTAGAAGCCTTGCCTATATCCAAAGGAAGGCAAGGCCAAGGAGGCGCTCTGACCCCTGCACTGCCCTGGTTTCAAAACTGATTCAGCAGGACAGTGGGGGGGGGGTTTCTAATAATCTTTGATATATTCATAGGGCAAATGCCCCCCAGGCGACCTCACTGGTCCCTGGCACTCCCTTCAGCCTCTGGTGACCAAACCAGGGGTGCTGCAGATCCTTCCGACCTGACTGATGGCGCTGAGGCGCACATGTTGGCCCTTTTTCTCCATGGGCATGGAAACATAATAATTCAATAAATTCAAATGCGAAAAAAAAAAATCATTTAGGGTCAAACCCAAGGCAACGAATTCCTCGTGCCTGAATTTAGGGTCATTTCCTACCCAAGGCGACGAATTACTCGTGCCTGTTTAGGGTCCATTCCCAACCCGAGGCGACAAATTAACGCGCCTGATTTGGTGCATTTAGGGTCATTTCCTACCCAAGGCGCCCCGCACCTGTTTAGGGTTGGCTGCGTCCAACCAACCCAAGGCGACGAATTAATGCGCCTGCAACGCTCGCAGATGGCGTCGTGGTCGCTGTGGTCGTTGCCCAGAGGAGGGATGGACTTGGGGGCTCCATAGGGTCTTCTACCCATCGTAGGAGTCAAGGAGTTCCTCCTTCATCACGTTGATGCCCTGGACCTTAGCTCCTGCAGATGTCGACGTCTGGGCTTCGTCGTCGACAATTCTCCTGCAGTCTGGGCGTCGTCGTCGTCCGCAGGCCGTCACACCGCCTTGGTGGCCTTGGCGTCGACAGAATTCTTTTGAAGAGGTTGGGGGGAGGGCAACCTCCAAGCTTCCCTTGGCATGCACGACCCCAATCCCATGAAATCCAACACTTCCTCTCAAAATTCTTACTGATCTTCCATCAGTCTGGGTTTCTCCAAAGAATTCTGTGATCCTTGCCTCGGCCATGACACAATCTGGCGTCCTAGGCAAGAGATGAAGGTATATGTAGACAATATAAACATGTAGACAAGTAAAATGTATATGTAACACTTCTATACTATGAAATAGCTTAGAAAAGAGGACGAAATGAAGGCGGCGGCGTCGCCGCCATCAGTAAAACTGACGGCTACGAGTCGTCGCCGTCAGGATCTCCACTGAGATCCTGCCCAAACTGGGCCAAACAGTGGTTTTTGGGCGAAAAACAGTGAAATATAGTGATTTTTGAGCCAAAAACACTCATTTCGCATGTCTCCCCCCAACGCGTCGCGTAGCCGACAGGACGCGTTTCTGTCCCCATTCAAATTATATATGAAAAGGGCCACTGTTGGGCCACACCATGGGCACCTGGCTGATTCCTGGGATCGCCTCAGGATTTTTTAAAAAAAATTGTGAACGTGACTGATTTCGCAAAAATTGACCTTCGCGGAACGCCGCGAAAGAGGTCACGTTATATTCCTATATTTCTAAAAACGATAAATCAATAATAAAATTGATTAAAATCTCCAGAAATCGAGAAATAAAACTTCGATCTGGGGCTGCGTCGCGCAGGCGACGAAGGTTGTCGCCAGCCCAAAAATGACGAAAAATGACGATTTCTGGGGTATTTTACAGAAATTCCACAGAAATCGGGATGCCGTAAGGCTGGGAATCAGCCCAGGAAAATTCCTGATGAGAAGAGCGCCACAGGCTGGGCAGCGGGTATGGGTGAGGCACCCCATACCGCTTCACCCCCCTCCTTAGAAGCCTTGCCTATATCCAAAGGAAGGCAAGGCCAAGGAGGCACTCTGACCCCTGCACTGCCCTGGTTTCAAAACTGATTCAGCAGGACAGTGGGGGGGGGTTTCTAATAATCTTTGATATATTCATAGGGCAAATGCCCCCCAGGGGACCACACTGGTCCCTGGCACTCCCTTTAGCCTCTGGTGACCAAACCAGGGGCGCTGCAGGTCCTTCCGACCTGACTGGTGGCGCTGAGGCGCACATGTTGGATCTTTTTCTCCATGGGCATGGAAACATAATAATTCAATAAATTCAAATGCGGAAAAAAAAAATTATTTAGGGTCAAACCCAAGGCAACGAATTCCTCGTGCCTGAATTTAGGGTCATTTCCTACCCAAGGCGACGAATTACTCGTGCCTGTTTAGGGTCGATTCCCAACCCAAGGCGACAAATTAACGCGCCTGATTTGGTGCATTTAGGGCCATTTCCTACCCAAAGCGCCCCGCACCTGTTTAGGGTTGGTTGCGTCCAACCAACCCAAGGCGACGAATTAATGCGCCTGCAACGTTCGCAGATGGCGTCGTCGTCGCTGTGGTCGTCGCCCAGAGGAGGGATGGACTTGGGGGCTCCATAGGGTCTTCTACCCATCGTAGGAGTCAAGGAGTTCCTCCTTCATCACGTTGATGCCCCTGGACCTTAGCTCCTGCAGATGTCAACGTCTGGGCTTGGTCGTCGACAATTCTCCTGCAGTCTGGGCGTCGTCGTCGTCCGCAGGCCGTCACACCGCCTTGGTGGCCTTGGCGTCGACAGAATTCTTTTGAAGAGGTTGGGGGGAGGGCAACCTCCAAGCTTCCCTTGGCATGCACGACCCCAATCCCATGAAATCCAAGACTTCCTCTCAAAATTCTTACTGATCTTCCCTCAGTCTGGGGTTCTCCAAAGAATTCTGTGATCCTTGCCTCGGCCATGACACAATCTGGCGTCCTAGGCAAGAGATGAAGGTATATGTAGACAATATAAACATGTAGACAAGTAAAATGTATATGTAACACTTCTATACTATAAAATAGCTTAGAAAAGAGGACGAAATGAAGACGGCAGCGTCGCCGCCATCAGAAAAACTGACGGCTACGAGTCGTCGCCATCAGGATCTCCACTGAGATCCTGCCCAAACTGGGCCAAACAGTGGTTTTTGGGCGAAAAACAGTGAAATATAGTAATTTTTGAGCCAGAAACACTCATTTCGCGTGTCTCCCCCCAACGCGTCGCGTAGCCGACACGACGCGTTTCTGTCCCAATTCAAATTATATATGAAAAGGGCCACTGTTGGGCCACACCATGGGCACCTGGCTGATTCCTGGGCTCGCCTCAGGATTTTTTAAAAAAATCGTGAACGTGACTGATTTCGCAAAAATTGATCTTCGCGGAACGCCGCGAAAAAGGTCACGTTATATTCCTATATTTCTAAAAACGATAAATCAATAATAAAATTGATTAAAATCTCCAGAAATCGAGAAATAAAACTTCGATCTGGGGCTGCGTCGCGCAGGCGACGAAGGTTGTCGCCAGCCCAAAAATGACGAAAAATGACGATTTCTGGGGTATTTTACAGAAATTCCACAGAAATCGGGATGCCATAAGGCTGGGAATCAGCCCAGGAAAATTCCTGATGAGAAGAGCGCCACAGGCTGGCCAGCGGGTATGGGTGAGGCAGCCCATACCGCTTCAAGGGGCGCCTAAACTCAGTTCTGGTTGACTACTTGTCGCAGAACAACCTCGGTGAGTTGCTGAGGCTCGCTGAGACGCTTGGCTCCAAGACTAAAGCTAGGGACTGAACCTTACCCCTAAGTGTGCTACGTATGTCTTTGTGTGTCTCACTTCTCTCCCGGGCGTGTCTCCCGAATCAACGGGCTTCGCTGATGTCGGACCGAAGGCCCTAGTCAGTTACTAGTACCACTCCTCTGGCGCCCAATTTCTGTGCTGGCGCCTATTCATGGGGAAAGACGGCAAAAGCCCTACCTACTAGAGGGGAGGGGTGGCCAAGTGTGCTAAGGGCATACAAAACGCCCATTTTTGCTAAAGGCCAAAAGCTAACGCACTCCCCTGCCCACGAGGAAAAGCACGCGGGACAGGAGACACCACTACTCTACACACCCTACCTACAGTGGCACCATCCTGGTGGGCGCGCACTTCTGCAACTGGCTCAAGCCCCCACTCAGGACTACCACTCCTACACGCACGCTCTACTGGGTGGCGTTGAGGATGAAGACAAGAGCCCTAGTGGCTCACCTGTGAGAGTGCAAGAAAACACAGAGCTACTAAGCTTCTATGGCCTAACAGGGACGCCACAACGCGTTTCCCTGCTAGGGCTTGGAGGCAAGGGGTGCTCTTGTTGCGTGCACAGCGTGTATGTTGAAGAGGTCGGGCTACGCTTGCCACTCCTGGCTGAGTCGTAGAATGTTGTTTGTGTGATCAGCGCCGTATATTTTAGCACGGCTCAAGGGACTGCACCAATCACCCTACCTGCCCACCTGTAAAGCAAAGGCCAATGAAGGGGTGTTTGCGGCTGAGGAACCAAGCGACACTCCACGTATTATACGCTTCTCAGTGTGACCTATAATACGCTGTCCTCAAACACCCCTGTCAAGCAAGCAAGCGTTAAGAGACTCCTCAGGTTCTCTTAAAGAACGTACCGAGGAGCCCCTGGGTAACCTAAACAAGGTTTACCGTGCGCATTTCGCGTGGCCTACCCTTTAATGCGTGTGTGAATGCACGAGCATGCACGAGTTTGCGATCAACCTGTCTTTTCCTACAAATCTTACCCACGATCACGAACTCCACCAGGGGGTGGCCCCACCTGGGCTTACCTACCTTACCCACCGCTGGAGAGAGAGAGAGCAAGTGGGAACGTGACACGAAACACAAGCGAAGCAAATCGTTTATGCACACGTGTGTATGTTGTAATCTGTGCTACAAAAAAGGGAGGTTGGTGTGTAAGAGCAGTTGTCACGGTTGCCCCGCATTGCACCGCAGGACAGGACAGGTAGCCCCCCGTGACAACCACTCCCTGGCCAAAGGCCATCTGTTTCTCCCTAATCTCACCTCTAATCATCGTGCAATCTTCTGATCTATCCCTCTATCGTGATCTATCGTGCTACGAGGCTTCAAAACGACGACACATGGCGAGCACTGTGCGTCGGGCAAACATAACGAGCACACCTGCAGTTTATACCTGATTCTTTGAAGTCATATTCTTATTTTTTCGAATTCTTGATTTTTGGTTGATTCTGGCAATGTGGGTGGAATGTTGAATCTCATCTATTTATGTGTGTCTCGTCATTTTCCTGTCTACGTGAGACATACGTTTATAATCTCATTATTTCTGTATTTTCCAGCGCTTCGCTAGGAGCCCCTTTTGCGCGCCGCCCTTTTCTGCGTAGGAATTTCTTGATTTAAAAAATCAAGAGAAGACTACACATTTTATAATAATCTGCATCTGATGCACATTTAGATTCTGCTCAGGTATGTGTTCTTAGAAAATCTCTAGGCCGTCATTTGACGGATTTAGGTGTTTGCGCTTCGCGTTTGCGTGGTTTCGTCCATCCTTCTGCCATTCCTCTCTGTACAGATACCTTCGCGAAGCGTCGCTGAGTAGGCCGCCGTTCGGGCCGAAAAGCAGCAGCCTAGGGACTGAGCAGAACCCAAGACCCCACCAAGGGCCAAATTAATTTTTTAAACAACTCCCTTCGTCCTAAGACAGGTCACAGGTCGCCTGCAGGTTTACGAGAACCCATGCGCGTGTGTATATTGCGTCTTGCGTTGGGTTTATGTTGCGCTGCGTCTCGGAGGGAGGGATGCACATGCACATGTTTTTGCCATGCTCCCAAACTAACCCAACCAAGCCACAGGAACCCCGGCAGCGCCATGAGCGCTGAGCTTTCCGTAGGAAATGTCACGAAAAAAGCAGCAAAAAGGCGCCAGCCATGGTGAGCGCCCATTTTTCCAGTGTGAGGGAGGCCATAGGTATTTTCCAAGTAGATGTGGAAACCAAGGAAAGGCCAAGAAAAATACCCTTTTTCCTAACATTCGACAGTGGTGGCCACCACAGCACAAGGGGGGAGTAAGAAAAAGTGCTTTTCCAATGCCTTGAGGCATACTCTAGTTGTATTAGAGATGCATTAAGCAGTCTAGCATTTTTATCTTAGTATTGGCCTAACCAAAATGGGTGAAAACACATTTTGACTTATGGAACCAAACACTAAATCAGGATATGGAGTGGACCCCTTAATCCCCTATCAATGTGAGGATATTCATCTTTCCCAGAGTTGACTGAGAATTGACATATCCAGGGCAGAGCCTATGAATTTATCTATGTTTTCTCATGAATTCTTAGCTATCTTAGTGGTATGCACCCTAGGGGGCTGGGGCACCTCTTTTTGAGAGGTCCTGGGTTCAATTCCCGGTCAGCCTAGCTAAGTAGGAATATCCCATGTGACATGGCAGTGACCTCATTGCCACATGCCATGCCACCTCAGCACCTATGGGACCCAAAAACAAAGAGTGCACATCTCAAGATGGCACTGTGGATGAGAGTGAGCACTTGGGGCAGTTTTCCAATCAGTTATTCTCAAACATGTAAAATATTTCATCTTGAGTTGCAATGTATGCTAATTGCTGTGGTCTATTGTTGATAGTTTTCTTTATCTAACTCTTTCCGACTGCAGCCCTTCATTCTTTGATCCTGAATTGCTTCTACGTGCTTATCTCTGGCTCGGGTTATCCTGGATTGGTTGTATTTCAGCAAATAAAACATTTTTCTCATCAAAAACAAGCAGCAGGAAACCCTACACCAGCAGCAAGCAGCAGGAGAGGCACAACAAACACACAGTGTTGAAATCACTATAAAACTTTCTACACACCTAAGAATGGCGACGAAGGAAGAGGCGCCACCACTTCTCCATACTCTTGAGCGTCACCGTCGTCGACAGCCTGTCATCTGTTCGCACGCTATCATTGTACATCCTGGATGCCTCCCTGATGATGTTGTTCCTTGTGTGTGGCCTTCCTTGCTGGCGCTTCCGCTCCAACGATTCAACCAGCGCGCTCTCGTCCACCAAAGGCTTGGGCCCTCTGCGCTTGGGCTGCAAGGTGTCTCCCACACTGCAGAGACAGAAGATGAAGATGGCAGACACCATTGCAAGGTTAGAACCCAGATGACAAACAAGGCAGAGACAAGTCCGTGCTCTGTGCTGTGATGTACCTGTGGCGATGGACAGTGCGCTGTACATCTGAGCGGCTGACAGCGTGCTCCCTTGATGCCTGTCGCTGGCTCATCTGTTCAGCAATTGCAGCGGCGGTGGCCTTCGTAACCTCACACGCGTCCTTCGGGAGCGGTTAGATGCAGTATTGGGCGGCCTTGGGGCGTTGCGGCTTCCTTGGCTTCTGCTGAGGCCTTCCACACCTCCTTCGGTCCCTTGAGGTGACCTCCATGAGCCAGGCCTTGGCAAGACCCTTCGCCGCCCGCATCCAAATATTTAAATAAAAGGAATAAAATTTAAAAATCAACAAACAGGCACTAATTATTAATAAAAGCGTTCAAATTAGCGTAGTACACCTTTTCTTGCCTGGCTGGGGTTCGGTCACCACCCTAAAATCCTTTCGTTCATCAGTTTGTGAATCAGCTTGGTGCTCGAGCACTAAGCTTGTGACGGGAGTGTAATGAACTCAAGCATTTTATATGGGTAAATGTGACAGTCGCGGGATTTGCTGTAGGTCGCGCATGTACAATAAACAGAAAAAGAGTTTGAATTGTGTTGTGATTATTGATTTAGTGTATTGTGTTGTTATAAACATTTTATTACTGTACAGGCATACTAAAATCTCAATATGCCTGATTGCGACTTTGATCTGAGATAATGAATCCGAAACAGGTAAGGTAAAATGACCAGCTATGAGGCCAAAGTTTTGGCGTTGGGCCTGGCTTGATGGTAAATTTGGACATGTAGGTAGATCAACAATGAAAGTTGTGATTTTAAATCTATCCCCACTTGCATTTCATTACTGCGTGGGGAAATCTTATTTCTGCCGGGCACCGGAATCACACTACACAAAAGTATGCCGAAAAAAAAATATGACACTCAGAAAAATACCCACTTTGCTGTCGGGCCCTACCCTGGGGTTGGTGCATTTGTACCCTGGCCGAGGGGGCTCCCTCCATACGTCAGAGGGTGCACCCGGTTCATCCCCGCTACACCCTGCCCCATGAATCTACCCTGATTTCCTTTCCAGCTCCCCATTGTACTGTGCCACGCCCGAGTATGTTACTGCCGCTGGTTAGCTCGTCAATGTTTGTTTGCGTGTCTGTACACCCTCAATATAGGTAAAAAACCAAACCCGCGACCACAAGGGTAAGTAAAACTCCTATGCTGATGGGGGAAGGTTGGAGGGCTGCGACTCTGACATGGGTTGTACACGGAGCTTTAATCTACAATGGTGCTTAAGCACCACCCCACGAATTTCTAACGTACCCTGGGGAGGGCTGCACTTCAGACAAAAACTCGGGTATTTTCTCTGCAAACGCCCACCGGTATCATGCACACATTGGGTTACAAATTTACAAAAGGTTAGAAAATACCCAAACATACAAACAAATTCAAAAACCTTCTTCACCCAGAGCACACACAAGCGAAGCATACCACAGAGCAAAGCCACAAAAAGGAGCAGATATTGCCACATTCTGAAAACACAACCAGTCAGCCAAAAATCCACTTAGTATGTACAAAGTTCTTAATACCTTAAAATTACTTCAATCTTTGAAAATTTAATTGACGTCTGGTGTGCTCTCGCTCCTTTTGCTTGCTCTCGGGCTCCAGCTTTGTGATTCCTGAGGCTGGATCTGCAGACAAATGAGGATACGTTGGTTAGGGCAAGGTCAGGTTACTTGTTCAGGGTAAAGTGTCACGTCTGTACCTAACACTGGTGTGTACGCCATACAAGTGTGAACCCACACACCAAGACTAGCAAAAAAAAAACCAAACAGAGAACCAACCAACAACTGCAGGTGCAAGCAGCACTCTTGAGCTGAACAGCTACAACGAAGCACATCCACTACAGTGTTCACCACCATATTGAGCTCAAAAGCTCACCGGCCAGCCAACACCTTCATTTCAAACCCTTTCACTCAGGGGGATACCCTCGTAGACTAGTCATTTCAGCTCTCAAAGCTAACCTAGCTACGGGAAGGACACCCGAACCATAGGGTTGGGGGGCTGGCTTGCACTTCAGCCACCAGGCTTTGCGATCAACAGGCACCTGCATACCTGTAAGGGGGGGGGCGGCGGCCTCACGCCTATGCCTACAAGGGGGGTTCCCTGTAATTAACCTTCCCAGACTCCCAAAAAAAGAGATTTGGTTAGCACTGCACATGTAAGGGGGAAGAAGGCTCTAGCCTTGGCTTACTAAGAGTTAAAAAAAAGCTGCCCTAGCAACCTACACAACAAACAGAGGCCAGTGACGAAGTGAAACAAGGTAGAAGTGGGCCTCCAAAAAAAAACACAACTCAGTGAAAGATTGAAACAACCTGGACCTCTAACCTACATACTCGGGAAATCCACAGATCCAAATGACAGGGTCCTCAACAACACTGCCCCAAAAGAAACAAACCTTGAGTCTCTACACCTAAAAACAGACTGACTTTTTGCTCTGTGGCTCCCAGCTATCCGGGTGGGGCCTCCCGAAACAGACTGACTGTCAACTTATGAGCTCGAACGCGAATAGTGAGATCGAACTCAAAATTTCAGATTCCCATCAGAATTTGCAGACTCCTACGTTTTCAGTCTATATATTCAGACAGCACCTGAAAACTGTTCGACTTCACTTCTGCGGCGGCATCCTTCGTGCATGAACCCGGCATCCTGCTCGCTGACGCCCAGGCTGCTTACTCCTCGCCGAACTGCAAACCCTTGTCAGTAGGAGCCCTTGCATGGCGCATTGCAGCCACCTTTGCACGCTGAACCCGCTTGCCACCATGGCTCGTAGGCTGCTGGTGCCGGTGTATTCTTGCACCTTTACACACACTCTTGAGCTGGTGCAGGAGATGCTGTACCCGTTCCTGGAGCTCCAAGTTGAGCGCATCGCAGTCAGCAATTTTCTTTCGAGCAACAACACACGCGCTTTGTTCTCACCCAACTGCACATCAGCCCTCTCAACATCCACCTTAAACTCTGTTTCAGCCTCTAAGAACCGTGCCTCCAGGACTCGAATCTGCTGATGTAACCTCTTACAAGTGCTATCAGCACGCCTCCCTTCAACCTTTAAATCCACAGCTGCCCTATGCTCAACTGTCTCCAGCAAATTTTTAACTAACTCGCGTGCCGCCTCCAACTGCACTTCAGCCGAACAAGAACTCAACTCCTCAACAGCGTCACGAGTGAGTTCCCCAAACCTCTGGAAGCGACGGCTGTCAGAGCATCTGTTACCTGTAGAACGGCTCCTCTCCTGATGATCTTTGGTGCGGCGTCTTGTGTCATCACCATCAGAACGACTCCTCGTACGATGCTCTATGGAACGGCGGTAGGGATGCAGATTCGCAGCGAATTCAATTTGAATTCGCCGAAGTCGCTGCAAATTCGTTCGCAGAGCGAATTCGCTGCGAATTTGGCCTGAAGTTCTTAGTACTGCGAATTCGGGGCGAATTCGCGCTGCGAATTCGCAGGCGACGGCAAAATGATCACGCGTGCGCCGTCTTTTCTCCAGATGAAAGACTAACTTTGAACTGTGCAATGCAATAGTTTTCGGACTTGACAAACTGAAAACTATGATGATTCCGCTTCGATTGAGCCGATGATTTTCTTGTCCGGTGCCTGCGTACCCGTTTCCGAAAACACAATTTACTTTTGAGTTTTGAACACACTGCTGTGTCCGCCTAGCTCCACCCATCACGGCGGTACCCTCCATTCTCCCAAGAAGTCCACCTGTTTGGAGAAAAACCCGTCCCCAACTTTTGATTTTCGACTTTTTTTTTCTAATTTTTGACAGTCAAAACGTGTTGCCCCTTGGCAACCACGCACTGTCGGGCGTGTGTGGAAGGAGAAGCAGCCGAGAGCAGCCCGACGCAGCCGCAGTGAGGCCCTGGGCACCCACAACGATGTGCACGGAGCTAGTGACGTGCACGGAGCTGCACCCAGCCAGCGCACATGCTCCAACCTCCCTATAAGCTATGTACATAGCCCCTTGTAGCCCTTGCGTATCCTTGACAGCGGTACCCTCCTTACCTTTCCCGGTGCCGTGTATGCTCTCTCTTAGATTGCTTCAAGTGCAACGATTAAATTCAAGAATGCAATGAATGAAGGCCCAATAAGGGCAACAAGTGGTGCACATGTGATGGTTTCTGTGTGGATTGGTGATCTTGCATGCTTCGTTGCTGCTTCTTTTCCAAAAGGCATTTGAAAGAAGCAAGGAACTTTGGAATTCTTGGTTTTGATTTGCTTTATTTTTGTCAAATCGTCAAATCGTTTCAGCATGGTAAATGCAAGCAACAACAAACAACAAAAGTTGCAAGGTTACGGAAGCTTTTGGCAAATCTTTTATGCGATATGGTACTGGGTAGTGGCATACCCATATGTAAACAGGTGAATTGCAACCTAGAAGGTAAATTGTAGGTGCCTATGGATTCAATCAAGCGAATCAGGGAGGATTCGAATTTGAAGTTGCCAGTTCGAGTTCGGAGTGGTCCACGAATTCGTTCGAATTCGGGGCGAATTCGAATTCGAGCGAATTCGTGCGAATTCGAACCTGCATCCCTAAACGGCGGTGCCTGTCACGAACTTCAGAGAAACTCCTCTCAAGACGCTCTCCAGAGCGGCGCTTCCTGTCACGACCCTCCGAGCGACTCCTTCAACGACACTCTCTGGAGCGGCAGCTCCTGTCACGACCTTCAGAGCGACTCATTTTGATTCGGCTATACCAATCTGCTGCGCTTGACGGCAACTAAATTCTCGTTATTATAGTGTCTATCACGATGATCAGCGAAGCACAGCACAAGACTTTTCATACTTGTTTCGGATTCATTATCCCAGATCAAAGTCGCAATCAAGCATATTGAGATTTTAGTATGCTTGTAGAGTAATAAAATGTTTATAACAGCACAATACACTAAATCAACAATCGCAACACAATTCCAAACTCCTATTCTCTTTATTATACATGCGCGACCTACAGCTAATCCCGCGACTGTTACATTCACACATATAAAATTCTTGAGTTAATTACAAATTTTGTCTTGTTAGATTGAAGCGACATTTTTTAATCATCATGGAGATTTGTGCAAGCCCATTGCACATTGAGAACCCCAATCATTGCTTTTGCACATCACAACCCATGCCTACCCCCGGTGCCCCTAATTGAGTGCTATTGGGCTTTTATTGTACTATATGAAGTCTATTTGTCAACTATAGAAGTGCCATAGGTTGTGGCGGTTCGTCACTATATATGGGAGAATAACACCTAATGCTTTTTGATGACAAGTATCTGTTTTTCGTTTTGCAGCACAGAAAAGGATCCATACCTCACACATGTTGTCACAATTCACATGTCACATGTGTCACACATGACATTAATTGTGTTGACTTGTGATTCGTTCACCACTGCTGAAGTCATTTCTGGATCTATGTGCCTGAATACTGATGCTAGAGTCTCAATAAAAGCGATTACAGGTCTCTCTTTGATCTATTGTCAACATACTCATTTTCCGCAAGCAAGTGCACAAGTGCAAGGCCACGTAAACCCATCACTATTGTACTGCAGGCCCATTATGTTCTGATATTTTATTCCTATTGTGGTCTTCATGCTGAACTGCCGCTCCATTGCTTGCTTATTTCTTGAATTGGTGTTGAGTTCATCCATTTCTGGTTTTGGAAATATTTCAGCCTGGAAAAAGAGCAGAGTGGCACAGTGGGTGTAAAGCATTGGTGCAAGGTGGCAATCAACACCAAGCTGGCCAAGCCATTGCGTGTTTTTGGTCCAACCTACACTTAGGCGGCTCAAGTTGCATGGTATAAAACGACAAAAAGTGCTCAAAATACAGGGCCTCAAAAAACACCGAAAAAACCATTCTTTGGCTTGCAAAAAATCAAGCCTTTTCTGAAACACCAAAAGAACTCTTATGTATGGCCCTTTTTTTGGTCCCGATGGGTGCAAAAAATGCATTTTTTGGGGCAATGTGTTTGGTTTCCGTCATGCTCTGCGCCCCCCAGCCCCCCCTGTGGGGCCTGATCCCCGGCTATGGGGACACATAGTACTCCTTGTGCTGACCCCCGTCATCCCTTTGTGTAGGCTATAAGAGGCCCACACTATAGGACTTGATAGAGGATATCATTAGCCTTCATCCCCCCTTAACCTTTCCTTTCATGGTACTTTTGACTTGAGCCTGCAGTAGGGATATCAGGGAACTCGGCGTGTTTTCTCGCCGCTTTTGTATCAGTCATTAGGGCATCCATTGCCCTGTTGATAGCTATGCGAATTTGCCTTAAATTCGCATAGGTACAGAAGTTAAATATTGGCAGCGGCCTGGTGGAGAACCGGCGTCGCGCCAATTCGCGGGCGAACTGCCAGTTGGGATCTGGCGACCCAAATCGCGAGACCATGAACTGACCTTTACGGCAACTTCATCCTGTTGACCTGAATTAATTCTGACTGCACGGTTGTAATAGTCAATCCTTATTTTATGATAGGGAATCAAAAGTTCAGGTTCCGGTGCCACTATTTTCGAAAACCCCTTAACGTCATGGTGCCCAGCCATGTAAAGTATAGGGATAGCTCAGGCATCGTTGCCGGCACCTTACGGTGCCTTTTTGTTTTACCCCCCATTGTTAGATTAGGCATGGCATGCACATCTTATGCATTTCATGTGCTCACTTCTGCCTAACCGTGAATGGAGATTTTCCATCCATTTCTCTTGAAGAGAGATGCAATGGAATGGCATGACTCTCCTCTACAATGGTATGTTATTTGTTTGTGTGAGTTGCAAGTCAGTTTGAAGGTATATCTAAATTATTAGGATTGAACTGAGTTTTGGTTGTGGTTTGGAGACCATGGTGAGTTCCAAGGTCAAGTGGATTTCATTGACTCCAGGGTGAAGCCAACATTGGGAAACACTTTGGTTTGCCTTCCCTTCCCTTTGCAATCACAAGTTATTGTTGTGGTGGGTCACCACACTCCATGGTGGGACCCACTTTCATGCATAAATAGTGCGTTTCCCTTGTGTTCATGTTGCCAATTTTTTGAGTCAGTGTTTTGCGTCATTGTCAAGTTTTTTTATATTTTCTTTTTTAGCGTCCTAACGACGACTGTCTAGTTTTATAATCACCTTTGTTCGAGCTCGTTGGAGCCAATGGCGATTTTTGGTGTCAATTTATTGTTTCGAGATTTTGAGCACTTTGTTTGCATGTGCTCAAAGTTTGCCACTACATCTCCAAGATACAGTGGCGACGGAAAATAAGTAAGAGCTCATTTTGTTTGTACTTGGTGACTACAAACAATATATGTTCGAGTTTTGGTTGCGTTTCGACGCTTTCAACATCTTTTAGTTCGAAGTTTTAACCTTTTTTGAGCTCGTTTTGGCATAGTCATTTTATGCCAAAAATCACTCATTTTTGGCCTGTCATGGGCCTACTTTTCGAGCTTGGATCTCCAAGCTGGCGTGGGATTCGAGTCTAATGTTTGTCTGTGTGTGTTGTGGCATGTGTCTACCTTTGTTCATGCACTTTTTTGGCCGTGATTCATTGTACATAGGGCCACACATGAATTTTAGTGATTGTGTCTTGAATTTTATATTTTTCATGTGTTCACTTGTGGTGACCATGAAGATCCACTACTATTGAGGTTTTGGTCAAACGTTCGATCATTCGTTGTCTCCATGTTCCCTACTATCCATATATGGTCACCATAGGTTGTCACCCATTTTTGTCTTTACGCTACGACTAATTTTCTATGTGCCATTCTGGCCTATTTCTGCTTATAGTAAATTTGATCATGAGCACATTGCCCAAATTTACTCAGTCCATGTGTTGACTTTTGAATTCATATCTTCATGTACATGTTGAGTTCGAACCCAAGTGATGATTCCAATGAAAGAGCATACTCTGCACTCTACGTGCATGCTTTTACTTGGTTATAACTCACTTGGGGCTTACCACACCATTGCAATCTCTAAAACCTTTTGGAGATTTCAAATTTTGTTTGTTCACTTCATTCACTTGGTTCATTTGGTTCTTTGGGCCAAATCTCCTTGTTCTTTGACCCTAGACCTCGCCACCGTTTCTACTTTGGGCATTCGAACTTGTTTTGGTATGTTCTATTGCCTACCAAATCCATGGGAACCAAGTCTGCCAAGTGTATAGGATGGTGGTTTTACGTGGTCCCAGAGATGTACATTATGGACCCTGAAAACCACCCTGTCATGTAGTCACTTGGCGGGTAAACAGTAAAGAACCCATGAGGAGTTGGCCCTTGAGGTCTTTTCCTATGTTTCAATGGTGCTCTCTACTTTGTATTGAGCATTTGTTGGAAGGTTACTGGTACACAGGTTCACTGTTTTGAACTTTCCCTGGAAATTGATTGAAAATTCCAAATTTCATGAGGTCACTTCTCGGCCATGGGAAAGTTAGGCCATCTTCTTGATTGGGGCCAATATTTTACCCATGGCCCCTCATCAGTGTCCATTCTTCATGTTTGAGGAGTTTGGGTTATGGCCTACCATTATGGGATTGGACCAAACCCATATGTCACCCAAGTTGGACTTCAAATCTGACTCAGGAATGTATGCATAAGCCCTTTTTGAGGTCCCCAAAAATGACCTCAAAAAGTGGGTATTGGAGTTTGTTGCCTTGCTCCAACCTGAGAGAGAGGTAGGGCCAACCCTTTTAGGACAATCAACTCCTCACCGTATCCTTTGTGCATGCACTTCCCTGGACCTTAGGCTGACCCTATGCGGGAGTTATTTGCATTCTTTTCTCCCAAAGTGCAGGTAGGTAGGTAGGTAGGTGCACTCGGTCGTGGAGAGGCGCCCCATGGTTCCCCCTGGCGTCGCCCCTGTGACGAACAGGAAGAGGCTCCGCGCGTGAAGAGGGGAGGCGGCTTACATCCCGCTAGACCTGACTGTTGGCCCCCAACAAAGCAGTCCCGGGCAACACCGGGAGGGCTGATCGCCGCCAGCCTGACGTGCTTGTCTCGCCGGGAGGGTGTGCCCCCGTGCTTGCGCACGTCCCCTCCTTTGGGCGGAACCCTAGAGGTTCACCGGACTTCCTGGCGTATCCCGTTCCCAAGGCATGCATGCACGTTCTTGGTACTAGGGTTCCGAGGCACTTGGGTGTCGCACGCTGCGCCTCGGGTCCCAAAGCAGCGCAGGCCTTAGGATGCAGCCTTACCCCCGGTCTCCGGATCTCGTTTGGCCGGGTCACCTGCATGGCACGGGCTGCCTCAGTGCCCGGGCTGTGGGCACTGGGTTTCCTACTGTTGTGCGGCGTTTGTGTTTGGGTCCGGTTGGCGGTTGGGTGTGGGTTTTGTTAACCCCGCCAGTCCTGGCTGGGGTCTTGGGTGGGTGTGTTTGGGCACGGTTTGTGGTGTTGTCCCTCTAGTGTCGGCTGTTTGTGGTGTTCGTGGTTGGGGTTCGGTTTCGGCCTGCTTATGGGACGTGTGTGGTTTCGTGGGCGCCCTGCTTGCCCCCCGCCGTTTCCGGTTCCGGCGTGCGGTGTGGGCGTGTGTGCTGGGCCTGGGTCTCGGCTGTGCCCAGCCCTTCTTGGCTGGGTTGTCGGGGTGTGTTTTTTGCGCTTTTTTTTTGTGTTCCTGTCCCGGGCCTTTTGGTCCCTGTCCCTCCATCCCCTTTCTTTCGGGCTGGGGTGGTGGCTCTCTTTTTTTTTTTTTGCTTGTTTCGGTGTCCCTCTTCCCGGTGGGCCGCTGTTCCTGGCTTGGTGTTGCCGGTTTTGGGTGGGTGGTCCCCCTATGCCTCTTTGGGGGTCCTGTCTTCGGTGCCTTCTGGGGGGGGGGCTTGGCCGCCTCTGGTGGTGTTGGCGGGCGGTTTGGCGGCTGTGGGCTGTTTTCGCGCCTTTTCCCCCTCCCCCCTCCTTTTTTTTGGGGGGGGGGGGGGGGGGGGCTTGCCTGTTCCTCCCTCCGCCTTCCCTGGGCTGGTGCACGCACTGGCCTGCATTCAGTGTTGTCTTCCGGGCTGCTGTTTTCAGTTGCGTTCTGTTTGGCCGCGTTCCGGCCCCATGGGTCGGGTCGGCTATGTACATGGTGGGCCCGGCGCCCCTTCTTGCCGGGTTAGATCCTGGCTCTGCCGGCTGGGGGGCTGCGCCAGGCGGCTGCTTGTGGTTTTGGGTTAGGGGGCTGGGGTTGTTCGTGTCCTTTCCCCTCTGCGGTGCCGGCTTTAATCTTCTGGGTTGTCCGCCACCGTTGTCGCCAGGCGCGCTGTGGCCCCGTGTGTGGCCTGCGGTGCTGGTGTGTGGCGTGCTGGCGCGGCGCCTTCCAGGGTGTGCGGTGGCCGGCTTCGGTTAGTCCTTCAGGTTAGGGTCAGTTGTGTCGTGTTGTGCCGCTCTGTGCCGCGTCGCGTCGCGTCGTGCTGTGGCGCGTTGCACTGTGGCGCGCTGTGGTGCGGTGTGCCGTGGTCTCGCGTGGTGCCGCGGTGGGTCAGTGGAGGTCAGCCTGGCCTGTGTCGTGGTGCGGAGTGCGGGCCGGAGTGTGGCTGGCTGGCGGCTGGAGGGTGCGGTTAGGTGTGGGTGTCTCGCTGGGTCCGTGCTGTGGCAGCTTGGGCGTGCCGCTCGGGCTGAAGGGTCGGGTAGGTCGATCGCGTGACGGTCCGTGGGGTTGCCCTCCCTGGGGGCCTGTGCCTTGGTCCCGTGTCCTCTGGGGGTTTCGGTCCCTTGTCCTGGGTGTCGCGGCCGTGCCTTCGTCCTCTTCTGGTGCCTGTGAGGTGGCCCTTGTGGTGGCCGGGGTCGTCGCCTGGCGGTGAGGGCGTGGTGGTGCGCCCTGCGGCGGCGTTCCCTGCGGCTTCCTCTGTGGGTGTGGCCCGTTCTCCCCGTGTAGGTGTGCCCTCCATTCTCCGTGTGGTTTCCGGTGGCCGGTGGGTGTGCGCTGGTGTGATCCGCACGGCGTCCGATGCTTGCTTCGGTGGTGTGTGTTGGGGGGTGCGCTCCCGGGTGTCGTGGGGTGTTTGGCGGGGGTGGGGCGGCGCTGGTCCCCCCGTTGTGGTATGCCCTTCCTGGTCGTGGGTCGTGGCGCCTGCCGTGGTGCCCTTTTCCTCCGTGCCTTGGTCCCCGCTCCCGCCCCTTCCTGTTTCTTGGGTGGTTTCCTGCCCCTATGTGGTGTCTCTTCCGGCGTCCTGTCCCTGCGAGTGCCTGCCCTCACTTGGGGCCCCTCCGTGTCCTCTTGCCTGAGTGCTCCTTGGTGCCCCTTGCCCTTCCCTTGCCCTTGTCCTGCCCCTTCCTGGTGTGGTGGTGGCGGGAGGGGCGGGGTGGGGAGGGGGCGCCGGCGGCCCAGGCCTGGGGGTGGGTGGCCTGGAGCCACTGGCGGAGGGCTTGGGGGGTGTAGGGGGGGCGGAGGCCCTTGACCGCCTCGCGGAGGAGGGCCTCCCATGCCGCTTGCGGCATGATGGCCTCCGGGGCGGCCTCGTTGGGGTTTGCGGGGGTGCGGGTGCGCATCTCCTCGAAGGTATGCACCATGTGCACCCCTTCGTGCCTTCCCGCTCCCCCGGCCCACTTCACCCAGCGGCGGAGGTCCTGCAGAGCGGGGGGAGACCACCAGGGGAGGTGGGCTGGGGCCCGGGGGGGGGAGGGGTCCGTGTCCGGGGTCCTGGAGCGGCGGGGGGAGGACGTGGACCTGCGGTGGTGGCGGGGATGGCGGTGCCTGGGGGAGCGGGAGCGGCGGCGGCGGGGGCTGGGGGTGGAGGACGGGTACGGGCGGAGGGGGGAGCGGGAGGGGGAGGTGCACATGGGGCGGCGGTGGCGCGCTCGGTGGCGTCCGGGGGAGCGGGAGTGGTGGTGGCGGGGGCCGGGGGTGGTGGATGGGTATGGGCGGCGGGGGGAACGGGGAGCCTGGCGGGGCGTGTGGGGGGAGGGGGAGGTGGACGTGGGGCGGCGGTGGCGTGCCTGGCTGCGTCGGGGGGAGCGGGAGCGGTGGTGGCGGGGGCTTGGGGTGGGGGTCTTGTATGGCCGGTGGGGGGAGGGGGAGGCGGACATGGGGCGGCGGTGGCGCTCGTGGTGGTGCCCGGGGGAGCGGGAGCGACGGGAGCGGGGTCCCGGGGGGTTGTGGTGGCACCTGGGGGAGCGGGAGCGGCGCGAGTGGGTTGTTGAGGCGCGGTGGGAGTGTGGGCGCCGTGGGCGAGTGTGCCGTGCGGGGGGGGAGCGGGAGCGCCGCCGTTTGCGGGACCGGGCCTCATCGCTCGAGTCGGGCCAGTCGGGAGGCGTCGGCGGCCCCTGGGGGGCCTCGCGCGGTGCCGCCTGGTAATGGGGGGGGGGGGGGAGGTCCCCCGTCGTCCATGGATCCGCCACGTAGGGGTGTGGTGGCGGTAGCGGCTGGTGGTGTGGGTCGAGTGGCTGTCCTTGGTGGGGTTGGGCCCGGGGGGCCCCTTCGGCGCGGACGTGGTGGCTGGGGGGGTACGGATACGGTTCCTGGTACGGGGGGGGTGGGCTGGTACAGGGGGGGTGGCCCCTGGCGGTAGGTGGGGTATGCGGTTGGAGCGCTCGGTGGCTGCCATCCCATCCGCTGGTGCTGTTCGTGCACGGGGGGTTGTGGCCCGGAGGGGTAGGGCGGTGGGCAGTGGTAGTGGTGGGGGTGGTGTTGGTAGTGGTGGTGGTGGGGCCGCTGGTGGTGGTGGTGTGGGTAGTGGTGGGGTTGGTGTTGCGGGTATGGCCCATGGACCCCTTGTGGGTTTTCCGGTCCCCCTTGTGGGGGTGGGGGGTTGGGCATCGTGGGCAGTCCCCGGGGCTGCACTATGTGGTGGGCAGGGGGGGCGGGTTGGGGGCCGGGCTTGACGGTGACGGTGGTCGAGGGGTCCCACGTCCCTGGGTCGGTTTGGCCGGCGGTTGTGGTGGTTTGTGGGGGATGGATGACGGGGCGCTCGGTGACGGGGATGCGGACGAGGGCTTGGACGGGGTCGTGCTGGGTGGCCGCCTCTGCGGTGGTGGTGGGTGCCGGTGGGAGGGGAGCGCGGGTTGCGGTGGGTGGGGGGTCCTGGCTTGGGTGAGGGTCCGGGCGGGGGTGTTGTCGGGTGGGTTTTTGTCGTTGCGTTTGTGGTGTTGTGTGTGCTCGCGTGGGCGTCGGCTTGGGTTTGGGGTCGGGTTTGGGGTTGGGGTCCGGTTCCAGGTTGAGGAGTACCTCTGTCCGGAGGTGTGAGGACGCCGATGTCGGGTCGGGGGTCGTCCCGGTGCGTTGCCGGGGTGCCCGAGTCGCCTGTGTGGGGGTTGGGGGGTCGGTGTGTGCGGCCCCGGCCTTGGCTTTTGCCGTGGCCTTGAGGATGAGGGCGGCGGGGAGGGGGGGGTCGGAGGATGAGGTGGAAGAGGTGGACGAGGCTGAGGATGAGGAGGAGGTGGTGGACGCGGGTTGGGCTGTGATGCGGGCGGGCTTGTGGGCGGCGGCTTCTGCTGCGGCCACGGCGGGGAGGATGGAGGGCATGTCCTCGGGCTGTAGGTTGGGGGCGGGCGGCTGGGGGGGCCCGGTCGTGACCTGGCGGCCCGGCGGGCCGATCTGGTCGGCAGCGGCGGGGGAGGGAGGCGCGGGGCTGTGGCCTTCTCCTTCTGGGCTTGGCTGGGCCCGGGTCCTGCAATGTGCGAGGTTGTGTGGGTTGGCGTCCGCGGGGGGGAACAGTTCGCGTGGGCTGCATTCAGGGGTTGGGGGGGGTGGGCCTGGGTCCTCTGGGGTGTGTGCGGGGGGCGTGGGCGGGACACTGGGTGGGGTGGGCGTGCCGCGGGGCGCGGGGCTCCTCTCGGCGGGTGTGTGTGGGTTGTCGAGTGTGGTGGGCGGTGAAGGGTGTCCGGCGGGTGGGTGCGTGGCGGGCGTGTGCTGGTGTTCGGGCGGGTGGGGGAGGCCCATGTCGCGGGGCCAGGGGTGCGCGCGATGGTGGGCGTGTGTGGGTCTCCGGTTGAGGAGCGAGAGGGGAGGGGCATGGGCGGGGATTGTGCGGTGGGGTGTGCTGTGTCGGTGTATTTGTCCGCTTGCCGCGGCGCGCTTGCGTGGGCAGTTGTAGGCTGGGCGGTTTGGAGGACAAGCTTGCTGTCTTCTGCTGCCGCGGCAAGGATTTCGCAGACGAGCTTGCGTATCTGGTGGACCTCTTGGTCAGTGGTGGGAAGGGGGTATGCTAGCTTTGGGCTAAGACCCGCGCGGTTGAGGACCCTGTGGATGGCGTGGTACCCGCAGTTGAGGGACTGCTGCGGTCTGGGGGGGGGTTTGGTCGTGTGTCCGGGCCCGCCTCGACTTGTGTGTGGGCGTTGGGGATAGCCCCAACCCAGGGCACGGTCCCCGTGGGTGGCCAGCGGCGCTGGATCCAGTGGGTTAGGCAGAGCATGGCCAATCCCAGGTGGTAGCCCGCCTTCCCTGAGGTGATTTGGGCCAGGGCGCGGGCTGGGGGCTTGTCCCCTGGCTGGAGGACGCCCCTGAGAACCCTGTGCTGGGTGGTGGGGTCCCCCACTGCCCCTGGTGGGGCGGTCTCTGGGGCGAACATGGTGTCTGTCCCTTGGATGAGCCATTGCGGGCCGGGGGACGTAGCCGTAGCGGCTATCAGGTAGTAGTGGCCGCGCTCGGGGACTGTAACCCAGAGGGGTGGTCACTGTCTGTAGGTGGGGGGGGGAGGTCATCGTCTGGGGTGCGGAGGCCGGCGGCGCGGAGGGTGGTGTCGTGGTTTGGTGCGGTGGCCTGTTCCCACAGCTCCGGGCGGTTCGGGTCCGCTGGGTTGTCCGTCTCCGCTGGGGCCCGTCGTAGGCGTACGGTCCCTTGACGCGTGACGTTGATGCCGGTGTCGTGCGTCAGGGCCTGGCCCCACTCGATGGGGGGGATCCAGACGTGCTGGCCCTGGGTGTGTTTTACGGGCTCGCCAGAGTACGAGGTCTACGATGGTCTCGTGGAGGCCGCTGCCTGGGGTGGTCAGGTCCCGGAGGGCTTTGACGGCGAGCTTGGTCCAGTCCTCTTGTAGGCGGTACCAGCCCAGGGGGGTGGTCGGGGCCCTGTCTTGGAGGGTTGCTCGGAGGAGGTCGGGGTCGCGGATGGTGGCCGGTGTGAGGGGGGGGTGCCCCGGGTCCGGGGGGGATGGGCTGGATCGGCTGCCGGGGTCTTGCGCGTCTACGTCGATGCATGGTTGGCCCTGGTTGGGCTCGGCCGGACTGGGCGGTGCGGGCTGGCCTCTTGGGTGTGAGACGGGTCTCGGGGCGCTGTGGTGGTGTCTTGGAGACCTGTGGATGGAGATGGGGGGCGCGTGCGGGGCGCGGAGTGGGTTAGTGGAAGTCTGGGTCATGCACGGCATGGTAATGGATGAGACGCTGCATGTGTTCCCTGGCGGTGGTGTCGGTGAGTTGCTCTGCGTGTGTTAACAGGAGGTGTTTGCGGTGTACCATTTGGGCCGCTGCTCTGCGGACTGCCTCTAGCTGGAGGTGTGCTGCTGCCTCCATGGGGCTTTCCGTGTGTTTGGTGAGGTGTCGGTGCAGGGCCTGTGTCACCGCCCCTCTCATGGTGGCTTCTTTGATCAGGGGGTCCCGGAAGAGGTGTTCGGTGGCCTGGTGTGCGTGGCTGTGGGTTGGCCATCCTTCGTGTTGTCGCAGGGTTTCCGCCGGGGACCAGCCCACTAGCGTGTCCCTGCCTGTATGGAGGGGGCATTTCTTGAAGTGTTCCGAGTCCTCCGGGGTGGTGTGGTCGCACGGGCAACGGGTGTGTTCGTCGGGGACGTGGATGTGCTTGCGGGCGAGACATCTGGCGACCCTGGTGAGGAATGGCAGTTGCTCCCTGAGGAGCTGGATGCGTCGTTTTTGGAGGTGGGCTGGGACGTTTGCTGGGCGCAGCGCTGAGTGGTAGAGGGGGATTTGCAGTCTGTCCTGGAGCTCCTGGATGTGCGCCCGGCTGTCTGCGTCGCCGAGCACGCGGGCGAGATGTTGGATTGGGTTGGGGTAGTGGTATGCCCTGTCGTGGGAGGAACAGGGGGCGTCCTCTGGTACCCAGTCCGGGGTCTGATGGGGCTCGGGTACAGGGGGCACGTGTTGGAGGGGTGTGTGGTTGCGGCCGAGGTCAGGGATCTGGAGGGCTGGTAGGTGTGTTGTGCGCTGGTGTACTGCCTGGTTGTCGACCTTACCATTTCCGTATTGGTGTCTGTGGGACTCTTGTTTCACGATGTGGAGTTGGACGTAGGGGGGAAGGCTGCGAAGGGCTTTCCAGAGCAGCAGTGCCTGGGTGCCGAGGCTCGTCGCGGTGGCTTTGTGAAGTGGTTGCCTTGCTATGCGGAGGAGCAGGTGTGTGTCGACAGTGGCGTCTACCACGAACCAGACCCGGACGATGTGCGGGGAGTGGGCGGGTAGGTGGGCCGCGATCTCGGTGATGGCGTCGGCCATGGCCCCTAGCTCCCCGTGGGAGGAGGCCCCATAGGTGGTGTGGCCCGTGTGGTGGTCCATGTGGTAGTGTCCCCCGGTGTGGGTTAGCTGCAGGGTGGCCCCCCCGGTGATGGGCGTGAGGGCGGATTCGCCTGAGGCGTCGGTGAAGAAGAGCCGGTCCGCCGGTGATGGTTGTGGGAGGCGGCATGGGTTCATGGGCAGGTAGGCGTATATGGCAAGGCCCGTGGCGAGGTGGGCTACTGGGGTTGTGGGCTGCAGGATGGGGGTGGCGTACACCGCTATTCCTTTGGAGATGATGTGTTTCGCTTGGGGGGACAGGGCTATGAGTCCCTGCTCCGGCTGTCCTTGTGTGAGGTAGGAGTAGATGTAGTGGAGGATGTAGGCTGTGTCGGGGTTTAGGTCCTGGCATGTGAGGGTTTGTGTTCGGTGCTCCGGTGTGTGGCAGGAGTGGTGGAGCGGATAGTAGGGGTGCTCGTGCTTGCCCGTTCTGCCTGGCTCGTACATGCTGTAACGGATGGCGACTCCTGCCGGGTCGGGGCGGGGCCATGTGGGTGTAGTGGTGAAGAGCCATTTGGGCGCGCGGTCGGGGTTCCATGCTACCGTGGGGTTAGTGTCGGTGCGGTGGAACCATGGGGCTATCCATGCGTAGGCCTGTGGTGGTAGGTGGGTTGTGGGGTGGGTGTGGTGGCGTGCTATGAGGTGTAGTACGGGCCATGGTGTGGTTGGTGCCTCGGGGTCACAGGCCCAACATGTGCGTGGCATGCTCTGGGAATCACGGGGGACCCGTGGTAGGTTTCGGGCGGTCATGTGGTGTTTCGGTATGCGCCATTTTGCCCCGTGGTGGATGACGGTGGTCTGCGTGGGTTCGGCTTCATTCGGGGCCAGTAGTAGGGTTAGTGGTGGGACTGGGCCCGTCACCGGGGGGACGGGTTCGTGTTTCGATCCGGTGGGTGCGTAGGGCGGTGTCGCTGGGATGGGTCGGGGGTGTTGCTTTGTGAATTCTCGGTAGGCTGTGTGCATGTCTTTGCTTCCCGGTAGAGTGTGTCCCGCTGCTCGTGCCGTCTGCGTGAGGTACTGGAGGAAGAGGCGGCATTGTGGCCATTCGGGAAGCTGTAGAAAGGGGGTGTGGTGTGCCCCGCTGTGGTGCAGGACCCGCATTTGGGGGAGGGTGACGTATACTACGGTGATGGAGGCCCCGACAAGGTCTATGGTGGGGATGGTGCCCTTGGGGTGATGGTGGAGGTCCCCGCAGAGGACCGCTAGTGGCCCTTCCTCTGGGCACGTGTGGTTGGTGAGTATGGCGTGGTGTGGGGATGGGAGGAGAAGCTGCAGGTGGTTCCACAGGCGCGTGTTAATGTTGGTGGGCATGCCCGTCTGGTGGAGTACCCAGCGGGGGCATGTGTTGCGGGCCCGTTGTGCGGCTTGGAGGCGGATTGCGGTGACCTCGCGGACCTTCGGTGAGTGGTTGTGGGTCATGCGGTGAAGGAGGAGGGCGGTGTGTCTGGTGTAGGCCGCTTTCACCTCGTCCCCTATGGCGTCCCCATAGTGGGGCCATGCCGCTCGGATGGCGCGGGTGGGTATGGAGGTGGGCCAGCCCCCGTGTGCTGCCCATGCCTTGGTCACGGCGCGTGTGGCCGGCTGGAGGGCGGTGGTGAGGTGTGTCAGGTGGAGTGCTTGGAAGCTTATGGAGGCGTTCAAGACCCCGGTGAGGTAGTACGCAGGGCTCTGGTGGGACAGGTAGAGGGCCTTGGTGGTCGGGGACGCATATCTGGGGAGATGGGCGAGGTGTGATTGCAACTTGGGAGGGAGGGTGGCGTCCTCAGGGTTGGCGGCCTGGATTACCCCCAGGTGGGTGGTGGTTGTCACGACTTGCATGGGGGGCCCTTGTGGCCCTAGGGTGGGAGGTGTGGCAGACCCCTTGATCATGGCAACTGACTTTGTGGGGTGGACGATGAGGTTGTTGTGGGAGAGGTAGGAGACGGTCACGTCCAGTAAGTCATTGGCCTGTTGGGTGACCGTTGGCCCGGGGTCTGGGGCATGGGGTTCGTGTGGGGTGTGCGCGACCGTGAGGTTGGTGTCGTCCGCGAAGCCCACCAGGGGGGAGAGGAGGGGGTAGGGTGCGTAGGCCGGGTAATCCTGCTCGATTGCGAGGGCCAGGGGGAGCGTCACTAGAAGGTACAGGAAGGGGCCCTCTGCTCCCCCTTGGGGACCCCGCTGCCTGGCTCCAGGAAGGGGGTGAGGCCTGCTCCAGTGCGGACCGTGTATTTGCGCGTGCGGATGTAGCCGGAGGTGAAGTTGTAGAAGGGGAGGCCTAGGCGTTTCCACACCGCTTCTAGAAGGAGCCAGGGGGTGTTCGGGAAGGCTCCTTTGACGTCGAGGGCGGCGATGATGAGGTCCACCGGGTCCATGTCTGTGATGGTGTCCGGGAGGAAGATGGCCTCGTGTGGGGACCGGCCTGGGATGGCCCCCCAGAGGCTTGCTGGTATGTGGGGGTCCAGGTGGGGGCGGATGCGGCGCAGGAGGATGGTCCAGACGATTTTGACCTCCGTGACCGCACAGACTATGGGGCGCCAGTTGTCCAGGTTTGCCCAGTCCCCTTTTTTGTAGAGGGGGCGGACAATGTTTGCCCAGTCTGGTGGCAGGGGGGTCCGCCCCGTGACGATGTCCCAGAGGCGGTGGGCGAGGATGCGGAGGAGGTGGGCGGGGAGGTGGTAGTATGCCTCTGCAGGGAGGCCGTCGTAGCCTGGGGTGTTGTGTTGCCGGAGACTGTGGATGGCCTTCCGGACTTCGTGGATGGTGAAGGGGCGTTTTTCCAGTTGCCTCCTCTGGGCGTGGTTGAAGACCCGAGGGAGGCGGTCGATTTTGGCCTTGGGGTCTGGGTCCAGTGTGTCTTGGGTGGGGGTGTGTGGCCGGAGGAAGCTGTCTTGGGTGGCTTGGAGCACTGTGGCTGGGTCGTTGGTGAGGGAGCCGTCCTCCTGCCGGACCGTGGTGATGGTGCGGTGGCCGGTGTGGGTCATGGCGTCGTTGAGGTGGCGGATGGCCTTGTAGGGGAGTTCATGTTGCGCATACCGTTCGTGTTCCTGGGCGATGCGCTGTTGTCTGTGGATGTGCCACCGCTGCAGGTCTGCCCTGATGTGGGCTATCCGTGTCCTGCAGTGGTGTATCTGGCGGCGGGTTTGGGGGATGTCGGTGTGGAGGAGGGTCGCCAGTTGTTGCTTCGCATGCCAGAGGTCATGGAGCATGTGCCCCAGGGCCGTGGATGGTTGGTCGTCGTCTGTGTGGGGGTGTTCCTGGAAGCCGCAGGCGACGGCGGCCGTGCGCATGGCTGTGAGTAGGTCGGTGGGGTCTGGTTTGATGCGCCGGGCGCGGTCTATGGCCCTGTTATATTCGGACCAGGCATGCTTGTCTTGCAGCGGGGGCATCTTCAGGGGGGGTGGTAGGCCTTGGTCCGCATCCTCTGGGGGGCTGGGGGGAAGGTTGGGGATGGTGAGGCGGATGTGCAGGGGGCTATGGCCTGTGGGTCCCAGCGGGAGGGGTCCATATCGGGCCTCCGCTCGGATGATGGTGGTGGGGTCGCCATAGCATACGTCGAGCCGGGATGGGGCGGCATCTGTTTGGTGGGGGAAGTGGGATGGTTGGCCTTCGAGGTTGGCTGTCAGGTCCACGAGCCCCAGCATTTCGATGGTGTCGCGGACTGCTTGGTCCTGGGGTGTGGCCTGTCCCCCTCGGTCCGCTGGGGTGGGGGCGGCGTTCATGTCGCCGATGATGACTGTGGGGGCGAGCATGGCCATCTGGCGGTATGCCTCGGCCAGGTCTTGGAGGAAGGGTTCCGTGGCTTCGCCGAAGGGGACGTGGGTGTTGATGACGTTGAGTTGCCATCCGTCCCCGACGACCTCATAGACACCTAGCCTCCCTGGGACGCTGAGGTGGTGGACGAGGTGGACGTGGGTGCCGGTTTGGGCATATAGGGGGGTCCCCTTGTGCCAGTAGCATTTGTACGCTTTCTGGTCCGGGGTATATATGGGGGTGGTTTCTGGGGGGTCGTCGCGTTGTAGGCCTTGTTCCTGGAAGGTGAGGAGGTTGGGAACCCACCCCGGCCCCTGTGCCATCGGGAGCTCTTGGAGGGCGGTTGTGGCGTCCTTGGAGTATGTGACGGCCGGGTGGTTGAGGTCGAGGAGGTTGCCAGTGGCCTCGGTGGGGGCGGGCCGGGGCTGTGGAGGCTTGTGCCCTCGGCCCCTGCCCCGTCAGGGAGGGGGACTGGGGCTCCAAGACTTTTTGCCGGTTTGTGGGCGTTTGGGTAGGCGCGGCGGGGGGAGGCCTTGGCTCCACTCCGGGGGGAGCTCCCCAGTGTATTTGGTGCCTGTGTGGGCCTTGTTCTCTTCGGTGCGGAGCCGGATGGGGTGGGCGCTGGTGAGCTCTAGGGTGTAGCTTACTGGCTTGTCCGGGGCGCTGCTGCCTTGGTCTAGCTCCTTTTGGCGGTGCCGGATCACCCGGATCTGTGGCCCCCCGTTGTCCGTGGGTTCCTTGAGGCGGTACTGGATCGTGCCCTCACACCAGATCCAGTCGCCTGTGTGGTCGTTGCGGAAGGGCTGTTGGACCTTCGCGCCTTTTTCGAATCCTGGGTACGCTTTGGGCGGGGGCGGTGCTGGTGGCGGGAGGGAGGATGATGAGGATGCCTGGTCCGGGTGGGGCGGTGGTAGTGATGGGAGGGAGGATGACGAGGATGCTTGGTCCGGGTGGGGCGGTGGTAATGGTGGGAGGGAGGATGACGAGGATGCTTGGTCTGGGTTCGCCGGGTGGGTCGGGTGGGATGCAGGGGGTCGGGAGGTCGCTGCTTTTCCGGCTTGGCTTGGGGCGGGTGCGCCCCTTTGTCGTCTCGCTCGCTTGGGTGGGACTGGAGGTAGCGGGGCTGGGGGGGCATGGGGTTTGAAGAAGGGGTGCGTTGCTTGCTGGTCCGGATCCCTCAGTAGGGGTTCTGCTGGTGTTTGCATTTTCGCTTTCGCGTGGCTGCGTATGATGTCGGCGAGCTTGCGCACGGTCTCCGGGGGATCTGTTGGCCATGGCAGTGCGGCCGGGCTGTCGTCGAAGGGGTGGTGTAGGTGGTAGTTCCTCAATGCCTTGGCCTGCATGACCCAGGCCTCTGTGGGTTCCGGTGTGTCTGGGCCGTTGGGGGAGCCTTGAGCCCAGTAGAGTGCTGCGTGGAGGGCTTCCCAGGGGGCGCCTTCGCGGCCTGTGAGGGTGGTGGCCGGGAGGAGTCGCTGCTGGCCCCGTGGGGGGTCTTCCGGGTCTATTTCCGGGGTATAGGCCTGGGCCGCCATGAGGACTCCGTGTGCCCAGTGGAGGACCCACCATTGGGCGTCCGCTTTGAGGATGTGCATGGCGGGTTGTTTGGGGGGCGTGTCCAGGGTGTCCCACGATGCGATGGCTAGTGGTATCCTGGAGGGGTGGATGTGTGGGGGGGCCTTGCGGCTTAGGAGTTGATCGATGTGGAAGGGGGTAATGGGATCTTTGGGGCCCTGGGGTGGTGGGGGCATGGCTGGGATGGTTGTGGGGTCCCAGTGGCATTCGTGGGTGGCGAGGGTGTACAGGGCGGCGGTGATGATGTGGTGGGCTTGCCCCTCCAGGACGATGTGGCGCTCCGTGCCAAAGTCGTTTGGTAGGTGGGCTGCGGGGTGGACGGTGATGTGGGCGAGGGCGCGTTGGTGGGCCTTTTTTCCCCCGTCTGGCGCCTGTGTCCGTTTGTCCCCCGGGATGTGCTGGTGTTGGTGTTTTGGTGGGGGTGGTCCCAGGGCGAGGGATTCTACACCGTGGAGGGGGATGGCGTGTTCCCTGGACCTGTTGGGCAGGATGTATATGCCCGGGTCTCCCGGTAGGGTGCCCAGGTACATGTTGCCCGTGATGGTGGGGGCCGGCAGCGGTTGGCGCAGGGGCGAGGTGCATGGGGTGGAGCAGGGCGGGTCATGGTGCTCACACCGGGGGTGGTCGATGCCGTACGGGGTGACGTGTACGGCGAACGCTCCAACGGCGCGCTGGAGTTTGTGGGGTTGGATGTTGCGGAGGCGCGCCACCGCCCGTGTGTGGGAGCGCCCTTCGCTGATCCACACGGCGTCTGCCCGCGACGCCGCTGGGTTCAGGCAGTCCGTGGTGATGCCTGTGATCGTGCGGTTGTGGGTGGTATCTGACACCCTGGCGGGGGGGGCGCTGATGCGCGGGATGGTGTGGTCGTCGTGGAGGGTGCGGGCCTTGCGCCTCGCATCGTGTCGGTGCTGGGCCTCCTGGGCGGCGGTGTGCACACCTGTGTGTTTGGGCTTCTTGTTGGGGCGGTCTGCTGTGTGGAAGGGGGTGGGCCAGGAGGGGGCGTGGTGGAGGGTGGGGTGTGGGAGGTCCCCCCGTGTTGCCCATGTGTACAGGGTGGTCGCGGCAGCCCCTTCCGCCTGTATGGTTTATCGCTCGTCGTGCCGGCGACGGTTGACAAGGACGTTGGGGGCCGTCAGCTCATACACCTGTGTGGTGTTGGGGAGGTGGCGGGTGACGGTGATCTTGGCGGCGTCGTTCTTGCGGGTGGTGGTGTGGGGGATGATGTAGTGGGTCGCCGATTCGTCCTGGGGGGTGTGTTCTGTCGGGTCTAGCTTGAGTGCGGGGTGGAGCGGCTTTGGTGTTGGGGGCTTGTATTGGCCCTTCGCCCGGGGCGCCACTTTGGTTTCGACCAGGTATTGTGGGCCCCAGGTTTCCGGGGCCCCTACCTGTGTGGCTGCCGCTGTTGCGGCTTGGAGGAGGGCGGTTGTGTTGGTGTCTAGAGGGGGGGCCCCCGGTTGGGGGGTGAGGGTGTCGTGGTCTTGGTATGCCCACCAAATGGTGTAGCCTCGTTGGGTGTTGCGGTGCGGGGTTTGGGTCTGGGCTTGCTGGATGGATAGGGCGGTCTTGATGTCCTCCGCTGCTTGTGAATTTATGGGTGTGGCGTACGCCCATACTCCCGGGGCGTGTATGCCGTGTGGTGCTTGGCCTACTCCTCGTATCGGGTGTAGGGTGTGGTGGGTGCGTGTGAGCCCTAGGCGTTCTTGGAGGAGGTCCCCCCGGATGTCCTCCCACCGTTGCTGCCAGGTGTGTGTGTGGTCGTTGGGGGCGGGGTAGGTGATGACGATGGCTTGCCATGAGGTGGGGCCTGGATGTACCGTCATAGGTGCCGACGATGCTTGCGGGGGTATGTGGACGGCGTGGGCGGGGGCTGCTGTTACGGGGTCTCCCTCCGTGGGTGTGATCGTGGCATCGCCTTGGACGGTGAGGAGGAGGTGGTGGCGGTCCGTCGGTAGTGCCCAGGTCGTGGTGGGCTCGGTGATCGAGTGGAGGCGGATGGCCTGGAGGCCCGGTGTGATTTCGTCCCATCGGAGTGTGCCGTTGTGGACCGCCCATTCCCGTGGCAGGTCTCGAAACCCGTTTCGGTCTGGGGCGGTGCGGTGTTGTGGGGGGAGCTCCATTGTGGTGATGGGGTGGGTGAGGGGCTCTGTGCGGGGTTGGTCTTGTGTGGTTGGTGGTGATGGTGCCTGGGGCATCTCTTCGTCCAGTTGCTGTGGGGCTTTCGCCTCCTGGAGTTCTGCACTGATGGTGGCGAAGACATCTGGGAGGGTGGGGGAGGCGGGGTGGTGGGGTGCCGGATCGTTCCAGGTGATGTGGTATTCCTCCGGGTTCTCGGGGCTTTGCTGTACGGTGATGGCGGCTGTGGCGTCGTCTTCAGGTGTCCATCGGTGTGGATTGTGGTCGAGGGGGTGGAGGATGACGGTGTGGCGGTGTTTCCAGCTGTGGAGCGCTAGGAGGGCGCGGAGGCCGTGTCTAGTGTCCCCGGGCGGGCGGGGGTAGGTTTCGGCTGCCACCTCCAGGAAGGCGTCCCTGGTGCCTTTCCAGGTGTCTTCCCAGAGAAGGTCTTCCTCTGTGCCCCACTTGTTGTCGTTTCTTTTCTCCTGCTTCCACCCCTGGAGGGTCGCGTGGTCCTCAGGGAGGTCTCGTTGGATGGACTGGTAGTACTGCTCGGCGTCCATGGGGGCTAGGGTGCTGGCCAGTGTGGCGCAGATGTCCTTTGGGGGGGGGGGCGGTGGGGGCGTGGCGGCGCGGTCGGGGTCGGGCTCCTCTCGCTGGTGTTCCCCGTTCCGGTCTGCGATGGACGCGGGGGATATTGAGCGTGGTGGCATGGGGTGGTCGGGCTCCTGCGGTTCCGTGGGTTGCTGGTGGGCTTGTGGGCGCGGGGCCGTGGCTGCCAGTAGGTGTCGGATGGCCGGAAGGACGTCGTAGTCGTCTTCCCAGCAGTGGGCTGGAGCACACGCCCTGTCAGGGGAAGCGGGGGGGGGCGTGTTGCGGAGCGGTGTATGATAGGGTGGGCGACGCGTGTGGGTGGTGGCGTGCTCGCTCTGCCGTTCCATTTCCCGCGAGCCCTGACCCTGGGGGGGTCGTGGTGATGTCGGTGGTGAGGGTGGTGTGGGTGCCGGAGTGGATGATTGTGTCGGTGGCAGTGTTGTTGGCGAGGGTGGTATGGGCGTTAGCGTAGATGAGGTTGGTGCTGGGCTATGGTTGATGGTGGTTAGCTGGTGGGTCAGCTGTTGTCGCTGTCTTTCATGGTACTTTTGACTTGAGCCTGCAGTAGGGATATCAGGGAACTCGGCGTGTTTTCTCGCCGCTTTTGTATCAGTCATTAGGGAATCCATTGCCCTGTTGATAGCTATGCGAATTTGCCTTAAATTCGCATAGGTACAGAAGTTAAATATTGGCAGCGGCCTGGTGGAGAACCGGCGTCGCGCCAATTCGCGGGCGAACTGCTAGTTGGGATCTGGCGACCCAAATCGCGAGACCATGAACTGACCTTTACGGCAACTTCATCCTGTTGACCTGAATTAATTCTGACTGCACGGTTGTAATAGTCAATACTTATTTTATGATAGGGAATCAAAAGTTCAGGTTCCGGTGCCACTTTTTTCAAAAACCCCTCAACGTCATGGTGCCCAGCCATGTAAAGTATAGGGATAGCTCAGGCATCGTTGCCGGCACCTTATGGTGCCTTTTTGTTTTACCCCCCATTGTTAGATTAGGCATGGCATGCACATCTTATGCATTTCATGTGCTCACTTCTGCCTAACCGTAAATGGAGATTTTCCATCCATTTCTCTTGAGGTGAGATGCAATGGAATGGCATGACTCTCCTCTACAATGGTATGTTATTTGTTTCTGTGAGTTGCAAGTCAGTTTGAGGGTATATCTAAATTATTGGGATTGAACTGAGTTTTGGTTGTGGTTTGGAGACCATGGTGAGTTCCAAGGTCAAGTGGATTTCATTGACTCCAGGGTGAAGCCAACATTGGGAAACATTTTGGTTTGCCTTCCCTTCCCTTTGCAATCACAAGTTATTGTTGTGGTGGGTCACCACACTCCATGGTGGGACCCACTTTCATGCATAAATAGTGCATTTCCCTTGTGTTCATGTTGCCAATTTTTGGAGTCAGTGTTTTGCGTCATTGTCCAGTTTCTTGATTATTTCTTTTTTAGCGTCCTAACGACGACTGTCTAGTTTTATCATCAACTTGGTTCGAGCTCGTTTGAGCCAATGGTGATTTTCGGTGTCAATTTATTGTTTCGAGATTTTGAGCACTTTGTTTGCATGTGCTCAAAGTTTGCCACTACATCTCCAAGATACAGTGGCGACGGAAAATAAGTAAGAGCTCATTTTGTTTGTACTTGGTGACTACAAACAATATATGTTCGAGTTTTGGTTGCGTTTCGACGCTTTCAACATCTTTTAGTTCCAAGTTTTAACCTTTTTTGAGCTGGTTTTGGCATAGTCATTTTATGCCAAAAATCACTCATTTTTGGCCTGTCATGGGCCTACTTTTCGAGCTTGGATCCCTAAGCTGGCGTGGGATTCGAGTCTAATGTTTGTCTGTGTGTGTTGTGGCATGTGCCTACTTTTGTTAATGCACTTTTTTGGCCGTGATTCATTGTACATAGGGCCACACATGAATTTCAGTGATTGTGTCTTGAATGTTATATTTTTCATGTGTTCACTTGTGGTGACCATGGAGATCCACTACTATTGAGGTTTTGGTCAAACGTTCGATCATTCGTTGTCTCCATGTTCCCTACTGTCCATATATGGTCACCATAGGTTGTCACCAATTTTTGTCTTTACGCTACGACTAACTTTCTATGTGCCATTTTGGCCTATTTCTGCTTATAGTAAATTTGATCATGAGCACATTGCCCAAATTTACTCAGTCCATGTGTTGACTTTTGAATTCATATCTTCATGTACATGTTGAGTTCGAACCCAAGTGATGATTCCAATGAAAGAGCATACTCTGCACTCTACGTGCATGCTTTTACTTGGTTATAACTCACTTGGGGCTTACCACACCATTGCAATCTCTAAAACCTTTTGGAGATTTCAAATTTTGTTTGTTCACTTCATTCACTTGGTTCATTTGGTTCTTTGGGCAAAATCTCCTTGTTCTTTGACCCTAGACCTCCCCACTGTTTCTATTTTGGGCATTCGAACTTGTTTTGGTATGTTCTATTACTTACCCAATCCATTGGAACCAAGTCTGCCAAGTGTATAGGATGGTGGTTTTACGTGGTCCCAGAGATGTACATTATGGACCCTGAAAACCACCCTGTCATGTAGTCACTTGGCGGGTAAGCAGTAAAGAACCCATGAGGAGTTGGCCCTTGAGGTCTTTTCCTATGTTTCAATGGTGCTCTCTACTTTGTATTGAGCATTTGTTGGAAGGTTACTGGTACGGGGGGTTCACTGTTTTGAATTTTCCCTGGAAATTGGTTGAAAATTCCAAATTTCATGAGGTCACTTCTGGGCCA
The DNA here is from genome assembly GCA_964036045.1 of Eutreptiella sp. 'Long Island Sound 2002'. Lineage (NCBI taxonomy): Eukaryota > Euglenozoa > Euglenophyceae > Eutreptiales > Eutreptiaceae > Eutreptiella > Eutreptiella sp. 'Long Island Sound 2002'. The sequence continues at coordinate 31,912,552 of OZ038385.1, read as the reverse complement.
TGGGAAGGTTAGGCCATCTTCTTGATTGGGGCCAATATTTTACCCATGGCCCCTCATCAGTGTCCATTCCTCATATTTGAGGAGTTTGGGTTATGGCCTACCATTATGGGATCGGACCAAACCCATATGTCACCTAATTTGGACTTCAAATCTGACTCAGGAATGTATGCATAAGCCCTTTTTGAGGTCCCCAAAAATGACCTCAAAAAGTGGGTATTGGAGTTTGTTGCCTTGCTCCAACCTGAGGGAGAGGTAGGGCCAACCCTTTTAGGACAATCAACTCCTCACCGTATCCTTTGTGCATGCACTTCCCTGGTCCTGAGGCTGACCCTATGCGGGAGTTATTTGCATTCTTCTCTCCCTTGTTTTTCACTTAAGGGGAATTTCACCAAAGTGCACCCTACGAGACTTGTGACAGTGACACTGTATCAGGGAGACAGACTCGGATATCTGGTGGGCATAATGTTTGACTGATGCGCTTCGGATGTGCCCACATGGAATTCTTCAAATCCCCTTTGCCTTGGCGGGAGAGTCTGTTGAAGTGGGTAACCTCTGATTTTTCGTTTTGCCTGTTTTTGTGCCCTGCTTCCCATGCTAGGTCCCAGAGCCCGTGTGGAGTTGAGTCCTGCCCCTCTACGTGTGTCAGGGTGAAGGTTTTGGCTACCCTCAACTACCCTTGTCTCCTTTTGGGATGTGGGATCGTGAGGTGGTATGGGCGATTTACCACTTTACCCTCTTCTCCACAGAATTTCTGGGGCCTAAGTCTTATAGGCACCCAGGACCACCACCCCCCCTACGGTGGTGTGGTGGGGCTATCTCCTGCCCCAAGGGGACTTGAGTTGGGATATTCGGGGAGGATGGAGAGTCAGTGTGTAGGCACTAGACCCCTGCTTCTGGGGTCCTGTAGTGCTGGGAGTGGAGAGTGACAACCCCCCCACTAGGGTAGGCTCTGACAGCCAATGGGCCTTACCCGTGTCTTGTTGTTTTTGCATGTTTTGTTCTTCCTCCTTGGGGATCCTGAATCAGGCTACCCAGGATGTGCTGAGTGGGGGAGTGGGCTCCCTTTGTCCCCCCCTCTGCTGCCTTGATGCCTCTTCCTTTGTGACTTATGTTGATTTCTGCACCTTACCCTAACCGGGACATGTTTTGGAGGTTTTACATGTTCCTATGACCATTTGTACATGCTTTCTTTCCTTTGTTGTTTAGACCTCAAAGGGATTGCTTTGATTTCTCAATCCCGATGGATGCTCACTGAGTTTGAGTGGATGTGAGTGGTCTTCCCCTTGTGCTACGCGTACGTGCCAGGGAGGAGGCCGCATGGTCTTGGAGAGGGTCGACCCGGGGACAGTAGGCCCGGATCAGCAAATCGAAGCATCGACCAGCCCCACATCCCGAGCGCCATCGGTAAGGCGCAAATCAAGCCCCTTATCCTCGGAAAGTGTCAATCCCTCGGAGATGGACTTCAAAGAGACCATGGATGCCATCACCAAGGCGCTCATGGAGTTGGAAGAGTCCGGGAGAGAGCGCCTCACCATCCAATGCGGCATGGCGTGCCTCCCTATCTTGGAGGACTTCGTCATTGACTTCGGTCCTGCTTTGCGGGTATGCAGGCCAGCCCTGGCCATCGAGGAGCGCTTGGAGTCCATGGAGAAGAGGATCTCAGTGATGGAGGAGGCCGTCAGCGCCCCCCTACCGACCTCCTCGAGTCCACCCAGCCCGGCAGCCCCAGATCAGGACAACCCCCTGAGCCCGGCGCCTCAATTCCCCCAAGGGGAGGCCCCTATCTCAGTGGCCGCCACCTCGCAGCCCTGGAGGCGCCCATCAGTTGAAGGGCAGCCCCAATGGTCGCTGCCAACTCAGCAATGGCCGGCGCCTTTGAGTTCATCAAAGAGATCATGCGAACCGCGTGCACCTACAACGGTGACGAGCACCCCACGCCGCCGCCGCCGAAGAGGATGTTAAGCGGGCCGACAAGTGAAGAGTTGACGACAACCTGAAGGGCCCGAACCAGCCCCAAGGGCCCCGTTGCCGGCCCACGATGACTCCAGAGTCCTGAGCGACGCCCCCGAGGTCCTGAATGACCCCCGGTGCGCCGCCAGGGCTGAGATGGGGCCGAATCAACCCCCTTAAGCCCCTCAGAGGAGCTCATGGAGTTGACCACCGCGGCCAAACCGCAGAGCCCCGTGGAGGACCCCTTGGACTTCAGGGATGTCCGCTCAGGGGTCAAGGAGGCCCAGAAGGATGCCCAAAGCGCCCCCTCAGGGGCTGAGCAGGCCGAGGAGGCGACCACAAACGAGCAGCACACAGTGGCAGCCTGCCCCTGCCCTGAGGAGGCCCCCAAGACCGTGCAGGACATGCTGGCGATCAACCCCAGTCCTGTGGAGGCTCCACAGCCCGCGCTACCACGCTCGCTCCATCGCCTCCAACAATTATGGGGATTCATCGCTCCCGAGTGCTACGACGTGATCTGAAGCCCTTGGGATCCGCCATGCGGGGGACGTGCCTGCGGTTGTACTCAGGTGCAACCGGATGACCTACGGGGAGTGGCACTACACTGCCAAGACGAGCATCAAGTTATACGCAGATCTGGTTTCTGGTTTTCAGCCCAGTCTGGATGTTTATAGGGGTCCCCATGGGTAACGGGGATCCACCAGACTGGAGCAGAAACCAGCTGACCTGCAGGGTGTTACTTTTTGTGTTTGTCAGCAGGATTGATCCATGTTGGGCTCCAGCCGTCGCAACCGGTCTATGCCACTGTTGTACATAGGAATCAGTGCAATGGCCGATTCTGAGTGTCTATAGGGGTATGTCAGCCTATGATGGCCAGAGCCCCAGAAAATCTGCAGCTGTGCTGATGTGGGGCCTGAGCCGTTGCAATCGGCCTGTGTCCAGTTTCGTCCACTTCCTTTCTCGGTCCGTGGGTGGAGAGAAATGCCCTTTAGGGATGGACCGCGACCGGGGCAGTTCGTCGTCAAGGTAGGTAGGTAGGTATCTTCGGGAGCTCGGGATGCCTCCTTTGACAATGCAGGAAGAAGATCTTGCCAAGGGGACGTCATGTCCCTCCTACTGCCCTATGTCAGGTGCCTCTTGAGCCGCTCCCGCATGTGCTTGGGAAGGCATTGTGGCGGCCACCCGGTCCATGTGTCCCAGGTGGGAGGGTGTCCCCACATGTGTCCATGGGTAGGGCCACATGCCCCCTCCTTCGGGCGGCAGCTCTGGGGGCTGCCCAGCCGTGTGGAGTATCTCTCGGCACAAGGGGTATTGCTTCCGCTAGTCTACGGTACGACCGCCTCACCCTTGTGGCTTGAGTTGCGGGGCCACTCTGCCTGGCAGGCGACCCCCTCCTGGACTGTGTACCGGCTCGCCTGTCACCGGTTGCTTCCATGGCTCCGGGTGACGTTTGCCATGGTCCCCGATGCAGCCTGGCCGGGCTCGGACCAGTGGCCTTGGAGTACCGCTCCTGCCACTGGCCCGGTGGGTCGGCTGGGTCGCCCCAGTGCGTCGGACCCCTGGGGTGTTGGTTCTTTCCTGTCCCTCGGCCGCCCTACGTGTGTGCAGTGTCCTGGGCCGCTTGGCTCCTGTTCACCGGTGTGCCCGCGCGGTTTGTTGTGTTGCGTTTGCGGTGTCCTGGGCCACTTGGCTCCTGTTCACCGGTGTGCTCGCTCGGTGTGTTGTGTTGCGTGTGCGGTATCCCGGGCCACTTGGCTCCCGTTCACCGGTGCGCCCGCTGGGTGTGTTGTGTTGCGTGTGCGGTGTCCCGGGCCACTTGGCTCCTGTTCACCCTTGCGCCCGCTCGGTGTGTTGCTTTGCGTGTGCGGTGTCCTGGGCCACTTGGCTCCTGTTCACCGGTGTGCCCGCTCGGTATGTGGTGTTGCTTGTGCGGTGTCCTGGGCCAATTGGCTCCTGTTCACCGGTGTGCCCGCTGGGTGTGTTGTTTTGCGTGTGCGGTGTCCTGGGCCACTTGGCTCCTGTTCACCGGTGTGTCCGCTCGGGGTGTTGTGTTGCGTGTGTGGCGTCCTGGGCCCCTTGGCCCCCGCTCACCGGTGTGCCCCCTCGGTGTGTTGTGTTGCGTGTGCGGTGTCCTGGGCCACTTGGCTCCTGTTCACCGGTGCGCTCGCTCGGTTTGTTGCTTTGCGTGCGCGGTGTTCCGGGCCTCTTGGCTCTTGTTCACCGGTGTGCCAGGCCGTGGTGTCTCGTCCCTTTTTTGCCCTCGGTGCACGCGCGTGTGCGGTGTCCTGGCCCTCGTGGCGCCCGTTCACAGGTGTGCGTGCTGTGTGCGATGCATGTGTGCCATTGGTGGTTGTGTCCCTCTTCCTCCCCCCCTAATTTTCGTTCTTCTTTTTTGATTTTTTTTGATGGAAAAAAAAAGAAAAATAGGGGCGCGCGTACACTGCAGGCACAGACACGGGCAGCTGGTGCGGCGGTGCATTAGTGTTGTGTCCTCTGGCGTGTGTCGTCGGTGCTGTGGCGGCGGTCGCGCCCCAGGGGTGCGGCTCGCGCGTCCTGGTGTCCACGGGTATGTGCCAGGGTGGGTTTGGTTAGGTGTCTCTTTGCTTCTGGAGCTGGCTGGTTAGGCGGCTGTGTGGGCTGTGGGTGTGGGCTGTGGTTACGTTGTTCCCTCGGCGGGCCTGGTTAGGAGTCAAGGGTTAGCGGTTATGGGGTGTGGCTCGGGTTCGATTTGTGTTTGGGTTTTGGCTCCGTTAGGCGGTTGCGACGGTAGCGGGCCTGGGTTCGGTGCCTTTGGGCGTAGTGGTGCCTGTTGTCGTGTGCGTTGGCGTCCTTCGGCGTCCGGTTCGTTTGGTGACTTCTGGGCGGGGCCTGGCGTGGCGCCCCCTCGTGGTGGTTTGCTGGGTAACGGGGTTAGGTGGCGGCGCCGCTGGCCGGGGGGTCAGGCACGTTGTGTTGTGTGGTGCGCAGGGCTCCTGGGGTGCTGTGGGTGCCGCCGGTGTCGGTGCGCCGACGCTTGTGGGGTGGTGAGGGGCTGTGTGTGTGCGGGGCTTGGCTTTGGGTGATGTCCCACAGGCGGCTGCCGTCTCGCTGTGTCTCCTGGAGGGTCTCCCATAGGCTTGAGGACATACGGGTGGTCCTGGGGCCCGGGGAGGTTGCGGGGGTGGACTCCCAGGGGGTGGAGCGCATCGGCCAGCATGGCTTCCCATGCGGCCTGCGGCATCCACCCCCCCGCCGGCCGGAGGCGGCAGTTCTCCACCGACCCCTTGCGGGGCTGGTGGACCAGGCCCTCGAGGGAGGGCTCTCCCCGGGCCCACTTTCGCAGCTTCCAGAGCTGCGTGTGGGTCCAGCGCTGCCACCACTGTCCCTGGGCGGGGCCGCGGTCTTGGGCGGAGGAGTGGGCGTGGGTGGGTGTGACGGGGTCGTGGGGACCTGTGGCGGTGGCGGGCCTGGGGCTTCCTCGTAGTCCTGTGCCGTGGGGGTGCGCGGGGGATGGGGGCGCGTGCAGATGTGGACCCGCGGGTGTGCGCGCACGGTCTTCGCCTCGGGGTTGGGCGGGGACTCGCGGTGGCGGCGGTAGCGGGGCATGCGCTGTATGTGGGCTGTCATCGAGGGTTGGTAGGGGGGCAGGGACGCTGCTGGTGGACCCTGGCGTCGTTCTGGCCTGGTCGGGGGCGGTCCGTGGGCCTGGGGTGCGGGCTTTGAGAGGTGGCGGGACGAGGTGCGTCGTGCTTCGGCCGTGGCGCACTCCGCTATGAAGGTGGTGAAGGCGGCGTCGGTGACGGTGGGGGGGCGCCGTGCTGGGTGCTGCTGCCTCCGGGCCTTGGACGGCTGGGGCGGAATGTTATAGAGGACGTCCTCGGGGGGTCAGGCTCGCGCTGCCGTCGTTGCGCCGGGTTTGGGCTTGGGTTTAGGCTTGGCTGCGGGTTGCGGTCGAGGCGCACTGACGGGTTTGGGTTGCTGTTTGGCGGCGGTCTTGGGTTCCGGCTGGGTCGCGGATGGGGGCCTCGTTGGGGCGTGGGCCTTGGCGGCGGCGGGATTGCTCGCGGTCGGGACGGGTTTGGGGGCCCGTTTGGGAGGTGTCCCCCGCGGCTTGGGGGGTGGAGTGCTGGATGAGGACGTGGTGGTGGTGGTGGATGAGGTGGTCCCGGTGGTGGAGGTTGTGGAGTCAGAGGCGGAGGAGAGGGCTGTGGGAGACGGCGGAGGGCCCTGGGCTTCGGGGGCGGGCGTAGGATGCTGGGTCCTGCAAGTAGCGAGAACCAGGGTGCGGGTTCGGGCACAGGGCGTGTGCGCGCGTTTTCCCTGGTGACCTGTGCGTGCTGGTGCTCGTCTGGCGGCGTTGTCTCGGCTGTGCGGGCACGTGGGGTACCCGGGGGATGGCCATATCTGCTCCAGGAAGGTGCGGGTGTGTTTGCTGGAGGTAGTCGTGGGTGCAGAAGGAGCATCGCTGGATGCCGGGCATGTCCTCCTCTGTGAGCTGGGGGTAGTTTTGGGTGGGGGTGTCTGGGCCCGGCCACAGCAGCGCCATGAGGCGGGCTGCCACCATGTATGGGCAGAGCTGTAGGGTGGTGGGGCGTGGGGGGATGGGTCCCCTGCGGTTTGGGGGGGCTTCCCCCTGCTGGGGGCGCAGCGTGACCCTCCACCGCGACCGACCTGTGGGGATCCCCCAGGTCTGTTGGGTCCACTTGGCGAGGCAATACATTGCCCTACCAAGGCCCTGGCTGCCGCTGCGGATGGAGAGCAGCGTTTCCAAGGATTTGCGTTCCCACGTGCCCCAGATGTGGGGGTCGTCCGGCTCGTCCCCCCTGGCGTACGTGTCGAGGCCTGGGTTGTGTGGGGGGGGGGCGTAGTCGGCGGGGAGGAGGGAGTCGGTGCCGTGCACCACCCAGTGGTCAGTTGGTGCGTGGTAGTGGGTGGTGGAGAGGGTGTAGTGCAGATTGTACATGAGAGTCATGTACGTGGAGGGGGCTGGCTGCTGGTCCTCGGGGGTGGGGACGTCCCCCGGGACGTGGTGCGGGAAGTTGCTCAGGGAGGCCATCCGGGCTACCCATCTTTCCCGCTCCCACTCTTTGGTGTCGCTGGGGGTGGCGCTAGGTGGGAGGCGGGCCATGTTGGGCTCGCGGTAGCGGGTGCGGCCCTGGGTGCTGTCCCGCTCCGCCACGGGGTGTCCGACTAGGTGTCGCCCCCAGTCGATGGGGGGCACCCAGATCCGGCTCCTCGCGGGGGGCGGGCTCTCGCCGTCTGGGGTGGCGCGTGGGGGGCGGTCGTGTCGGGCGACGTGGAGGAAGGCGTCGAAGAGGAAGTCTCGGACGCCTTCCCCCAGGGTGGCCGCCTGGACCAGGGTGGTCGCCCGGATGCGCTGGGTGGTGCCGGAGGTGCGGAGGCACAGCACGTCCGGGTCCCTGAGTCCCCGGAGGTGCTGCCGTACCGCTGCGGGGTTGTGTAGGGCGTAGGGTTCGGCCGCCGCGGCGGCTGGTGGTGTGGGGTGCGATGGGGGGGGTGGTGTGGGTTAGGGGGGGTGGTCGTCGTTGTCGCGTGTGGGGTCCGGTGATGGGGTTTCTTGTGGCGGTCGCGGGAGGGGGGATTCGCGGTGGCGTGTCTCGGCGGGGGCATCGACGTCAATTGGCTGGTGCTGGCTGCCGCGTATTGCGTCCGTGGCCTGGTCTCGGGGGGGGGGGCGGGGGGGGGGTGGTGTGGGAGTGGCACTGTTGGTGGTGGGGGGGTTGGGTTGGGTTGGGTTGGACTCTCCCGACTTGAAAAATGCGACGGACCCGTCTAGGTAGAAAATTTGGGTCCCCCGGGAGCGGCGCAGTCATCGGAGTAGTCACAGCACACTCCGCCTCCGAGGACCACTGCAGCGCACCTGGAACTGCTTCTGGGGCCCAGCCCCTCGGTGGTCGCACGGGGCCCTGCCCCACTCGGCTTCTGGGGCCCAGCCCCACGGCGGTCGCACGGGGCCTTGCCCCACTCGGCTTCTGGGGCCCAGCCCCACGGCGGTCGCACGGGGCCCTGCCCCACTCGGCTTCTGGGGCCCAGCCCCACGGCGGTCGCACGGGGCCCTGCCCCACTCGGCTTCTGGGGCCCAGCCCCTCGGTGATCGCACGGGGCCCTGCCCCTCTCGGCTTCTGGGGCCCAGCCCCACGGCGGTCGCACGGGGCCCTGGCCCACTCGGCTTCTGGGGCCCAGCCCCACGGCGGTCGCACGGGGCCCTGCCCCACTCGGCTTCTGGGGCCCAGCCCCTCGGTGATCGCACGGGGCCCTGCCCCACTCGGCTTCTGGGGCCCAGCCCCACGGCGGTCGCACAGGGCCTTGCCCCACTCGGCTTCTGGGGCCCAGCCCCTCGGCGGTCGCACGGGGCCCTGCCCCACTCGGCTTCTGGGGCCCAGCCCCACGGCGGTCGCACGGGGCCCTGCCCCACTCGGCTTCTGGGGCCCAGCTCCTCGGTGATCGCACGGGGCCCTGCCCCACTCGGCTTCTGGGGCCCAGCCCCTCGGTGATCGCACGGGGCCCTGCCCCACTCGGCTTCTGGGGCCCAGCCCCACGGCGGTCGCACGGGGCCCTGCCCCACTCGGCTTCTGGGGCCCAGCCCCACGGCGGTCGCACGGGGCCCTGCCCCACTCGGCTTCTGGGGCCCAGCCCCACGGCGGTCGCACGGGGCCCTGCCCCTCTCGGCTTCTGGGGCCCAGCCCCTCGGCGGTCGCACGGGGCCCTGCCCCACTCGGCTTCTGGGGCCCAGCCCCACGGCGGTCGCACGGGGCCCTGGCCCACTCGGCTTCTGGGGCCCAGCCCCACGGCGGTCGTGGTGGTGGGGGGGGCGGGAGTGGGTGTTGTGCTGGCTGGGGGTCTGGGCGTCCCTGTGGATCGTGTGGCTGTTGCGTGTGTGCGCCGTGCGGTCCTTGCGGTTCTTGACTGGTTGTGGTGCCGAGGTGTGGGTGGGAGGCGGCCGCATGGGCGTCCGGGTTGGGGCTGTGGTCCGTATGTAATCGGTGGCTGCTGGTGGATGGTGCTCGCTGGTATGGGTTGTGGGTGGGGGGGCTGCTGGTGGTGGTGGGGCGCTCCTACTAGGCCCTGGTGTTGCTGGTGTGCGTGCGCGGCTCCCCGCGGGTCCATGGGGGTGTACCATGGCTCGTGTGTCGTGGGTCCGTGTAGTGGGGGCGGCGGGTGGTGCTGGACCGCGTGCTGGTGGTGTTGAGGGTGTGCTGGTTGTGTGTGGTACCCCGGCGTTGGTGGGCGTGGTGGTAGGTGCTGCTGGTGGAATACGGGATGGTGTGGTGTGGTGATGTGTGCCATGTTGGGAGGGTGGTTCGTGGGGCCTGGTTGTGCCGGGGCGTGGTGGGGATGCAGCTGGTGGGGGTCGCTGTAGCATGGGGGCATCAGGGGGTAGGGGTTGGGAGGGACGGGGGCGTGGTGGTGGTGTTGGTGGTGCCATGTCCCCTGGCTCTGCGCGTATGGTGGTCCTGGCATGGTGTGGACGTGTGCGGGCGGTGGTGGCTGACTGGGCTGCCGGGTTTCGGTGCTGCGGTACGGTGGTGGTGGTGGGCGCTGGCGGGGGCGGTGCTGTTGGTGTGCCCCGGGGGTCTGGGCGTGGGGTGGTGCGGTGTGGCTGGACCCGGGCCCCGTCGCGCCCTGCTGGCGGGCGCGCTGGCGGGCCCCCTGACCTGTCTTGGTCTTCTTGGCCTGGTGGGTGTCGGGGGCGGGTGAACCCCACTGTCCCCGTGGGGGCGACGGGGAGCGGGCGTGCCAGCGGTGTGCCTCTCGGAGGCGCGTCTCGAGGCCTCTGACGTAGGTGCGTTGGTCTGTGAGGCCCATCCATGTGGCGGTGGCCCCGTTCGAGGCCGCCAGGTGGGCGTCCCGAAAGGACGCCCAGCCCTCCGGGGGCTTCAGTTGTGCGGGGTGGGGGTGGTGTGCCGGGTAGAGGAGTGCGGCGAGTGGGTAAGGTGTTCCTTTTCGTCGGCCGAGGGCGGTGTTGAACTGGCGGCAAGTGATGCGGAGGTAGGCTGCTATCTCCTCTGGTGCTGTGTCCGCCCACGCTTCTGGCGTCAGGGCTGCTGCTTGGGGGGCCGGGAGTTGTGGGTCTGGGAGGTGTAGGTCACGGTGGTTGAGGTATAGGGTGAGGAGGATGTGGCGGGCCGCCACGTTCAAGCCGCCCCCGTTGTGGCGGCAGGGTGGGCTGTGGGGGGGCAGGGGTGTGCTGCCCGTGGCCACGGCTATGGTCCATGCGTGGTCCGCCGCGTCCGCCACGTAGTACCCTCCCAGGTGGTCCCGGAGGGTGTCGGTGAGTGGCCTGAAAAAGCTCGGGTGGCTGGCGGGGGGGGGTGCGGCTGGGGCCGCGGGCCGCTCGCGGTTGTGGGGTTGAGGTCCCCGCAGTGGGGGCAGTGGGTGAGGCGGTGCGCGGCTCCCAGGCAGACCCAGTGGTCTGGGTTGCAGGGCAGGACAATCTGTGGTAGCCGCTGGCGTACGCAGAGGGGGCATGCGGTGGCTGGCGGTTGGTGGTACCTGTGGACGGACGGTGGCGTGGGGGGATGGGGGCTGGTCGCGCGCGCACGCTGGTGGGCGTGTGTGCGGTGCCTGTGGTGCCCATGTGTGCCGTGCCAGTGTTGTGCTCGATGGATGGTGTGTAGGCGTGGTGGGGGTTCCGTGTTGGTATGTCACGGGGTAGGTTCTCATGGTTGGTAGAACAGGAGTTCGAGGAGGTGGGCTTGGTCTGTTTGGGGCAGGGTTGCTGCATGCTGCTGGTATTTGTGGGTGCGGACCGTCGAGCTGGCTAACCGGGACATGTTTTGGAGGTTTTACATGTTCCTATGACCATTTGTACATGCTTTCTTTCCTTTGTTGTTTAGACCTCAAAGGGATTGCTTTGATTTCGCAATCCCGATGGATGCTCACTGAGTTTGAGTGGATGTGATTGGTCTTCCCCTTGTGCTACGCGTACGTGCCAGGGAGGAGGCCGCATGGTCTTGGAGAGGGTCGACCCGGGGACGGTAGGCCCAGATCAGCAAATCGAAGCATCGACCAGCCCCACATCCCGAGCGCCATTGCTAAGGCGCAAATCAAGCCCCTTATCCTCGGAAAGTGTCAATCCCTCGGAGATGGACTTCAAAGAGACCATGGATGCCATCACCAAGGCGCTCATGGAGTTGGAAGAGTCCGGGAGAGAGCGCCTCACCATCCAATGCGGCATGGCGCGCCTCCCTATCTTGGAGGACTTCGTCATTGACTTGGGTCCTGCTTTGCGGGTATGCAGGCCAGCCCTGGCCATCGAGGAGCGCTTGGAGTCCATGGAGAAGAGGATCTCAGTGATGGAGGAGGCCGTCAGCGCCCCCCTACCGACCTCCTCGAGTCCACCCAGCCCGGCAGCCCCAGATCAGGACCACCCCCTGAGCCCGGCGCCTCAATTCCCCCAAGGGGAGGCCCCTATCTCAGTGGCCGCCCCCTCGCAGCCCTGGAGGCGCCCATCAGTTGAAGGGCAGCCCCAATGGTCGCTGCCAACTCAGCAATGGCCGGCGCCTTTGAGTTCATCAAAGAGATCATGCGAACCGCGTGCGCCTACAACGGTGACGAGCACCCCACGCCGCCGCCGCCAAAGAGGATGTTGAGCGGGCTGACAAGTGAAGAGTTGACGACAACCTGAAGGGCCCGAACCAGCCCCAAGAGCCCCGTTGCCGGCCCACGATGACTCCAGAGTCCTTAGCGACGCCCCCGAGGTCCTGAATGACCCCCGGTGCGCCGCCGGGGCTGAGATGGGGCCGAATCACCCCCCTTCAGCCCCCCCAGAGGAGCTCATGGAGTTGACCACCGCGGCCAAACCGCAGAGCCCCGTGGAGGACCCCTTGGACTTCAGGGATGTCCGCTCAGGGGTCAAGGAGGCCGAGAAGGATGCCCAAAGCGCCCCCTCAGGGGCTGAGCAGGCCGAGGAGGCGACCACAAACGAGCAGCACACAGTGGCAGCCTGCCCCTGCCCTGAGGAGGCCCTCAAGACCGTGCAGGACATGCTGGCGATCAACCCCAGTCCTGTGGAGGCTCCACAGCCCGCGCCACCGCGCTCGCTCCATCGCCTCCAACAATTATGGGGATTCATCGCTCCCGAGTGCTACGACCTGATCTGAAGCCCTTGGGATCCGCCATGCGGGGGACGTGCCTGCGGTTGTACTCAGGTGCAACCGGATGACCTACGGGGAGTGGCACTACACTGCCAAGGCGAGCATCAAGTTATACGCAGATCTGGTTTCTGGTTTTCAGCCCAGTCTGGATGTTTATAGGGGTCCCTGTGGGTAACGGGGATCCACCAGACTGGAGCAGAAACCAGCTGACCTGCAGGGTGCTACTTTTTGTGTTTGTCAGGAGGATTGATCCATGTTGGGCTCCAGCCGTCGCAACCGGTCTATGCCACTGTTGTACATAGGAATCAGTGCAATGGCCGATTCTGAGTGTCTATAGGGGTATGTCAGCCTATGATGGCCAGAGCCCCAGAAAATCTGCAGCTGTGCTGATGTGGGGCCTGAGCCGTTGCAATCGGCCTGTGTCCAGTTTCGTCCACTTCCTTTCTCAGTCCGTGGGTGGAGAGAAATGCCCTTTAGGGATGGACCGCGACCGGGGCAGTTTGTCGTCAAGATAGGTCACCAGTTTCAGCATCAGAACCTGCCCCCCCTTGAAGGTTAAGTGCCCCAGGCGAACACCCAGGTTGGTATGGGACCTGTACCTCATTTGTCAATGCCTCATTGGTGCCATGGACTGAGTGCCATGGACCTGCAGTAGTGAGGAGTAGACCAGGACGCCCTACCCCTGTGGGGACCCCCCCCCAGCGCGTGTGCCAGCTATGGTGCCATGGGAGTGCCACACCACAGAGTGGAAAGGAGCCCCACGTTCTATCACCAGTGGGACATTGCTGTCACACTGAGCCGGGTGCTGTGTGGGTATCCACATGGCACTTCCCAGCCCGGAGGCTGCACAGGATGTGTTGGATGATGGGAGTAGTGGGCTAAGGACAACCTGAGCGCATATCTGCGCAAGTGGGGCAACCAGCAACGAAGGGACCAGGTAAACCGTGAGCACCACAGCAAGGCACAGTGCCAAGGAGGGGTTGGAGTGGCGTGAAGCGCTAGAAACCGGTGGGGAGGGGGGTGACCACAAATGAAGGGGGAAGGCCTCCACCAGGGCAGCCCCACCAATATCCTGAAGGACAGTGGGTGACTGACCCTGAGGAAGGCAGAGCATGGCGCGCCCAGTGAGGGGACCTGTTTTTCAGGTGTTTTTTATGCCATTTTTGGACCCATCGCAAGGACAGTACCCAGGCAGCGACCTATGAGTCGCGCCAGAGGAATACAGGTGTGTACGGCGGGATATACCCCGCATGAAGGCGGCGCCAGGGGGTTGGACCCTTCGGGGTGCCAGCCCTCCATAAGGTAGGCGGTGTTGGGACACCGGAGGGACCTTACCCTGAGGTATGGCTGGATCTGGGGTCTGGGGTCATGGACCCTATGCCTTAGCCCTGCTGATTGGGTACAATATGCCCAGGGTGCCATGGACTGAGTGCCATGGACCTACTGATTGGGCATGAGATGGCATGGATGAGAAGGTAAGGGATGCTCTGGCAAGACCCCTGGCTTTCAGGATGTCATGACATGCCAACCCACTCAAGAGCTATTCTTTCCGCTCCTTATTGGGTCTGAGTCAGGGATGCCCAGCGACAAGCTGGTGGCTACCCCGACGGTTGGACATCAATCCCACACACACACACCGGTGAACACACAATCAGCAAGCAAGGACAGACCAGAGAGACCCCTACAGGTTTGGCATCCACCGGCAGGGACCCACTGTGAAAGTGGTCCTGATGCCACGCCCATTTGTCCAGAAATGCTGAGCAGTTTGCTGCCATTGATGCAGCAGGATTCACACCTGAACAGGGCTTGAGCGAAGAACTGAATGAGGTCCAAAGACTGACTGGGACTACCCCTGAGAGCAGTAACCCACAGTCCCCATCCGATGAATGGGGCTATGCTAACAGCATATCAGTCCTGCTCGCCCCGTCCGGGAGTATAGCCACCCAGGCTGGGATTTGACAGAGTTCCACAGGGTGGATTGAATAAGATACTCCCTCTGCTTCGATGCCAGCAAAGGGCGACCCACAGCTCGTGGACGCCCTATGCATTATGACGTCCCTCTTGGCTGGATTGTGCTGTCAGGTGAAGGCACCCCAGTCTGCACAGCCAAAAAAGCCTGAAGTGCCAACGACCGCTGAGCCCTGTCACTGCAGCGTACGGGTCCTGGCGGCTGTGTTGGACTCTGACCGGACCAAGGAGGCGATGGTCGACGACATCCACTCCTTCCTTTTTCCTTTTCCCTTTCCTATCCAGCCAGAGCCGTCCGATCAAGGTCCTGCCGCCCAGTTGCAAGTCTCTGGGGACTTGACCAAGATGATCGCGGCCTGTGCCAGGATTAGCTGTCCCTGAGCACGATTTCGAGTCTTGCTCGGGTGATGAGGGCATGAGCGTGGTGCCATGAACATCAGTGTCATGGACCTTAGGGACCCTCAGGACGATGTCCTGCGGTCCAGCTTAGCCCCAACCGGGGCCTCTTAGGAGACTACAGCGAAACGCCCCATCAGTCCGCTGGATCACCGCGGAATGTGTGAGTTGGTGCGTGGAGTGCGTGTGAGGAGTGTGCTCGGCAGCAGGGGGTGAACAATGTCCTCCAGTGGGGGCCCACCAGATCCAGCAAGGTCTATTCTTTCCGGGTAGACAGACAATCTACCTTATGGATGCACTCACTCATTGTCAAAGAGTGCCACCACAGCCTTGTGGTTACCCTGCGAGGGTCTGGAGGACCTGCACCCAGTGGGAACCCCAAGTCAACCTGAGGGGAATCCCCGGTCTGGGGTAGTCTTCTTACAGCCCCCAAGTGTAGGGCGTATGTGGTCGGCTGATGCCTACCTGCCTGCCTGAGCCAAGTGTGTCCTGATTTCGGGTGTAGTAGTGATGTGTTGACTGTGATCTGAAGTGTCCTGCCATCTCACTGTGGGCGCTGCCTACCCACAGTACCAGACCAGACCGCCCAGTTGCAAGTCTCTGGGGATCTGGGAACCAAACCGCCCAGTTGCAAGTCTCTGGGGCTCTGGGCAACGTGTAGATCTTCTCTTTTCCCTTATATGTGCATATGTATGTCACAATCTTTTGTACCCCCCTGTCCTGCAGGCAAAGGCTGGTAAACCCAGAGTAAATACATTCATCAGGATGTATTTCAGGATCCAAGCGGAGCCGTGAAGCCAAAGTAGTCGTTCAGACCATCAGGGTTGGACTTGAGGCGGTACGACCTCCACATCCTGGGTCCATACGCCGACACTAATCTCTCTTCCTCTACCACAGGAGATGGGCACTCAACCCATCTCCCACTGATACATCTACAGTCATAACTGCTGTCCGTATGGAGCTAACACGCCCAGGCCACCAGATTGGGCGGATAGGCCCGAGACTGGCAGCATCACAGGGTAGTGTCCAGCCTATGTGTGTCTGAAATTGGCTCCCAAACTGCAGCAGTCCCCTTGTTCGGGGTTGCCAACACCCAAACACAAATAAAAGGGCCAATCAAACAAGAAACAGGTTGCTGGACTGCAAACAGCGGGACCCGCTGGGTAGCGCAGTCAAGTGCAGGCCCCCATATGCAGAGCACGCACCATATACGTGTACTTAGGCAGCACATTTAGTGTCGGAGTGGAGTCCAGACCCCAGTACAGTGCGCAGGTTGCAGCCACTGGGGCTGTGGACACCCCCAACACATGGGCCGTTAAGAGGACGTTTCTGGCCTTCTGGTGCAGCACCAACACCCAGAGGCCCCGAAGAGTCTGTTTTGCACTGCAGCAGTGTAATGTCTTGGAGTCAGACGGGTCCAGA
This sequence comes from Eutreptiella sp. 'Long Island Sound 2002', assembly GCA_964036045.1. Lineage (NCBI taxonomy): Eukaryota > Euglenozoa > Euglenophyceae > Eutreptiales > Eutreptiaceae > Eutreptiella > Eutreptiella sp. 'Long Island Sound 2002'. The sequence goes on along the minus strand of OZ038385.1, from coordinate 31,896,719 downwards.
AGATCCACTGATGACCAAGTTGGGTCAGTTCTTGTACAATCCCATGGCTGGGTAACCAGGGACAGGGTCACGAGGGGAAACGGCCATGTGAACCCAGGTATTGGCCAGAAACCTGGCAGCTGCAGGGGGTTGACACTGGACCAGTCTGAGGTGCATAAAAAGTCGCAGCAACTTCCTGAGATAGTCCACAGAGCCGCCATGGCTAAGGGGGCACCTTAAAGCTTCCCCCTAATGTAAGCTCTTGTGGAGGCTGTGGCTGTAAACAGCACTGCTTGTGGTATGAGTACAAGAACTTTTGGTGTCCCTGAGTGAAACTGAAGTAAGGTATGCTGAGTATTCTGACTGAAACACGTATGCTGCAAGTAGTCCGACTGAATCCAGGCACTGCGGGCGCTGGTATAGCCTCTGCAGTACCTCTATCCTGAATCCTGACTGATTCTGGATGATCAGTAGCAATCTGTACATTGCTTTTCTCTGCATTGCTGGGGTTGATGGGATCTAACGCCCACTGAAGGTATGGGTCCCAGCCCACTGAATGGACTGTGATCTGTTTCTATTTTTTCACCCACTGTTGGCACGTGGGCCCTTCCTTCATGGAAGTGGGCAGCCATTGTCTTGATGGGACATTCAGTCTTCAATCTGGATAGGTGCTGGACGGAGGATAATGATGGCATGCCTGAACCATTTCCTCCTGTCACAGCATAACTTGAGTTTTAACTGATTGACTTTCTGTGTTGCTTGTTTTTCATTTGAATGTGTAGAGACCGCATTAGGTTGTTGTGCTAACCTGATGGTTCAGCCCAACAGAAGCACTGATGGGCAGAGGGAGGCCACACGGCTAAAATCGTTTTTCCCCGTCAGTTTTTGCCAGCACGATTGCTGGGCTGGGGAGGAGAGTGTAAAACGATTTGAGCCGTAGGTGAAGTTTTACACCCACCCATCCCATCCCTGTGTTTTCCAGGTTCTAGGTCACCATGTCACCACCTTTGTTTTTTCCTCTTCAACGGTGTCGTCCAGCTAGGGAGGGGAGTGTTTGGTTTCCGTCATGCCCTGCGCCCCCCGGCCCCCCCTGTGGGGCCTGATCCCCGGTTATGGGGACACATAGTCCTCCTTGTGCTGACCCCCGTCATCCCTTTGTGTAGGCTATAATAGGCCCACACTATAGGAGTTGATAGAGGATATCATTAGCCTTCATCCCCCCTTAACCTTTCCTTTCATGGTACTTTTGACTTGAGCCTGCAGTAGGGATATCAGGGAACTCGGCGTGTTTTTCTGCCGCTTTTGTATCAGTCATTAGGGAATCCGTTGCCCTGTTGATAGCTATGCGAATTTGCCTTAAATTGGCATAGGTACAGAAGTTAAATATTGGCAGCGGCCTGGTGGAGAACCGGCGTCGCGCCAATTCGCGGGCGAACTGCCAGTTGGGGTCTGGCGACCCAAATTGCGAGACCATGAACTGACCTTTACGGCAACTTCATCCTGTTGACCTGAATTAATTCTGACTGCAGGGTTGTAATAGTCAATCCTTAGTTTATGATAGGGAATCAAAAGTTCAGGTTCCGGTGCCACTATTTTCAAAAACCCCTTAACGTCATGGTGCCCAGCCATGTAAAGTATAGGGATAGCTCAGGCATCGTTGCCGGCAGCTTACGGTGCCTTTTTGTTTTACCCCCGATTGTTAGATTAGGCATGGCATGCACATCTTATGCATTTCATGTGCTCACTTCTGCCTAATCGTAAACTGAGATTTTCCATCCATTTCTCTTGAGGTGAGATGCAATGGAATGGCATGACTCTCCTCTACAATGGTATGTTATTTGTTTCTGTGAGTTGCAAGTCAGTTCCGAGATATGGCTAAATTATTAGGATTGTACTGAGTTTTGGTTGTGGTTTGGAGACCATGGTGAGTTCCAAGGTCAAGTGGATTTCATTGACTCCAGGGTGAAGCCAACATTGGGAAACATTTTGGTTTGCCTTCCCTTCCCTTTGCAATCACAAGTTATTGTTGTGGTGGGTCACCACACTCCATGGTGGGACCCACTTTCATGCATAAATAGTGCATTTCCGTTGTGTTCATGTTGCCAATTTTTGTAGTCAGTGTTTTGCGTCATTGTCAAGTTTCTTGATTATTTCTTTTTTGACGTCCTAACGACGACTGTCTAGTTTTATAATCACCTTAATTCGAGCTCGTTTGAGCCAATGGGGATTTTTGGCGTGCATTTTTGTTTCGAGATTTTGAGCACTTTGTTTTCATGTGCTCAAAGTTCGCCACTATATCTCCAAGATATGGTGCGACGGAAAATAAGTAAGAGCTCATTTTGTTTGTACTTGGTGAGTACAAACAATATATGTTCGAGTTTTGGTTGCGTTTCGACGCTTTCAACATCTTTTAGCTCGAAGTTTTAAACTTTTTTGAGCTCGTTTTGGCATAGTCATTTTATGCCAAAAATCACTCATTTTTGGCCTGTCATGGGCCTATTTTTCGAGCTCGGATCTCCAAACTCGCGTCAGATTCCAGTCTAATGTTTGTTTGTGCGTGGTGTGGCATGTGTCTACTTTTGTTAATGTACTTTCTTTGGCCCTGATTCATTGTACATAGGGCCACACATGAATTTTAGTGATTGTGTCTTGAATTTTATATTTTTCAGGTAGGTAGGTAGGTATCTTCGGGAGCTCGGGATGCCTGCTTTGACGGTGCAGGAAGAAGGTCTTACCATGGGGACGTCCTGTCCCTCCCACTGCCCTATGTTAGGTGCCTCTTGAGCCGCTCCCGCATGTGCTTGGGAAGGCATTGTCGCGGCCACCCGGTCCATGTGTCCCAGGTGGGAGGGTGTCCCCACATGTGTCCATGAGTAGGGCCACATGCCCCCTCCTTCGGGCGGCAGCTCTGGGGGCTACCCAGCCGTGTGGAGTATCTCTCACCACAAGGGGTATTGCTCCCGCTTGTCTACGGTACGACCGCCTCACCCTTGTGGCTTGAGTTGCGGGGCCACTCTGCCTGGCAGGCGACCCCCTCCTGGACTGTGTACCGGCTCGCCTGTCACCGGTCGCATCCATGGCTCCGGGTGACGTTTGCCATGGTCCTCGATGCAGCCTGGCCGGGCTCGGACCAGCAGCCTTGGAGTACCGCTCCTGCCACTGGCCCGGTGGGTCGTCTGGGTCGCCCCAGTGTGTCCGACCCATGGGGTGTTGGTTCTTTCCTGTCCCCCGGCCGCCCTACGTGTGTGCGGTGTCCTGGGCCTCCCGGCTCCTGTTCACCGGTGTGCGCGCTCGGTGTGTTGTGTTGGGTGTGCGCTGTCCTGGGCCTCCCGGCTCCTGTTCACCGGTGTGCCCGCTCGGTGTGTTGTGTTGCGTGTGCGGTGTCCTGGGCCTCCCGGTTCCTGTTCACCGTCGTGCCCGCTCGGTGTGTTGTGTTGCGCGTGCGGTGTCCTGGGCCTGCCGGCTCCTGTTCACCGGTGCGCTCGCTCGGTGTGTTGTCTTGCGTGTGCGGTGTCCTGGGCCTCCCGGCTCCTGTTCACCGGTGTGCCCCCTCGGTGTGTTGTGTTGCGTGTGCGGTGTCCTGGGCCTCCCGGCTCCTGTTCACCGGTGTGCCCGCTCGGCGTGTTGTGTTGGGTGTGCGGCGTCCTGGGCCTCCCGGCTCCTGTTCACCGGTGTGCCCGCTCGGTGTGTTGTGTTGCGTGTGCGGTGTCCTGGGCCTCCCGGCTCCTGTTCACCGGTGTGCCAGCTCGGTGTGTTGTGTTGCGTGTGCGGTGTCCTGGGCCTCCCGGCTCCTGTTCACCGCTGTGCCTGCTCGGTGTGTTGCGTTGTGTGTGCGATGTCCTGGGCCTCCCGGCTCCTGTTCACCGGTGTGCCCGCTCGCTGTGTTGTGTTGTGTGCGCGATGTCCTGGGCCTCCTTGCTCCTGTTCTCCGGTGTGCCCGCTCGGTGTGTTGTGTTGGGTGTGCGGTGTCCTGGGCCTCGTGGCTCCTGTTCCCCGGTGTGCCCGCTCGGTGTGTTGTTTCGCGTGTGCGGCGTCCTGGGCCACCTGCCTCCTGTTCTCCGGTGTGCCTGCTCGGTGTGTTGTGTTGCGTGTGCGGTGTCCTGGGCCTCCCGGCTCCTGTTCACCGGTGTGCCTGCTCGGTGTGTTGTGTTGCGTGTGCGGTGTCCTGGGCCTTCTGGCGCCTGTTCACCGGTGTGCCCGCTCGGTGTGTTGTTTTGTGTGGGCGGTGTCCTGGACCAACTGGCTCCTGTTCACCGGTGTGCCCGCTCGGTGTGTTGTGTTGGGTGTGCGGTGTCCATGGCTTCCCGGCTCCTGTTCTCCGGTGTGCCCGCTCGGTGTGTTGTGTTGCGTGTGCGGTGTCGTAGGCCTCCGCGCTCCTGTTCACCGGTGTGCCCGCTCGGTGTGTTGTGTTGCGCGTGCGGTGTCTTGGGCCTTCCGGCTCCTGTTCACCTGTGTGCCCGCTCGGTGTGTTGTGTTGCGTGTGCGGTGTCTTGGGCCACCTGGCTCCTGTTCACCGGTGTGCCCGCTCGGTGTGTTGTGTTGCGTGTGCGGTGTCCTGGGCCTCCCGGCTCCTGTTCACCGGTGCATCCGCTCGGTGTGTTGTGTTGCGTGTGCGGTGTCCAGGGCCTCCCGGCTCCTGTTCACCGGTGTGCCCGCTCGGTGTGTTGTGTTGCGTGTGCGGTGTCCTGGTCCTCCCGGCTCCTGTTCACCGGTGTGCCCGCTCGATGTGTTGTGTTGCGTGTGCGGTGTCCTGGGCCTCCCGGCTCCTGTTCACCGGTGTGCCCGCTCGGTGTGTTGTTTCGCGTGTGCGGTGTCCTGGGCCTCCCGGCTCCTGTTCACCGGTGTGCCTGCTCGGTGTGTTGTGTTGCGTGTGCGGTGTCCTGGGCCTCCCGGCTCCTGTTCACCGGTGCGCCCTCTCGGTGTGTTGTGTTGTGTGTACGGTGTCCTGGGCATCCCGGCTCCTGTTCACCGGTGTGCCCGCTCGGTGTGTTGTGTTGCGTGTGCCGTGTCCTGGGCCTCCCGGCTCCTGTTCACCAGTGCGCCCGCTCGCTGTGTTGTGTTGCGTGTGCGGTGTCCTGGGCCTCCCGGCTCCTGTTCTCCGGTGTGCCTGCTCGGTGTGTTGTGTTGCGTGTGTGGTGTCCTGGGCCTCCCGGCTCCTGTTCACCGGTGTGCCCGCTCGGTGTGTTGTGTTGCGTGTGCGGTGTCCTGGGCCTCCCGGCTCCTGTTCACCGGTGTGCCCGCTCGGTGTGTTGTGTTGCGTGTGCAGTGTCCTAGGCCTCCCGGCTCTTGTTCACCGGAGCGCCCGCTCGGTGTGTTGTGTTGCGTGTGGTGTCCTGGGCCTCCTGGCTCCTGTTCACCGGTGTGCCCGCTCGGTGTGTTGTCTTGCGTGTGCGGTGTCCTGGGCCTCCCGGCTCCTGTTCACCGGTGTGCCCGCTCGGTGTGTTGTGTTGCTGTGCGGGGCGTCGCTGCGGGGCGCTCACTCGTCCATCCGGACGGCGGCTATCGTAGCCGGCAGGGGCTGGGTACCCTCCGGCGCACACACGTCCATCCGGACGGCGGCTGTTCGTAGCCGGCAGGGGCTGGGTACCCTCCGGGCGCGCACTCGTCCATCCGGACGGCGGCTGTTCGTAGCCGGCAGGGGCTGGGTACCCTCCGGGCGCGCACTCGTCCATCCGGACGGCGGCTGGCGTGCGTGTGCTTGCTCTTTGTGGCCGGGTCGGGCGGGCCGGCCTCGCGGGCGCGTTGTGGTGCGCCTCACCTTTTCCTTTGGCCGCCTTGTCTTTCTGCTTTGCTTGGCCCCCTCCGGGCTGGGGTTGCCCCCCTCTCTCTCGCTGCCCTTGCCGTTCCTCGTTGCCTTGGCGCTGTGCTTTGGTTGTTTTTCTCGGCCTCCGGCTGCCTGGCTCCCTGTGCGCTCGCGCCTCGTTTGTGTCTCCCGCTTGGCCGTTGGCTTTCCTTTGGTGGTTTCTCCCCCTCCCCCCTCCCTTTTTGTGTCTCGCGCTTTTCGTCGATCCTGCTTGGTTCCTTGGTGTTTTTTTTTTTTTTTTTCTCCCCCTTGTCCCCATCTGCGCCCCCGTTGTCTCCGGCTTTCTCTGGTTTCCGGCCCCGGGTGCCCTTGGCCTCGGCGCTGTGCGTTGTTTGCTTTGTTGGCCTTCCGCCTCTCGGCTCCCCGTGCGCTTGTCCCTCTTTCGTGCTTTCCGCCTGGTTGGTGGTTGCTCCCCGGTGGTTGCTGCCCCCCCCCCCCTTTACGTCTCGCGGTTTTCGTCGCTGCCGCTCGGTGCTGTGTGCCGTGTGCTGTGTTGTGCTGTGCGTCCCTGGCTGCGGTGCTGCGCCGCGCTGCTGCGCGTTGTGTCCTCCGGTGTTGTGCTGTCCTGTGCTGTGTTGTGCTCGTTGGGTGCCGCTGCTCGTTGCGCCGTGCCCTCTTGCGCTGCCCGTTGCCCTGGGGCCCTGTGCTCTGCGGCGCTGTGTTTTGTGGTGTTCCCCCGTGCTGTGTGGCGCGGTGGTGCGTGCTGTTGTTCGCCGCTTTGCTTTGTGCTGTGTGTGTCCCGGGGTGCTGTGCTGTGCGTTCCCTGTCCTCTCCGCTCTGTGCGGTGCTGTGCTTCGCTGTGCTGGTGCGCTCGCGTTGTGGTGTTCGTGCCGTGCGTGCTGTTGCTGGCGCCTGGTGCTGTGGTGTGCCGTGGTGCGGTGCTGGGTCTGGTGGCCTGTGGTTGTCTGCTGGTGGCGTGTTTCGGTGTCGGCGTCCCTGTCTGGCCGCGTGGTCTGTTTCCCTGTGGTTGGTGTGGTTTGTTGTGGTGCCCTGCTTTCCTGTGTCGTGTTCTGTGGTGCTGTGCTGTCGCGTGGTGTTGTGCTGTTGTGCTCTGCTGCCGTGTTGCGGTGCTGTTGGGGCTTGCTCTGCCCTCCTGTGGGCTGTCGTGCTGTGCTGTGTTGTGCTGTTGGTTGCCTGTGCTGTTTTTTGCCCGGTGGTGGTGTCCGCGTGCTGTGGTGCTCTTTTCCTCGTGCTGTGCGTTCCCTGTCTTCTCCGCTCTGTGCGCTGCGGTGCCTTGTTGTGCTGGCTGTGGTGCACTGCTTCCCTGTGTCGTGTGCTGTGGCACTGTGCGGTCGTGTGGTGCTGTGCTGTCGTGCTCTGCTGTCGTTTTGCGGTGCTGTTTGTGTTTGCTTTGCCCTCCTGCGGCCTGTCGTGCGGCGCCAGTGTCGTCTGCGCTGTTGTTGGTGCCTCGTGCTGTGGCGTGTCCCTGTGCGTTGTGGTGTCTCCCTGGGCGTTCTGCGGTGTGGTGGTGCTGCTCTGGTGTGTCGTGGTGTCTTGCTGTGCTGTGCGTTGTCCTGTGGTGTCCTGCGCCCTGTGCCGTGTCCTGCGGTGCCGTGCTGCCCTGCGGTGCTGTGCTGGTTGGCTGTGCTGTGCGGATGTCTGCGCTGCTGGTGTTTGTTTTTCCTTTTGTCCTCTTTTCCTTTGCTAAAAATCCCTGCCGTTTTTCCGTGCCTTTGAAAACTTTATTTTTTTTTCCCTCTTTTTTTTGGCTTTTGATAAAAAAAATAAAATTATACACGACCCAACACACTCGCGTGCAGCAAGACCATGTTCGCTGCTGTGCCTTACGTGCTACCCGTCGTTCTTGATGTTCTCGGCCTTGTTCTTGTGCGTGGCGTCGTGGAGCGTGTTGGTGTCCATTGCTAAGGGTTAACCGCATTCCCCCAGGGCCGCCGCCTGAGCTGCAGGGCAAGGGGAGTGATGGGCACGAGGGTGGGGAGGGAGGTGCATGGAGAAGAAGAAGAAAAAGGCGGCAGGGCGCGACATGAGGGGTCGTGGCGAGTTATGAAATTTTTTTTTCGAGTTTTACGCGCTGCTCGCGACGCGTTTTTCTTTGCACCTATAGCGAGTTAGACGACGGCAAGGACGGCGTTGGGGTCCTACGAGCGTTACGGTGCTTACGGCGTTAACTATTCACCTATTTGACGTCGAAAAAGTTTTCGTCGCGTTTTTACGCGTTTCGCAGCGCGCTTTTTGGCCTAAGCGTTTTTTATGCTAATTAGCTTTATTTTCAGCTATTCAGAAAATTTTTTCGTCGTATTTTACCTATCTTTTTATTTCGTTCTGGGACAGGGCCCCAGCGCGCGCGACACTCATTCCGCACCACATGCCCTCAAAGTTCGCCACTATATCTCCAAGATATGGTGCGACGGAAAATAAGTAAGAGCTCATTTTGTTCGTACTTGGTGAGTACAAACAATATATGTTCGAGTTTTGGTTGCGTTTCGACGCTTTCAACATCTTTTAGCTCGTAGTTTTCAACTTTTTTGAGCTCGTTTTGGCATAGTCATTTTATGCCAAAAATCACTCATTTTTGGCCTGTCATGGGCCTACTTTTCGAGCTTGGATCTCCAAACTCGCGTCGGATTCCAGTCTAATGTTTGTTTGTGCGTGGTGTGGCATGTGTCTACATTTGTTAATGCACTTTCTATGGCCCTGATTCATTGTACATAGGGCCACGCATGAATTTTAGTGATTGTGTCTTGAATTATATATTTTTCATGTGTTCACTTGTGGTGACAATGGAGATCCACTATCATTGAGTTTTTGTCAATTGTTTGATCATTCCTGGTGTCCATGTTCCCTACTATCCATATATGGTCACCATAGGTTGTGGCCCATTTTTGTCTTTACGCTACGACTAATTTTCTATGTGCCATTTTGGCCTATTTCTGCTTATAGTAAATTTGATCATGAGCACATTGCCCAAATTTACTCAGTCCATGTGTTGACTTTTGAATTCATATCTTCATGTACATGTTGAGTTCGAAGCCAGGTGATGATTCCAATGAAAGAGCATACTTTCCACTCTACGTGCATGCTTTTACTTGGTTGTAACTCACTTTGGGCTTACCACAGCATTGCAATCTCTAAAACCTTTTGGAGATGTCAAATTTTGTTTGTTCACTTCATTCACTTGGTTCATTTGGTTCTTTGGGCCAAATCTCCATGTTCTTTGACCCTAGACCTCCCCAATGGTTCTACCTTGGGCATTTGAACTTGTTTTGGTATGTTCTATTACTTACACTATCCATTGGAACCAAGTCTGCCAAGTGTATAGGATAGTGGTTTTACATGGTCCCTTGGGGTCTTTCCCTATGTTTCAATGGTGCTCTCTACTTTGTATCGAGCATTTGTTGGAAGGTTACTGGTACGCAAGTCCACTGTTTTTAATTTTTCCTGGAATTTTGTTGAAAATTCCAAATTTCATGAGTTCACTTCTGGGCCATGGGAAGGTTAGGCCATCTTTCGCTTTGGGCCAATACTTTACCCATAGTCTCTCATCAGTGTCGATTCCTCATATTTGAGGAGTTTGGGTTATGGCCTACCATTATGGGATCTTACCAAACCCATATGTCACCTCAATTTGAACTTCAAATCTGACAAAAAAAAGGAAAACGACGCAGAAAACAACAAAAAGAATAGAAAAAACGGTTTTTCCGACCTCAGAAACCCCCCCACGATTTTTGCGCCACTGTTTGGCGAGGTTGGCAAAAAGTGCACTGCACACAGCAACACGACAGGAACAAAGGGAGAAAATGAGTGAGCCAGCTTGTGTGCTCGCTGCAACACAATAGCAAAGTGCCCGCAATTAGGGAACTAGGGCTTGAGTGCACGCCCCAACAACACAAAAAGTGCGCACAAGGGGAAGGGAAGGCACCACACGCTTCCTCTTGGGCGTCGCCCAAAAACAACGAGTCCACGACACAAAGAATGAATGGCATGTGTCATGAATGCATTAAGACAAGCTTACTCTTGGGCGTCGCTAAGAACAAAGAGTCCGTGACATAAAGAATAAGTAGCATGTCATGAATGCATTAAGCAAACACGCCTACTCTTGGGCGTTGCAAAATACAAAGAGTCCACAAACCAACGAGTAAATAGTATATGCCGCCATGCATGCATTAAGACACGCTTACTCTTGGGCGTCGCCAAAAACAAAGAGTCCATGACAGAAAAAAAAAGTAGCATGTGTCACGAATGCATTACGCAAACACGCCTACTCTTGGGCGTCGCAAAATACAAAGAGCCCACAAACCAACGAGTAAATACCACCCCCACCACTACCACTGCCCACCGCCCTACCCCACCGGGCCACAACCCCCCGTACACGAACAGCACCAGCGGACGGGATGGCAGCCACCGAGCGCCCCACCCGCATACCCCACCTACCGCCAGGAGCCACCCCCCCCGTACCAGCCACCACCCCCGTACCACCCGTACCCCCGCGGCCACCATCCGATGGCCGAAGGGGCCCCATGGACGACGGGGGACCTCCCCCCCCTGGCGGCACCGCGCGAGGCCCCGTACCCCCCCGGCCACCATCCGATGGCCGAAGGGGCCCCATGGACGACGGGGGACCTCCCCCCCCCAGCGGCACCGCGCGAGGCCCCCCAGGGGCCGCCGACGCTTCCGGACTGGCCCGACTCGAGCGACGGGGGCCGGTCCCGCAAACGGCGGCGCTCCCGCTCCCCCCCCCCGCACGGCACACTCGCCCACGGCGCCCACACTCCCACCGCGCCTCAACCACCCACTCGCGCCGCTCCCGCTCCCCGAGGTACCACCACGACCCCCAGGGACCCCGCTCCCGTCGCTCCCGCTCCCCCGGGCACCACCACGAGCGCCACCGCCGCCCCATGTCCCCCTCCCCCTCCCCCCACCGGCCACCCAGCCCCCGCCACCACCACTCCCGCTCCCCCCGACGCAGCCAGGCACGCCACTGCCGCCCCACGTCCACCTCCCTCTCCCCCCACACGCCCCGCCGGGCTCCCCGTTCCCCCCGCCACCCGTACCCATCCACCACCCCCAGCCCCCGCCACCACCACTCCCGCTCCCCCGGACGCCACCGAGCGCGCCACCACCGCCCCATGTCCACCTCCCCCTCTTGCTCCCCCCTCCGCCCGTACCCGTCCTCCACCCCCACCCCCCGCCGCCGCCGCTCCCGCTCCCCCAGGCACCGCCACCCCCGCCACCACCGCAGGTCCACGTCTTCCCCCCGCCGCTCCAGGACCCCGGGCACGGACCCCTCCCCCCCCCCGGGCCCCCGCCTACCTCGCCTGGTGGTCTCCCCCCGCTCTGCAGGAGCTCCGCCGCTGGGTGAAATGGGCCGGGGGAGCGGGAAGGCACGAAGGGGTGCACATGGTGCATACCTTCGAGGAGGTGCGCACCCGCACCCCCGCAAACCCCAACGAGGCCGCCCCGGAGGCCATCATGCCGCAAGCGGCATGGGAGGCCCTCCTCCGCGATGCGGTCCAGGGCCTCCGCCCCCCCTACACCCCCCAAGCCCTCCGCCAGTGGCTCCAGGCCACCCACCCCCAAGCCTGGGCCACCGGCGCCCCCTCCCCACCCCGCCCCTCCCGCCACCACCACACCAGGAAGGGGCAGGACAAGGGCAAGGGAAGGGCAAGGGGCACCAAGGAGCACACAGGCAAGAGGGCACGGAAGGGCCCCAAGTGAGGGCAGGCACACGCAGGGACAGGGCGCCGGAAGCGACACCACATGGGGGCAGGAAGCCACCCAAGAACCAGGAAGGAGCGGGAACGGGGACCAAGACACGGAGGAAAAGGGCACCACAGCAGGCACCACGACCCACACCCAGGAAGGGCACACCACGACGGGGAGACCAGCGCCGCCCCAGCCCCACCAAACACCCCAACACACACCACCGAAGCAAACATCAGACGCCATACGGATCACACCAGCGCACGCCCACCGGCCACCGGAAACCACACGGAGAACGGAGGGCACACCTACACGGGGAGAACAGGCCACACCCACAGAGGAAGCCGCAGGGAACGCCGCCGCAGGGCGCACCACCACGCCCTCACTGCCAGGCGACGACCCCGACCACCACAAAGGCCACCTCACAGGCACCGGAAGAGGACGAAAGCACGGCCGCGGCACCCACGACTACGGACCGAAACCCCCAGAGGACACGGGACCAAGGCACAGGCCCCCAGGGAGGGCAACCCCACGGACCATCACGCGACCACACCATGGGCTATAAGGGCCGGGCTGCGTTACCGTCGCGGCTTGACGCAGAGTATTGCTATGCACTTGGATTGACGGCCGGGGGCTTGATCTCGGCTGGTCTCACGTCCGTGAGGGCGTCCGTCACCAACCTGTTGCGTCCAGTCGAGGAATGGCACTGCGGCGGCACGCCGATCCCGTCCATGATGAATTTCGAGCGCCGCAAGGGGAAGTGAAAGGCTGTGATCGATCGCGAAGGCCTTGGTGCTGCTGGACGGTGCCCCCATCAAGGCCATCTCCGAGCGCCGTGAAGACTGGAAGTGCCAAGATTACTACCGGTGCCCCGGACCCCTGCAGTTCAGCACCGGAGATATGGACATCCCCCTGACCCTGAAGTATGAGCTCATCCCTGCCAGCGGCACCGACCCGGACCCTCATGTCCCTGCCAGCGCAGCCAAGCTGCAGTGCAAGACTTTCGCCACTCAAATAGCGTTCGGAAGCCACCTCCACCGTCCGACTCCTGATTTCTGTTTGTCTGCCTTGGAGAAGGAACGCCTTTCCTACACCCCGAGTACGCCTGCCTGTCTGCGAGGCCCGGTGAAGATTGAGTCCATGGGTGAGAGTCAGCGTGCACACCCCAAGGACACCGTGATCATTCAGCAGAATTTCCCGAAGACCTACCCGACCCACACAGGCCAGGCTGACCTCCACTGACCCACCGCGGCACCACGCGAGACCACGGCACACCGCACCACAGCGCGCCACAGAGCAACGCACCACAGCACGACGCGACGCGACGCGGCACAGAGCGGCACAGCACGACACAACTGACCCTAACCTGAGGGACTAACCGAAGCCAGCCACCGCACACCCTGGAAGGCGCCGCGCCACCACGCCACACACCAGCACCGCAGGCCACACACGGGGCCACAGCGCGCGAGGCGACAACGGTGACGGACCACCCAGAAGATTACAGCCGGCACCGCAGAGGGGTAAGGACACGAACAACCCCAGCCCCCTAACCCAAAACCACAAGCAGCCGCCTGGCGCAGCCGCCCAGCCGGCAGAGCCAGGACCTAACCCAGCAAGAAGAGGCGCCGAGCCCACCATGTACAAAGCCCACCCGACCCATGGGGCCGGAACGTGGCCACACAGAACGCAACTGAAGACAGCAGCCCGGAAGACAACACTGAATGCAGGCCAGTGCGTGCGCCAGCCCAGGGAAGGCAGAGGGAGGAACAGGCCAGCCCCCCCCCCCAAAAGAAAAAAAAATAAAAGGGAGGGGGGAAGGGGAAAAGGCACGAAAACAGCCCACAGCCGCCAAACCGCCCGCCAACACCACCACAGGCGGCCAAGCCCCCCCCCCAGAAGGCAACGAAAAAAAAAAAAAAAAGGGACCCCCACAGAGGCACAGGGGGACCACCCACCCAAAACCGGCAACACCAAGCCAGTAACAGCGGACCACGGGGAAAAGGGACACGAAAAAAAAAAAAAGAGAGAGCCACCAGCCCAGCCCGAAAGAAAGGGGATGGAGGGACAGGGACCACAAAGCCGGAAAAAAAAAAAAAAAAAGAAAAGAAAAAACCAAAGCGCAAAAAAAAAAAAAAACACACCCCGACAACCCAGCCAAGAAGGGCTGGGCACAGACGACACCGGGGCCCAGCACACACGCCCACACCGCGCGCCGGAACCGGAAACGGCGGGGGGCAAGCGGGGCGCCCACGAAACCACACACGTCCCAAAAGCAGGCCGAATACGAAGCCCAACCACGAACACCACAAACAGCCGACACTAGAGGGACAACACCACAAACCGTGCCCAAACACACCCACCCAAGACCCCAGCCAGGACTGGCGGGGTTAACAAAACCCGCACCCAACCGCCAACCGGACCCAAACACAAACGCCACACAACAGTAGGAAACCCAGTGCCCACAGCCCGGGCACTGAGGCAGCCCGTGCCATGCAGGTGACCCGGCCAAACGAGATCCGGAGCCCGGGGGTAAGGCTGCATCCTAAGGCCTGCGCTGCTTTGGGACTCGAGGCGGAGCGTGCGACACCCAAGCGCCTCGGAACCCTAGTACCAAGAACGTGCATGCACGCCTTGGGAACGGGATACGCCAGGAAGTCCGGTGAACCCCTAGGGTTCCGCCCAAAGGAGGGGACGTGCGCAAGCACGGGGGCACACCCTCCCGGCGCGACAAGCATGTCACGCTGGCGGCGATCAGCCCTCCCGGCGTAGCCCGGGGCCGCTTTGTTGGGGGCCAACAGTCAGGTCTAGCGGGAAGTAAGCCGCCTCCCCTCTTCACGCGCGAAGCCTCTTCCTGTTCGTCAGAGGGGGAACGCCAGGGGGAACCATGGGGCGCCTCTCCACGACCGAGTGCACCTACCTACCTACCTACCTTGGGCATTTGAACTTGTTTTGGTATGTTCTATTACTTACACTATCCATTGGAACCAAGTCTGCCAAGTGTATAGGATAGTGGTTTTACATGGTCCCTTGGGGTCTTTCCCTATGTTTCAATGGTGCTCTCTACTTTGTATCGAGCATTTGTTGGAAGGTTACTGGTACGCAAGTCCACTGTTTTTAATTTTTCCTGGAATTTTGTTGAAAATTCCAAATTTCATGAGTTCACTTCTGGGCCATGGGAAGGTTAGGCCATCTTCTCGCTTTGGGCCAATACTTTACCCATAGTCTCTCATCAGTGTCGATTCCTCATATTTGAGGAGTTTGGGTTATGGCCTACCATTATGGGATCTTACCAAACCCATATGTCACCTCAATTTGAACTTCAAATCTGACAAAAAAAAGGAAAACGACGCAGAAAACAACAAAAAGAATAGAAAAAAGGGTTTTTCCGACCTCAGAAACCCCCCCACGATTTTTGCGCCACTGTTTGGCGAGGTTGGCAAAAAGTGCACCGCACACAGCAACACGACAGGAACAAAGGAGAAAATGAGTGAGCCAGCTTGTGTGCTCGCTCCAACACAATAGCAAAGTGCCCGCAATTAGGGAACTAGGGCTTGAGTGCACGCCCCAACAACACAAAAAGTGCGCACAAGGGGAAGGGAAGGCACCACACGCTTCCTCTTGGGCGTCGCCAAAAACAACGAGTCCACGACACAAAGAATGAATGGCATGTGTCATGAATGCATTAAGACAAGCTTACTCTTGGGCGTCGCTAAGAACAAAGAGTCCGTGACATAAAGAATAAGTAGCATGTCATGAATGCATTAAGCAAACACGCCTACTCTTGGGCGTTGCAAAATACAAAGAGTCCACCAACCAACGAGTAAATAGTATATGCCGCCATGCATGCATTAAGACAGGCTTACTCCTGGGCGTCGCCAAAAACAAAGAGTCCATGACAGAAAAAATAAGTAGCATGTGTCACGAATGCATTAAGCAAACACGCCTACTCTTGGGCGTCGCAAAATACAAAGAGTCCACAAACCAACGAGTAAATAGCATATGCGGCCAGGCATGCATTCAGACACGCTTCCTCTTGGGCGTCGCTAAAAACAAAGAGTCCATGACATAACGAATAAGTAGCATGTCATGAATGCATTAAGCAAACACGCCTACTCTTGGGCGTCGCAAAAAACAAAGAGTCCACCAACCAACGAGTAAATAGTATATGCCGCCATGCATGCATTAAGACACGCTTACTCTTGGGCGTCGCCAAAACCAAAGAGTCCATGACAGAAAGAATAAGTAGCATGTGTCATGAATACGTTAAGCAAACACGCCTACTCTTGGGCGTCGCAAAATACAAAGAGTCCACAACGCAGGGACCAAATGTCATGGATGCACACATGAGCCCAAGAGGAGTACACCGACAGCGCCTACTCTTGGGCGCGACGAAACATGCGACGAGGACGGTATGGCACACGTGAGCACACACCCAGACCCACACCACTCACATCACACACCACACCGAGCATGCACGCCAGTGAACAGGAGCCACGTGGCCCAGGACACCGCACACAACGCACAACACACAGAACAAGCACACATCATACCGGTGAACAGGAGCCACGAGGCCCAGGACACCGCACACGCAACACAACACACGCCACGCGGGCACACCGGTGAACGGGAGCCAAGTGGCCGAGGACACCGCACACACCACACAACACAGGCACACCGGGGAACAGGAGCCAAGAGGCCCAGGACACCAAACACAAAACACCGAGCACCGAGCACGCACACCGGTGAACAGGAGCCAAGTGGCCTAGGACACCGCACACACCGCACAACACACCGCAAAAGCACACCGGTGAACAGGAGCTAAGAGGCCCAAGACACCACGCCCTAAACACCCCACACAGAGCGTGCACACCGGTGAACAGGAGCCACGAGGCCCAGGACACCGTGCACACCACACAACACACCACACAAGCACACCGGTGAACAGGAGCCAAGAGGCCCAGGACACCAAATACAAAACACCGCACACCGAGCGCGCACACCGGTGAACAGGAGCCAAGAGGCCCAGGACACCGCACACACCGCACAACAAACCACAAAAGCACACCGGTGCACAGGAGCCAAGAGGCACAGGACACCACGCACAAAACACCGCACACCGAGCATGCACACCGGTGAACAGGAGCCACGAGGCCCAGGACACCGTGCACACCACACAACGCACCACAGACGCACCCCGGTGAACAGGAGCCAGGTGGCCCAGGACGCCGCACACACCACACAACACACCACACAAACACACCGGTGAACAGGAGCCAAGAGACCCAGGACACCAAGCACACACAACATCACACACCGGGCGTGCGCACTGTTGAACCGGGGGCGGGAGGCCCAGAACACCACACATGCAACACCGCAAACTGAACACCACACACACCGCAACACACCGCATCACACAGACCGAACACACCGGAGGGCACGAACCAAGTGTCCGAGGACACCACACACGCCACACAACACACACCACACGAGCACACCAGAAAGCAGGAGCCAAAAAGCCCAGGAGACCACGCACACGACACCGCACACAAAGCGTGCACGCTGGAGAACAGGAGCCACGTGGCCCACAACACGGCACAAACAACACAACACAACGAGCACACACACCGGAGAACAGGAACCAAGAGGCCCAGAGCGCCGCACCCACAACACGGCACACACAGCGTGCACACCGGTGAACCGGAGCCAAGAGGCCCAGGGCACCGTGCACACGACACAGCACACCAAGGCAGGCACACCGGTGAACAGGAGCCAAGCGGCCCAGGACACGGCACACGGAACACCACACGCAGAGCGTCCACACCGGTGAAAAAGAGCCAGGTGGCCCAGGACGCTACACACACAACACCGCGCGCAGAGCGTGCACACCGGTGAACAGGAGCCAAGAGCCCCAGGACACCATGCACACGGCGCAGCACACCAAGGCATGCACACCGGTGAACAGGAGCCAAGTGGCCCAGGAAGCCGCACACACAACACCACACACAGAGCGTGCGCACCGGTGAACAGGAGCCAACTTGCCCAGGACACCGTACATGCGGCGCGGCGCACCACACGAGCAACCCACCCCCCCACAACGAACCCAACCCACGCCGCCCTGCAGGAAAGAAACACCATGTCAGACCGCCAAGACCAGCCATCTAGCCAAGGCCAACCCAGCGGGTAGGAAGAGGGTAGGCAGGCAGGGAGGGCCGACGAAAAGGGACAGAGGGGCAAGGGGGGGAAGGCGAGGGGAGAGGAGCCCAGACCCCCCCCCCCCACGTACACACACCCCAGTGCCGCGCACTGGGCCACAGCCGGGCGCCTACAGGGCCCGCCATGGAGCCATATGGGCCCGCCAGAGAGAGGGTGTGTCCCCGCGCCTGCGCAACAGCACGCCCGGGCAAGGAGCGCGCGCCACACGCAGGCCAGGCAGGGCACACACGCAGCACCGCACGCCAGCACGCACCATGGCACAAAGCACGACACCACCACGGCAAACACCCACGCCCGACGACGAGCAAGCCGCCAAGAACAAGTCCAAGCCCTGCAGTCCCCACAGCGCAACAGCCGCCGTCCGGATGGACGTGTGTGCGCCCGGCAGTGTGCCCATCCCCTGCTGGCTACGAAACAGCCGCCGTCCGGACGGACGTGTGTGCGCCCGGCAGTGAACCCAGCCCCTGCCGGCTACGAAACAACCGCCGTCCAGATGGACGTGTGTGCACCCGGCAGTGAACCCAGCCCCTGCCGGCTACGAAACAGCCGCCGTCCGGATGGACGTGTGGGCACCCGGCAGTGAACCCAGCCCCTGCCGGCTACGAAAAAGCCGCCGTCCGGATGGACATGTGTGCGCCCGGCAGTGAACCCAACCCCTGCGGACTACGGAACAGCCGCCGTCCGGAGGGACGCGTGAGCAGCCGGCGGGCGCGCACTGCCTGCCGGACGGGCTACCGGACCACCGGGCCCGCGCCGCCCGGAGGGGCGAGTGCTCAGCTACCGCAAACCACACGCCCCACGGTACCACACCCAGCAACACCCGCAAGGACACACCGTCCCGCCACCACAACCATAAACGCCCACCCGCCACCACACACCCTAGGCCCACCATCAGGGCCGCCCAGCGACGCCGCAACCACCAAGCAGTCCAGCCAAAACCATCACCACCACGCAGCCCATGCCGACCCGACCCCAACCGCCCGCGCCGGACACCGCACCACCGACCACACCCACAACCAACCGGCCGCGCACGTCGGAGAGCCCACCATCACGCCCGACCACACCGCGCGGACGACGCGCCCACAACCAGCACCCAACCCCAAACACCCACACCGACATCACCCACGCCGACGAGGCCCCACACCATCCACGCAGAGCACACACCAGCCACGCTCCACCAGACAACACAAACCGCCACAGGCACGGCAACAGCACACCCGCCGCCCACAGACCCCCCGCAACCCGCACCATGTGCACGTCAACACGCGCACCCGCACCGCACCACACTCACCAAGCGCCCAGCGCACCGACCCCCACCGCCACCGCCACGCACAAAGGCACCCACCCACGCGCACAGGCAGCCGCCCAACGCCGGCACCGACTCCACAGGCGGAAAGGCAGACAAACCACCGCCGTAAACACACCCGCGCCAACAAGCGCACCAAAGATACCCGGCACTGGCCACAGACACCAAGCACCACACCATCACCACACACACAGGGGAGAACCCACCATCACGCCCAACCGCACTATCGCCCTCTCCTCTCCACCAGCCTCTCACCGGCGGCTCCGCCACCCAAGGCATCACCAACAACACCCTCCCCATCGACAGCACTCACGACACCGTCGCCAGGCGCACCACCATTCACCCGGCGCCTCACCTGCAATACCTCTGCACCACCCACACCACTAATTACCAACAGCGCCGTCCCACCCTTATCGCCTGCAGCAAAGTCACCATCGACATCGCCAGCGACACCACCACCCACCACGTCACCTGAGGCACCCCCAACGCCCGTTGCGGCGCCTACAACCACCACTGGCACCACCAGCGACGTCATCAACAATTACAGCATATGGCACCCGCAGTGCCCTTACCTGTTGAATCACCTCCCTACAGCACCCTCGCCGACAACACCACCAGCACCACCACCACCCGGTGCATAGCCCACGGCCGCTACCCGTTGCATCCCATACAACACCCCGTCCATCGGCATCGCTAGCATCGCCATCGCCCGCTCACCATCGCCATCACCAACGTCACCCGGTCCATCACATGCGGCACCCTCGCCATCGACACCACCAAGGGCACCACCGCCACTTACACCACCTGCAGCTCCCCCATCACCCACCGCATTGCCGGCAACCCTCACGACGGCGCCCCTAGCCTCACCACCACCTGGACCGTCACACCACCAGCAGCGCACACCAGCCCCACCGCCGCTGGAACAACAACCCTCACAATTGACACGACCGGCAGCACCGTCACCATCGGCACCACCGGTGACTCCGCCACCCATGGCACCACCCGCAGCACCCTCCCGGCAACGCCAGCGGTACATCACCCTCACCGTCAACAACACCAGCATCACGATGCCCATTCCACCACTAGCGGCACCACTGCCACCGCCCCCAGCGCCTCCGCCCACCCCAATACCCGCGGCGCCCTCACCAGCGACGTCACCTGCAGCGCTCTCCCTCTGCAGCCCTCCCATCATCCGCACCGCGCATTCCACCGTCGGCATTACCGGTCTCACGGTCGCCTCACCCGCGCCCACATCCTCCGTCACCTACGACACCCTCCCCAACAACACCGCCAGCGGCGCCCCCAATGCATCCCCGCACCCTCGCCGTCATAAGAGTCGCCAGCGGCGCCACTACCCGTAGCATCACCCACAACACCCCCGCCATGGACACCGCTTACACGCCATTCCGCGTGACAACGCCTACAGCACCCTCAGAACCAACATCGTCAATGACACCATCATCCATCGCATCACCGGCAACACCCTCACCATCAGAAACACCCACAGCACCCTCGCCATGGGCATCACCAGCGACACCACCACCCAGTGCACTCCTCACCGTCGGCGCCACTGGCGTCCCCATCGCCCGTTGCACCACATGCAACACCCTCGCCACCGGCACCACCAGACTCGCCAACGCCCGTCATTCGCAACACCCTCCCATGCCGTCGGCATCACCAACAACACCATCACCCCATCCACCACCTGCGGCACCCTCACCATTGACATAGCCAACGCCACCATCGCCCGTTGCACCAACAGCAGCCCCCTCTCCGGCCCCCCACCACCTGTTCCCAGCGCGTCACCTACGGCACACACCAGCCTCACCGTCACCCGGTGCATCGCGTGCGTCACCCTCAACATCGGCACCACCGACGACACCACCGCCCACAGCACCCCCAGCAACACCCTACGCACGGGCAGTACCAGCGGCGCCACCAGCCGGCGCACCACCTGCAACACCCCACATCAACATCGCCATCACCCATGCAATCAGCCGCAGCGCCCTCACCATCGATGTCAACTGCAGCACCCTCACCGCCGACATCACCAGTTACGCCACCACCCATTGCACCGCCTACAGCGGGCACCGGAGCCGCAGGCCCCCCCAGCACCCGCCCCGTCACCTACGACACCATCGGCATCATAAAACCTCGTCGGCGCCCGGCGCATCGCCTGAAGCACCCACGTCAGCAACACCAACCCGTTTCGGCGCCTACAGCAGCCCCTCCGTAGGCATCACCCGCATCTCCTCCACCCATTGCATCGCCCACAGTGCCCCAGCCCAACCAACCACGCCTTCGGGGCACACATACCCGACACCCACCCCGCCCCTTCCCATGACCCACACAAACCAGCCACGCCCACACTGCCCACCACCCAATCGGCCCACGCCATGAACACACCCACACGCACGCCCGCGCCCGGCCACGCCACCCAGGCACTACCCGGGAGCCGCGACCACCCGCGCAAGCGCCACGCCACCACTGCCGCCAACCACTCGCCGTCAGCGCCCCCCGGACCGGCACCCCGGAAACCGGAAGCCACCAGGTGCCGGGGGGCCGACACACACACAGGGAACCCAGAGCGCAACAGCCACCCGACCTGCATCCCCCACGACACCCATGCCCACAGCAACACTGGCACCGGCAAGCACCCACACCCACGCCCAGCACCAAAAACGCTGCACTCCAGCCATCTCCCCCCCCCTAAGAAAAAAAAAGCAGAACGAACAAGCACAAAGAGAGGGGCAAGGGAAAGGCAGAGGAAGAAACCGTGGAGGGAGCAGAAGGCAAACACGCAGGCCCAAACACACGTGCCCCCCCCCCCCCCCCAGCAAACCCGACCCCGCATGTCCCGCACCCTCCCAAGAACCGCCAAGCCGAAGACCACCCCCAAAAGCACCACCACAACAGACCGCCATGAGGAGCCTCCGAGGACGACACACGACGCACCGCCGCCAACCACACGGACGACACCGACGCAAGCCCCACCCCCACAACCCACCGCAGCCCCCGCTGCGGCACGCCAACACACAGTGGTGCCCCCATGGATGCGGTACACCCCAAGAACCCCCTTCAGCCAGCCGACCAGGGACCACCACGGGACGCACCAAGGGGACACCGCAAAAGACCCACCCACAGTGAGGCCCCGGCACCCGCTACCAGCCGGTAGCCTACCATGGACCCACCCCAAACCCGAGCACATAGCCCCCCCCCAACGGTGAAAACGATGCACCCCAGCCACACACCGCCACTCACTACCCGCGGGCGCCGCACCGGGGCCACAACACGCCCAAGATGCCGCGACCCACCGACCCACGGACCCCGCAAACGCAGTAGCCCGCGCGTGGCCCATACACGGCGCTCCCCGCACCACTGGGCCCACTCAACGGTGGGCCGACACCCCCAAGCACCACGCGACCACACCCCCCTGGCTGCGACACTCCAGTCCCACACAGCCGCCCCAGGGGACCCCAGGCCCCAGGCGACAACGACCCCGCACGGCCCAGGTACTGAAACACGCCAGAAGGACGACCGAGAGACCGCACGGGGCTGCCCCACACCGCCAGAGGACCAGCCACGAGCGACCACCCAACCCACCACACCTGGACACGGTGCCCCCCCCCCCCCCAGCGGAAAGGCCACAACGCAACCCAGCACAACCATACCACACCGCACCCCCGTCCCCGACCCGAGGACATGAGACACCACAGCCCACCAACACAGGAACAAAGCCGCGCCACGCCGACTCCACACCCCTCCCCCCCCCACCGGCACCACCCCTGGAAACCCCGCACACCACACGCCAGCTCAGCGCCCACCACTGGCCACAACCCAAACCGCGCACAGGGGCAGCACCACCGGCCGGGACAGCCACCAGCGAGCAGCCACACACCACAACCACGCCAAACCGCGTGCTTCCCCGGGCACCGGCGCACGACCCCGCACCGGCCGCCGCACGTGCCCCGAGCACCAACATCACACACCCACCGTGCCATGAAGCAGCACCCAAACACATGAGCACCCATGATGACCCCATGGCACTAGACATCGACAGCCTGCTAGAGCTGGACCTCCAACAAAAGGAGGACGCAGAGTAGCATATGGACCTCACCCCGCCGGAGCTCGAGCCAACAGCAAGCGACCCCGCGGACCCCCGCCCGCATAATGCCCCCCCGCAGCCCCCGCCCCGCGAGCGGGGGCCCTGGACACACCTGTCCAACGCCCTGCGGCGCCACCACCCCACCCACAAAGCCAGCAAGGGCCCCGCCAAGTACCGGGCGTCCCTCGAGCACGACCTGCCCGACGTCACGGGGCCGGGGTTCCATGGGTACACCACCACCCCCCCCTCTCCAGGCGCCCCCACACAAGAATGGGAGGAAGAGTACGCCGTCGACGTCACAGACATGACGGCGTACGTGGAGAGCGTGGAGGACCCGGAGCAAGACACCATCTTCGGCCTCCTCGCCTACCACAGCTGCAGATGGGGCCACCAAGTCACCCTCCACCGGCCGCAGGACGGACCCCACCAGTGGTCCCCGGAGCAGACGGCGAAGTGGGACATCGTCCTCCAACTCACCCCCCAGGGCTTCTACATCCTCACACACAGCGGACTACCAGACACCACACCCACTGCGCAGGCGCTGCCGCTAGCCCAGCCCTAGGAGGACGACGCAGACGCACGACCTCCGGAGGAATGTAATTGGGACCCCCCTACAGCCACCACCGAACACATGCCGCACCGGCTCACCAAGCGTCACCTCCCCCACGACTACCATGCCACCAGTGACTCCCGGGGACGCCGCACACTGCCCCTGCAGTGGGCATCACCCGAAGGCACCTTCACGTGGGGGGAAATCCTCCCCGGCGCCGTGGCGCTCACGTACCTGTGGCTCCGCGACGCGGAGACACACACGCAGCCCCCTGGCACACACCTCCTCCTCACCCTAGAAGGAGAGGCCGCCATCGAGAACGTCCACACAGCGGAGGGAGAGGACTACGTGACGGCGAACGCAGACACCGCGGTATGGCTGCACGCGCACGAGCACACCACAGCCCCCACCGTAGTACCGGGGTCACACCCCTGGCACGTGGTCATCGTATGACTGCCCACAGGGGCAGGCACAGGAGGCACCCAACAGGGATGGGCGGACAGGTGGGCACACGTGTGCGTCTCCCTGCACAATGGGCTGCACAGGCCCTCCCTCACCAGTCACACCCTCGAGCCGGCCCCCACCACGGCCGAATCCCACACCGGGGCGGCCCCCCCCACTGGGGTCTGGGCCTACACGCGCACCCTCCACCGCGAGGCAGCGGAAGCCCTCAAGACCGCCATCTCCGACCACCAGGGCCTCGTGCACACCCCCCACGATAACACGCAAAAGGGCTACACCCTATGGTGGCACCACCCCGCACCAGAAGGGGGCCTACAACCACCGGCAGACCAGCCTGGCATCAGCCCAGACCTCACAGCGGTTGCCCACGCCGTCGCCGCCATGGCCCAGCAAGTTGGGGCGCCACCCCAATGGGCACCGTCCATTATCAAAGAAACGGCGGCACGCCACAACCAAGGTTTCACACACTTCTGGGGACGCACCATTCATCCCACCCTACCGGACCTCGACCTCCCTGCCCACGATGCGTGGGCCGTCCACATCCTCGTGCCCCACGACCCCGCGCCCAAAGCGGGGGACGTGACGGCACGCGTCACCAAACAACTCCCCAATACCGCACTCCACTACGACATACCAACGCCAAACGTCATCGTCACCCACAACACGGTTCGCCACCACTACTACCTCCAGGCCACGCATGAGCGCTCCCCCATCACCATATACACCTTCACCACCTGCCCTGGCCTCCAACCACCACAACACCACCCGCTTCCGGCCCCGAAGCATCCACTACATGTCGCCCCGACCCCGCGCAAAAGGCCCGCCCACCACGCGCCCCCTCCCGCCGGCAACACGGCCCTCCACGCAGCCCGCAGACGGGCCGGGGCACACCACCAAAACCACCTGCTCCCACGCATTAGCGCTGGACCCGGCACCGTCACCGAGGCCACCCACAAAAGCACCTTGAACCTACTGGCCCGCAAGCTACACCCCAAAATGGCACTGGAGGACACACTCTGGATATACTATGGCGAAAGCCGCACGGCACGGGTGGCGGACCTCCGCACCATCATCCCCCGCCACATCCAGCGCGGTAGGGCCCTTCACCGTGTACACTGTACCGCACTCCATAACAGCCCAATGCACCCACTGCAACCCCGGGTGCGCGCTACCATGTGTGGGCGCTCTGCAGCAACCCCTGCCCACCCCTACCTACAGGGGGGGCATATACCTCGGCACTCTATCCGGGGACCCACACCCCTACCTCCTGCCCGCGGCTGAACGCCACCACGCCATACCGCTACACCTTGTCGAGCACCTGGCGGTGGGACCATCCCCCTTCCAGAGGCGCCCCCCCATCACCCAATCCGACGGACGCCTGCCAGATGAGCCGACGCACGCCACGCCTGGACCCAAACGCGCCATCGCACTCCTCACCCTAAAGGCGGAAGCCACCATCCCCCGAGACCTGGAGGGGGAAAACCACCTCATGGTGGAAGGGCTGATGGAGCACGTCCTGATCGCAGCCATGTACGCCACGGCGTCCGCCTCCCGCCTCTGGGAGGACCGCCCCTCCCGACCTCTGGCCCAGGCAGCGCAGGACGCCCCTGACACGGGCCGTACCGCCGAGGACATCCACCAAATCCTCAACATGCGAGGGCCCCGAAGACCCACCCCCAGGTCCGCCCCATCCAGCTCGTCAGCTGGGACGCCATGGACGCCCCCCAGGCGACCACGGAGGTCCACATCCTCAAACACCGGGACACCTGGTGGACAGTGGAATGGGACGACCACGGCAAGGTCAGACGGGCAACGGCACACGCCCCCGACGACGAAGTCCCGCCCCCACCACGCGGAGGGGACCGCTTGCGACTCGCCGCACGTGTCCCCCACACCCCAGAGGCAGCCTGGGAAACACTGCACTACGCCCTCTACTGGGCGCAGGGGGCGCCAGAGGGCCCCCTCCCCTCGGAACGCATCCCAGCGTGGACACGCCACGCCACCCGCTACACGGCCCACATGCGCCGCCACGGAGCAGGCACCGGGCACCGGCTCCTCACCTGGCCCACGGACCCGCCCGACGCCCTGCAGGAGGCCGAGGAAGTGCTTGGCCTCATGACCAAGCAAGTGTTCCAGCTGAAGGAGACCGTCCCCACGTCCAAGCCCGACAGCCCAGCCGCCCGTGAACACCCCGTGTTTGCAGCGGGCCACGCACCAGTACAGCAGCCCCAGGGCGCACCTCCCCAACGGGGACAACCCAATGCCCGGCGCCGCCAAGGTGCGAAGAAGCGCAAGGCCCCCACACAGGCCAAACCCGCTCCCAAGCCAAGAGCCAAGTCGAAGAGCTGGACCGAAGAGGAAGCCACTGCCCTGTACCCCGAGTACGCCATCGGTACCCGGGTGCAGCTGCCACTCGAGTACGCCACGGCCGCGGGCCCCTCCAAGTGAATATGGGCCGCGGGTGAGGTCAAGCACCGGTACCGCGTCACCGGGGACCACCAGGGGTTCAAGATCCACGTCAAGTGGGACCCAGCCACCCCCAACGACAAGAAAGTGGGGCGCACGATCGATCTCTGGTGAGACCGAAATGGTTGTGAGATGGTCCCCATGCAGCTATGCACCCCCGACACGGAGCACCTCACCAGCACCGAGTACACGGGCGAAGTCCATAGTGCATGGCCCCTACCCCAGCCCCAGAAGCGGAACCGCAAGGCACCCACAGCTCAGGGCGTCATCGACCTCCTCGACGCCTGACGGCGCCCGGGCCGGACACGGCCCGCCGCCACAACTACCGGTCCCCAGAAACCGGCGCCTGCGGAAGCCCACACCCGCATCAACATCCTCAACGAGCCCGCGGTCACCTACGAACCCTCCAAGGCCGCCACACTGCAAGTCATGCCCGGGCCACACCCCCAAGGCGCAGACCTCCTGAGGTTCCTGGAGCAAGCCCTCCGCAGAGCGGACCAGCCCGAACCGGCACCGATGGGCCCGGAGGGGAACAAATATCACGCCCACGGCAACGGGGGGTGCCCCTCTACCACAAGACGTCGGTCACGGTGCATGCCCACCCCGACCTCGGAGTGGATGGTCGCCTCGGAGCGTACCAGTGCGTGGGGCCCGGATGGCAGCTAAATGTACTACTCACGCACGTCCCATCGGGGAGGAGACCAAGGACCTCCTGGACACCCTGAGCCTGGCGTACCGCCGCCTCCCCCTCCTGGCACCCACCATCATCATAGGCGACTTAAACGCCGCCCCCACCGACGACGACCGCACCGGCCCACCCAAAGCCACCGACATAGCTGTCTGGGATGCCATGCACCAACTGGGCCTCACTGACCTCACCGCAGGACTCACCGGCACACCCTCCCATTACCCCCACCAAGCCGGCACCCACCCCTCCCGCATCGACACGTGCTACGGGGACCCAACCACGGTGCGGGTCCACGAGGCGACCTACGAGGACCTCCCGCCCACGGGCACGGGCCACCGACCCCTCTACATCGACCTCATCATCCCCAACCTACCCCCACCCGCGGCCACCCTGCCAGACAACACCCTCCCACCCACACTGCGGTTCCCGGCCGAGGACGACCACGGCGCCTGGCACAGGTATAACAGGGCCCTACACGCCATCCTGCGCCGCCCGGATGCGACAACACTCACCACCGCCATGCGCCGGGCGGCGCAAGCATGCGGCATGGAGCGCGACACCAGCCACACGGGGGCAACACCGGACCTCACCCTCCAACAGCTTGTCCATGACATGTGGACCATGAAAGAGGAAATCACCACCCTGCTGCGCCCCAGCACACCGGAGGCACGAGACCGGGACGCTCACCTCTGTGCGCTCCTCACCACCCGCCGCCACCAACTCCAGGAATGGCACGCCCACCGCATAGCGGCCGCAGCCCAGGAACGCGAAAGATACGGCAGAAGCGACGCGCCGTACAAGTCCCTGCCGTAGGTCAGCCGCATCCTGGAGGACACGGGGCGCCGTACCATCCACGCGGTGCGCACCCCCGAGGGGGGCCTCACCAACGACCCCGACGCCCGTCCTCCAGGCAGTCCTGGACAGCTTCCAGGCACAACACCGGGACGGCCTCCCCGAGCTGGACCCCCACACCAGAAGCACCATCCGCGAGCATGTGCCCAGGGTCTTCAACCGGGAACAGCGGCGCGCCATCCAACACGACCCCTTCAGCATCTCAGAACTGCAACGCGCCCTAGACCGCCTGAAAAAGCGGGTCGTGCCCGGCATCGACGGTTTACCGGCCGAAGCGTACCAACGCCTCACCCTGCCCGTCAAACGCCGCCTGACAGCCCGCCTGTGGGACGTCGTCACGGGCGCCACGCCAAGTCCCCCTGAGTGGGCCAACCTGGTCCATTCCCTCTACAAGAAGGGGGACTGGGCGCAGCCGGGGAACTGGTGGCCCATAGTCTGCGCCACCACCGAAGTCAAGCTGGTGTGGACCCTCATCCTAGGCCGCATCTCGCCAGCGCCCTTCGCCCACGTGCCCGCCAGCATGTGGAGAGCCATGGCCGGCAGGTCCCCCCAGGAAGCCATCTTCCTCCAGGACACCGCACTGGACATGAACCCCTACGAGATGATTGTCGCCTGCCTGGATGTCCAAGGCACGTTCCCCCACGCCCCACACCGGCTCCTCACGGAGGTATGGGATGCCATGGGCCTCCCATTCCTATCCTTCATGACCAGGTACATCCAGACCCGGCTCTACGCCGTCATCACAGCCGCAGGCCTCACCCCCTGGACCGGCACAGACAGCGGGGTCCCCCAGGGTGGCGCCGAGGGCCCCTTCCACTACCTCCTAGTCACCCTACCGCTGGCATTCGAGCTAGCACGGCTATACCCGGGGTACGCCCCATACCCGCTACGGTCCCCCCTCATCAACTTCGCGCACGACAACCTCCTACCTACGGCCACCCGCCACCGCGACCCTGAGAACGCAGGGCTACCAACGACCACCGAGCAAGCGTCCTCCATTGTCCAACTCACCACAACCTACCTGGACGCCCACCAACTCCTAGTGCAGCCCCGCAAATCGGTCGAGCTAGCCGACACCAGGACCCCCACCCCCCACATCCGGAAAGGCGAACCCCTACACCTGGAGGACACCACAGTCCACCTGGGAGTCACACAGGCCACGCGGCACCACCACATCACACTCCCAAGCAAGCTGGAAGGGCGCCTCGCCCGGCTACCCTAAATTGCCAGGGGGGACCTCCTGTCTAAGCAGGGCCTGGCCTACTTCATGGAAGCAGTGCTCAACGCGGCCATCGGGTACCAAGCCCTGCACCTCCCGCACCCCCAAGACGCCCTACACAACGCTTGACAGCAAGTGACGAAGGCATGGGCGCAACACGGAGGCTGGCCCTCGTCTTTCCCCAAGGAGGCCATGATGGCCCACTGGCGCTACTACGTTGACAATACAATCGCCCTGGTCGACATGGCCTATGCCAAACACGCAGCGCACCCCCTACACAGGGTGACACACAACCACCAGCCCGAGGTTCCCAAAGCGGCAGCCATACGCATAAAAGAAGCGCAAATGGCCCGCAACACCTGCCCCCGGTGGATACTGGCGCAACACGGCGTCTCCACCTCCGTGGGCACTGGCATCTGGGCCCAGCTACAACTCCTCCTAGCGTACCACATGCACACCATCCTGACGAACCACCACTGCGATCAACAGGGGCTACTCGTGGCCACGCACACCGACATCCACCGACAC
Organism: Eutreptiella sp. 'Long Island Sound 2002'; assembly: GCA_964036045.1. Lineage (NCBI taxonomy): Eukaryota > Euglenozoa > Euglenophyceae > Eutreptiales > Eutreptiaceae > Eutreptiella > Eutreptiella sp. 'Long Island Sound 2002'. The sequence continues at coordinate 31,866,887 of OZ038385.1, read as the reverse complement.
CCGGCAGGCGAGGTGGACACCCTGCACCTCGTGGGGGCCACCATCACCATAGTGTATATTACCCGAACGCAGATGAAGGACATGGCCCAGTGCGACGCCCAACACGCCCTGTTCCTTTCTGACCGACAATGGCCAGCACGCCGCGTCTTCCAAGCGTACCTCCGCGCATGCGCTACGAAGGCAGGGCGCGACATGCCGGGGCCAAAGGAGATCGACACGGCGTACAAGGCTTTCCAGCACCAGCTCCCTCGGCCCCGCCCGAGCGAGCACGAGATCCCCAACGACAGCAGCACGACACGGAAAGAGCCCACCCCGTCAGCCAAAGGCTGGAAACCACCCACCATCCTGCTACTAGCACCAAACGGCCACAAACACGCTACCCGCACTGTCCAGCGACACCATACTCCCTGGTCCATCCCCAAACACAACGCACCGGAGACCGATGTACCACCAGTCAGACACAGTAACCAGGTCATATCACGCACGTGCTGGCACTGCGGCCCGGCAGCCCTCGACACTCCATGGCCCCTGCTGCACCTCATCTCCACCCACTACCACGACCCGGCCGCCGCTGCCACCGCCGACCAGCAGGCATGGCTCTCCCCCTGGTTTCACACGGTACCCCCAGACCACCCGGCGCACGTAGCCTGGACCCGAACACCCACGGTGATGTGGACGTTCACCAACGAGCGGGCAGACCCAGAAAGCGTGGCCATAGAGTACGACCGCTGCGACCCACACCGCGCAGGACCTCAGGAGGCACCCATGCGCCCCCTACAGCACAAATGCCCCACCCTCCGCGGCTACAAAGACGACAAGGAGCGGCGACAGACCATCACGTGCCAGAGGTTCCACCCCAATACGGGGTACCTCTTCCACCTGATGTACGCGTATATCACCCAGGGGCACCCAGACAGAGGCCTCCTCCGCCTCACCCCACGAGCCCAGGCCATCATCACCCAGGGGATAGGCGTCTATGCAGCGCCGCTACTGCAACCCATGCCAATCACCACCAGAACCGCCCAAGGGAACCGCGTCTACGTCTATCACGCCACAGCAATTGCCTGCCTACCCATACCCAGCGACACTGACATCATCTACTTCACTGGCACATCCGGCACCCAGCAACGCACCCCCACGGTCGGTTGTGCCTCCGTGCGCATCACCCGGCACGCGGACGGCCTCCACGTGGAACACCACACCGGGGCCACCATCTTTCAGGCGTCCTCCCACGGCGAAATGCGCACCCTGGCAGACGCCGTCACCGCCACACCACCACCCGCAACGATCCGGCCCCGCAACATCTGGGTAGTCGTGGACGCCATGGTCGACATCCACCTCACCAGGCGCCTCGCGGACCTGCCCCTCCACAAGGCACTCGAATCCCGCCTCACCACACAAGCCTTGGGGCTATGGATGGCCTTCAGGGGCATGCACCCCCAGGACGCCCTACGGATCGTCAAACAAGAGTCAAACCGCTACGCATACGGCAATGGACGCGCAGACACGCAGGCCAAACACCAGAGCACCAGCCACAACCCAGGGCTCGAACACGTACGACTGGACACCTCACACCACAGCCACCTGCAGCACCTACCCCCGATCCCCTCGGCCACACAGCCCCCCCAACGGATACCCGAGGACACGCCGTACACAGATCGAGACAAGCAGTACCACTACCCCACACCCATCCAGGAGCTGGCAACCACACTGGGCCACCCAGCGAACACCAAACTCCTCCGACGCCTCAAAGACTCCTTCCACCCCCCCCTCTACTACTCCGCCCTGCGCCCGGATAGCCTCCCAGCACACCCACAAAAACTCCGACTCCAACTCGCCCTCGAACAGCTTCCCCTCCTCACCCGATAACACCGATGGTACGCACGCCGCTCGATCCACGTCCCCGCAGGATACACCAAAGGCATCTGTGGCCACGCGGAAGAAGAAACCTGGAACCACTTCAAGGTGTGCCCCCTGTACAGAGGACTGGACACGCTCACAGACTGGAACCGGACCCACACCATCGCACAGCACGCCGGATGGCTGACGCGGTCCCCGGCAACCCAGCAACTCACCACCGTCCTCAAGCAGACGGAGGTACTCGAGGCGGTCCGCAGGGGACTCGTCCCCACTGCCGTCTGCACCTTGCTACGCACCCACGCGGAGGACCCCCAGGCCACGGCGGCGCACATGCAACGGACGGGCGTTGCCAAGACAGCGGAGCAGCTCACATGCCGCACCCACAAATACCTGCAGCATGCAGCCACCCTACCCCACACGGACCAAGCCCACCTCCTCAAACTCCTGTTCTACCAACCGTGAGAACCTACCCCACGACACACCACCCAAAACGGGACCCCCACCACGCCTAACCACCATCCACCGGGCACAACACCGGCACGGCACACACGGGCACCACAAGCACTGCACACACGCCCACCAGCATGCGCGCGCCGCCAGCCCCCAATCACCCACGCCACCGTCCCTCCACTGGTACCGCCAGCCGCCCTCCACCGCATGCCCCCTCTGCGTACGCCAGCGGCTACCGCAAGCGGCTCTACCCTGCAACCCAGACCACTGGGTCTGCCTGGGAGCCGCACACCGCCTCACCCACTGTCCCCACTGCGGGGACCTCAACCCCCACCACCGCGCAGGGCCCGCGGCTCCAGCCGCGCCCCCCCCCCCCGCCAGCCACCCCAGCCTCTTCGGGCCACTCACCGACGCCCTCCCGGACCACCTGGGAGGATACTACGTGGCGGACGCGGCGGACCACGCATGGACCATAGCCATGGCCACGGGCAGCACACCCCTGCCCCCCCACAGCCCATCCCTAGGCCACAGCGGGGGCGGCTTGAACGTGGCGGCCCGCCACGTCCTCCTCGCCCCATACCTCCACCACCATGACCTGCACCTCCCAGACCCACAGCTCCCGGCCCTGCACAGCAGCAACCCCGACGCCAGAAGCGTGGGCGGACACGGCACCAGAGGAGATAGCAGCCTACCTCCGAATCACTTGCCGCCGGTTCAACACCGCCCTCGGCCGGCGGAAAGGAACGCCTTACCCACTCAGCGCACTCATCTACCCGGCGCATCCCCCCCATCCCGCACAGCTGAGGCCACCGGAGGGCTGGGCGTCCTTTCAAGACGCCCACCTGGCCGCCCCCGACGAAGGCACCGCCACGCGGATGCACCCCGCGGGCCAGCGCGCCTACGTCAGAGGCCTCGAGGCACGCCTCAGAGAGGCGCATCGCTGGCACGCTTGCTCCCCGTCGCCCCCACGGGGACAGGGGGGTTCACCCGCCTCCGACACCCACCAGGCCAAGAAGACCAAGACAGGTCAGCGGGCCCGCCAGCGCACCCGCCAGCAGGGCGCGGCGCCCCGACCAGGGCCCGGGTCCAGCCACGCCGCGCCACCCCACGCCCAGACCCCCGGAGCACACCAACAGCACCGCCCCCAGCAACGCCCACCGCCACCACCGTACCACAGCACCCTAACCCAGCAGCCCAGCCAGCAGCCACCGCCCACACACGTCGACGCCATGCCAGGATCACCATACACGCAGAGCCAGGGGACACGGCACCACCAACACCACAACCACACCCCCGTCACTCCCAGCCCCTACGCCCCGATGCCCCAATACTACGGCGACCCCCGCCAGCTACATCCCCACCACGCCCCACCACAACCGGGCCCCACGGACCAACCACCCCACACGGCACACCTCACTGCACCATGCCATCACGTATAGCACCATCACCAGCCCCTACCACCGCACCCGCCAACGCCGGGGTACCACCCACAACCAACACACCCTCAACACCACCACCACGCGATCCAGCACCACCTACCACCCCCACTACACGGGCTCACGACATACGGACAACCGTACACCCCCATGGACCCGCGGGGAGCCGCGCACGCACACCGGCAACACCAGGGCCTAAAAGGAGCACCCCACCACCACCAGCAGCCCCCCCACCCGCACCCCATACCAGCGAGCACCATCCACCGGCAGCCACCCATTACCCCCGGACCGCAGCCCAACCCGGACGCCCATGCGGCCGCCTCCCACCAACACCTCGACACCGCAACCAGCGGGGAACCACAAGGACGGCACGGGGCGCACACGCAACACCCACGCGACCCACAGGGACACCCAGACCCCCAGCCGGCGCAGCACCCAGCCCCGCCCCCCCCTACACCAGCAGTGCCACCCCCACACCACCCCCCCCCGCCCCCCCCCCCCCAAGACCAGGCCACAGACGCAACACGCAGCAGCCCCCACCAGCCGATTGATGGCGATGCCCCCGCCGACACACACCACCGCGAGTCCCCCCTCCCGCGGCCGCCGCAAGAATCCCCATCACCGGACCCCACACGCGACAACGACGACCACCCCCCCCAACTCACACCACCCCCCCCATCACAACCCGCACCACCAGCCGCCGCACCGGCCCAACCCTACGCCCTGCACAACCCCGCAGCGGTACGGCAGCACCTCCGAGGACTCAGGGACCAGGAGGTGCTGCGCCTCCACACCTCCAGCACCACCCAGCGCATCCGGGCGGTCACCCTGGTCCAGGGGGCCACCCTGGGGGAAGGCGTTCGAGCTCCTCTTCGACGCCTTCCCCAACGTCGCCCGACACAACCGCCCCCCACTCGCCACCCCAGACGGCGAGACCCCGCCCCCCACGGGGGACCGAATTTGGGTGCCCCCCATCGACTGGGGGCGACACCTAGTGGGACACCCCGTGCCGGAGCGGGTGGACACCCCGGGCTGCACCCGCTACCGCAAGCCCAACATGGCCCACCCTCCACCCAGCGCCAGCCCCAGCGACACCAAAGAGTGAGAGCGGGAAACATGGGTAGCTCGGATGGCCTCCCTGAGCAATTTGCGGCACCACGTCCCGGGGGACGTCCCCACCCCCGAAGACCAGCAGCCAGCCTCCTCCACGTACATGACCCTCATGTACAATCTGCACTACACCCTCTCCATCACCCACTACCACGCACCAACTGACCACTGGGTGGTGCACGGCAGCGATTCCCTCCTCCCCGCCGACTACGCCCCCCCCCCACACAACCCAGGCCTCGACACGTACACCAGGGGGGACGAGCCGGACGATCCCCACCTCTGGGGAATGGGGGAACGCAAGTCCCTTGACACGTTGCTCTCCATCCGCAGCGGCAACCAGGGCCTTGGTAGGGCGATGTATTGCCTTGCCAAGTGGACCCAAGAGACCTGGGGGATCCCCGCGGACCGGTGGCTGTGGAAGGTCACACTGCGCCCCCAACAGAGGGAGGCCCCCCCGAACCGCAGGGGACCCACCGCCCCACGCCCCACCTCCCTACAACTCTGCCCATACATGGTGGCAGCCCGCCTCATGGCGCTGCTGTGGCCGGGTTCCCCACCCCCACCCAAAACTACCCCCACCTCACAGAGGAGGACATGCCCGGCATCCAGCGATGCTTCTTCCGCATCCTCGACTACCTCCAGCAAACACACCTGCACCTTCCTGGAGCAGATTTGGACACCCCCCGGGTAACCCACGTGCCCGCACAGCCGAGACAACGCCACCACACCGCCACATGCACCTACACCAGCACCAGCACCCACAGGTCACCAGGAAAAGTGCGCGCACACGTCCCGTGCCCGAACCCGCACCCTGGTTCTCACTAATCGCAGGACCAAGCATCCTACGCCCGCCCCCGCAGCCCAGGGCCCTCCGCCTCCGACTCCACAACCTCCACCACCACAACTACCTCGTGCATCACCACCACCACGTCCTCATCCAGCACTCCACCCCCCAAACCGCGGGGGAAACCTCCCAAACGGGCCCTCAAACCCGTCCCCACCGCGAGCAACCCCGCCGCCGCCAAGGCCCACGCCCTGACGAGGCCCGCGCCCGCAGCCCGGCCGAAACCCAAGACCGCCGCCAAGCAGCCGCCCAAACCCGTCGGCGCGCTGCGGCCGCAACCCGCAGCCAAGCCCAAGCCCAAGCCCAAGCCCGGCGCCACGATGGCAGCGCGAGCCCGACCCCCCGAGGACGTCCTCTATGACATTCAGCCCCAGCCATCCCAGGCCCGGAGGCAGCAGCGCCCAGCACAGCGCCCCCCCACCGTCACGGACGCCACCGCCACCACCTTCATGGCGGAGCGCGCTGCGGCCCAAGCGTGACGCACCTCGTCCCGCCACCTCTCAAAGCCCGCACCCCAGGCCCACAGACCGCCCATGACCGGACACGAACGACGCCAGGGTCCACCAGCAGCGTCTCCGCCCCCCTACCAACCCTCGATGTCAGCCCACATACAGCGCATGCCCCGCTACCGCCGCCGCCGCGAGTCCCAACCCAACCCCGAGACGGAGACCGTGCGCGCATACCCGCGAGTCCACATCCGCTCGCGCCCCCACTCCCCGCACACCCCCATGGCACAGGACTACGAGGACTCCCCCAGGCCCGCCACAGCCACCAGTCCCAACGACCCCGTCACAGCCACCCACGCCCACTCCTCCGCCCAAGACCGCGGCCCCGCCCAGGGACAGTGGTGGCGGCGCTGGACCCACACGCAGCTCTGGGAGCTGCGAAAGTGGGCCCGGGCAGAGCCCTCCCTCGAGGGCCTGGTCCACCGGCCCCGCAAGGAGTCGGTGGAGAACTGCCGCCTCCAGCCAGCGGGGAGGTGGATGCCGCAGGCCGCATGGAAAGCCATGCTGGCCCATGCGCTCCACCCCCTGGGAGTCCACCCCCGCAACCTCCCCGCGCCCCAGGACCATCCGTATGTCTTCTGGCGCCTGCGGGAGACCCTCCAGGAGACACAGCCAGACGGCATCGCCTTCGAGACATCACCCAAAGCCCAGCCCCGCACACACACACCCCCTCCAACCCCACTAGCGTCGGCGCACCGACACCGGCGGCACCCACAGCACTCCAGGAGCCCTGCGCGCCACACAGCACGACGCGCCTGACCCCCCAGCCAGCGGCGCCGCCACCTAACCCCGTTACCCAGCAAACCACCGCCGCGGGGCGCCACGCCATGCCCCGCCCAGAAGACACCAAGCGAACCGGAAGCCAAAGGACGCCAACGCACACGCCAACGGGCACCGCTACCCCCAAAGGCACCGAACCCAAGCCCGCTACCGTCACAACCGCCTAAGCCAGCCAAAGCCCCAACACAAATCAAACCCAAGCCACACCCCAAAACCGCTAACCTTTGACTCCTAACCAGGCGCGCCGAGGGAGCAACGTTGCCACAGCCCACACCCACAGCCCACACAGCCGCCTAACCAACCAGCACCAGAAGCAACAAGGCACCTAACCAAACCCACCCTGACCCATACCCGTGTACATCAGGACGCGCGAGCTGCACCCCTGGGGCGCGACCGCCGCCAAGGTACCGACGACACACGCCATAGGACACAACACTATTGCACCGCTGCACCAGCTGCCCGTGCCTCTGCCTGCAGTGTACGTGCGCCCTTCTTTTTTTCCATTTCAAAGAAAAAAAAAAAACAACAACAAAAATTAGGGGGGGAGGAAGAGGGACACAACCACCAACGGCACACGCGCACCGCACACAGCACGCACACCGGTGAACAGGCGCCACGAGGGCCAGGACACCCCACACGCACGTGCACCGAGGGCAACAAAGGGACGGGACACCACCGCCAGTCACACCGCTGAACAGGAGCCAAGGGGCCCACGACACCGCACAAACAAAACAAAAGATAGAGCAGGCACACTGGTGAACAGGAGCCAAGTGGCCCAGGACACCGCGCACGCAAAGCAACACACCGAGCGGGCGCACCGGTGAACAGGAGCCAAGTGGCCCAGGAAACCGCAGACACAACACAACAAAGGGCGCGGGCACAACGGTGAACAGGGGCCAAGTGGGCCAGGACATCGCGCAACCAAAGCAACACACCGAGCGGGAGCACCGGTGAACAGGATCCAAGTGGCCCAGAACACCGCACACACAACACAACACACCCAGCGGGCACACCGGTGAACGGGAGCCAAGGGGCCCGGGACGCCGCACACGAAACACGCCACACCGAGCGGGCGCACTGGTGAACAGGAGCCAAGTGGCCCAGGACACCGCAGACACAACACAACAAACCACGCGAGCACACCGGTGAACAGGAACCAAGAGGCCCGGGACACTGCGTACACGTAGGGCGGCCGAGGGACAGGAAAGAACCAACACCCCATGGGTTGGACACACTGGGGCGAGCCGTCCGACTCACCGGGCCAGGGGCAGGAGCGGTACTCCAAGGCCACTGGTCCGAGCCCGGCCAGGCTGCATCGGGGACCATGGCAAACGTCACCCGGAGCCATGGAAGCAACCGGTGACAGGCGAGCCGGTACACAGTCCAGGTGGGGGTCGCCTGCCAGGCAGAGTGGCCCCGCAACTCAAGCTACAAGGGTGAGGCGGTCGTACCGTAGACAAGCGGGAGCAATACCCCTTGTGGTGAGAGATACTTCACACAGCTGGGCAGCCCCCAGAGCTGCCGCCCAAAGGAGGGGGCATGTGGCCCTACCCATGGACACATGTGGGGACACCCTCCCACCTGGGACACATGGACCGGGTGGCCGCAACAATGCCTTCCCAAGCCCATGCGGGAGCGGCTCAAGAGGCACCTGACATAGGGCAGTGGGAGGGACATGACGTCCCCTTGGTACGATCTTCTTCCTGCATTGTCAAAGGAGGCATCCCGAGCTCCCGACGATACCTACCTACCTACCTCATTGTACATAGGGCCACACATGAATTTTAGTGATTGCATCTTGAACTTTATATTTTTCATGTGTTCACTTGTGGTGAGCATGGAGATCCACGGCTTTTGAGTTTTTGGTCACACTTTCGATCATTTCTGGTCTCCATGTTCCCTACTATCCATATATGGTACCCATAGGTCGTCGCCCATTTTTGTCTTTACGCTACGACTAATTTTCGATGTGCCATTTTGGCCTATTTCTGCTTATAGTAAATTTGATCATTAGCACATTGCCCAAATTTACTCAGTCCATGTGTTGACTCTTCGAACTCATATCTTCATGTACATGTTGAGTTCTAACTCGAGTGATCATTCTAATGAACGAGCATACTTTTCACCCTACGTGCATGCCTTTACTTGGTTATAGCTCACTTGGGGCTTACCACACCATTGCAATCTCTAAAACCTTTTGGAGATTTCAAATTTTGTTTGTTCACTTCATTCACTTGGTTCTTTTGGATCTTTGGGCCAAATCTCCTTGTTCTTTGACCCTAGACCTCCCCATTGTTTCTACCTTGGGCATTTGAACTTGTTTTGGTATGTTCTATTACTTACGCAATCCAGTGGAACCAAGTCTGCCAAGTGTATAGGATAGTGGTTTTACATGGTCCCTTGGGGTCTTTTCCTATGTTTCAATGGTGCTCTCTACTTTGTATCGAGCATTTGCTGGAAGGTTACTGGTACGCAAGTCCACTGTTTTGAATTTTTCCTGGAATTTTGTTGAAAATTCCAAATTTCATGAGGTCACTTCTGGGCCATGGGAACGTTAGGCCATCTTCTCGCTTTGGACCAATACTTTACCCATAGCCTCTTATCAGTGTCAATTCCCAATATTTGAGGAGTTTCGGTTATGGCCTACCATTATGGGATCGGACCAAACCCATATTTCACCTCAATTGGGACTTCAAATCTGACTCAGGAATGTATGCATAAGCCCTTTTTGAGGTCCCCAAAAATGACCTCAAAAAGTGGGTGTTGGAGTTTGTTGCCTTGCTCCAACCTGAGAGAGAGGCAGGGCCAACCCCTTTAGGACAATCAACTCCTCACCGTATCCTTTGTGCATGCACTCCTTGGACCTTGGGCTGACCCTATGCGGCAATTATTTGCATTCTTTTCTCCCTTGTTTTTCACTTAAGGGGAATTTCACCAAAGTGCGCAGCCTACCAGACTTGTGACAGTGAGACGTTATCAGGGAGACAGACTCGGATATCTGGTGGGCATAATGTTTGACTGATGCGCTTTGGATGTGCCCACATGAAACTCTTAGAATTCCCGTTGCCTCGGCGGGAGAGTCTGTTGAAGTGGGTAACCTCTGATTTTTTGTTTTGCCTGTTTTTGTGCCCTGCTTCCCATGCTAGGTCTCTCAGCCTGTGTGGTCCTGCCCCTCTACGTGTGTCAGGGTGAAGGTCTTGACTACGCCCAATTACACTTGTTTCCTTTTGAGATGTGGGATCGTGAGGTGGTATGGGCGATTTACCACTTTACCATCTTTTCCACAGAATTTCTGGGGCCTAAGTCTTATAGGCACCCAGGACCACCACCCCCCCTACGGTGGTGTGGTGGGGCTATCTCCTGCCCCAAGGGAACTTGAGTTGCGATATTCGGAGAGGATGGAGAGTCAGTGTGTAGGCACTAGACCCCTGCTTCTAGGGTCTTGTAGTGCCGGGAGTGGAGAGTGACAACCCCCCCACTAGGGTAGGCTCTGACAGCCAATGGGTCTTACCCATGTCTTGTTGTTTTTGCATGTTTTGTTCTTCCTCCTTTGGGATCCTGAATCAGGCTACCCAGGATGTGCTGAGTGGGGGAGTGGGCTCCCTTTGTCCCCCCCTCTCCTGCCTTGATGCCTCTTCCTTTGTGACTTATGTTGATTTCTGCACCTTACCCTAAACGGGACATGTTTTGGAGGTTTTACATGTTCCTATGACCATTTGTACATGCTTTCTTTCCTTTGTTGTTTAGACCTCAAAGGGATTGCTTCGATTTCGCAATCCCGATGGATGCTCACTGAGGTTGAAGGAATGTGAGTGGTCTTCCTCTTGTGCTACGCGTACGTGCAAGGGAGGAGGCCGCATGGGCTTGGAGAGGGTCGACCCGATAAACGATTTGAGCCGTAGGTGAAGTTTTACACAATGGCCTGTTCCTCGTGCGAGGCTTCGCGCATGGAGCAGTCCATTGCCCCTGCAAAGCCAGGTACTGATGGTAGAATTTATGAATCAAGCAGGCAACTACACTGGAGTGACATTACAGGCACCCTTGACTTGATCACATCGTGCCATATGTTTATGCGGGCCGGCATTCAGCACTCTAAACAAGCCTTGCAAATCTAATTGATGATTCAAGAAATCATTTCTAATGTTGTTGCATTCTCAACAAAAGGAGCACATACGTTGGAGATGTGGCACAGAGTGCATCCTTTAGCATTGCTGATGATGGGCACTTGCCGAAAGCTATGGAGAGTGTCAAGCGAAAACAAGAATATCACTGGTGGCACAAGAAGCATGTCCACTCAACAGATAACGCCGAGTTGGACAGGGACCACCCTTGTAGCTTTGGCTGAAGAAAAATTGATCCTCCTGTTGTTGACTATGAATCAAAGTAAATTGTGCAAAGAAAATACAAATTCGCCATGCGTGGTACTTTTTTGAGCGTGTTTTTGGGCCAAAAAAATTGATTTTGTGGAAAGTAAAATGCAATGTATTGCAAACCACACCAGTAATCAAGATGACGTTCGATACCTGGGGACCGAAGGTGCCCTGGGGGAAGCAGTGTGTCAAGCGCAGGGGCTGACCGAGCTTGAGAAGAGTTTTTCTGCCTCCGGGGGTGCCGTCTTCTGGGACATTTCAATGACTCAATGATACTTTAGGTACTGGGTGCTTCAGTGAAGTTTGTGCACAAGCGCTATCACATGAGAACCCATCAGAATGGTACAAAAATATATTTTCTGGGTTTTTTTTTGCGCGAGGCCTCGCGCATGAGGACTGCAATGCAGTCCCAGAACTTGAAAGTCACAACCTATAACTCTGTTTTCGGGCAGTGCAAATCAAAATCCAACCGGGGTGGGTGGCAAGACCACTCAACCCTGAAGCCGTCTTTCAAAAGGAAAATGAATTGGGTGAGGTTTGTGGTTTATTAAGTTATGCGCGAGGCCTCGCGCAGGGGCCCCCCTCTGAACCACTGTTTTTTTTTGCACTGTACATCCCCGCATTACCCCTGGGGTGCTAGGGGTCCCTTGAACCACATATTGCATATGCTTTGCACTGAAATTCAATCCGCCATGCTTCTTTTTCAATGTTCTTCTGTCTGGATTGCGCGAGGCCTCGCGCATAGAATCCGATCAACAGTGCCTTTTTCCAGCTATGCAATGAGTAAGAAAAAGTGTATTTCCATGCCAAAAGGTAAGCGTTAGTTGTCTCAGAGATGCTTAAAGGGATACTACATTTTTGTCTTAGTACTTGCCTATCCCAAAGAGGGTGACAAAGCATTGGGACCTATAAAGCCAAGCATTGAACTTTGGATGTTGTGTGGACCCCTGACCCCCCCAACTGATTGAACTTAAGCACCATTTTCTGGACTGACTGAGGCGCTTACATTGATCCAGAGCCTATACATTTTTCTATGTTTTCTCATGAATGCTTAGCTATCCTAGTGGTCTGCACCCTAGGGGGCTGGGGCACCTCTTTTTGAGAGGTCCTGGGTTCAATTCCCAGTCAGCCTAGCTAAGTAGGAAGATCCCATGGGACATGGCAGTGACCTCAGCGCCACAGACCATGCAACCTCAGCACCTAAGGGACCCAAAACAAAGAGTGCACATCTCTAGTCGGCACTATAAAAGAGAGAAAGCAATTGTGGGCAGTTTTCCCATGATTGTAGGATATTTCATAACTATCTTTTCCTAACTCTGTAGGTATTGTGAGTTCGTTTGTTGATACACTATCTCCTTTGACTGCAGCCCTTCATGTTGTGGATTTGATCCCGTATTTTCCCCCTTGCACTGTGGATACTTGGGAGTTTTGGTTTATTTCAACATAACATTAATATTTGGAAGACCTGAGCTGCATCAAGAAGCAGCAGGAGCAAGCGGAGGCACAAAGAAAAACAATATCATCAAAACCATCAACAGTGGAAGCCTGTTTTAATTTTCTGGTAGCCGAGATTTTCAGTCTTTGCGTACCTGCAGCCCCATGTAGTACAACCAGTACGTGAAGGGCGAAGAAATACAACATGGACACCAAGGACACTGCCGAGAAGACAGCGCCCTGAACGGCACCAGCCAAGCCAGCGCTAGTGCCCAAACCTGCTGGTGAACCTGGACCTGAGGAGCCTGTACCTTCATTGTCCTTAATTGCACGCATGGATGATTCCCTTGATGGACTGGGAGCTGCCTTCAGCGGACTATCCGTCGGACCATCTGAAGGCAAAGAGAAGGAGAAGGAGAAGAAAGCAGTGGAGATTGGAGCCGAAGGAGTACACCCTGGACATGATCCAATTGACGAGGTACCCTTGGAGGAGAAACCTTCTGAGAGGGCACCCAGCGCCTCTGAACACCGTGCAACACCCTCTCCAACTACCACCAACCTCCCAGCCTCACATCCAGCAACATATTCACACACAACCACTCCACCTATGGCTGAGGGTCTAGGCTTTACTGGTGTGCCTTACCCCACCTATGGTGTGGACTCATTCGCGGCTGCGCCACCAATGGCAACTGCAATCAGCGAACCAGTGGCATCCAACTCCACCTACACCGGTATCCGTGAGTCTATGCCGCATCGCTACGCTGAGGACTATCACAGACCCGCTACGGGTGTGGACATGACAGGTATGCATGGCTATGCAGCGCCCAAGACTGGCTATACCATGCTAGCACCTGGCTTCACCTCTCAGCTCTCAGCTCAGGCGGCGGCCCTGGGGGAACGCGCTTAACCCTTAGCAATGGACACCAACACGCTCCACGACGCCACGCACAAGAACAAGGCCGAGAACATCAAGAACGACGGGTAGCACGTAAGGCACAGCAGCGAAAGATGGTCTTGCTGCACGCGAGTGTGTTGGGTCGTGTATAATTTTATTTTATTTTCAAAATCCAAAAAAAAAAAGAGGAAAAAAATATTTTACGAAATTTTGCAGCGGTTTTTCAAGTAGGTACAACCACACCCACGCAAGAAACACACCCAGCAAGGCGGCAGGACAGGACACCACGGCACCAGGCGGCAGCACAGCACCACGGGGCACAGCACAGGGAAGCAGGGCACCGCAGCGCACAGAGCGGAGAAGACAGGGAACGCACAGCACGAGGAAAAGAGCACCACAGCAGTCAGACACCACCACCGGGCAAAAAACAGCACAGCCAACCAACAGCACAACACAGCGCAGCACGACAGCCCACAGCCCACAGCCCACACAAACAGCACCGCAAAAGGACAGCAGAGCACGACAGCACAGCACCACACGACAGCACAGCGCCACAGCACACGACACAGGGAAGCAGGGCACCACAGCCAGCACAACAAGGCACCGCAGCGCACAGAACGGAGAAGACAGGGAACGCACAGCACGAGGAAAAGAGCACCACAGCACGCAGACACCACCACCGGGCAAAAAACAGCACAGCCAACCAACAGCACAACACAGCACAGCACGACAGCCCACAGGAGCGCAAAGGAAGCCCCAACAGCAGCGCAACACGACAGCAGAGCACAACAGCACAGCACCACGCAACAGCACAGCACCACAGAACACGACACAGGAAAGCAGGGCACCACAGCAAACCACACCAACCACAAGGGAAACAGACCACGCGGCCGGACAGGGACACCGACACCGAAACACGCCACCAGCAGAAAACCACGGGCCACCAGATCCAGCACCGCACCACGGCACACCACAGCACCAGGCGCCAGCAACAGCACGCACCACACGAACAGCACAACGCGAGCCACCAGCACAGCGAAGCACAGCACCGCACAGACCGGAGAGGACAGGGAACGCACAGCACAGCACCCCGGGACACACACAGCACAAAGCAGAGCAGCGAACAACAGCACGCACCACCGCGCCACGACAAAACACACGCAGCACGGGGGAACACCGCAAAACACAGCGCCGCAGAGCACAGGGCCCCAGGGCAACGGGCAGCACCAGAGGGCACGGCGCAACAAGCAGCGGCACCCGACGAGCACAACACAGCACAGGACAGCACAACATCGGAGGACACAGCGCGGCGCAGCACCGCACCCAGGGAGGCACAGCACAACACAGCACACGGCACACAGCACCGAGCGGCAGCCACGAAAACCGCGAGACAAAAAGGGGGGGGGGGGCAGCAACCACCGGGGAGCAACCACCAGCCAGGCGGAAAGCACGAAAGAGGGACAAGCGCACGGAGAGCCGAGAGGCGGAAGGCCAACAAAGCAAACAACGCAAAGCGCCGAGGCCAAGGGCATCGGGGCCGGAAACCAGAGAAAGCCAGAGACAACGGGGGCGCAAAGGGGGAAGAAGGGGAAGAAAAGGAAAAAAAAAAAAAAAACACCAAGG
This sequence comes from Eutreptiella sp. 'Long Island Sound 2002', assembly GCA_964036045.1. Classification (NCBI taxonomy): domain Eukaryota; phylum Euglenozoa; class Euglenophyceae; order Eutreptiales; family Eutreptiaceae; genus Eutreptiella; species Eutreptiella sp. 'Long Island Sound 2002'. The sequence continues at coordinate 31,851,579 of OZ038385.1, read as the reverse complement.
CACCAAGCAGGAGCGACGAAAACTGCGAGACACAAAAAGGGAAGGGGGGGGGGGAGAAACCACCAAAGAGCAACCAACGGCCAAGAGGGAGACACAAACGAGGCCCGAGCGCACGAAGAGCCAGGCAGCGGGAGGCCTAGAAAAACAACCAAAGCACAGCGCCAAGGCAACGAGGAACGGCAAGGGCAGCAAGAGAGAGGGGGGTAACCCCAGCCCGGGGGGGGCCAAGCAAAGCAGAAAGACAAGGGGGCCAAAGGAAAAGGTGAGACGCACCACAACGCGCCCGGCCACAAAGAGCAAGCACACGCACGCCAGCCGCCGTCCGGATGGACGAGTGCGCGCCCCGAGGGTACCCAGCCCCTACCGGCTACGAACAGCCGCCGTCCGGATGGACGAGTGCGCGCCCGGAGGGTACCCAGCCCCTGCCGGCTACGAACAGCCGCCGTCCGGATGGACGTGTGTGCGCCCGGAGGGTACCCAGCCCCTGCCGGCTACGATAGCCGCCGTCCGGATGGACGAGTGAGCGCCCCGCAGCGACGCCCCGCACAGCAACACAACACACCGAGCGGGCGCACCGGTGAACAGGAGCCGGGAGGCCCAGGACACCGCACACACAACACAACACACCAAGCGGGCGCACCGGTGAACAGGAGCCGGAAGGCCCAGGACACCGCACACGCCACACAACACACCGAGCGGGCGCACCGCTGAACAGGAGCCGGGGGGCCCAGGACACCGCACACGCAACACAACACACCGAGCGGGCACACCGGTGAACAGGAGCCGGGAGGCCCAGGACACCGCACACGCCACACAACACACCGAGCGGGCACACCGGTGAACAGGAGCCGGGAGGCCCAGGACACCGAACACGCCACACAACACACCGAGCGGGCACACCGGTGAACAGGAGCCGGGGGGCCCAGGACACCGCACACGCAACACAACACACCGAGCGGGCACACCGGTGAACAGGAGCCGGGAGGCCCAGGACACCGCACACGCAACACAACACACCGAGTGGGCACACCGGTGAACAGGAGCCGGGAGGCCCAGGACACCGCCCACGCAACACAACACACCGAGCGGGCGCACCGGTGAACAGGAGCCGGGAGGCCCAGGACACCGCACACCCAACGCAACACACCGAGCAGGCACACCGGTGAACAGGAGCCGGGAGGCCCAGGACACCGCACACGCGAAACAACACACCGAGCGGGCACGACGGTGAACAGGAGCCGGGAGGCCCAGGACACCGCACGCGCAACACAACACACCGAGCGGGCGCACCGGTGAACAGGAGCCGGGGGGCCCAGGACACCGCACACGCAACACAACACACCGAGCGGGCACACGGGTGAACAGGAGCCGGGAGGCCCAGAACACCGCCCACGCAACACAACACACCGAGCGGGCACACCGGTGAACAGGAGCCAGGAGGCCCAGGACACCGCACACGCAACACAACATACCGAGCGGGCACACCGGTGAACAGGAGCCGGGAGGCCCAGGACACCGCACACGCAACACAACACACCGAGCGGGCACACCAGTGAACAGGAGCCGGGAGGCCCAGGACACCGCACACGCAACACAACACACCGAGCGGGCACACGGGTGAACAGGAGCTGGGAGGCCAAGGACACCGCACACGCGAAACAACACACCGAGCAGGCACGACGGTGAACAGGAGCCGGAAGGCCCACGACACCGCACGCGCAACACAACACACCGAGCGGGCACACCGGTGAACAGGAGCCGGGAGGCCCAGGACACCGCACACGCAACACAACACACCGAGCGGGCACACCGGTGAACAGGAGCCGGGAGGCCCAGGACACCGCACACGCAACACAACACACCGAGCGGGCGCACCGGTGAACAGGAGCCGGGGGGCCCAGGACACCGCACACGCAACACAACACACCGAGCGGGCACACCGGTGAACAAGAGCCAGGAGGCCCAGGACACCGCACACCCAACACAACACACCGAGCGGGCACACCGGTGAACAGGAGCCGGGTGGCCCAGGACACCGCACACCCAACGCAACACACCGAACAGGCACACCGGTGAACAGGAGCCGGGAGGCCCAGGACACCGCACACGCGAAACAACACACCGAGCGGGCACACCGGTGAACAGGAGCCGGGAGGCCCAGGACACCGCACGCGCAACACAACACACCGAGCGGGCACACCGGTGAACAGGAGCCGGGAGGCCCAGGACACCGCACACGCAACACAACACACCGAGCGGGCACACCGGAGAACAGGAGCCAGGAGGCCCAGGACACCGCACACGCAACACAACACAGCGAGCGGGCACACCGGTGAACAGGAGCCGGGAGGCCCAGGACACCGCACACACGTAGGGCGGCCGGGGGACAGGAAAGAACCAACACCCCATGGGTCGGACACACTGGGGCGACCCAGCCGACCCACCGGGCCAGTGGCAGGAGCGGTACTCCAAGGCTGCTGGTCCGAGCCCGGCCAGGCTGCATCGGGGACCATGGCAAACGTCACCCGGAGCCATGGAAGCAACCGGTGACAGGCGAGCCGGTACACAGTCCAGGAGGGGGTCGCCTGCCAAGTGGAGCGGCCCCGCAACTCAAGCCACAAGGGTGAGGCGGTCGTACCGTAGACAAGCGGGAGCAATACCCCTTGTGGTGAGAGATACTCCACACAGCTGGGCAGCCCCCAGAGCTGCCGCCCGAAGGAGGGGGCATGTGGCCCTACTCAAGGACACATGTGGGGACACCCTCCCACCTGGGACACATGGACCGGGTGGCCGCGACAATGCCTTCCCAAGCACATGCGGGAGCGGCTCAAGAGGCACCTAACATAGGGCAGTGGGAGGGACAGGACGTCCCCTTGGTAAGACCTTCTTCCTGCACCGTCAAAGGAGGCATCCCGAGCTCCCGAAGATACCTACCTACCTACCTGTGGTTTATTCAGTTATGCGCGAGGCCTCGCGCAAGAGCCCCCCTTTGAACCACTGTTTTTTTTTGCACTGTACATCCCCGCAAAACAACCTGGGGTGCTAGGGGTCCCTTGAACCACATATTGCATATGCTTTGCACTGAAATTCAATCCGCCATGCTTCTTTTTCAATGTTCTTCTGTCTGGATTGCGCGAGGCCTCGCGCATAGAATCCGATCAACAGTGCCTTTTTCCAGCTATGCAATGAGTAAGAAAAAGTGTATTTCCATGCCAAAAGGTACGTGTTAGTTGTTTCAGAGATGCCTAAAGGCATACTACATTTTTGTCTTAGTACTTGCCTATCCCAAAGAGGGTGACAAAGCATTGGGACCTATAAAGCCAAGCATTGAACTTTGGATGTTGTGTGGACCCCTGACCCCCCCAACTGATTGAACTTAAGCACCATTTTCTGGACTGACTGAGGCGCTTACATTGATCCAGAGCCTATACATTTTTCTATGTTTTCTCATGAATGCTTAGCTATCCTAGTGGTCTGCACCCTAGGGGGCTGGGGCACCTCTTTTTGAGAGGTCCTGGGTTCAATTCCCAGTCAGCCTAGCTAAGTAGGAAGATCCCATGGGACATGGCAGTGACCTCAGCGCCACAGACCATGCCACCTCAGCACCTAAGGGACCCAAAACAAAGAGTGCACATCTCTAGTCGGCACTATAAAAGAGAGAAAGCAATTGTGGGCAGTTTTCCCATGATTGTAGGATATTTCATAACTATTTTTTCCTAACTCTGTAGTTATTGTGAGTTCGTTTGTTGATACACTATCCCCTTTGACTGCAGAACTTCATGTTGTGGATTTGATCCCGTATTTTCTCTCTTGCACTGTGGATACTTGGGAGTTTTGGTTTATTTCAACATAACATTAATATTTGGAAGACCTGAGCTGCATCAAGAAGCAGCAGGAGCAAGCGGAGGCACAAAGAAAAACAATATCATCAAAAACATCAACAGTGGAAGCCTGTTTTAATTTTCTGGTAGCCGAGATTTTCAGTCTTTGCGTACCTGCAGCCCCATGTAGTACAACCAGTACGTGAAGGGCGAAGAAATACAACATGGACACCAAGGACACTGCCGAGAAGACAGCGCCCTGAACGGCACCAGCCAAGCCAGCGCTAGTGCCCAAACCTGCTGGTGAACCTGGACCTGAGGAGCCTGTACCTTCATTGTCCTTAATTGCACGCATGGATGATTCCCTTGATGGACTGGGAGCTGCCTTCAGCGGACTATCCGTCGGACCATCTGAAGGCAAAGAGAAGGAGAAGGAGAAGAAAGCAGTGGAGATTGGAGCCGAAGGAGTACACCCTGGACATGATCCAATTGACGAGGTACCCTTCGAGGAGAAACCTTCTGAGAGGGCACCCAGCGCCTCTGAACACCGTGCAACACCCTCTCCAACTACCACCAACCTCCCAGCCTCACATCCAGCAACATCTTCACACACAACCACTCCACCTATGGCTGAGGGTCTAGGCTTTACTGGTGTGCCTTACCCCACCTATGGTGTGGACTCATTCGCGGCTGCGCCACCAATGGCAACTGCAATCAGCGAACCAGTGGCATCCAACTCCACCTACACCGGTATCCGTGAGTCTATGCCGCATCGCTACGCTGAGGACTATCACAGACCCGCTACGGGTGTGGACATGACAGGTATGCATGGCTATGCAGCGCCCGAGACTGGCTATACCATGCTAGCACCTGGCTTCACCTCTCTGAGTGGCCTACGGGGCCCCGACTCTTGTGGGGGAAGAAGCAGGGGATCAGGAAGATCCTCAAACAAGTCCCTGACGCGGTTGAAGATACGAGAAGCTCTTCCAGGAGCCACTGTAGAACTAGTGGGTGATCTAACTCAGGAAATGACGGCCAAACTGGAGCCCCTGACTCCTCCCCAAGGGTCACCTACCACCATGGGAGCTTCACCACATCGTCTACAAGCCAACCATCTGGTGGCAGGACTGACTCACACCCTGGGAGGCGTGAGGAGCCGACCTATGCCGACCCTTGCTGTAATACCAAGGAGTCCCTTTGTACCAAGAACGGTCCAGCCGCCCTACAGCCATGTGGAGAACTCGACCCGAGCCAAGGCCCAGCAATTGGGACTGACAGCCCTAAGGGCGATGGTTGATGTTGAGTCCTATGGCTCCAGTGACTTGGGCGGTGATCCTTCTGATGATCAGCCGCCATCTCTGACGTCTGCTTCACCCTCTCAGGACGATGACCCTGAGGACCCCGGGAACCCGAGTGGCAAGAAGAAAAAGAAAAAGAGGAAGACCAAGCGCCAAGAGAGACGCAGGTCCAAGGAGGCTAAGGTCATCACCACCTCCAAGATTGTGGTGAACTTGCCCCAGTTCACGGGGAAGGACCTCAGCGAGTTCGCTGAGAATTTTGGCCCGTTCCTGAGGATGACCGGCCAAAACGAGGCGAGTGGTCGTCTGAAGTGCGATCTGCTCCTGCAGTGTTGCAAGACCAAGTACCCGGAGAAGCAGGTCAAGCGGATCGTGACGAAGTCCGCTACCTTTGCCGATGTGTTAGTTGCCTTAGAGAGGCAGTACCCTTCCTATGAGACCGACCTCTCCATCCGGACCGAGATCCAGAACCTGGCTCTGTTGCCCAACAACCCCAAGGCGGCCCGGATTTCTGAGTTGCTGGCCGACTTGGACCACTGGGTAAGGCGACTGACGCCCGGTTCTTATGGCAGCGACGAGCTGCTATTTTGGTTGGTGGCCAAGATCCGACGAGACGTGTGGGACGAATGTCGGGCAACGGCTGAGCGCAAGGCAAGAACCCTCACCTATGAAAACTTGTTTGTGCTGCCTTCTGAGCTGGCGCTGGAGAAAGAAAGTGACAAGCACCTGAACAGCTACCGCCCTGGAGGAGGCGGCTCTGGGAGCGATGGCCGGGGGTACCAAGTACCCCGACCTGGACAGGGGAGTACCCCCAAAATTGCTCGCATTATGAGCAATGTCCAGGAGCTCTTCTGGTGTGATGCCAGAGATGAGCAGCATTGCCTGCTTCATGCCCCTGATTGCGACCAGTGGAATTGTTTCGTGTTCCAAGGGAAGAAGAAGGAGACCAACACCGGCGGCAAAGCCACGGTGCCGGACCACTACAGGTGCACTATCACCTGTGCGTTCTGTGGTAAGAGGATGCACTACGAAGACGAGTGCTATCACAAGCAACGCCTCTCAGCGAAGCTCAAGAACGACAACGGCAGTGGCAAGGGCAGTGGCAAGGGCAACACCGACCAGGACAGTGGCAAGGGCAAGTCCAAGGGCCGTGGCAAAGGCCAAGAGAAGGGCAAAGGTGGACGAGGAGGCTCTGACCGCAAGCCTGACAAGGACAAAAACGCGGACAAGTCCGGAGGGAACCCCAATCCTACACCAGGGGGGAACTCCAAGCCCTCAGGTGGGCGGCCGAATCCGGGGCCTACGACCCGTTCCCAGACGCAAGCTCAACAAGAACAAGGAGCGAAGCGTGCTAACGAACATGGGGACGAGTCGGACCCCCGTAAATATTCCTGCTTTATGCGGATGGCGCGGAAACTGCACAAGAAGGGGTTTGATGTGACCTGTCCAGCCGAGTTCTGAAAGAGACGCTCCGGTGTATCAACCGATTCGGTGTTCTGGGTATGTATCCGCCTAGGGGGACGAGAATACCTGGGGGTACTGGATACTGGGGCCACTATATCTATTGTGGCCAAGAAACTTTTACCTCTTGGGAACCTGAAGAACGTCATGCCTACCGCTGCCATACGGATGGGGGAAGGCCATGTGGTGCACAGCTGTGTGGATTGTGAAATTGATGTGCCTATGGGCTCCAGGAGTATTGCCCATCGGTTCTACGTGATGGATACCGAGGCTTTCGACTTCGTTCTAGGGACTGACTTCTTCGTCCAGCACGCCCAGATAGTATCCCTCACGCTAGGAGCGCCCTACGTCCTGCATGTGGACCATGGTGACGGCCGGGAATCCGTACCTCTGAAGCAATCTGAGCACACGTCAAGTTACCTGAGGGTATGCAAGAAGAAGCCCTCTACCATGATGCTGGCCTCCAAGACGGAGGACTATCAGCTTCTAGGGGATGTCCTAGACCAAGGTCTGAAGGAGTTTGGATACTCCCGGGAAGACCTGAACGTGGAACTATTCGCCAGCGACAAGCAACATGTCCTAGACCCCTACTGCAGCAAGGGGAAAAATTGCTGCTACAAATTTTACTAGCCCTCTTTCGGAATGGCCTACGGGAACCCCAGGTTCAGTGAACTGGGGAAGGTCTTGACCAAGGTGGCCCTAGAACGTTCCCGTATGGTCCTGTGTTCCCCCGACTGGGGAGCCCATGGGGGAAATGAGTACTGGCGTACTCTGTTGGACAAGCTGACGCTCTCCTCCGTCCAGTTGCCTGATGACGCCATCTACGTGGCTCTGGACCGTAAGACGCGTATTGGGAAAGCTGGATGGGGGAGTATGCTCAGTGTGGTGGACAGGGGTCTGGCCCCTGTGCCCTGAGAAGATCTGGACCCTCCTATGGTCCAGGAAATTCAACGTGAGAGCGATGGCTACACCCTGAGTGTCCTAAAAGACCAACTACAGCCTCAAGATGCTGTGGAGACTACTCCAGGAGGAGACGAATACGTCGTGTCCGACACCACCGCCCCCAGCTCCCCCTGCCATGTACCTAATACTGATGTAGTCTCAGAGTGTGGGCTATCCGAGCTACCCAGCTCAATACACTCTGATGACGAAACCGAGGATGACGCCTTCTTCGTGCATACTTGCGTGGAGAAAGTGGAGAACGCCGAGGACGCTGCCCCACAGAACCTCCTACTCTCCATGAGGGGATAGGAGCCTTTGGACGAGGAATTGGACCCCCGACCCAGGCTGAGAGAGTACGTGGACTCCAAGAGGGGATTGGTGGCGAAAAAGCTATGCTACGCTAGGCCTACCCGCCGCTCATGGCCGTTGAAGCAAGGGTCTATGGGAGGTATCTCCCAGGTGAAGGAGGACCTAGAACAGAAGATCAGTACCTGGCAAAGGGGGGTGGATCTCAAGCTCATGAGGAGCGAATGGGATGCCATTGTGAGGACCCCAGAGGAAGATGAACTCTCAGAGGAATGTGTATGCGAACTCCCTCCAGCGTGCCTATGCTGCCACCGGCCACCTGAGATTATGGAACGGGACCTTCTAAATGCCTATCAAGGCTTGAAGGATACTACCAAGGACGCTGAGCCGGTTGAGGATCGCCTCCCGGCTTCTATACAGCAAGGGGTAAGCAATCTACACTCTGACGAGGACCTGGAGGGCAAGATCAAGCTCTTGGACCCTAGAGTACAGAAGCTGATCAGGACCTACCTAGAGGTGTTCGGAGAACTACCCCCTCCAGCTTCCTGTGACAAGCTAGTACGGATGGACCTCAAGCTGCAGCCCGAGTTCGTGGGTCACAACATCCGTAGGAGGCCCTACCCGGCTCCTAAAGAGCAGGTCGATGAAATTGAGCAACAGATACAAGAATGTATCGACGCTGGCCTGGTTCTGGAGTACAAGGATGGGGACTACCCGCAACATTGCAGCCCCTGTTTCCTGGTGGCTAAGCCTGGATCTACAGCCAAACGGCTGTTGGTGGACCATGGAGAGCTGAACAAGAAGACGCTGAACCACTCAGGGTCCATTCCTAACATGGAATCAACCCTCGAGAGATAGCCTCCTGCCGCTACAAGACAAAGATGGACAAACGCAGCGAATTCTGGCAAGTTGACCTGACGCCCAATGCTCAGGAGCTCCTAGCCTTCGTCACCCCTCAGGGGAGGGTGTTCAAGTGGAAGGTCATGCCCTTTGGCGTGGCCAATGCACCCGCTGCTTTTCAAAAGCTGATGAAAAAGATCCTGTCCATCCTACGTCGGATGCCTGTGGTGCAAGAACTCATATCCCGAGGCGCCCAGATGGAAGCACACATTGACGATGTATGCCTGGGAACGAATACCCAAGAGGACCACTAATCCTCTTGGGTGATTTCTTTGCGGTCTTCCAGGAGAACCACACCAGACTCAAACTGGAGAAGTCTGAGTTCATGCAGGAGATTATGCAGTACGTGGGGTTCGACATTGGCTATGGGTGGTGGACCCCTGCGGCCTCTAAGGCCAAACCCCTGATGGATGCTAAGGTACGACATGAAGACTCCAAGAAGGGACTTCATGATGTACGTAGTTTCATTGGGGCGTGCAACTTCTACCGCCGCCACTTCAAGAATTTCACCTACACCAGTGCCATCTTGACGGACCTCATCAAGAGAAGCACTACCTGTCGCTGGGGCCCTCAAGAGCAACAAGCGTTTGACGAGCTCCAGGACAAAGCGGCCAACGCAAAGTGCTTGGGCGTGCCTACAGCGCAAGGAGGAATCATACTCTTGACTGACGCCAGCAATGTGGGTGGAGGTGGAACATTGTTCCAGTGGCAAGCACTAGAGAAGGAGGTGTTCAACTCGGCCATTTCCCAATGGGGGACTGATGGACTGAGCCGAGACGGTACCCTCAAGCACAGCTACCCTGGCGACAAATGGGTCCTGGTTCCCCTGGGCCATTGGAACTGGAAATGGAACAAGGCCCGGGGTAAGTACTCCGCCGATGAGCAAGAACTGCTCGCTGGTATGCTGGTGCTATCTTCTCAGTCCGGATTGTTGGGGAGCAGCCCAGTGGTCTGGCTGTGAGACCAAGAACCGGTCCGCACCTTCCAGAAGGGACCCCCACCTGAGAAGGCCAAGCTCAGACGCTGGTGGACCTACCTGAGCCAGCTACGGCTCTCAATTAACCATATCCAGGGCGTCAAGAACGAGTGTACGGACTACATCAGCCGCAACAGCTTTGACGACATGATTGGTGCTAGGTCTGAAGAACTAGCCAAGGAGGCGTTCAGCCGTATGGATGTACACTTGGACCTCAACATGACCATGATCAGACCCCTAGATGGACTCCAACAAGTCGAGTACCTGAAAGAATTTGGAGACATCTGCAAACGCCCGAAGAAGCATCTGGAACCTGTCCTGGTCAACCAGGAACAATGGAAGAGGGACGGGACCTACCTCTGGCATGAGGACCGGATAGTCCTGCCTAGCGACCGTATCCCGGCACGCCTCAGGTGAACACATGAGTCTTGTGGTCATGTTGGAGCTGACCGTACCCTGAAGCTGTTCAAGCAGTCGTTTCAGAAAGATGTCCTTCATTCGTGCCCTAATGCTTTTGATGAAATCCTGCAGGTTTTGATGTTGAAAACCCAAACCAAAGCAGTAAGTAGAGCAAGAAAAGGATATGGATCGAATCAATGAATAGTTTTGAAATCCAGTGTATCACAGAAGGGCTGCAGATAGACAAAGCAGGCTTAAATACAAAGTTTCAATCACAAACGGATAAAACAAATGATTTTAAGTGAAAACTGGCCCTACTCTAGCCTGCACGTTAGCATCAAGCACTTCATCTGCACTCTTTTGGATGACATGGAGCTGGTTAGGAATATGGGGCAAAGGAGGTAGGCCAGACACAGAATATGACTTGGCCATGCAACTGCATTCAGAAACAGTTAAAAGGTAGAACCACAATAAGTGGTAGAACCAGTTGAGTATAGGGGTCTTGGGGTGGGGGACCACTAGGCCTAACCTCCAAGGCCTCAGTCATGAAATGCCTATTTTATTTCGGTATAACCTCCATGAAGGAAGATACCTCCGCTCAGTTGAGTGGCAGGGGTGTACTTCATGGGGGGCTAGGGTTATAACCCTAGGTACTTTGAGAAAGTGTACTGTAAGCTTCAAAAGAGAGATAAAAATACTTGAGTAAGTCTTAGCATCAGGGTTTTAAGGGGGGCTTGGCCTGGATCAAGCCCTCCAAGAAAAACATGGCAGTGACTTTTTCTTACTCCTCCCTGGACTACTAGTTGATCAAGCTAGTAGGCCCAAGGAGAAAGGCTCAAATATCCCGAAATTACCTCAGAAAATGCATTAGACCAAACAAAAACATTCCCATCAGTTCATAGAAGCCTATCACACTGTAGGTACCCTTACAAAATAGTGTAATGTACCGTGAAGGATGTCCCTTCGATGGGGCATTCCTCAAAAGTTGCCAGCGTGCGACGAAACCTTTAGGTAAAAATTTGGGGGTAGTGGGGTTTGAACCCAGGACTCCCTCCGTAGAGCACACATGCTTGCCCACCAGGGTACAGTCGAACGCTCTAATGCGTACGGCTATCGCTGCATAAACAGCGTTTTAGTAAATGTCCTGACCAAGGGCCAGGGCGGAGCGATAATCCCAATGGAGGACACAAATCTCCAGGAGCTGAAAAAAAATAGAAAATGGAACCAACAGGGAGTAAATCCTGTGGTTTAGCGAAAGGTGTAGCGATTTAAGAAGTCAAATCGCTAAAAATTGACGAAACGACGTTAGAAATCGTCATTTTTAGACTAAAACCTTAAGTCGCAGACAAGCGCAAGAGAAGCCGACTCCAGAAAAGGAGTTGCGCAAGCGTAAACGGCTCTAGAAAAAGAAGGTATGAGCCGTAGTTTTTAAAGTTGTATAAGAAATTTTTGCACAGTTGCAACAATTTTTTATAAACTGTAGGAAAAAGTATTGAAAAGAAACCCACACCACAGAGCAGCTGGTCAACCCATCTCTCAGGTATGTCAGTGTCATTTCACACGCATGCATTGCGTTCGTGTTGGTTGCTTCGCTAAAACGTTAGGGTTTTTACCGCTGTGTTCGTTGGGGGTTTGGGCGCTCACCTCCTTTGCTCTGCACAGGTCACAGAGATGAAAGGTATGCGAAGCGAATGGAGCATGCAGCGCGCACGTAGGGTTAGACTATGCGCTGTGCTCGCGATGCATGTGCCTAATTCAGGCATTCACACGTTGTGTCGCTTTCCCTGTGCCCTAATCCACCCTTGTCTTCTCTTCACAGGTTAGAAATGAAAGTGCTCCCTCGTGTTCGTGTTGCCGTAGCACTAAAATAGGGTTGCTTAAAACGCGTAGGCTTGTTTTGCGCTGTGCAGCGCGCCATTCTCTCTCCTCTTTCTGCAGGGAACAAAGTAGGAAGAGCGTGCATGACACACAATGCATTAATCGCTTAGGGTTGTTTATAAATCGCCGTAGGCTTGTGTAAACGCTTAGGGTCGTTATGCGTTTGTGTTACCTTCAGCATTCACATGATGCCTGGTGAGTAAGGTAGGTAAGCCAAGGAGGAGCTCACCTCTTGGTTGAGTCAAGCTATGGTTTGTTGCTGTGGGTAAGATTGGGAGAAATGGTAAACCTGTGCATACCTGTGCATGCATATTGCGCATTAAAGGGTAGGCCACGCGTGTTGCGCACGGTAAAACTCTTGTTTAGGCTACCCAGGGACTCCACCGTACGTTCTTTAAGAGAACAGGTGGAGTTCCTTAAGCTTGCTTGCTTGTAACCTGGTAAGTGGACAGTGTATTATAGGGCAGCCTGAGGAGCGTATAATACGTGGAGGCTGTCTTGGTTCCTCCGCCACTTACCAGGTCCATCCGCCTTTGCTTTACAGGTGGGCAGGTGAGGGTGATTGGTGCAGCTGCAGTTGCCTTCGGCGACTTTGAATTTTTCTGCCCAAGCTAAAACGGGCGCTGATCACACAATCAACAAACTGCAACTCAGCCTGGAGTGGCAAGTACAGTCGGACATCTTCCACATACACGCTTTGCACGCAAAATGAGCACTCATTCCGTCCAAGCCCTGACAGGGAAACGCGTAGTGGCATCCCTGTTAGGTGACAGCTGCTTAGTAGCGCTGTGTTCTCTTGTTCTTTCACAGGAGCGTCAATAGGGCCCGAGACCTTTTGGACATAAACGCCCAGTAGGGTGTCTAGGTGTTAGGGTCAGCAAGCCTCGCAGGTGCTGAGTGCAAGTGCTGAGTGGTCACCTTGCCTTCGAAGGCTGGTGCTGGCGTTAGTGAGTGTAGTGTAGTGGTGTCTCCTGTCCCGCGTGCTTTTCAACGTAGACAGGGGAGTGCGTTAGCTTTTGGCCCTTAGAAAAAATGGGTATTTTGTATGCCCTTAGCACACATGGCCACCCCTCCCCTCTAGTAGGCAGGGCTTTTGCGGTCTTCCCCCAAGGTTAGGCGCCAGCACACAAACTGGGCCCCATAGGAGTGGTAATAGTACCTGATTGGGACCTTCGGTCCGACGTCAGCGAAGCGCGGTCTCCGGGAGCCACGACGGGGAGAGAAGTGAGATACATACAGACATACGTAGCACACTTTGGGGTATGGTAAACCCTGTAAGGAAGGGTAGAACCGCATGGGTCTGGACCAGTCAGGGGTCCTAACTGTGGGCACGCTTTAGCCAAAGGAGGGTGGACACACCTTGCTTCATAACACCTTGCTTGTCATTTGCCCCTGGAGTAGTAAGCCACCGCTCTTCGCTGGCACCCCAGGGTCATTACGTCAGGGCAGTTCCCATGCAATACATGGTCAACAAGGCAGACACTCGCTGAGTGGCTGTAAACCTGATAAGCAGCCATCTGGCTCATGCTGGTAACCATAGGCATGGGACTGCAGGGCACAGCCAGGGCAGGAACAGGGCTCCGCAAGCAGCGGATGTGTAGGTGTTTGGAGCGCCGAACCCGATTGAGGGTGGGAGTTAGTACATTCACCGTAACTGGAGCTCTACAGGAGTTCTGAGCCTGTCCTGGCACACACTGAGTAGGTCTAGTTGTTCTGCACAAGAGTGCTCACCGCCCCATCGGAGGTTAGGAAACAGTCAATCGACTGACAGACTGAGATTAGTTTTTCTTTTTCTGCTGGGACAGAGTCTCAGCACGGGTTAGTAGCTGTCCCTCGTTATTCTCAACGAGGTAAGAACGAAAGATGGGGTGGATACTCCCATCTGGCTGTATAAAGGCGGACATGGGTTCCCAGGTTGCCTCAGATAGCCCATAGCCATCCAATAGGGTTAGGAATTTCCAGCCCTGCTTATACTCGTGGCGTCCAATACCTGCAACCACGTAGTAGCCATCAACTGCCATCTCATCAGCAGTCATCTCCTCGAGTTCGTCTGCCTCCTCTGGGCTGGCAGCGTTCGCTAGGTCAATACGCTCGACCCCACTGTCGCTGAGGCGCCATTCATCCCAGGAAATCGTCAGGGAAGTGATAGTGCCTCAACTGTTTAGGCGCACAAAGCAGTTCACCACCTAGATGTGGACTGCACCTGACATGGATCCCAGATCCATCTATCCTGATGATACGATAGGGCCCAAAATAAGGGTCCTGTAGACAGTTACGGGGCCAGAAGGGTAGGCGTGAATGGTGCACCAAAACAAGGTCACCAACCTACAAACTGGCAGGCCGCCCTAGGCGATTCCGTCTGCTCAGCTCACGGTCACGGATATGTCTCAGGTTAGTCCCAGAATGGTTAGCAAAAGACGGCTTGTGTTCCAGCCAATCCCCAACAGGGCTCTTGAAGTCCTCAGGAAAGGGGGTTTTGAAGAACCAAGCAGGTCGTCGCCCATGAAACAGCTCGTGGGGGGTGAAACCCGTAGAAGAGCTCCTCTGAGAGTTCATGGTCAGCACTGCCCAGGGCACTAGGCGTACCGTGTCTGTGGTACGTTCCTGTTTTATCAGGATTCTCAGATTCTTTTCCACCACACGGTTTTGTCTCTCACAAAGAGGGTTTGACGTGTGGGTATAGGGCACACCTGTGGTTACGTCAACGTTGAGGGCATTCAGCACTTGTTTGTACCATCCAGTGTCACTGCGGATGCGTACATCCTCATCAGAGTGCACCTGCTTAGGTGCTCCATAGGGTTCAAACCATTGTTGGACCAACAGTTTCACAGTCTGCTCACCTGTGATTTTCTTATTGCAAGGGAACACACGGGTGAAGTGAGACATGCCACAGGTGACCACTAGGCAACTATCATAGCCGCCGAAGCGAGGTAGGCCTTGGATGAAATCCACATAGAGAAGAGAGTTAGTACAATAGGGTATGGGTAAGCTGGACATCAGTCCCCTATCCCTACTGTCGCTCTGCTTGCTGGCATGACAGCCACAAGCATCCACAATGGTCTGCATACTGTAAAGGGGAGCTCAGGACAGGACAGGACAAGGTTGATTTCTTCCGTGGACCTCTGCATTTGGCAGGGTCAGGATTACAGCAATTATGTCTAATTTTTGCTTGTTGTGCATGACATAGCCCAATATAATTTATGTGCTGTGGTGTGTTGCAGATGCCGCCTTTTTGGGCACTCCAGAACACGCGCGAGCACAGATTTGTGCATAGAAGCCGCTTTTGAAAAGCTTTGTTTTTATGTTAAAATGATCTGATTTTGTAGGAGTTTAGCATGTTTACAGTGTATGTGTTGTGCTGAACGTCTATTATTGCTTAGGCCATGAAACGGCTTATCTGTTGAATCACTCCGTATCACCAAGTCAAGATTGATCAACTCATTTTATTCATTGCGTGCAGCAATTACAAGAAAGACGTCGCTTCAAGGTTTTCAAAATGGAACTGCAGGAGATTCAAAATGAGGAGATTGAAACTTCTGAAGTCAAGGGAAGGTACTGGCCGAAACAAGACTCTGAGGTCTTGAAATATTCAACAGATATACACGACGTTTCTTTGCCTTTCCCTGTAGCCGCAGATGAGATCAATAACAGTGAGAAGTGCAATCACAGGAGTCTACGGCCCGGCCGAGCCGTCAATCAAGACACCATCAAGGCGCCGTCCAGACGAGCGCCAGCCCCGCCAAGGACAACAACGTTGCCGCAGCGTTTGGAGGTCCTTTGTCCACCACTAGTACCGCCGTCGTATGGAAATGGTGCATCTCCGTCGCTTTCTCAGTATTGTCCAAGTGGACATGAGGCGATCAAGGGGAAACAATGAGAAATACAGTGTCTCGCTGAAGGAGTGCTCGAAGAGGAACGCCGCGCTCGAGAACAACTCAGGTAAGGTCAAGAGTTCACTTTCGCCAAACTCTATGCAAATTTCAGATACAAGTTTCAAGGTCTCTTCACCTCCATCATGGTGCAGTTGAGTAGCGCTGAGAAAGAGGTCATGGTTCGCGGAGGACGAAGTAGTGAAGGAACGCAACAACAGAACAAGATTCAACGCAACGATCAGTCACGACGTCAAGTATTCAAGTCCACAAAAGAGTTTCAGAAGTTATTGAGTCAAGCGAGGCGAAGGGTATGTGGTCTCCATGAATGTATGCAACGACAGGGTTTTGAGATGCTCGCAACAGAAAAATCATTGGACCAAGTGAGAGAACTCGAGAGTTGCTGCTGGCTGCAAAAGTCCTTCATCGTGGCTCGTGGACCTGATGGTGCCCTGTTGTTCGGTCCTTCCACAGCGCCACGAATCGAAAGAGGGAATGCGCCCGAGGGAGGTCAAGAGCATGTTCGACAACAAAAAAAGAAGGAGAATCTGCCACAACCAGTCCGTGGGGAGAACACGACGAGGGTACCACCAACTGCCGAAGGGGCAAGTACTGATGGTGGTCGAAGGAGAGAGGAGAGGTGGCCAAGTAGTGCAGCAACGCAGAGCCCTGGGAGAAATTATGAGCCTCTCGGACCCAGTGAATTTTCCACCGTGGCGACAAACATGGAAGGAGGTGTGTCCCACACGCGAGTAGTGTGGCCAGTCTGTGGTGAACTCCAGGGAGGACCAAAGGCATCTCTTCTTGGACTGAGCAGTGCTCTTTAAAGTGCGCTGCTTGCGCGGTTGGCGCGCTGTCACAAGCGCGATGCCTTTGCAGTCTTGTGCGCTACAAAAGCGCAGTATGTTTGCAACCGTGAGTGTTTTTCAAAGCGCTCTCTTTGAGGTAGTGTAGTGCTCCACGTGAGCGCTTGGATACTGTTCGTTTACGAGCGCTGGGAGCGCTTTCTTTGTCAGGTTTTGGCACTGTGAGCGCCTTGTGGAATATATCTGCCACAGATGGCGGAATGTGATGTAAATTACAATGCATCCAAAAGTTGACTTTGTCAACGAAGCCTTTTTTTTGGCCTAGGAGTGGCGCCAAGCGCCTCGTGTGGAGGCACTGACATATGCCTTTGCCTTCTTTTTCTTTGTTGATACTTTTTTTGTACTTTACTGAGCAGTGGTGGGGTACATCCTGCTCTGTACTTTGAGTGAACTCTTGTTTACTTGGTGTTTTGTTTGTTTTGATTTGCACCTGCCTGCTTGTGAGCAGAGTCTCTTTTCTTTTTGTATGCCTGCTTTTGTTTGGAAAAAGCAGAGGTTTTATTTTAGTATGAAGGTACTATGTTTTTCCTGTGCCATG
Source organism: Eutreptiella sp. 'Long Island Sound 2002' (assembly GCA_964036045.1). Taxonomy (NCBI): domain Eukaryota; phylum Euglenozoa; class Euglenophyceae; order Eutreptiales; family Eutreptiaceae; genus Eutreptiella; species Eutreptiella sp. 'Long Island Sound 2002'. The sequence goes on along the minus strand of OZ038385.1, from coordinate 31,834,325 downwards.
AGCACTTCAGGTTGTGTGCCATGAGCACTTATCAGGTTTTTACACCCTTTGAGGAGTTTGAGTGGATATAGGTTGAAACACCACCTCACCACTCCCCTAGGGCACTGTTTGGTGACAGAAATCCCTTTCAGGAGGGTGAAACTATCTATGCTACCAGTGGTATTCCACTAGCATGATCTGCACAAAGATAGTAGCTGTTTTTACCTGGAATGGGTAGAAATAGCCAGATCACAGACAATAACATCTGTATTGTATTGTATTGTAGGTTAAAGCCTGCATGTTTTGCTATCTTTTTTCTCGGGTCAGCAACTCATTCTGGGAGTGCTGAGCCTGGGGGGGGGAGTGTAAACATGCAAGGCAGCCTTTTGGGTGCTTGCGCTTTACACCCACCCAGCTCTGTCTGAGCGTTTTCCAGCCCTATGGTAAAGCCCTTCGCACCCTGTTGTTTTGGAGTTTGAGCCACACATCAGGGTATGTGTGGGCTTGGGGGGGGAGCGTAAAGGGGAGCTCAGGACAGGACAGGACAAGGTTGATTTCTTCTGTGGACCTCTGCATTTGGCAGGGTCAGGATTACAGCAATTATGTCTAATTCTTGTTTGCTGTGCATGACATAGCCCCATATAAGTTATGTGCTGTGGTGTGTCGCAGATGCCGCCTTTTTGGGCACTGCAGAACACGCGCGAGCACAGATTTGTGCATAGAAGCAGCTTTTGAAAAGCTTTTCTTTGCACTGTGTGTCCCTGCGTTACACCCGGGGCACTGGGGGATTTTTTTTGAAAAGCTTTGTTTTTATTTTAAAATGATCTGATTTTGTAGGATTTTAGCATGTTTACAGTGTATGTATTGTGCTGAACGTCCATTATTGTTTAGGCCATGAAAGGGCTTACCTGTTGAATCACTCCGTATCACCAAGTCAAGATTGATGAACTCATTTGATTCATTGCGTGCGGCAATTACAAGAAGGGCGTCGTTTCAAGGTTTTCAAAATCGGACTGCAGGAGATTCAAAATGAGAGGATTGAAAATTCTGAAGTCATTGGAAAGTACTGGCCAAAACAAGACTCTGAGGTCTTGAAACCTGAGTTCAGTCAGGGTTAGACTAGAGTAGAAACACTCACAGAAGAAGTCCACCGAGCGATTAGCGCCAGTGTGACCTGAGCTGAGATGGGACCACTGTAGGCACCCATCAAGTTGGGCCTCAGGCACAACAATACGGGCCTCACAGAAGAGGTACTGGTTGTTTTTATACCACTGGTGCCCATCAATGACACGGGGTTTCAGTCCAGTGCTGAGGGTCTGGAGAATTTCTTTATACTATGACTGGTAGTCAGTTAGGCTCTAACCCTCGAGGATTCCAGCAGTCCGCATGGACAGGTCAAGCTGGACATCCATACGCAGGAAAACCTCTTTGGCGAGTGCCTCAGAGCTCTTACCAATAAGTGCATCGAAGTTATTGCGCGATATATAGTCAGACAGTTCATTTTTGATACCAGGAATATGATGGACTGTCAGCCTGAACTGGCTCAGGTCAGTCCACCACCGCTTTAGTTTCACTTTCTCCGGTGGTGGGCCCTTCTGAAAAGACTTCACCGGTTCCTGGTCACAGAACCAGACAATAGGATTAGATCCCAATAGTCGGGACTGTGATGAGAGCACCAACATACCGGCCAGGAGTTCCTGGTCGTAAGTGCTGTAATTGGAACGCGCTTGGTTCCATTTCCAGTTCCAGTGTCCCAGTGGCACAAGCCGCCACTCACTGGTAGGATAGTCATGCTTCAAGGAGCCATCAGGGTTCAGTCCGCTAGTACGATAATGGCAGTGGGTTAGTTCAGCTGGGTTAAGCTCCTGCCATTGGTAGATCGTTCCAATCCCCCCTACATCACTGGCATCGGTGATCAGGACTATCTCGCCCTCAGGGCGGGGTGCCCCCAGGCAGTTGGACGAGGCAATTTTGGTCTTCAACTCCTGGAAACACTCCTCCTCTCTGGCGGTCCACCTCCAGGGAGTAGTTTTCTTGATTAGGTCAGTGAGAGGGGCAGAGTAGTAGGTAAAGTTGTGGATGTGGCGCCCATAGAAGTTACAGGCGCCCACAAAACTCCTCACGTCGTGTAGACCCTTCTTAGGGTCATCGCGAATCTGCATGTCCTGTAGGGGCTGCATCTTAGACGCGGCTGGTTTGCACCAGCCATACCCCACGTCGAAACCCAAATACTTCATCTCCTCTTTCATGAAATCGCATTTTTCGAGTTTGATTCGGAGATGGTTTTCCTGACAAACAATGAAAAATTCACGGAGGAGAAGGACATGGTCCTCTTGGGTATTGGTACCCAAACTCACGTCATCGATGTGGGCCTGAATTTCTGCACCTCGAGAAATCAACTCCTGTACTAGAGGTCTGCGCCTCAGTATGTACAAAATTTTGTTCATTAGTTCCGCGAAGAGTGCTGGGGTATTAGCCAGCCCGAAAGGCATGACCTTCCACTTAAACACGCGACCCTTAGGGGCTATAAAAGCCAGCAGTTCCTGAGCTGCGGCGGTTAGGTCTACCTGCCAGAAACCACTGTGTTTGTCCATTTTGGTCTTGTACCCGAATTTGGCAATACGCTCCAGGGTATTTTCCAAGTTGCGAATACTCCCTGAGTGTTTTTTGGGTTTCCTTGTTGACCTCACCATTGTCGAAAACCAATGGTAGGGCAGTCGATCCTGGTCTAGCAACCAGGAAGCAGGGACTGCAGTGATGGGGGTAGTCTTCCTTCTTATATTCTTCCACCGAGCCAGCATCAATACATTCCTGGATCTGGCGCTCGATTTCTTCAACCTGTTCCTCAGGAGCGGGGTAGGGACGACGCCTCACTCGCGTCTTCTAAAATTCAGGTTTCAGTTTCAGGTCCATCTGGACCAGTTTTTTACAGGAAAGAGGAGGCGGCAGGTCTCCGAACACCTTCCCATAGGTTAGGAGAAGTTTCTTCAGTCGGGGGTCAAGGTTGAGACTCTCGAGTTTCTGCAGGAAATCCTCCTCTGCATGGAGGTTGCTCTTTCCATGCTCTTATTTTTTCTGCCATTCAGCAGTTTCGGCAGGTACTGAACCATCGTCCCCCTCAGGGGGACATTGCTGCCCATAGTTGCTGCAATGGTGCAGAGAATACACTAGGGGTATCTCAGGGTCAGGCAGCGTGTAGGATTCATCGTCCTCCTCAGACCAGATGAAGGATTTCCAGGTCTTTCTGAGGTGCTGTAGCCGCTCGTGGCGCTCAATACCTTCAGCCTTCAGGTACAACAGCCGTCGGAGTTCCTGAGTGTCATGCTCAGACAGTGCCATGTTATTAGAAGCAGGCCGCGCTAGAGCATCAGGACTCGGGGCCACAGTTTCACCTGAGTGCATATGCTGCATGTGCAGCACCGGTTTCCCAACAGGGGAAGTTGGTTCTGAGGTTGATTCTAGATCTACCTCCTCCAGCAATAGCTGGGCCAGGAAGGCACTGTGTTTTAGTTCAACACAGCTGGGATCAACAGGAGGGATAGTGCTGGCGATCTCAGACAGTTGGTCGTCAGCATCCTCCTTTACAGCTGCAGGTTCCAAATAGCCATCGGGAGATTCACACCCTGTAAGTGTGGCAGATAGGTGCTCAGGAGATCGTGTTTTGAGATCAGAAAGGGTCAGGCCACAATTTTCGGCCATGTGCTCTTTCAGTAGCACCTCATCCAGATCAGAAAGGGGTACAGGATTAAGGGATCCATCGACAATGGATAAGAAACTGGCCCACACAGGGGCTAGCATAGCTGTGTCTGAGTCCTTAGGCACGTGAATGGGACCGTTGAGGAGTTGCACTCTTCCCACGGTCATTCGGTCTAGCATACGGCCCCAATAAGCGTGTTCACCTGAGCAATCCCAGTCAGTGATGCACACGACAACCCTTCCTCCCTCATAAGCGATTTTGGTTAGAACCTTCGCGAGCAGGGAGAAGGGAGGGTTAACATATGCTAGGCCCATTGCTTTGCAAAACAAACGGAAGGCGTTGTTCAAATGTTTCAAGTAGGTAGGTAGGTGCACTCGGTCGTGGAGAGGCGCCCCATGGTTCCCCTTGGCGTCGCCCCTGTGACGGACAGGAAGAGGCTCCGCGCTTCAAGAGGGGAGGCGGCTTACATCCTGCTAGACCTGACTGGTGGCCCCCAACAAAGCGGCCCCGGGCAACACCGGGAGGACTGATCGCCGCCAGGGTGACTGCTTGTCATGCCAGGAGGGTGGGCCCCCGTGCTTGCGCACGTCCCCTCCTTTGGGCGGAACCCTAGAGGTTCACCGGACTTCCTGGCGTATCCCGTACCCAAGGCATGCATGCATGTTCTTGGTACTAGGGTTCCGAGGTGCTTGGGTGTCGCACGCTCCGCCTCGAGTCCCAAGGCAGCGCAGGCCTTAGGATGCAGCCTTACCCCCGGTCTCCGGATCTCGTTTGGCTGGGTAACCTGCATGGCACGGGCTGCCTCAGAGCGCGGGCTATGGACACTGGGTTTCCTACTGTTGCGTGGCGCTTGCGTTTGGGTCTGGGTTGTGGTTGGGTTTGGGTTTCGGCTGCGCCCCGCCACTCCTGGCTGGGATGTTGGGGTGTGTGTGTGCTTCGGGCTTGCTTTCCTTGTACCCCGCCACTCCTGGCTGGGGTGTGCAGCGTGGCTGTGTGTGCTTGGGCTCGGGTTTCGGCTGCGCCGCGCCACTCCTGGCTGGGGTGTTGGGGTGTGTGTGTGTTTGTGTGCGCTTTCCGCTTGTTCCCCGCCACCCTTGGCTGGGGTTTGTGGTGCGGGTCTTTGTTTGGGCTCGGGTTTTGGCTGCGCCCCGCCACTCCTGGCTGGGGTGTTGGGGTGTGTGTGTGCTGGTGTGCATGCTCCCCTTGTACCCCGCCACTCCTGGCTGGGATGTGCGGTGTGGGTGTGTGTGTTTGGGCTTGGGTTTCGGCTGCGCCCCGCCAATCCTGGCTGGGGTGTTGGGGTGTGCGTGTTTGTGTGCGCGCTCCGCTTGTACCCCGCCACTCCTGGCAGGGGTGTGCGGCGTGGGTGTGTGTGTTTGGGTTCCGGTTTCCGCTGCGCCCTGCCACTCATGGACGGGGTGTTGGGGTGTGTGTGTGCTGGTGTTCGCGCTCCGCTTTTACCCCGCCACTCCTGGCTGGGGTGTGTGGTCTGGGTGTGGGTGTTTCGGCTCGGGTTTCGGCTGTGCCCCGCCACCCCTGGCTGGGATGTGCGGCGTGGGTGTGTGTGTTTGGGCTCGGGTTTCTGCTGCGCCCCGGCACTCCTGGCTCGGGTGGTGGGGTTTGCGTGTGCTGGTGTGCGTGCTCCCCTTGTACCCCGCCACTCCTGGCTGGGGTGTGCGGTGTGGGTGTAGGTGTTTGGGCTCGAGTTTTGGCTGCGCCCCGCCACTCCTGGCTGGGTTGTTGGGGTGTGCGTGTTTGTGTGCGTGGTCCCCCTGTTCCCCGCCACTCCTGGCTGGGGTGTGCGTCGTGGGTGTGTGTGCTTGGGCTCGGGTTTCTGCTGCGCCCCGCCACTCCTGGCGGGGGTGTTGGGGTGTGTGTGTGCTGGGTGCGCGCTCCGCATTGTACACCGCCACTCCTGGCTGGGGTGTGCGGTGTGGGTGTGTGTGTTTGGGCTCGGGTCTCGGCTGCGCCCCGCCACTCCTGGCTGGGGTGTTGGGGTGTGCGTGTTTGTGTGCGTGCTATCCTTGTACCCCGCCACTCCTGGCTGGGGTGCGCAGCGTGGGTGTGTGTGTTTGGGTTCGGGTTTCGGCTGCGCCCCGCCACTCCTGGCTGGGGTGTTGTGGTGTGTGTGTGCTGGTGTGGGCGCTCCCCTTGTACCCCACCTCTCCTGGCTGGGGTGTGCGGTGTGGGTGTGTGTGTTTTGGCTCGGGTTTCGGCTGCGCCCCGCCACTCCAGGCTGGGGTGTGCGGTTTCGGGTGTGTGTGTTTGGGCTCGGGTTTTGGCTGCAACCCGCCACTCCTGGCTGAGGTGTTGGGGCGTCTGTGTGCTGGTGTTCGCGCCCCGCTTGTACCCCGCCACTCCTGGCTGGGGTGTGCGGTGTGGGTGTGGGTGTTTGGGCTCGGGTTCTGGCTGCGCCCCGCCACTCCTGGCTGGGGTGTGCGGCGTAGGTGTGTGTGTTTGGGCTTGGGTTTCGGCTGCGCCCCGCCACTCCTGGCTGGGGTGGTGGGCTGGGTGTGTGCTGGTGTGCGTGCTCCCCTTGTACCCCACCACTCCTGGCTGGGGTATGCGGTGTGGGTGTGTGTGTTTGGGCTCGGGTTTTGGCTGCAACCCGCCACTCCTGGCTGAGGTGTTGGGGTGTCTGTGTGCTGGTGTTTGCGCCCCGCTTGTACCCAGCCACTCCTGGCTGGGGTGTGCGGTGTGGGTGTGGGTGTTTGGGCTCGGGTTCTGGCTGCGCCCCGCCACTCCTGGCTGGGGTGCGCAGCGTGGGTGTGTGTGTTTGGGTTCGGGTCTCGGCTGCGCCCCGCCACTCCTGGCTGGGGTGTTGTGGTGTGTGTGTGCTGGTGTGGGCGCTCCCCTTGTACCCCACCACTCCTGGCTGGGGTGTGCGGTGTGGGTGTGTGTGTTTTGGCTCGGGTTTCGGCTGCGCCCCGCCACTCCTGGCTGGGGTGTGCGGTGTGGGTGTGTGTGTTTGGGTTCGGGTTTTGGCTGCAACCCGCCACTCCTGGCTGAGGTGTTGGGGCGTCTGTGTGCTGGTGTTCGCGCCCCGCTTGTACCCCGCCACTCCTGGCTGGGGTGTGTGGTGTGGGTGTGGGTGTTTGGGCTCCGGTTTCGGCTGCGCCCCGCCACTCCTGGCTGGGGTGTTGGGGTGTGCGTGTTTGTGTGCGTGCTCCCCTTGTTCCCCGCCACTCCTGGCTGGGTTGTGCGGCGTGGGTGTGTGTGCTTGGGCTCTGGTTTCGGTTGCGCCCTGCCACTCCTGGCTGGGCTGTTGGGGTGTGTGTGTGCTTGTTTGCGCGCTCCGCTTGTACCCCGCCACTCCTGGCTGGGGTGTGCGGTGTGGGTGTGTGTGTTTGGGCTCGGGTTTTGGCTGCGCCCCGCCACTCCTGGCTGGGGTGTTGGGGTGTGCGTGTTTGTGTGCGTGCTCCCCTTGTACCCCGCCACTCCTGGCTGGGGCGTGCGGCGTGGGAGTGTGTGTTTGGGTTCGGGTTTCAGCTGCGCCCCGCCACTCCTAGCTGGGGTGTTGGGGTGTGTGTGTGCTGGTGTGGGCGCTCCCCTTGTACACCGCCACTCCTGGCTGAGGTGTGCGGTGTGGGTGTGGGTGTTTGGGCTCGGGTTTTGGCTGCGCCCCGCCACTCCTGGCTTGGATGCTGGGGTGTGCATGTTGATGTGCCTGCTCCCCTTGTACCCCGCCACCCCTGGCTGGGGTGTGCGGTGTGGGTGTGTGTGCTTGGGCTGGGGTTTCGGCTGCGCCCCGCCACTCCTGGCTGGGGTGTTGGGGTTTGTGTGTGCTGGTGTGCGCGCTCCGCTTGTCCCCTCCCACTCCTGGCTGGGGTGTGCGGTGTGGGTGTGTGTGTTTGGGCTCTGGTTTCGGCTGCGCCCCGCCACTCCTGGCTGGGGTGTTGCGGTGTGTGTGTTCTTCTGTGCCTGTTCCGCTTGTACCCCGCCACTCCTGGCTGGGGTGTGCGGCGTTGGTGTCTGTGCTTGGGCTCGGGTTTCGGCTGCGCCCCGCCACTCCTGGCTGGGGTGTTGGGGTGTGTCCGTGCTGGTGTTTGCGCCCCGCTTGTACCCCGCCACTCCCGGCTGGGGTGTGCGGTGTGGGTGTTGGTGTTTGGGCTCGGGTTTCGGCTGCGCCCCGCCACTCCTGGCTGGGGTTTTTGGGTGTGTGTGTGCTGGTGTGTGTGCTCCTCCCTTACCCCGCCACTCCTGGCTGGGTCGTGCGGCGTGGGTGTGTGTGCTCGGGCTCTGGTTTTGGCTGCGCCCCGCCACTCCTGCCTCGGGTGTGTGGTGTGTGGGTTGGCTGTTGCCTGGCACCTGTTCCTGTGCCGTGGTTCGTTCTGTGTTGTGCGCGCTGCCCAGGTTTGCGGCACCCGGTGGCCGTTGTGGCTTGGCACCCGTCCTCGTGCCATGGTTGTGGCCGGCAGCGTGCCTCTCTTGGGTGCCTCGTGGTCCCGCGTTGGTGCGCCGCGCCTCGTCCAGTCCGGTCGCTCTCGGTGCTCCTGTCGGCTTTCCCGTCGCCGTGGTGCCTTTTCCCGGCCCGGGGGCTTGCGCCCCCGGCTTTACTGGGTGGCTTCGCGGGGCACGCGGAGGCCGGCCGAGAACCGGGCTCATTGTGCCTGCTGCTGGCCCCCGCCGAGGCAGGGGCGCTGGGCTCGCTCCGCGTCGTACCCGTTCGGGGCCCAGCGATGGGGTTGTCCCTGGTGGGTCCCTCCGGCGTCGGTCTTGGGCTGCGTGCGCTGCGGTGTTTTGCGTGTGTGGACCCGGTCACTGACGCGTCCGGTTTCCCGTACCGCCCCTCTTTCGACGGGTGACTCGGCCGGTGCACCGGGGCTGTTTCGTGTGGACGCCGACACCGCCCCTTTCGGGTCGGAGGACGCCACGCCCGGGTCCCGTGCGTGTGTGCGTGTGCCTGCTTTCTTGGCCAGGTCGGGCGGGCTGGCCTCCCGGGCGCGTTTGGTGCGCCTGACCTTTTCCTGTGGCCGTTCCTGCTGCTCTTTTTGTCTGCTCGGCCCCCTCCGGGCTGGGGTTGCCCTGCTTACGTTGTTTCTGGGTTTTTCTCCCCTCTTGTGTGCCCCCCTTGCCTCCGGCGTTCCGTGTTTTCTGGCCCGGGGTGCCTTGGACCTTGACGTCTTGTGGTCCCTTCCCCCCCTCCCTTTTTTTTTCCTTCCGCCCCGTGCGTGTTTGTTTGTTCGTTTTGTTTTCTTTTTCCGGGGTTTTTTTTTTTTTTTTCCTCTCTTTTTGTTTTTTTTCGTGCTGTGCTGGCTGTGCGGTGCCGGGCTCGTGTGTCGTGGTCTGTGGGGCGTGTTGGTGTGTGTTGTTGTGGGCCTTGTGCTTTGGCGGGGGCCGGTGTGCGCTTGCGCTCTGTTGTTTGGTGCCCCTTGCCTGTCCTCCCCTTTTTGTGTTGGTGCCTGTTGTGTTGTGTGTGACCGTCGGCGCCGTGCTGGCGGCGTTGCTCTTCCCCTTGCTGCCTTGTGGTGTTGCCCGCCCGACCCCTCGGGGGCTTGGCGCGGGGGGGGGGGGCGTTTCTTCCGTCAGGTTTGTGCTAGTTGTCCCCCCCCCCTTCGGCGGCTGGCTGCGCTGTCCTGTGTTGTGGTTTGTCGTGCGTCGTGTGGTGTGGTGCTGCTGTGTGTGGTGTGTCTTGTGTTGTGTCCGTTGTTGTGTGGCGTGCTTGTGTTCTTGCGCCGTGTTGCGCTGGGTCGTGTTGTGCTGTTGTTGTTGTGCTTTGCTTTCGTGCGTTGCTGCGTTCTCTGCTGGTTTTTTTTTTGCGTTGATCCTTGCCCTTCCGTGGTGCTCCGGGCTGTTTCTGTTTCTGTGCTCTGCTTTTGGGCCATGTTTAGCCATTTTTGGGCCATTTCTCGGATATAACGTGGAGTTAGAGGGCAAAAAATGGGTCTTTGTCACGGAGCAATGGGGGCGCACCTGGAGTGTTGCAACATTTCTTTTTGCTTTGGCCGTTTTGACTAGGTTCCGAGCCGTTTTGGCCCAAAAAAAGGCTGTTTTTTGGGCACCAAATGCGCAATTTTGGGAGGCACCTCCCAGCTTGGGGCCCACGCCCCGGGCCGCCAGCGGTGAGGTTTTGGCTCAAAACCTCGATTTGCCAACGCCATATCCTCTAATCCACACCCCTCTCCATAACTCTAGGTGGCTCCACCATACGGCTCTCAGGTACGTGCGAAGGGCACAACTTGGTGCATACATGTGGTGGAAGGGGCTAACCTCGGTCTGAGGAGGCTCAAAATGGGCTCATTTTAGTTGGTTGTGCACCCCCAATGGTCTCCAAGATTAAGGCAGTGTTAGCAGCGGACTCCTCGGTAGTTGTAGGGATGCGAGGGCGGGTAACATGGCCGCCCTTTTTGATATTTTTTCTCGCCCCTCTTGCTGCTTGCTCTCCTAGAGAGTGACCATCACAAGGGATACCACTTGTAGATGCTGTACCAGCTGGGGCCTCATCACCAATCTCTGGTCTGATGGTGATCCGCTCATTCTTGGCATTGAAGGTCACGGACATCTCAGTTACAAGTGTTCTGGTTTTTTTGTGTTGTGCTTTAGTTTCTGGATGGTGCTGTGTCTACTACCACAAGGATATTTTGGTTACCTGGATGCTTTTCTTGGTTGTTTTTGTAGAAGAAAACCACAAAACGGTTCTCCAAAACAAATGATGAGTCACCAAAGGTAGGTACGTAGGTATCTTCGGGAGCTCGGGATGCCTCCTTTGACAAAGCAGGAAGAAGGTCTTACCAAGGGGACGTCCTGTCCCTCCCACTGCCCTATGTCAGGTGCCTCTTGAGCCGCTCCCGCATGTGCTTGGGAAGGCATTGTCGCGGCCACCCGGTCCATGTGTCCCAGGTGGGAGGGTGTCCCCACATGTGTCCATGGGTAGGGCCACATGCCCCCTCCTTTGGGCGGCAGCTCTGGGGGCTGTCCAGCCGTCAGCAGTATCTCTCAGCACAAGGGGTATTGCTCCCGCTTGTCTACGGTACGACCGCCTCACCCTTGTGGTTTGAGTTGCGGGGCCACTCTGCCTGGCAGGCAACCCCCACCTGGACTGTGTACCGGCTCGCCTGTCACTGGTTGCTTCCGTGGCTCCGGGTGACGTTTGCCATGGTCCCCGATGCAGCCTGGCCGGGCTCAGACCAGTGGCCTTGGAGTACCGCTCCTGCCCCTGGCCCGGTGGGTCGGCCGGGTCGCCCCGGTGTGTCCAACCCATGGGGTGTTGGTTCTTTCCTGTCCCTCGTCCGCCCTATGTGTGCGCGGTGTCCCGGGCCTCTTGGCTCCTGTTCACCGGTGTGCTCGCGCGGTTTGTTGTGTTGTGTCTGCGGTGTCCTGGGCCACTTGGCTCCTGTTCACCAGTGTGCCCGCTCGGTGTGGTGCGTTGCGCGTGCGGTGTCCCGGGCCCCTTGGCTCCCGTTCACCGGTGTGCCCGCTGAGTGTTTTGTGTTGCGTGTGTGGTGTCCTGGGCCACTTGGCTCCTGTTCGCCGGTGCGCCTGCTCCGTGTGTTGCTTTGCGTCGACGGTGTCCTGGGTCACTTGGCTCCTGTTCACCGGTGTGCCTGCTCTGTCTTTTAGAAAGGTTTATAGTGATTTCAACACTGTGTTTTTGCCTCTCCTGCTGCTTGCTGCTGGTGTAGGGTTTCCTGCTGCTTGTTTTTGAAGACAAAAAGCTTTTGTTTGCTGAAATACAAGCAACAGGAAACCCTACACCAGCAGCAAGCAGCAGGAGAGGCACAAACACAGTGTTGAAATCACTATAAACCTTTCTGGTAGCAGAGACAGGAATGGGAGAATTATGGACGAATCCACGCAAACGCGAAGCGACAACACCTAAATCCGTCAAATGACGGCCTGGAATTTTTCTAAGACAACACACCTGAGCAGAATCCAATGGTGCATCAGAAGCAAATTTTTATAAAAATTATAGTCATCTCTAGATTTATCAAATCAAGAAATTCCTACGCATAAAAAGGCGGCGCGCAGGAGCGGCTCCTAGCGAAGCGCCGGAAAATGCAGAAATAATGGAATTATAAACGTATGTCTCACGTAGTCTTGAAAATGACGAGATACACATTAATAGATAAGCATACAGATTCCACCCACACTGACAGAAGGGTCAAAAATCCAAGAATTCGAAAATCAACAAAAAGACTTCAAAGAATCAGGTATAAACTACAGGTGTGCTCGTCTCGTATGCAGCATACACATTGCTCGTCTCGTGTCTCCGTGAAGGAGTCTTGTAGCAGCGCTAACAACGATAGAACGCGATAGAGGGATTGATTAGAAAGATTGCAGATGATTAGAGGCCAGATCAGGGTGATTACACATACACACAAGTGCATAGCAACGTTTTTCACTTGCGCCTCGCTCACGTGCCCACTTGCTCTCTCTCTCCAGCGGTAGGTATGGTGAGTAAGCCCAGGTGGAGCCACCCCCTGGTGGAGTTCGTGATTGTGGTTCGGATGGGCAGGTTTGCCCAAGACACTCGTGCATGCTCGTGCAGTCACACACGCATTAAAGGGTAGGCCACGCGAACTGCGCACGGTAAACCTTGTTTAGGTTACCCAGGGGCTCCTCGGTACGTTCTTTAAGAGAACCTGAGGAGCCTCTTAACGCTTGCTTGCTTGACAGGGTGTGTTTGCGGACAGTGTATTATAGGTCACACTGAGAAGCGTATAATACGTGGAGTGTGGCCTGGTTCCTCCGCCGCAAACACCCCTTCATTTGCCTTTGCTTTACAGGTGGGCAGGTAGGGTGATTGGTGCAGCAGCATACCATTTTTTTCTAGCCCTGCTAAACAAGGGCGCTGATCACACAAACAATTCACTGCACCTCAGCCAGGAGTGGCGAGGGCAGTTCGACTTCATCAACATCCACGCTGTGCACGCATCAAGGGCACCTCTTCCCTCCAAGCCCTAGCAGGGGAAACGCGTTGTGGCGTCCCCTGTTAGGCCACAGTTGCTTAGCAGCGCTGTGTTCTCTTGTCTTCTTCACAGGAGGGTCGTTAGGACCCACGACATGTTCTTCAACCACACCCAGTAGAGTGTGCGTGTAGGAGTGGTAGTCCTGAGTGGGGGCTTGAGCCAGTTGCAGAAGTGCTCGCCCACCAGGATGGTGCCACTGTAGGGTGTGTAGGACCTGTAGTGCGTGTGTCACTGTCCCACCCGTTTCCTGCAATTTTAGCAGGGTTGGTGGACTGTGGCAGTGGTTATGTCAGTGTTTTGGCCACTTAGCAAAACAGCGTTTTCATGCGTTCATAGCTTTTGGCCACCCCTCCCTGTAGTAGACAGATAGGTAGGGAAAACAATACTCTCCGGACCCCCGAGCTCAGAGCCGCTCTGGAAGCGGATGCTCACGCAGCCCAGCGCCCTGGCCTCCACCACCAACTTCACGACTGAAATAGAGCGGTTAGCCTCCACCCCCGATAGTCATGCCGAGCACGTAGCCCAATCCATCCGCATCCTCTGCACTGACAGTGCCATCCCCGACAGTGCCCTTACCACACTCCGCTCAGTGAAAAGCGGCCGCTCGCTGGCCTCGGCCGTCAAGACAGTCTGGTATGGGTCTCCAACGAACCTCCGCCCCACCCTGCAGGCCAATCTCCTTGACCTGATCGCCACCGTTGAGGACATCCATGGGTCCTCGGCCATCGAGTCCCACCGTCTCTCGGCCCTGCAATCCCTAGACCCCCTCGTGGACGCCGCTGCCACCCACCCCAGCCTGGTCTGGTCATCCGCAGCAGCCACCCTCCTTGCCGCCCGCCCCCCGGTGGTACCCCCTCAAGCTACCGACCTGCTACTCGCTGTCCGTGACGCCGTCTCGTTCCGTGTGGCCGTCTCCGTGGCAATTCAGGGCACCACCCGCCCGCAGCAACTCGACCACCTGGTGTCTGAGGTCCGGACCGCCCTGCAGCCCACGTCAGGCCCAGCTGCGGCCTACGCCTGGTTTGAGCGCCGCACCCCTGGGCCATTCCCTCCATTGCCTCACCCAGGCGCCCCGTCCCCCCTCCCCCCCTCGCCTCTCCCGTCGGGCGCCTTCCCCTGCCCACCCGCCACCCACCCTCCCGCCGCCCCCCCCCCAGCCCCCACTGGGCTACTGCCCCCCTCCCTCGTTGACGCGCCTCAGATTATTCGCCTCCGAGGCCTCCGACATGTGCCAGATGCCACGCAGGCTTCCAGCGCCCTCACCCACCACATCGGTGCGCCGGTGGCCATCCCCGCTCAAGCCCTCCGCGACGGCTCCCACTTCGCCTCCATTCCCAACGAACAGTTTCGGATCCTATTCGCCAGCGCCCCCACTCGCACCTACGTTGACCCCCACTCTCACTACACCATCACTATCGACTCCCGCACTGCGGGCGGGGAGCCCTTCTTCCTCCCCGACAGCCCCGTCAAGCCGCCTCCCAAGAAGAAGCTCCGGAACCAGCCCAGCCGACGCAAAATCGCCCTCTCCGACATGGCCCCGCCCCCCAGCCACCCCCCCCCTGGTTTCGCCACCTCTGCCAGTTCGACCTCGGCCCCTGCTGCCTCCCCAACAACCACCTCGGACGTACGGGACCCTCCCCCTCACCCGCGATGCCCCCCAAACATCCCACCGCATTACCCCCTATCACGGCTCCCGTGTCAACTGACTTACCCTGCCGCACTGCCTCCCCCCCGGCGCCCTCCCGTGCACCTTCCTCACCCAGCTCGCTCTGGACTGTGCCATTGCATACCCCCGCCTCCGCGACCTCCGCAGCCTTGCGACCACAGCCCACTCCCTACTCCACGACCTACCGCCTGACGCCTCGTACCCCTTCGCCATCGACCCACCCCACTCAGGCCCCTGCCCCACTGTGTGCTGGCAGTGTGGCACCATCACCCAGCAAGGGGCTGCAGCCACCGCCTGCCCCCTCTGCGGCAGCCAGGACCACGTCCAATTGCCACCGCCCCGTGACTCGCCGCTGCCGTGGCCAGCCGCTACCTTCGTCGCCCGCTTCCTGGCCGCCCTGCCACCCCCTGTCGCCACGCCACGGCCCTGCCTGCCGCCCCTCCTGCACTACCGCGCCCTCCGCGACTTTGCCCTCTGGATCTCCCAGGCCGTTCGAGTGCTCCAGGTCGATGACCCTGACCCGGTCGTGAGCATCCCGATCGTCGTTCACGGGTACATTGTCTGGTTCTTTGACGACTCTCCCTCCCATCTGGCCCCCTGGCCCCACCCCCAGGCCCATTATAACACGTCACTGCATGGCGTTCCGGGCCACCGCTTATGGCTCACCCCTGCCCCCCCCTTGCCCACTACTATTGTGGCGTGGTTCTGCCCCTCCTGTGGCCGCCCCCAGCTCCCTTCCGCGGCCATCCTCGACCCTACCCCCTCCCTCCGCCTCCCCAACGCTGTGTGCCTGCACCCCAGCCCTGGCACCTCCCACCTGACCGCTAGCATCGCCCACCGCTCCTACGTCCGCCCCCCCGGCTCGCCACTCCTGCAGGGTGTGCCCTCAACCCAAGTTCGCCCGGGCACCCCCTGCTTTCACCCCGACCACTCCCTCCTCCTCCCATCTCCGCCCTGGGCCCGCCACCTGCTGTCCCTCGACCTCTCCCCCCTCAACCTGCGCCGACATGCGGGACTCGTCTTCCTTTCCTGGAACATTGGGGGCGTCGCCTCCCAGGTAGACTTCGTTGTACACACCCTCCTCGCCCTGGAGGTTGACGTCTTTGCCTTCCAGGAGGTCTGGACCTTCGAGCCCCTGCTCCAGGCCATGCCCACCCTGTACGCCTGCCACATCAGCTCAGCCGAGGGCTGCGGCACTGGTTTCGTACTCGGGTGGCGTAGATCCCTCCAACACCCAGCCACACCGCCTCGTATCGAACACGATGCCGCCGACTTACTCGTCTCCTCAGTCCGCCACCACACCCTGGGATTCCTCCTGCTCGCCTCCGTGCACGTCCACCCCGATTTGGACTACAAATCACGCCGCGCCATCCTCATCAACCTCACCACCCTCGCCACCTACCTCCGGGCAGCCCTCGAACTCGTGGGGGGTGACTTCAACATGTCGCGGACCTGTACCCGTCATCCCCTGGCGGCAGCGTGCCGCGGCGACGGATGCATGCTCCGTTTCCGCCCAGCCTTCCCAGCCGACACTCCCACTCACTACTCCAGCTCGGGGGGTGTCCCCAAGGCGACCTGCATAGACCACGTGTTTATCAAGGGGGCGCGGTCCATCACAGATGCGGATGTACTCCCTTCGCCCACACCCCACAAACCCCTCCTCGTCTCCGTTGAGCCCCTGGAGGGCCTGGCCGACATCCGCAGCTGGCGCATGGTACGCTGGCGCCACTCTCCCCCCGGCACCCTGCCCCGCCTGGCTGCGTTGATTGACCTCCTTTGGGGCTGGCTGGCATCTTATCCCGTAGGCCCCAAAGCCTTCCACCAGTCCCTTTGGGCAGCCGCCCGTCACCTCATCCCCCACCCCAGGCCAGTGGACCACGTGCTGCGCGACCTCCGCCGCCGCTCAGTTCCCCGCACCGACGCCGAGCTTGCCGACCTCAGGGAGTTTGTAGCTGCCACCGCCGCCCGCCACGGAGTAGAACGACCCGATGAAGTTCTGCGATCTACCACCATCACCGGAGCTACCAAAGGTGCCCTGTGCCGCCCCTCCAACCCGCTGCGCCCCTACAGCGGGATCCAGCCAGACTTGGGCTGTGAGCTTCCCACAGCGACCGCCCGCCTCCAGGAAGTGCATGACCAGGCATCGGCCACCACCAGGCACCGCGGGCATACCCCGGACCTCGACTTCCTCACCGCCACATATGATCCCTCTAAATGGGATCCGTACTTCGACCCCATCGCGCACCTACCCGCTGGTCTTCTGGGTGACCTCCTTGCCGCGGGCGTAGACCCGCGGGACCGCCCACGCCGAGGCCTCTTCAGCCGACAAGTGGCAGAAGGCCCAGTGCTCCGCCCAGACAGGATATGGCGCTCAGTAACGTCCCCGGGATCGCTGTTTGCTGGCCTGGACCAGTGCCCCCAAGCGCTCCTGCACCACCTGCGCCACGGAGGTGTCCAGGGCGTACAGCGCCACCTGCAGCTAGTCGACGCCGGCGCGGACTCCCTCTCCCTCGACTCCGTCATGATGGGCATCGACAAAAAAAAGCCCTTTCCCCACCTCTTCAAAGCCCACCGCCCCGTCACGCTCACGTCTCCACTCACCCGCGCGGAGTCCCGCGCAGCCCGGGACATGCTGGTCCCGTCCCTGGAGATCTCCGGCGCGCTTCCCCCAGACGCGTTTGCATATCGGTCAGACATACGCCCAGCCTTCCTCGCCCTCGCCCTCCGCGCCACCGTCTTCTCCAGCCTAGAGCGCCACGGCTCCGCCGCCATCACCGACTGGGACTCACTGGACGCTTTTCTCCGCCAGCAGCGCGAGGACTGCACCCACTTGCACAGCATCCTGCAGCTCCCCTGGGATTTTGGGCCCTGGGCCGTTAAATACTACGGCCGCCTACGCATCCACCCACTGACTACAGACGGGTTCGCCCCGCCCTACGTCACGGAGGAAGGGTGGAACCAAGGGGACAACCCTTCGGGCGACACCTACCAGGTAGGAGAGCTCGTCGTCAGTGGCAGCCTACCGCACTTCCCAGACGTACATGTGCCCCCCTGCCCAGGCGGTGTCCCAGTCAGCAACCTGTCGTACTCGGACGACCGCCGCCTCGTGAGGCCTACGCTCCCCTCCCTCGTCGCCCTGACGCGGCTCTGTACCCGCGCCACCGTAGCCAAGGGCGGCCTTGTCCACATGGACAAACTCCGCTTCTTCGCCCTCCAGATCACCGATTCAGGCCTCGACCAGGTCACCTCCACAGTGCCGTACTACCTCATCCCGACCTCTCAGGCCACCCCCCAGATCGTCGGCATCCCACTGTCCCACGCCCTCAAACCCCCAAACGCATACGCCGACCTCGCCAAGCAAGTCACGCGCATGCGCCGCCGCATAGAGACCCTCCCCACCACCACCGTCCTGGCCCTGCGCTCCCTGTGGGCCTTCATTCTCTCGCAGCTGGACTACATTGCCTCCGGCGTGGCAGTTCCCCCAGAGCAGATCGAGGACCTCTCCATCCAGTCGCGAGCGTACTACCGCCACGTCCTGGGGCTCCCGTGCTGGACGTCCCGTGCCCTTCTCGCCCTCCCCCCCAGCGGTGGCGGCCCCGGCTGCCCCCACCTCCCCCTCCGCTCGGCGTGCCATCTGCTCGTAACGTACACCCAGGCCACCTGCTCCAGGTCCCTGCTTGCGCACCGCTCCGCGCGGTATCTGGCAGAGATCGACCTCCCTGGCAGTGACGCACGCCCCCTCCATGCTGCAGCCCAGCAACTATCAGTTGAGGTATCCCCCCTCCCCGACCCAGCCATCAGCGCCATGCCAATCCACACTGATGCGGACCCATCAGTGCTGCATAAGTGTCCCAGCCTGGTGCTCTCCACCGACGCCTCACTCCGCCGCTGCGACGGCGGCGGCGGCATCGTCTTCTATGCCCCCGACCAAGGTGTGATCCTCCGCGCTTGGTACGGCATCCGCATGTGGGTCACCCCCGCGGGCGCGGAGTGGCTGGCCCACCTGGTTGGTCTGTACCTTCTCAACGGGTGGTCGGGCCACTTGACTACCGCCCTGGACAGCACCTCAGCCCTGCTGCGTGCCCACACGCGCTTCCCCCCAAAACTCACTGTCCTTGAACTACTGTGGCGCCGCCTCTCCCCCACCCTCCTCCGTCTCCGCTCCCATACTGAGCTGTGGGTCCCAGCACAGCATGACAGCCACGCCACTCACCTCCTGGCGATCCTCAACCGGGAATCCCATCAGTTGGCAGCCCGCGGGGCCGCTGCCCCCACCCCCTGGGCAGTGCCCCTGCCCCACCTCCTCCCTGACCCCCTCGTTCTGCACTACCGCGGCAGCATGCTCGTGGAGCCGCAATTGGGTCTGGACGCGGCCTACGACGCCACCACCACCTCCGCCTACTTCTCCGGCCGTCGAGCTCATCTCCTTCGCCCCGATGGTACGATTTTTTCACGAACTGCTGGAAGCGGACGACATCCCAACCCGTGCCATCAAGCGCGCCCTTGCATACCGGGTGCTCGAATGGCAACCGCCCCCGGAGCCAAACATCCCCATGGAGTGCCACTTCTGCGGCGCCGCCGAGCACCAACTCTGGCGCCACGTCCGCAGCTGGTGCCCCGCGGCCTTCCGCCATCTTCGCCGAGCCCAAGCCCTCCTCCTCCACGCCACGACCCCCACTCCAGCCGCCACCGTCACGGGGGACGGACACCTACTCGACGGTCAAGGGCGGCCGGTACTGAGCTGTACATGGGACTCACACTTCACGTCAGAGGACGCCGGCATGGGTGACGTCCTCACTCTCTCCGGCCTATGGTACGCTTCCCCCGATGGGGGTGGGGCCTTCCTCACCGCAGCCACTCGGCGCCGCATAACGAAGGACGTAGTAAGTGCCCTGGCCCAGCCAGTCCTGACCCCCTCTGACCTCCTAGCCCTCTGGGCCACACTCCCGTATCCTCACCGCACGCCGGACCAGCCCCCGCCGCAACCTCCCACGGTCTCCGTGCTGGATCACCAGAGCTACCCACCGTGGGACTACTCCCTGGTCACGGCTTACCTGGTGCGGGGTCTGCCGTCCTGGCAAGTGCGCTGTGCAGCACAGCTAAATATTTCCCTGCCTGTAGAGCCCCAGTGGCACCATGGAGCCCCAGTGCTCCTCATCGTCGCGCCGCCAGCGGCTTTATATTGGGCCCTTGCCCTGCTTGCCCAGGCTGGTGTACCTCCCCTGTGGGCTGGCGTAGCCTTGCTCACGGCTGTGCCCCCAGGAGACAGCACCCTGGCGCTGCCCCAGCTCATGACTCCGTATGCCTGTGGCACGCTGTGGGTGTACACCACAGCAGGTGTGTCCCATCGGTGGGCCCTCGCGCCCGCCGCCGCGACTCAGTGACGAGCCGCCGAAACGCCGTGACGTCCCCGTGTTGTGCCAGTGTAGGGCAGGCAGAGGTAAGTCAGAGCCCCCCCCCCCCCCCCCAGAGCCCAGAGCAAGGGGTTGAGCCCAGCCCAGAGACCCCCCCCTGCGTGACTGACTGGTCCAGGGCCGGGCCAGGCGCGGCACTGCCGTGTGACCCGACGTGCCTCGCAGCCCAGCCAGTCCACGCCCCACACCCACCGGCAGCGCGCGCGCCCCATACACACAGGTACGGCGGCATCTCCCTCCCGCGTGTGCCACCGCGGGGTACGGGGGCGGTCATCAGTCCGGTAGGCCTTGAGACCGGACAACCGTGCACCCACCGGACCAGTTGTGACGCGCAGGGAAGGGCGACGTCCGTGGTCCCGGAGGTCCGGATGAGGCCTTGACCCAACCCAACCCAACCCTGTAGTAGACAGATAGGTAGGGAAAACAATACCTGGATTAGTACGCTGGGTATTCCCCAAAGGTTTTGCGCCAGCACAGAAATTGGGCGCTTAGGGGAGGGGAGACCCTGGGTGTACCCCGTGGCATCAATAAGCCAACCCTCCAGGTTTAGCAAGCGTGCAGACTTGGGTATAATTAGGACACCACTTCTGCGGCCTGCTCTCAGGACCTTAGGAATAGCACACTCACACATAAGCTTATGCAGGTAAGGGTAAGGTTCAGTCCCTAGCTTTAGTCTTGGAGGCAAGCGTCTCAGCAAGCCTCAGCAACTCACCAAGGTTGTTCTGGGACAAGTAGTCAACCAGAACTGAGTTTAGGCGTCCCTCAGGTAGAACAAACGCAGAGAAGGGCTCCCAGGTGGCCTCTTCAACTCCAAACCCTTCCCAGAGGGTGAGGAAGCGCCAACCCTGGCGATAGCGGTGGCGTAGGACAGACTTCACCAGGTAGAAGCCCTCCTTAGCCATCTCCTCAACGTCCATGTCGGGGAGTTCACCTTCAACTTCCATAGGGCTGGCAGCCCCTTGTAGGTCCAGAGCGGCGATTTCCTCGTCGTCAAGCTCCCACTCCTCCCCACAGAGGTCTTCAGGATCATAATAGCGCTTCAGGTGTTGAGCAGCGCATACCAGGGTCCCCCCTAGACGGGGAGAACACCGCACGGTGATACGGTGTCCATCCACTGATGGAATCTTGTACGGCCCGAAGTATGGGTCATCGCTGGTAGAGCGTGGCCAGGCAGGTCGTCGACTGTGGTGCACCAGCACCCAGTCCCCCTCTTGGTAGGTGGCCGGTACTCGGTGCTTGTTCTTCTTGTTCCACTGACGCTCCCTCACTCTCTGGAGCATAGCCTTGGCCTTGTCCACCTTTGCTTGTTGCTCTTGGACCCATTCACCCACAGAAGAAGGGGTGTCCTCTGGATAGGGGGCATGTAGGAACCATGCCGGGCGCGTCAGGAATAGCTCATGGGGCGAGTAGCCAGTAGCTGAACTCTCTTGGGAGTTCATCATCAAGGATATGACGGGGAGTAGTCTCACCCAGTCTCTGATGCGCTCAGTTTTTCACCATATCCGTACATTCTCCTTCAGGACACGGATCTGTTGCTCACATAGGGGGTTGCTCGTGTGCGAGTAGGGAATCCCCGTAGACACCTGGACATTGAGGGATCTCAGGACCCTCTTGTACCAACCGGTATCTGAGCGTACTCGTACGTCCTCATCGGAGTCGATCTCCTTGGGCGCCCCATAGACACAAAACCACTCCTCCATCAGTATCTTGATAGTCTCCTCCCCGGTAATGTGCTTGGTACATGGGAACACCCTGGTAAACCTGGTCAACCCACAGGTTACCACGAGGGCGAAGTCATAGCCCCCGAACTTCGGCATCTCCGTGTAGTCCACGTATAGAACACTGTTAGCACAGTGAGGGATGGGCAGGGTCAAGTAGAGACCTCTGTCCCTGATATCCCCTGGTTTGCAGGACCTGCACGGGCACCTGTCCACGATAGGCTGGAGGGTTTTCCGCAGTTGGTCGTCAGTCCACGTAGTGTGGAACCACTGCTTGAACAGCCTCAGGGTACGGTCAGCACCCACATGACCGCTGGCCTCATGGGTCCACTTCAGCAGCGCTGGGACTCTGTCACTAGGCACCACGATGCGGTCCTCGTGCCAGAGGTAGTTCTTGTCCCTCTTCCACTGATCTTGGTTGACCAGGAGGGGTTCAAGGCGTTTCTCCAGGCGCTTGTAGATATCCCCAAACTCCTTCAGGTACTCCGATTGTTGGAGTCCATCCAGGGGGCGTATCATCGTCATGTTGAGGTCCAAGTGGACGTCCATACGGCTGAACGCCTCCTTAGCCAGCGCTTCAGACCGGGCACCAATCAGGGCGTCGAAGTTGTTGCGGCTGATGTAGTCTGCACACTCGTTCTTCACACCCTGGATATGGTGTACCGTCAGCCGTAGTTGACTGAGGTAGGTCCACCAGCGCCGTAGCTTGGCCTTCTCAGGTGGGGGGCCCTTCTGGAAACTGCGGACCGGTTCTTGGTCGCACAGCCAGACCACAGGGTTACTCCCCAACAGTCGTGCTTGTGAGGATAGCACCAGCATACCCGCGAGCAATTCCTGCTCATAGGTGGAGTAGTTCCCCCTGGCCTGGTTCCACTTCCAGTTCCAGTGGCCCAGAGGTACTAGGACCCACTTGTCGTCAGGGTAGCTGTGCTTGAGGGTTCCATCTCGGTTGAGACCTTCCGTCCTCCATTGGGAAATGGCCGAGTCGAACTCCTCCTTCTCTAGTGCTTGCCATTGGAACAACGTTCCACCGCCGCCCACATTGCTGGCGTCGTCACCAGAAAAATCTCCCCTTGTGCCTTAGGCACGCCCAAGCACTTAGCGTTGGCCACCTTGTCTTTGACTTTGTCAAACGCTTGTTGCTCTTGTGGGCCCCAGTGCCAAGTAGTACTCTTGTTGATCAAGTCCGTCAGAATGGCGCTGGTGTAGGTGAAGTTTTTGATATGGCGGCGATAGAAGTTGCACGCCCCAATGAAATTGCGTACATCATGAAGTCCTTTCTTTGGGTCGTACCTTAGCATCCATCAGCGGTTTGGCCTTAGAGGCCGCTGGGGTCCACCACCCATAGCCAACGTCAAACCCCATGTACTGCATGGTCTCCTGCATGAACTCACACTTCTCCAGCTTGAGTCGTGTGTGTTTCACCTGGCAGACCGCAAAGAACTCAGCCAAGAGGATTGGGTGATCCTCCTGGGTATTGGTCCCGAGGCATACATCGTCGATGTGAGCCTCCATCTGGGCCCCGCGGGATATAAGCTCCTGCAGGTTAGGTCTCCTTTGTAGGAAGGACAAGATCTTGTTCATCAGCTCTTGGAATAGAGCAGGTACGTTGGCCACACCAAACGGCATGACCTTCCACTTGAACACCCTCCCCTGAGGGGTGATGAAGGCCAGTAGCTCCTGTGCGTTGGGCGTCAGGTCCACTTGCCAGAATCCGCTCCTCTTGTCCATCTTGGTCTTGTAGCGGCAGGAGGCTATCTTCTCCAGGGTATACTCCATATTGGGAACGGACCTTGAGTGGTTCAACGTCTTCTTGTTCAGCTCTCCGTAGTCCACTACCAGCCGTTTGGCTGTAGACCCAGGTTTAGCCACCAGGAAACAGGGGCTGCAGTGTAGGGGGTAGTCTCCGTCCTTGTACTCCAGGACTAGGCCAGCGTCGATACATTCTTGTATCTGTCGCTCGATCTCGTCGGCCTGCTCTTTAGGAGCTGGATAGGGTCTCCTCCGGATCTTGTGACCCACGAACTCGGGTTTCAGCTTGAGGTCCATCTGTACCAGCTTGTCGCATGAGGCCGGGGGGGTAGTTCTTCGAACACCTCCAGATAGGTCCTTATAAGCTTCTGCACCCGCGGGTCCAATATCTTGATCTTGTCCTCCATGTCCTCGTCAGAGTGTAAGTTGCTGGCCCCCTGCGTAATAGACGTCGGGAGGTGATCCTCCACCGACTCCTCGCCCTTGGTGGTGTCCTTCAACCCTTGGTACGCATATAGAAGGTCTTGTTCAACCATCTCCGGTGGACGATGGCAACATAGGCACGCTCGAGGGGGTTCACATACACATTCCTCCGAGAGGTCGTCCTCCTCTGGGGTCCTCACATGGGCGCCCCACACGCTCTTCATGAGCTTGAGATCTACCTCCCTTTGCCAGGTGGTGATCTTCTGTTCGAGGTCCTCCTTCAATTGGGATAGGTCTCCCATACGTCCTTGCTTCAGTGGCCATGAGCTGCGGGTAGGCTTTGCGTAGCATAGCTTTTTCGCCACCAACTTCCTCTTGGAATCCACATACTCCCTTAGCCTGGATCGAGGGTCCAGCTCCTCGTCCACGGGGTCTTCCACCCTCATGGAGAGTAGGGGTTTCAGTGGGGCGACGTACTCGGCGTTCTCCACTTCCTCCACACAGGTCTGCACGAAGAAGGCGTCCTGCTCAGTTTCGTCATCTGAGTGGATAGAGCTAGGTAGCTCAGATAGTCCACACTCAGAGACTCCATCAGGAACAGGTACATGGCAGGAAGAGTTGGGGGCGTTGGTGTCAGTCATGACGTACTCATCTCCTCCGGGTGTAGTCTCAATAGCATCTTGAGGTCGTAGGCGATCCTTCAAGTCACCGAGGGCGAGTCCATCGCTTTTTCGTTGTATAGCCTGGACCAGAGTCGGGTCCAGATCCTCCCAGGGGATGGAGGTAAGACCTCCGTCCACCACGCTGAGCATACTCCCCCATCCGGGTTTCCAGATAGGCGTTCTGCGTCCCAGAGGCACGTAGATGGCCTCATCACGCAAACGAACAGAGCTGATAGTCAGCCTGTCCAGGAGGTTTTGCCAGTACTCGTTGCCCATGTGGGCTCCCCAATCGGGGGAACACAGGACCATACGGGAACGTTCCAAGGCCACCTTGGTCAGCACCTTCCCCAGTTCACTGAACCTGGGGTTCCCGTAGGCCATCCCGAAAGAGGGCCAGTAAAATTTGTAGCTGCAGTTCTTCCCCTTGCTGCAGTAAAGGTCCAGTACATGCTGTTTGTCGCTGGCGAACAACTCCACACTCAGGTCTTCTCTAGAGTAACCCAACTCCTTCAGACCTTGTTCTAGGACTTCCCCCAATAGTTGATAGTCCTCAGTTTTGGAGGCCGCCATCATGTTCGAGGGCTCCTCCTTCGATAGCTTCAGGTAACTCCAGGTATGTTCCGACTGCTCCAGTGGCACAGACTCTCTGCCACTGCCGTGGTCCACGTAGAGGAGGTAGGGCGCTTGCAGCGTCAGGGATTGTATCTGGGAGTGCTGTACGAAGAAGTCAGTCCCCAGTACAAAGTTGAAGGCCTCAGGGTCCATCACATAGAACCGATGGGCAATAGTCCGGGAGCCCATAGGTACCTCCACTTCACAGTCCCCGCAGCTGTGCACCACCTGTCCATCCCCCATGCGTATAGCCGCGGTGGTCATGGTGTTCTTCAGGCTCCCACAAGGTAAAATTTTCTTGGCCACTATAGATATTGTGGCGCCAGTATCCAATACCCCCAGGTATTCGCGTCCCCCTAGTCGGATACGTACCCAAAACACCAGGTCTTGGGTGCCACCGGAGCGTCCCCGTCAGAACTCCGCGGGACAGGTCACCTCGAACCCCTTGTTCCGCAATTTGCGGGCCATCCTCATGAAACGGCTCCTCTTCTTAGCGTTGCTGTCATCACCACCTTCATGCTCACGCTTGGCTCCTTGTTCTTGCTGGGCCTGCGTTTGTGAGCGTGTGGTAGGACCAGACTGCCCTCCAGAGGGCTCGGAGTTCCCCCCTGGATTAGGGTTGGGGTTGCCTCCGTTCTTGTCCTTGTTCTTGTTGTCCTTGTCTGGCTGGCGGTTAGCGCCTCCTCCTCGTCCACCTTGACCCTTGTCTTGCCCTTCTCCACGTCCTTTGGACTTGCCCTTGCCGGAGTCGTTGCCTTTGCCTTTGCCTCCACCTTTGCCTGAGCCTTTGCCAGGATCTTCACCCTTAAGCTTTGCCGAAAGGCGTTGCTTATGGTAGCACTGATCCTCGTAGTGCTTCCGCTTCCCGCAGAAGGCACACGTGATGGTGCACCTGTAATGATCCGGCAGCTTCGCTATGGCGCCGGTGTTCTTCTCCTGCTGCTTCCCCTGGACTACGAAGCAGTCTCGCTGCTCGCAGTCAGGGGCGTGCTGCAGGTGGCCCTGCTCGTCTCTGGTATCACACCAGAAGAGCTCCTTAACGTTCTCCATGATACGGGCGTGGGCGTGTTTGGGGGTAGTCCCCTGCCCAGGTCGGCACCCTTGGTACCCTTTGCCATGGCCTCCAGAACCTCCACCACCAGGACGGTAGTTGTTCAAGTGCTGGTCGCTTTCCTTCTCCAGCGCCAGCTCCAGGAGTAGCACGCATAGATCCTCGTAGCGGAGGGATCTAGCCTTGCGCTCTGCCGTCGAACGGCACTCGTCCCACAGCTCACGAGGGAGCTTAGCCACCAACCAGAAGAGCAGGTCGTCGCTGCTGTAGGAACCGGGCGTCAATCGTCCAGCCCAGTGATCCAGGTCAGCCAACAGCTCAGAGACCCTGCCAGGTTTGGGGTTGTTGGGCAGCACGGGCAAATTCTGGATCTCGGCCCTGATGGAGAGGTCGGTTTCGTAGGTCGGGTACTGCCTCTCCAAGGCAACAAACACATCGGCAAAGGTGGCGGAGTTAGTCACGATCTGCCTGACCTGCTTCTCCAGGTACTTGGTCTTGCAGCACTGCAGGAGCAGATCGCACTTGACTTGTCCACTAGCGTGGGTTTGGCCGGTCAATCGGAGAAACCGGCCAAAATTCTCAGGGAACTCGCTGAGGTCCTTGCGTGTGAACTCAGGCAGGTTC
Source organism: Eutreptiella sp. 'Long Island Sound 2002' (assembly GCA_964036045.1). NCBI lineage: Eukaryota > Euglenozoa > Euglenophyceae > Eutreptiales > Eutreptiaceae > Eutreptiella > Eutreptiella sp. 'Long Island Sound 2002'. The sequence continues at coordinate 31,807,818 of OZ038385.1, read as the reverse complement.
ACCACGATCTTGGAGGTGGCAATAGCCTTCGCCTCCTGAGACCTGCGTCCCCCAGGGCATCGGGTCTTCTTCTTCTTCTTCTTCTTCTTCCCACTCGGGTTCTCGGAGTCCTCCGGGTCATCGTCCTCCGAGGGCGAAGCAGAAGTCATAGACGGCGGCTCAGAATCCGAGGGGTCTCCGCCTAGATCACTAGAGCCATAAGGCTCCACGTCCACCATTGCCCTCAAGGCTGTCAGCCCCAGCCGGTCCAGCTCGTCCCTTGTAGAGTTCGTCACGTGGCTGTAGGGCGGCTGGGCCGTTCTCGGTACGAAAGGACTTCTCGGTATAGCTTCAGGGGTCGGCATCGGTCGGCTCCTCAGGCTCCCCAGGGTGTTTGTCAGCCCTGCCGCCAGGTGGTTGGCCTGTACTCGATGGGGTGACATTCCCACCGTGGTAGGTGACGCTTGGGGCGGTATCATCAGGGGCTCCAGTTTCTCTCGGATCTCTTGAGTGAGGTCGCCCACGATCTTAGAAGTGGCTCCTCGGAGCACCTCGTTGATCTCCGACCGCGTCAGGGACCTGTTGGAGGATCTCCCCGATCCTCTACTCCTGCCTCCAAGAGACTCAGGTCCTCTCCTCAACCCACTCAAGGTTGCATACCCAGGTGCATACCCAGGAACATCCACATAGGTTCCCGTAGCGGGTAGAGGATGGTGATAGTCGGCCGCATACCATCGCGGCGCAGAACTGGAAGCCACCGGCTCACTGGCAGTAGTTGCCTCAGGGAACGCAGTGGTAGGTGGGCCAATACCATAGGCGGGGTAGGGAGGCATGCCAGTAAAGCCTGTGCCCTCAACCATAGCTGGGTTGGTTATGGGAGTGGATGTTGCAGCGGCTGGGTCTGGAATTGGGAGTGTGGTGGTTATAGGAGAGGGTGATGCGTGGAGGCCAGAAGCGCTTGGTGCGCCTTCGAAGGTAGGCTCATTCGTCGGGTCTTGCCCTTGGTCCTCTCCTTCGTCTGCCTCGTCTCCAGCATCCTTCTCGCTCTCTCTCTTCTTCCTCACAGGCTGAGTGACCACCTCCTCGACTGAGAGGGCCCTGAAGGCCGACTGGAGTCCATCCAAAGAGTCCTCAGCCACGTCCACTGGCCCATGTAAGGGCTCCGAAGGTACAGCGCTAGGTCCAGGTCCACCGGGTGCTGGCCTTGCTGGTGCCTCAGGCGCTGACGTCACGTCGGTGTCCTCCTTCTTTGTATCCATCTTCGTTCGCCCTTCTGCTTATATGTGACTGATCTCGGCGCACTGGTTGTACGGCACGGGCTTGCTGCTGGTACACAGAGACAGTCTGCCTCTTGCTACCAGAAAAGTTTATAGTGATTTCAATACTGTGTTTGTGCCTCTCCTGCTGCTTGCTGCTGGTGTAGGGTTTCCTGCTGCTTGTTTTGAAGACGAAAAGCTTTTGTTTGCTGAAATACAATCAATCCAGGATAGCCCAAGCCAGAGATATGCAAGTAGAAGAGAATCAGGATCAAAGCATGGAGGGCTGCAGTGTAAACAGTGAAAGATGAAAGGATATTCACAGAAACTGCAACTCAAGGCACATCTGATTGCATATTCACAAAGATAGCTGAAATGCTTTGGAAAAGAGTTGGAAAACTGCCCCATTGTCACTCTATCTCCATAGTGCTATCTCAGGAGATGTGCACTCTTTGTTTTGGGTCCCATATGTGCTGAGGTGGTAGGGCATGTGGCGATGAGGTCACTGCCATGTCACATGGGATCTTTCCACTTAGCTAGGCTGACGGGGAATTGAACCCAGGACCTCTCAAAAAGAGGTGCCCAGCCCCCTAGGGTGCATACCACTAGGACAGGTAAGAATTCATGAGAAAACATAGATAAATTCATAGGCTCTGCCCTGGATATGTCAGTTCTCAGTTAACTCAGGAAAAGATGATTTGCCTCACATTGATAGGGGATTAAGGGGTCCACTCCATATCCTGATTGGGTGTTTGGTTCCATAGGTCAAAATGTGTTATCACCACTTTTGATGGGGCCAATACTAAGATAGAAATGCCTGGATGCTCAGTGCATCTCTAATACAGCACTTTTTCGTACTCTTTTGTTTTGTTTGTGTGGTGTCCTGGGCCACTTGGCTCCTGTTCACCGGTGTGCCCGCGCGGTTTTGTTGTGTTGTGTCTGCGGTGTCCTGGGCCACCTCGCTCCTGTTCACCGGTGTGTCCGCTCGGTGTGTTGTGTTGCGTGTGTGGCGTCCTGGGCCCCTTGGCCCCCGCTCAGCGATGTGCCCGCTCGGTGTGATGTGTTGCGTGTGCGGTGTCCTGGGCCACTTGGCTCCTGTTCACCGGTGCGCTCGCTCGGTGTGTTGCTTTGCGTGCGAGGTGTCCCGGGCCTCTTGGCTCCTGTTCACCGGTGTGCCAGGCCGTGTTGTCTCGTCCCTTTGTTGCCCTGGGTGCATGCGCGTGTGCGGTGTCCTGGCCCTCGTGGCGCCCGTTCACCGTTGTGCGCGCTGTGTGCGGTGCGAGTGTGCCATTGGTGGTTGTGTCCCTCTTCCTCCCCCCCTAATTTTCGTTTTTTTTGATGGAAAAAAAAAAAAAGGGAGGGGCGCGCGTACACTGCAGGCACAGACACGGGCAGCTGGTGCGGCGGTGCAATAGTGTTGTGTCCTCTGGCGTGTGTCGTCGGTGCTGTGGCGGCGGTCGCGCCCCAGGGACGCGGCTCGCGCGTCCTGATGTACACGGGTATGGGCCAGGATGGGTTTGGTTAGGTGTCTCTTTGCTTCTGGAGCTGGCTGGTTAGGCAGCTGTGTGGGCTGTGGGTGTGGGCTGTGGCTACGTTGTTCCCTCGGCGGGCGTGGTTAGGAGTCAAGGGTTAGCGGTTTTGGGGTGTGGCTCGGGTTCGATTTGTGTTTGGGTTTTGGCTCGGTTAGGCGGTTGCGACGGTAGCGGGCCTCGGTTCGATGCCTTTGGGCGTAGTGGTGCCCGTTGTCGTGTGTGTTGGCCTCCTTCGGCGTCCGGTTTGTTTGGTGACTTCTGGGCGAGGCCTGGCGTGGCACCCCGTGGTGGTGGTTTGCTGGGTAACGGGGTTAGGTGGCGGCGCCGCTGGCTCGGGAGTCAGGCGCGTCGTGTTGTGTGGCGCGCAGGGCTCCTGGGGTGCTGTGGATGCCGCCGGTGTCGGTGCGCCGACGCTTGTGGGGTGGTGAGGGGGTGTGTGTGTGCGGGGCTGGGCTTTGGGTGATGTCCCAGAGGCGGATGCCGTCTCGCTGTGTCTCCTGGAGGGTCTCCCGCAGGCGCCTGAGGACATACGGATGGTGCTGGGGCGCGGGGAGGTTGCGGGGGTGGACTCCCAGGGGTGGAGCGCATCGGCCAGCATGGCTTCCCATGCGGCCTGCGGCATCCAGCCCCCCGCCGGCCGGAGGCGGCAGTTCTCCACCGACCCCTTGCGGGGCCGGTGGACCAGGCCCTTGAGGGAGGGCTCTCCCCGGGCCCACTTTCGCAGCTCCCAGAGCTGCGTGTGGGTCCAGCGCTGCCACCACTGTCCCTGGGCGGGGCCGCGGTCTTGGGCGGAGGAGTGGGCTTGGGTGGGTGTGACAGGGTCGTGGGGACTGGTGGCGGTGGCGGGCCTGGGGGATTCCTCGTAGTCCTGTACCGTGGGGGTGCGCGGGGAGTGGGGGCGCGAGCGGATGTGGACCCGCGGGTGTGCGCGCACGGTCTCCACCTCGGGGTTGGGTGGGGACTCGCGGCGGCGGCGGTAGCGGGGCATGCGCTGTATGTGGGCTGTCATCGAGGGTTGGTAGGGGGGCAGGGACGCTGTTGGCGGACCCTGGCGTCGTTCTGGCCTGGTTGGGGGCGCTCCCTGGGCCTGGGGTGCGGGCTTTGAGAGGTGGTGGGACGAGGTGCGTCGTGCTTCGGCCGCGGCGCGCTCCGCTATGAAGGTGGTGGCGGCGGCGTCGGTGACGGTGGGGGGGCGCCGTGCTGGGCGCTGCTGCCTCCGGGCCTGGGACGACTGGGGCTGAATGTCATAGAGGACGTCTTCCGGGGGTCGGGCTCGCACTGCCGTCGTGGCGCCGGGCTTGGTCTTGGGTTTGGGCTTGGCTGCGGGTTGCGGTCGTGGCGCGCTGACAGGTTTGGGTGGTTGTTTGGCGGCGGTCTTGGGTTTCGGCTGGCTCGCGGGTGCGGGCCTCGTTCGGGTGTGGGCCTTGGCGGCGGCGGGGTTGCTCGTGGTGGGGACGGGTTTGGGGGCCCGTTCGGGAGGTGTCCCCCGCGGCCTGGGGGTTGGAGTGCTGGATGAGGACGTGGTGGGGGTGGTGGATGAGGTGGTCGTGGTGGTGGAGGTTGTGGAGTCGGAGGCGGAGGAGAGGGCTGTGGGAGACGGCGGAGGGCCCTGGGCTTCGGGGGCGGGCGTAGGATGCCCTGTCCCTGCAAGTAGCGAGAACGAGGGTGCGGGTTCGGGCACCGGGTGTGTGCGCGCGTTTTTCCTGGTGACCCGTGCGTGCTGGTGCTGGTGTGGTGGCGTTGTCTCGGCTGTGCGGGCACGTGGGTTACCTGGGGGGTGGCCATATCTGCGCCAGGACGTGCGGGTGTGTTTGCTGAAGGTAGTCGAGGGTGCGGAAGAAGCATCGCTGGATGCCGGGCATGTCCTCCTCTGTGAGGTCGGGGTAGTTTTGGGTGGGGGTGTCTGGGCCCGGCCACAGCAGCGCCATGAGGCGGAATGCCACCATGTATGGGCAGATCTGTAGGGTGGTGGGGCGTGGGGGGTGGGTCCCCTGCAGTTTGGGGGAGCTTCCCTCTGTTGGGGGCGCAGCGTGACCCTCCACAGCCACCGGTCCGTGGGGATCCCCCAGGTTCGTTGGGTCCACTTGGCGAGGCAATACATCGCCCTACCAAGGCCCTGGTTGCCGCTGCGGATGGAGAGCAGCGTGTCCAGGGATTTGCGTTCCCACGTGCCCCAGATGTGGGGGTCGTCCGGCTCGTCCCCCCTGGCGTACGTATCGAGGCCTTGGTTGTGTGGGGGGGGGGGCGTAGTCGGCGGGGAGGAGGGAGTCGGTGCCGTGCACCACCCAGTGGTCAGTTGGTGCGTGGTAGTGGGTGGTGGAGAGGGTGTAGTGCAGATTGTACATGAGAGTCATGTACGTGGAGGGGGCTGGCTGCCGGTCGTCGGGGGTGGGGATGTCCCCCGGGACGTGGTGCCGGAAGTTGCTCAGGGAGGCCATCCGGGCTACCCATGTTTCCCGCTCCCACTCTTCTGTGTTTTTTGGTGCATGGGGGTTGCCCCCCGGCGAGCATAACACAAAGGCGGCCTAACCACGGGCAAGTGAGCGTTCATGGCGAGCCGAAGTTCATCGAAGAACAGCAGCCATATGTACAGTAACTCAGGGGGTGTGACCCTGCTCCAAAATGCACCAAAGGCCTGGTTACTGTGGGCTGTGGCTTCGCCATTGGCCCTGTGGTTGGTGTTATGATGCGAGACGAATCGAAAATAAAAGGGACTCTATATATATTTATATATATATATATATATATAGAAATAGAAATACAAATCAGAAACAAACAAATAACTCCCGCCAAAGATCTTCTGGGGTACCATAAAAGATCTCCAGTTTAGTGGAACCCACTGACTTCTCCATACGTCTGGGGAAAGCCCGGAAAGGAACTGAGACTCACGGAAACCTCTTCCGAAAACATCATGTAGTCACCACGCTATATAGGATTCCGTACTCCAAAGTCCTGAATGGTGCACGAAAAGGAGCTGGAAGAGAGCATCAAAAATGCGCTGACACGAATGTGGTCCCATCTCGTCGATCTGTCAAATGGTATCAAGAAGTTAGGGGGGGGGGGGTGCAGATCGCAGGTGGTGAGGATGAGGAGGACGGTGAAGAATGAGAAAGACAAATAGAAAAAAGAAAAAGAGGGGGGGAGAAACTCGTCACCCGGAGACCAAAGCGGGGCAGAAACCCCCCAGTCGCTTGCGGAGCTTAGTTTCTTTTCGCGATGGCTTTTTTAGGGTAACGTGTTTCTATGTGGGTAGTTACGGTAAATTAAGTAGTTGGGATTTGGTTTTTTTGTTTTTGCTGTGAACGTGTCTGTGTTTGTGGGGGTGTTTATTGGCGGTTGTTGTGTTTGTCCTTTTTGGGTAGGTCAACAAGGTGGGGTTGTGAGACGAAGTGCTGTAAATGGAGTATTGGTTGTTCCATGGGTTGTCTGCGGAATCTGGTTGGAGTAAGTGCAGATCGCTAATTGGGTTTTGTCTGAGCCAGGTTTGTGTCTCTTGTAGTGCTGTTTTGAGTCGTTTTCTTCTGTACTTAAAGGCTGTTTTTAGGTTTTGTAGGTGTTGGAAGTAGGGAGTGTCGGGTGGGATCTCTCTTAGTGCATTACTGAGTGAGTTGGGAATGAGCGTGCGGATGTAGTTTCTTCTTTCTCCTTTTGTTGCATGTAGCCACCAGTCGATGACTGTTTGTTTGAAGGGTTGTTGCCAGACCTCAAAAAGGAGGTCACGAACAGGTTTCGCTGTGCCGCATTCGGTCACCGTAGTTATCGGGTCGAGGGGGTGATGAGTGTGGCATTCCGGGCATTGATATGTGTTAAGTTTGTAATGGGGAAGAAAACCAGTGCAACAGTACAGTCCGTTTGCCCATTTAGACGGTAGTCTGGAAAACCACGATGTGTGGGCGTAGAAGTCGGTGCTAGAGGGTAGGTGTATGTTGTTGTGTTTATGGTTTGGAAGTAGGTGTTTGACAGTTTTGCGTGTAATGCGTCCTGGCAGTGGTGTATGATTGTGGTATATGAAGTGAGAAGTGTCAGGGTTGTGGTGTTCTGGGTGTTGGTGGAGGTTGAGTGATACCCATTTAGAAGTTTTGTCAGAGTGCTCATTGCCATCGAAGTCAGCGTGTCCTTTGATCCAGGTGAAAATTATGTGAAGGTGGGTGTTGCGAAGAAATTCCCAAATATAGTTGTACCAAAGAGCGAAGCAGTTAGCGTTAGAAGCGAAGGGTTTCGTTTTTCATTGAGGTATCTGGTGGAGTGTGGAGCAAACCGACAGGTTATCAATGGCAAAAATGATTGGTTGGGAGAGAGTGTCGATGTGATGGAGGTAGGTAAACAGTATAATGGCATAAATTTCTGCAGGGTAAGATCCTTTTATCGGTGATGTGTTGCAGATGGTTGTTGGCGGTGTAGTGTTGAAGGTGATGGCGGCGCCCGATGGCGTGTCCACTGTGGGGTCATCCGACCCGGCGGTGTAGGCAATCGTAGCGTTAGGGTAGGCGTCGAGTGCGTCTAAAAGATCGTGGCATCCCCAGTAGTGCAGGTGTTGAGGGTTTGGGGGAGAGAGACTGTTTTTCAGGGTAAATTGAATGAAATTTTGAGTGGTGGTGGTGCCAGTGAAAGAAAAAGGGAAGTTGGTCGTGTCGGGTAGTGAGTGACTCTTCTGTGTTGTCGGGGGTGGCGCTGGGTGGGGGACGGGCCACGTTGGGCTCGCGGTAGCGGGTGCGGCCCTGGGTGCTGTCCCGCTCCGGCACGGGGTGTCCGACTAGGTGTCGCCCCCAGTCAATGGGGGGCACCCAGATCCGGCTCCCCGTGGGGGGCGGGCTCTCGCCGTCTGGGGTGGCGCGTGGGGGGCGGTCGTGTCGGGCCACGTGGAGGAAGGCGTCGAAGAGGAAGTCTCGGACGCCTTCCCCCAGGGTGGCCGCCTGGACCAGGGTGTTCGCCCGGATGCGCCGGGTGGTGCTGGAGGTGTGGAGGCGCAGCACCTCCTGGTCCCCGAGTCCCCCGAGGTGCTGCCGTACCGCTGCGGGGTTGTGTAGGGCGTAGGGTTGAGCCGGTGTGGCGGCTGGTGGTGCGGGGTGTGATGGGGGGGCTGTTGTGGGTTGGGGGGGGTGGTCGTCGTTGTCGCGTGTGAGGTCCGGTGATGGGGTTTCTTGTGGCGGTCACGGGAGGGGGGATTCGCGGTGGCGTGTGTCGGCGGGGGCATCGACGTCAATTGGCAGGTGCTGGCTGCCGTGTGTTGCGTCCGTGGCCTGGTCTCGGGGGGGAGGGGGGGGGTGGTCTGGGGGTGGCACTGTTGGTGGTTGGGGGGGCGGGGGTGGGTGTTGTGCTGGCTGGGGGTCTGGGCGTCCCTGTGGGTCGTCTGGGTGTTGCGTGTGTGCGCTGTGCAGGTCCTTGCGGTTCTTGGCTGGTTGTGGTGCCAAGGTGTGGGTCGGAGGCGGCCGCATGGGCGTCCGGGTGGGGCTGTGGTCTGTATGTAATGGGTGGCTGCTGGTGGATGGTGCTCGCTGGTATGGGGTGTGGGTGGAGGGGCTGCTGGTGGTGGTGGGTTGCTCCTACTAGGCCCTTGTGTTGCTGGTGTGCGTGCGCGGCTCCCCGCGGGTCCATGGGGGTGTACCGTGGCTCGTGTGTCGTGGGTCCGTGTAGTGGGGGCGGCGGGTGGTGCTGGACCGCGTGGTGGTGGTGTTGAGGGTGTGCTGGTTGTGTGTGGTACCCCGGCGTTGGTAGGTGTGGTGGTAGGGGCTGGTGGTGGTGGAATACGTGATGGTGTGGTGCGGTGATGTGTGCCATGTGGGATGGGTGGTTCGTGGGGCCTGGTTGTGCTGGGGCGTGGTGCGAATTGCTGGTGGGGGTCGCTGTAGCATGGGGGCATCAGGGGGTAGGGGTTGGGAGGGACGGGGGCGTGGTGGTGGTGTTGATGGTGCCATGTCCCCTTGCTCTGCGCGTATGGTGGTCCTGGCATGGTGTGGACGTGTGCGGGCGGTGGTGGCTGACTGGGCTGCAAGGTTTGGGTGCTGCGGTACGGTGGTGCTGGTGGGCGCTGGCGGGGGCGGTGCTGTTGGTGTGCCCCGGGGGTCTGGGCGTGGGGTGGTGCGGTGTGGCTGGACCCGGGCCCTTGTCCGGGCGTCGCGCCCTGCTGGCGGGCGCGCTGGCGGGCCCCCTGACCTGTCTTGGTCTTCTTGGCCTGGTGGGTGTCGGGGGCGGTCGAACCCCCCCGTCCCCGTGGGGGCGACGGGGAGCAGGCGTGCCAGCGGTGTGCCTCTGGGAGGTGCGTCTCGAGGACTCTGACGTAGGTGCACTGGTCCGTGAGGCCCATCCGTGTGGCGGTTGCCTCGTCGGGGGTGGCCAGGTGGGCGTCCTGAAAGGACGCCCAGCCCTCCGGGGGCTTCAGTTGTGCGGGCTGGGGGTGGTGTGCCGAGTAGAGGAGTGCGCTGAGTGGGTAAGGTGTTCCTTTCCGTCGGCCGAGGGCGGTGTTGAACTGGCGGCAAGTGATTCGGAGGTAGGCTGCTATCTCCTCTGGTGCCGTGTCCGTCCACGCTTCTGGCGTCAGGGCTGCTGCTTGGGGGGCCGGGAGTTGTGGGTCTGGGAGGTGTAGGTCACGGTGGTGGAGGTATAGGGCGAGGAGGATGTGGCGGGCCGCCACGTTCAAGCCGCCCCCGCTGTGGCGTAAGGGTGGGCTGTGGATGAGTCACCAAATAGTAGAGCAATGATAGGCACGAAAACACTAGATCGAATCAAGTCACAGAAGTCTGCTTCCAAATCAAAGCATAAGTAACAAAGGGGGGCTGCAGATGGACAATGCAAGATTCAATACAAAGCATCAGTCTCTTATAAACAAAGCAAACGGTTTGAATGTGAAAGCTGACAACAGTTTGGCCCAATACACAGTGATAAGCACTTCATGTACACAGTTTGGAATGCAATGGAGTAGGTTAGGAATCTGAGGCATGTAGCTTAGGCGGCTCAAGTTGCATGGTCAAAATCACACCAAATGCACCCAGTTGTGACCATGCAAAAAAAATAGTTTTTCAAAGGCTCTGTTTTTTGAAAACAGAATATTCGTCCAAAGAAAGTATCTTTCTTACCATTCGTGCCATTCTTTGCCTTTTTTCGGACAGCTTATTATTTCAGTGGAAAATGCTGTCCTTTTAGCGGAAATCAACCCATAAATGCATTTTGCGTTCCCCTTGTTTGTGGGATGAACATGGTCTGCATAACAAATGATTGCAACATCAATTTCTGTTCTTCATGTTCATTGGGAAAGTTCAAACAGGCTTGCACTGTTGATTGTTTTGATGATATTGTTTTGTTTGTGCCTATGCTTGCTCCTGCTGCTTCTTGATGTAGCTGAGGTTTTCCAAATATAAATGTTTTGTTGAAATAAACCAAAACTCCCAAGCACCCACAGTGCAAGAGAGGAAACACAGGATCAACTCCACAACATGAAGGGCTGCAGTCAAAGGAGATAGTGTATCAACAAAGGAACTCACAATAACTACAGATTTAGAAACAAAATAGGTAGAAAATATCCTACAATCATGGGAAAACTGCCCACATGGGCACTCTCTCTTTTATAGTGCCATCTAGAGATATGCACTCTTTGTTTTGGGTCCCTTAGGTGCTGAGGTGGCATGGTCTGTGTCGCTGAGGTCACTGCCATGTCCCATGGGATCTTCCTACTTAGCTAGGCTGACTGGGAATTGAACCCAGGACCTCTCAAAAAGAGCTGCCCCAGCCCCCTAGGGTGCACACCACTAGGGTAGGTAAGCATTCATGAGAAAACATAGAAAAATGTATAGGCTCTGGATCAATGTCAGCGCCTCAGTCAGTCCAGAAAATGGTGCTTAAGTCCAATCAGTTGGGGGGGTCATGGGTCCATACAACATCCAAAGTTCAATGCTTGGTTATATAGGTCAAAATGCTTTGTCACCCCTTTTGGGATAGGAATACTAAGATAAAAATGTAGTATGCCTTTAGGCATCTCTAAAACAACTAAAGCTTACCTTTTGGCATGGAAATACTATTTTTTTTACTCCCCCCTTGTGCTGTGGTGGCCACTACTGTCGCATTTTTGAAGGAAAAAGGGTATTTTTCTTGACCTCACCATGGTTTCAGTATCTTTTCAAAATTACCTATAACTTCCCTAACACTGTAAAGAGGGCGCTGCGTCAGGGCAGTCGCCAGCGTCTGCCTCGTTGTAACAGACATCTGCACTCAGAGGCGTTGCTGGGGCGGCTGTGTCTTGGAAGGGGGTTAGAATGGGCATGCAAAGTTCATCTGATCATGCATCGCTCCCTCGAAGTAGCAAACCGCAAATCCCAACGCCGGATACGGTCAGGGCATGCAGCCTGGGTCCTCGTGGAATGTGCTGGCTGTACCTGGCCTATCCTTAGGGCGAGGGGGTGGCGTTAAAAATTCTTTGCCCTTGAATGGGGTCTTGGGATTCTTGACAGTGGTCCTTGAGGCAGCGGTTCGGCCAGAACGCGGCCTACTTCGCTGTATTCGCTCGGGGATATCTGAGAAGAAAGGATGCAAGGGATGAGGGCCTGATTTTTGCGCAACAATCGACGATACACCTAAGTCCGTCAAATGACGGCCCAGAATTTATCTGAGGGTATTCACCTGTCCATAGAATCTCCATGTGCATGAAACGCACATTTTTTCGCATTTTTATTTCATCACAGGAATTTTTGAATCCTTGGATTCATACGCCGAGAAAAGCGGCGCGCAGGGGCGCGTCCTAATTCACGGCCGCAAAAGCACGAGAAAATAAGATTATAACAGTATGTCACGTAATCACCAAGAAATGACGAGACACACATTATATAATAGACGTAGAGATTCCACCCTTGCTTATAGGAAAATTCAAGAATGGAGAATATTCAAATAAAGAGGTATAAACATACAGGTTGTGTTTGCTTCGCATGCAGCATACTCATTGCTTGTCTCGTATTTCCGCTAACAAGTCGTGTAGCAACGCAAATGTAGAGTAGAGGGATTGATTAGAAGATTGCACGATGATTAAAGGTGAGATTAGGGCAAAGCTGATGGCCTTCGGCCAGGGAGTGGTTGTCACGGGGGGCTACCGGTCCTGTCTTGCGATACAATGCAGGGCAACTATGACAACTGCTCTTACAACACAACCTCCTTTTTTGTAGCACTGATTAGCACATACATATGAGCGCATACACCATTGCTTCGCTTGTGTTTGTGTCACACTCCTCCTTGTTCACGCTCTCCAGCGGTAGGTAAGGTGCGTAAGCCCAGAAGGGCCCATCCCCTGGTTGAGTCGGGGGTTGTGACCACCGATGGGTATGGATTGTTTGAGATTGAGTGATTAAAAATAGGCCGCTGCCGGACTCGTGCATACTCGTGCATGCATACGACGCATCGAAGGGTAGGCCACGCGAAGTGCGCACGGTATGACCCTTGTTTAGGTTACCCTGGGGCTCTGCCCTACGTTCTATAAGAGGACGGGCGGAGTTGCTTAGGCTTGCTTGCTTGATAGGGCTGCTTTTAGACAGCGTAGTATTTTCCTGTCGGAGAGCCGTATAATACGGGGAGGCAGGTTAGGTTCCTCAGCTAAAAACAGCCCTGCATTTGCCTCTGCACTCAGGTGGGAAAGGTCGGGGTGTTTGGTGCACTCCCTTGCCCAGCTAAACAGGGCGCAGATCACACAAACAACAAACTGTGCCTCAGCCAGGAGTGGCGGGGACAGTCCGGCCTCATCATCATCCACGCTGTGCACGCTGATAGAGCACTCCTTCCCAGCAAGCCCTGACGGGGAAACGTGTTGTGACGTCCCTGTTAGGCCACAGTCGCTTCTGCGCTTAGTAGCGCTGTGTTCTCTTGTACTTTAACAGGTGGGCCACTAGGGCCTGAGACCCCTTCCTGGACGACCCCAAGTAGCGTGTGTGTGTAGGAGTCGTAAGCCTGGGTGAGGGCTTGAGCACAGTGCTCGCTCACCCTTCGAAGGCTGGTGCCACTGTAGTGAGTGTAGGACCTGTAGTGAGTGTATGACTGTCCCGCCTGTTTCCTGAAACTTTTTCAGGGTTTTTGGTGGGCAGTGGCAGCGGTAGTCTAGGTTTTGGCCGTCTAGCAAACAGGCGTTTTCATGCCTCGTAGCCTTTGGCCATTCCTCCCCTGTAGTAGGCAGGTAGGTAGGCAAACCAATACCTTGGCGTTAGGGCTGGGTATTCTCCCAAGAATGTTTGGTGCCAACACAGGAATTGGGCACCTAGGGGCGGAGAGACCTGGGGCGTACCCCATGGGACCGTGTAAAGACATCCGCCGGGTTTAGAAAGAATGCAGACTTGGGTACAATCAGGACACCATTTCTGCTGCTTGCTCATAGGTCCTCAGGCTCAGCACACTCACATAAACATAGGCGCATATAGGAAGGGTTCAGTCCCTAGGCTTCTTCTGCGAGGCAAGCGTTTCAGCGACCCTCAGCAACTCTTCTAGGTTGTTCTGGGACAAGTAATCTACGAGAACAAACTTTAGGCGTCCCTCAGGAAGCACGAAGGCAGAAAAGGGTTCCCAGGTAGCTTCTTCAACTCCAAACCCTTCCCAGAGGGTAAGGAAACACCGCCCTTGGCGGTAGCGGTGTCGGATAACCGACTTCACCAGGTAGAAACCTACCTTAGCCATCTCCTCGGCATTCATGTCAGGGAGTTCTCCTTCAACTTCCATAGGGCTGACAGCGCCCTGTAGGTCCAGAGCGGCGATCTCCTCGTAGTTTAGTTCCCATTCTTCCCCACAGAGGCCCTCTGGGTCATAGTAGCGCTTCAGCTGTTGAGCAGCGCACACCAGGGTCCCCACTAGTCGGGGAGAACACCGCACTGTGATGCGGTGACCATCCACCGCCAGGATCTTGTAGGGCCCAAAGTACGGGTCATCACTGGTGGTGCGAGGCCAGGCGGGTAGCCGACTGTGGTGCACCACTCCCTCTTGATAGGAGGCAGGCAGTCGACGTTTACTCTTCTTGTTCCACTGGCGATCCCTCACTCGCTGGAGCATAGCCTTGGCCTTCTCCACCTTGTTTTGGTTCTCCTTCACCCACTTACCCACGAGGAGCAGCGCACCAACGCGGGGCCACGAGGCACTCCAGAGAGGCACGCAGCCGGCCACAACCACGGCACGAGGACAGGTGCCAAGCCACAACGGCCACTGGGTGACGCGAACCCGGGAAGCGCGCACAACACACGACGAACCGCGGCACAGGACAAGATGCCAAGGACAGCCGAGCCCCCACGCCCGCACAGCGCACCCACGGCCAGTTGATAGCGGGCCCCGTCCGCACGCCGGAAAGGGCGGGCAGTCGGGGGTGGGAGAGCGCCTGACCCCGGACACCCCACAGCCAGGCAAGAAGCGCCCACCCGGGCACCCTCATGTCGCCCCCACAGCGCGCAAAGCCAGCTCGCAAGAGCGCGCGCTGTGGGGTTGGTGACGGGTCCCCACGCCCGCACCCCCCCGCACCAACAGCCAGTGGGTAGTGGGCCCCGGCAGCCCGCCCAGAGGGCGGGCAGTCGGGGGGGGAGAGCGCCCGACCCCGGACGCCCCACATCCAGGCAGGAGGCGGCCCCCCCGGGCACCCTCATGCCGCCCCTACAGCACGCAAGAGCGCGCTCTGTGGGGTTGGTGACGGGTCCCCACGCCCAAACCCCCCCGCACCCACAGCCAGTGGATAGTGGGCCCTGGCAGGGCGCCCAGAGGGCGGGTAGTCGGGGGTGAGAGAGCGCCCGACCCCGGACGCCCCACGGCCAGGCAGGAGGCGCGCCCCCCGGGCGCCCTCGTGCCGCCCCAACAGCGCGCAAAGCCAGTTCGCAAGAGCGCGCGCTGTCGGGTTGGTGACGGGTCCCCACGCCCGCACCCCCCCCGCACCCACAGCCAGTGGGTAGTGGGCCCCGGCAGCCCGCCCAGAGGGCAGGCAGTCGGGGGTGGGAGAGCGCCCGACCCCGGACGCCCCACACCCAGGCAGGAGGCGCCCCCCCCGGGCACCCTCGTGCCGCCCCCACAGCGCGCAAAGCCAGCTCGCAAGAGCGCGCGCTGTGGGGTTGGTGACGGGTCCCCACACTCGCAGCCCCCCGCACGCACAGCCAGTGGGTAGTGGGCCCCGGCAGCCCGCCCAGAGGGCGGGCAGTCGGGGGTGGGAGAGCGCCTGACCTCGGACGCCCCACACCCAGGCAGGAGGCGCCCCCCGCGGGCACCCTCATGCCGCCCCCACAGGGCGCAAAGCCAGCTCCCAGGAGTGCGCCTTGTGGGGTTGGTGACGGGTCCCCACGCCCGCAACCCCCCGCACCCACAGCCAGTGGGTAGTGGGCCCCGGCAGCCCGCCCAGAGGGCGGGCAGTTGGGGGTGGGAGAGCGCCCGACCCCGGACGCCCCACACCCAGGCAAGAGGCGCCCCCCCCAGGCACCCTCATGCCGCCCCCACAGCGCGCAAGAGCGCGCGCTGTGGGGTTGGTAACGGATCCCCACGCCCGCACCCCCCGCACCCACAGCCAGTGGGTAGTGGACCCCGGCAGCCCGCCCAGAGGGCGGGCAGTCGGGGCTGGGAGAGCGCCCGACCCCGGACGCCCCACACCCAGGCTGGAGGCGCCCCCCCCAAACGCCCTCGTGCCGCCCCCACAGCGCACAAAGCCAGCTCGCAAGAGCGCGCGCTGTTGGGTTGGTGACGGGTCCCCACGCCCGCACCCCCCCGCACCCACAGCCAGTGGGTAGTGGGCCCCGGCAGCCCACCCACAGGGCGGGCAGTCGGGGGTGGGAGAGCGCCCGACCCCGGACGCCCCACACCCAGGCAAGAGGCGCCCCCC
The DNA here is from genome assembly GCA_964036045.1 of Eutreptiella sp. 'Long Island Sound 2002'. Classification (NCBI taxonomy): domain Eukaryota; phylum Euglenozoa; class Euglenophyceae; order Eutreptiales; family Eutreptiaceae; genus Eutreptiella; species Eutreptiella sp. 'Long Island Sound 2002'. The sequence goes on along the minus strand of OZ038385.1, from coordinate 31,792,249 downwards.
CCGGGCACCCTCATGCCGCCCCACAGCATGCAAGGTAGGTAGGTAGGTCGACTCGGGACTGGGGTTGCCCCGCAAGGGGGACTTACCAAGGGGCTTTCCCTCACCCACCCACGGCCCTACTTCACGTGCCCCTACAAAGCGGCTGCCCCACATGGGGGAAGGGCGCGGTCGCCGCGAGCAGTACCCTACAGCGGGTTCTGCCCAGAGAGGTAACCCATGTTCGACCGAAGTCTCACATTCCTCTCCTTCGGGCGGATGATACGTGGAGGAGGGTCCCACCGCACATCCTCATCAACCTCCGGATTCTTGGGGAGCCAGGCCAAAGGCCCTGTCCTGCACGCACTCCCACCTGGGTTGGTTTTCAGTAGGTGTGAGGCGACTTGAAGAAGCACGTGCTACGGGACTCGCATGCCGTGGCGCACACTCACACCTCCTGACTCGGTCGATTTGCGCTCTCCCGGGGGGCCGGGGGTTCGAAGTAGGCCGTTGTGGCCGGTTGGTCGGTCGTATGGTACGGTTGCGGTGTAGTTTGTTAATGTAGGTTGGTCGGTTGCGTGATGGTAGAGCCACGTTTTGTTCATGGGCATGGTCGTCGGCGGGCGCGGCGCATCACTGTGTCACCAACCCTTTGGACGCCGTTCCCGTTTCGACCCGTGCACGCCTGGCTGGTTTGGTGTTCGCCGGCTTGCGTGTGGTCTGGTTACGGTCAAGTGGCGGCTGCAGCTGCGGTGTTGTTGGTTCGTGGTCGTCTTGGCCGCCTCATGGTCGGCTAGGTTTGCGTGGGTTCCATTGCGCTGCTGCCGGTGGTCGTTCCGCCGCATGTTGTTTATGCAGCTTGCATGTCCGTGTTGGTGCTGGTCAGTGGCGTCGTGGTTTGTCCAAGTGTAGTGTTGTGTAGTTTGTTACCGTTGGTTGGTCGCGTTTGTATTGGCAGCGTTGTGGTGTTCTGTTGTGTTCCTGGGTACGATCGTCGCTGGGCGTGGCGCACCACGGTGTTGCCAACCCATTCGGCGCCGTTTCCGTTTCGACCCGTGCACGCCTGGCTGGTTTGGTGTTGGCCGGCTTGCGTGTGGTCTGTTTACGGTCAAGTGGCGGCTGCAGCTGCGGTGTTGTTGGTTCGCGGTCGTCTTGGCCGCCTTATGGTCGGCTTGGTTTGCGTGGGTTCCATTGCGCTGCTGCCGGTAGTCGTTCCGCGGCATGTTGTTTATGCAGCTGGCATGTCCGTGTCGGTGCTGGACAGTGGCGTCGTGGTTTGTCCAAGTGTAGTGTTGTGTAGTTTGTTACCGTTGGTTGGTCGCGTTTGTATTGGCAGCGTTTTGGTGTTCTGCTGTGTTCGTGGGTACGATCGTCGGTGGACCTGGCGCACCACGGTGTTGCCAACCCGTTGGGCGCCGTTTCCGTTTCGACCCGTGCACGCCTGGCTGGTTTGGTGTTGGCCGGCTTGCGTGTGGTCTGTTTACGGTCAAGTGGTGGCTGCAGCTGTGGTGTGGTTGGTGCCTGGTTGTCGTGGCCGCCTCATGGTCGGCCGGGTTCGTGTGGGTTCCATTGCGCTGCTGCCGGTGGTCTTATCGTCCAATCCTGCCCGTTTAGCCAGCACGTTTGTGTCTGCGTCGGTTTGTGGCGTCTTGGTTTGTACAATTGTCGTGTAGTGTAGTTTAGGAACGTCCGTGGGCCGCGTCCGCAGCGGTAGAGTCGCAGTGTTCCTCTGTGCTTGTGGCCATGGTGGTCGGGGTGCGCGGCTCGCTACCGTGTCGCTAGCTTGTTGGTCGTCGCTCTCACACCGGCCCATGCACGCCCGGCCAGCTTGGCGCTGGTCGGTGCGCGCGCGGGCTGTCCACGGTCACGTTGCGTCCGATGTAGTGGTTCTGGCGGTGTGTGGTCGTAATAGTCGCCTCTTGGTTGGTTTGTTCGGCGTTCGTTCCTTGTCGTCGCAGCGGGCGTTCGCGCAGTCGGATTTGTTGTGTGCAGGTGTGCCGCTTGTTGCGATGTTGGTCGGTGCCAGGTGTGTGGGGCCGGCATGGTACGTTTGTACTGTGCGCCGCCCGTCCGCCGCGGGGGAGAAAAGCCATGAGAAGTGGTTGGACCGCTGTAAAAAAGTTTTTTCCCCCTGTCGGTGCCCTGTTCCCTGCCCCGCCCTGGCAGTGTTGCATGCACAATCCATTATCCGGTATTTCGCGGTGCTCCAAAGCCGTACTTCCAGTTTCCCTTGTGCCACTCATATGTACACCCCTGGTCGGTGGCAAGGCCCCGCCAGTCCCCCTCGGTGTGTCCCTGTGCTCCCCATGGGAGCCCCAGGGCGTTGCTCCAGCTCGGTGGTGCTGTGCTCGTGCTCGTGCCTGTCTGTCTGCCGTGCGCCTTTTCGTGTTGTGCGTTGCGGGTCATTCGGGTGGCGTGTCTGTGTCATGGTGCCGGGTGTGGTGGCTAGGAGGGTTAGGATGGTTCGGCTTGTGCTGTGGTATTGGGACGCTCCGCCCGACGTGGCGGGTCGGGCTCGGTGTAACACACCCGTGCCTGTTGGCAGGGGGGTCGGCGCGGCCCCGTGTGGTGAGCTTGTGGCCCCCCGCATGCCCCGGGTAGGGTTGTGGAGGACAGGAGTACCGGGTAGTGTTGCAGCCCCCCTCCCTCTCATGGACGCTGTTAACTGTCTGCGGGGGATGTGCCCCTCGTACCATTCGCATAGGTTATACGTGTCGTAACCTTACGCGTCCCAGACGCTCAACTCCCCGGCGGAGGTGCGCGCTGGTCGCTGCAGTGCACTTATCTTCGGATGCTCACCCTGGACGGTAATACTCTGGCCGGTGGTTCGTTAACATTCTTGTGGTTATCGGCCCGGCCGCGGGTTCCGTGTATTTGGCCGGGCCCTTTGCCCGGCTTCTTGTGGATCCGGTTCGCGGGAGAGGAGGGTGAGGCGGGCGGACGGGTCTGGGCGTGGCGCCGCCACGTTCCCTGCTGCAGGTGGGTCGCGGGGTCTGAGAAGCGTGGCCCTCGCCCGGGGGGTTGTAGGAGGAAGTCGTGGGGTTTCCGTGCGTGCTTGACACCACGAGTTGCGAAGGCTGGCCTCCACTCTCCGGGCATCTGTTGCATGTGTCGGGCATGTTGACGTCCGTCTCATCGGTTTGTCGGAGCGTCAGGTGTTGCTGGGGTGTGTTGCGCGGCTGTGTGCCACCGGGCCGTCGCGGTAGGACCTGTCGCCAGGCGCGGCTCAGGGTCCTGGGGGGGCGTCCCAGAGGTCGCACCGGGGCGCTGTGGGGGTTACTGGAGTTTGCGTGCACAAGAGCCGGGCGTGCCGCCCGGGTCTCTGCCTCAGTGCGGACGGCGGGTTGCCGTCAATCGCCCAGCGCCAGTGCCCGGATCCGGTGGCGTGGGCTGTGCGACAACACCCCCGTGGTCATCGGTGCGGCCGCGGGCTCCGCGTGTGTGGCTGGCCCCTTTGCCCGGCCCCTCGCGGACCCGTTACGTGGGAGAGGAAGGTCAGGTGGGATGGCGGTCCCGGGTGTGGCGCTGCCCCCTTTCCTTATTGCAGGCGGGTCGCTGAGGTCCGGGAAGTGCGGCCCTCGTCCGGGGGATGTGGGAAGAGGTCGCTGGGGTCGTATTTGTGTCCAACACCGTGGGCTGCTAAGGCTAGCCTCCACTCCTTGGGTGTCGGTTGTGCGTGCTGGGCAGGTGGACGCCTTCCCTGCTGGTGCGTCCGGCCGACGGGTGGTGCCGTAGCATGTTGCGCGGCCGCGCGTTGCTGGGTTGTACGAGGGGTCGTGTTGGGCGAGGTTTGCCCGGTCGGGGTCGTTGTGGTTCGTGGCCGACCCCGCTGCCGCTGGCGCGATGGTCATCGTCCGGCCCTCTGGTGGGAGGAGGCGGTCCCGGGTCCGCCGCGCCGTTTCTTCCCTGCGCGTGGCTGGTGTGGGACTCGTGCCGTGCGCGTGCGGCCGTGCGTCGTTGCTGCAGGTTCTGTGGTTGGTCGCGGGTCAGGGCCCTGGGGGGTCACCGGTACGTCGTACAAGGGCGCTGCGGAGGGCACTGAAGATCTCGTGCACCAGGGCCGCGTGCGCCGCCCGGGCCACCGTCTCAGTGCGGATGGCGGGCTGCAGCTGCCCACCCAGCGCCAGTGCCCGGATCTGGTGGATCGCGAAGACGGGGCATAGGTTGGGCTCAGTGGGGGTTTCCGCCGTGGGTTCCGGGATGGCCTCCATCTGCTGCCGGCTGTCGAGGTAGAATCTCCACGCCGCTGACCACGCCCTGGTGTGCGGCCAGCGGCGCCACGCCCACCGCCAGAGGCAGTAGAGGGCGTGGCCTGGGTGCCAGGTGCCTGCCGCCCCCGACACAATGGCCGTCAGGGGGTCCGGGGGTTGGTTTGGGAGCAGGGGGGTAGGGTTGTCCGGCAGGCCCGTGGTCGCCCGGAGCATGGAGTCGACGGCCTCCAGGCTCCAATGGTTGTCCTGCGGCTGCGGGATGATCCGCACCTGGTAGTAGTGGCCATTCTCCAACACGCTCATGGCGATGGTACTGGGGTCACGTTCGCGCGGCCGGGGTGCTGCGCGCGTCGTCTCCGGGTAGTGCGCCGTCAGGTTCGTGAGGTTGTGCCCCCTGCTACGGGCGGTCCCGCTTTCCCATGCCTCCAGGCCCTTGTGCGGTGGGATACGGAGGTTGTCAGGTCTCGGTGGTGGGGCGGCCCGCTCCCGGCCTCCGGTCTGGGTGCGGGCCTGGGGTCTGTTTGTGTCTGCGCGGGTCGCCAGGTGCGCCCGGGGGGCGGCGCCCGCGTGATCCGCGGTCAAGGGCCGGTGGGGGCCGTCCGCACACGCGGTGTCCGGAGCTGGCCCCTCGGGTTCCGCGTCAGGCTGGCGATCTGCCAATGCCTCGTCCCCTCCGTGTGCCCTGTCGTTCGTCAGGTCGGCACTCCGCACTGATGTCGGGTCCGTTCCCCCGCCAGGTCCCACCATTGGTGCTGGTGTCGGCGTTCGTTGCGGGGGTCTCTGCAGCCCTTCCGCGCCCACCGCGGGCGCGTCGCGCTGCGGTTGGGTCGGCGGTGTACGCGGTTCGGCGCCATCATCCGCCGGCGGCCGTGCCCCTCGGGCGTGGCCTCCCGCCACGGGTGGCGGCTCGGGTAGGGCCCCCGGTTCCGCGGGCTGCGGGGCGTCTGCCGGGGCGGCGTTGCGTGGCGGATCCGGGCCGGGGCCTGGGCCGGGGGCCGGGCGGCCGGGAGATGACGGTTCTGCCGGTCGTGCCGGTGGTCTGGTTGGTGGGGCGTGGTGCTGCTGTGGCACCGACCCGCCGTGCGTTGTGGCCGGTAGGTCCTCCGTGCCGGACGTTGCTGAAGCCCGGGGGGTTAGGCCCCCGGTGGGGCCGTGGGTGTGGGGATGCCCGGCGTCGGAGGGCCGGGCGGTGGTGGCGTTGGTCGGGGTAGCGGTGTGTGTCCGTATGGGGAGGTTGTCGGTTGGCGTGTACGTTGGGTCCGCTGCAGGCCGGTCAGGTGCGCCATGGTGCGGGCGGGGTTTCGGGTGGGCCTGTGTTGTTGCCGCTTGGCTGGCCACCGGCCGTGGGCCGTGCGCAGGCGCGACGGGTGGTGTTAGGGGTTGCGGGCTCCCTGTGGGGCTCAGAGCCGGTACCCTGTGCGGGTGTGCGGTGCCGGGGGGCTGCCCGGGCTGGGTACCCACCGCCCCCGTATTCGTGGGGCCGGGTAGGGCTCCACTCCTGGCAGGTGATGCTAGCTGTCCCCGGCTCCCTTTGGCCGCGTGGTGTTGTGTTGGTTTTCGTTGCGCCGCCCGTTTCGACGCACGCTCTTGTCGGGGGCTCTGTGGTGTGCCGGCCCTAGATGGTTCCGGACCGCCTGTAGTCCGCGTGGCGTAGGCGGCGTGTTGTTGGTGTGGTTCGGCGGCGGGTTTCGGGGGGGTGGAGGTGCATGGGTCGGGGGATGTGGAGGACGTCGCGGACGACGTTCGGGCCCGTACGTTCGTGGCCCTAGTCGTTGTAGTGGCGCGGGATCGGGGCAGGGGGCCGGTGATGGTTGCGGTGGTTCGCCAGGGGGAGTAGGATGAGCCGTCGAGCCGGGTACCTCTGGCCATCATCCTGGCCACCGCTGCATTGCCGTATGTGCCCGGTTGTGGTGGCGGGACGTGCGGCTGCAGGTCGCGCTGTATCAGCGATTCGAGGCTGCGTGGAGGGGGTATGCCCCTCCACGTGAGGTAGGCCGCCATCAGCCTCTCGGTCGCCCCCAGGGTCATGGCCCCGCCGCGGTGGAAGAAATCCCCCCACTCGGCGCCATGGGCGCCGCGGGCGATGCCCATCGCCCGTTCCGCGTCCCCCACCAGCCAGCCGAAGGCGATCGGGAGGCGGGTGGTGAGGGTGACGACGATGTTGCGGTAGTTGTTTTGGTTCGTGGGGCTGACGTAGCCCCAACTGCCGGGCAGGTTGCCAATGGGGGGCAGACTGCCCCGTGGCGCGTCGTTGTAGTCCTCGTGGTCGGGGACGTAAACCGTGGGGTCCGCGTCCGGGTCTGGCAGCGCCCAGGTTGGTGCGCGCCAGGGGGGGCGGGGGGGGGGTGTCGCTGGGTCCTCGTGGGTGAGGACGGCCAACCACTCGGCGTCGGGGCTGTCCTCCCCCGCGCCGTCGTTCCAGAAGTTTTGCCGGATCAGAGTCCGCAGCGTCTGGAGTGTGAGGTCTTCGTCTTGCGTTCGCGCGGCGGCGGAGCCGTGCAGAGTCGGTGCGGTCGCCGGCAGAGTGGGCACGACCACAAGTTCGCGATGCACGGACTGCAGAACCAGTGCAGCTGCTCCGTGCCGCCGCAGCCGAGGTCATGCCCGCGAAGGGGGTTGCATCGTCGTCGTTCACCTCCATGCAGACCCCGCATGGGTTCCCCGGCCGTGGATGCGGTGCTTCACCTTCGGGCATCCTGAGGAGAGGTGTCGTTCGCAGGACGATCGGGCCACTACAGGGGAGGGGGCGCGCGCGCTCCGGGCGGTGCTACGGTAGGTGCCTGGCTGTTGCCGCGGGCCCGTGCGTGTGGCTAGTCGCTAGGCTGCGCATGTTGGTAGTGGATGAGGAGATTATAGTACGTGCGGCGGTCGTGGGATGTTTGTTGTGCTTCCTGTGTGTATACTTGGACGCGGTGCTGCAGCTGTGCGTCCGCCCTTTTGACGGCGGTGAGCTGCATGCGACGTATTGTGGCCCTGGGTTCTGGGGCGTGGTCGGCGACGACCCTGTAAAGCTGGAGTGGCACCGCTCCTCTGACCACTGCCTCCCTGATTTCCGGCTGCCGCATCAGGCGTCGAACCTCATTTGCCAGTGGCGTGGCCGGGCCCCATCCGGCGTGTTGTGTGATGGTGTTCTCCGGTGCCCACGTGGCCAGGTGGTTGTCCCCTTGGGCTAATGGGCAGCGTTTGAAGTGTTCCCATGTTTCTGGCTGTTGGAGATGGCAGGGGCATATGGTGTATTCCGGGGGTATGTCTATACCTCGCCGGGCATACCAGCGTGCCACCCTGTCTAGAAGGGGTAGCTGCTCGAGCAAGAGCTGGGCACGTCATGTCTGCAGGTGCACCGGCATTAGAGATGGGTCCAGAGCCGAGAAGTACAATTCGGTGCGCATTTCGTGTTGGAGACGGCTCAAAAGGGCGTTGTCGGCTTGACTGCCCCAAATGTGTGCCATGGTGCGGATGGGCTGTGGGTAGTGGTATGCCCTCCCCGTGTTGTTATAGATGCGATCGTCTGGCACCCAGGCTGGTGGTTCCCCGGGGCGTGGGATTGGTGGCAGGTGCTGGAGGTGTGTGTGCATGTGGTCTCGTAGCGGTGGGTCCTCGCCGTCCGGCATGTGCTCGGCAAGCTTCTTGTGGGCGTGCAGGTCTATCTGTCTGTTGCCCAGGCTATACCGATGAGATTCTTGTTTGACGAGATGCAGGACGACGTGTTTGGGGAGGCGCCTCAGGGCTGTCCAGAGGTGTAGGGCCTGGACGCCCAGGCTAGAGTCAGTCGCCTTGTGCAGGGGTTGCCACGCCAGCCTGCGGACGATTTGGAAGTCCACCGCTGCGTCCACTACTACGCACACATGGTGCGTCTGGTCACGCGGCGCTTGGTGGGTGTCATTGACGGCGTCCACGACGATCGCCAGCGTCTTTAGTTCTCCGTTAGAGGAGGCCCCGAAGATGGTAGCCCCCGTGAGGTGGCGTTGGTGCAGTCGGTTTGTCGTGTCCACTTCCAACTCTAAAGCCGCCCCCCCGGCCGCCGGGGTGAGGCTTGTAGTGCCGGAGGCATCCGCGAAGATGATCGTGGTGTGGTTGTCCGGGTGCGGCAGGCGGCACGGCACCGTTGGTTGGTAGGCATGGATGTGTGTCCCCCGTTCCGTGGTGGCCCACGGCGTGTTGGTGTCCGGTCGGAGTCTCCGGGTAGCATACACCCCCAACCCCTGGCGGATGATCTCGGTTGCTGCCGGGTTCATGCGGACATAGTCATTGTTCCTTTTGTGGCCCTGTATCAAGTAGCCGTACACGTACTGGAGTAAGTATGCTGTCTGCGGGTGGAATGTGGTCCACTCGACCGTCTGCCAGTCCTGTACTTGGGAGCATCGGTGTTTGACGGGGTAGGCTGGGGCCTCCGGCGTGGCGCTGCGGTGCTTGGCTATCACCGGGAAGGTGATGGCTAGGTACTGGGTGTTCCATGTGCCCCTGTGGAATCTCCATTCCGCCTTGGTGCTGGGGTCCCACGTCACTGTGGCCATGTCACTCTCTGCGGCCTGTTCGAAGTGCGTGCGCAGCCACCGATGCTGTTCCGGGGTAGCGTGGGCCGTTAGCATGGGGTGGTAGCGCGCCAGTAACTGGAGGAGGGGCCATGGGGTGGCCAGCGCGAGAAAAGTTTATAGTGTTTTCAGCACTGTGTTTTTGCTTCTCCTGCTGCTTGCTGTTGCTGTAGGGTTTCCTGCTGCTTGTTTTGGATGAAGAAAACCTTTTGTTTGCAGAAATAGAGTCAATAGAGTCAATCCAGGGTAACCCAAGCCAGAAGTATGCAAGGAGAAGAGGATTCAGGATCAAAGCATGAAGGGCTGCAGTGTAAACAGTGAAAGATGATTGGATATTCACAGAAACTGCAACTCAGGTCACAAATGAATGCATATTCACAAAGATAGCTGAAATGTTTTTGGAAAAGAGTTAGAAAACTGCCTCAGGATCACTCTCTCTCCATAGTGCCATCTCAGGAGATGTGCACTCTTTGTTTTGGGTCCCATATGTGCTGAGGTGGCATGGTATGTGGCGATGAGGTCACTGCCATGTCACATGGGATCTTCCTACTTAGCTAGGCTGACCAGGAATTGAACCCAGGACCTCTCAAAAAGAGGTGCCCAGCCCCCTAGGGTGCATACCACTAGGATAGCTAAGAATTCATGGAAAAACATAGATAAATTCATAGGCTCTACTTTAGGTATGTCAGTGCTCAGTCAACTCAGGAAAAGATGAATAGCTTCACATTGAAAGGGGATTAAGGGGTCCACTCCATATCCTGATTGGGTGTTTGGTTCCATAGGTCAAAATGTGTTATCACCAGTTTTGGTGGGACCAATACTAAGATTAAAATGCATGGATGCTCAGTGCATCTCTAATACAACTAGAGTATGCCTCAAAGCAAAGGAAAAGCACTTTTTCTTACTCCCCCCTTGTGCTGTGGTGGCCACCACTGTCGCATTTTAGGAAAAAGGGAATTTTTCTTGGCCTTTCCTTGGTTTCCACATCTACTTTAAAATACCTACAGTTTCCCTCACACTGAAAAATGAGCGCTCACCATGGCTGGCGCTCTCCTGCTGCTTTGTTTGTAACATATCCTACAGAAGACTCAGCGCTCATGGCGCTGCCGGGGCTCCTGTGGCTTGGTTGGGTTAGTATGGGAGCATGCCAAACATGTGCATATGCATCCCTCCCTCCGAGACGCAGCGTCGACACAACCCAAACGCAAGACACAATATACACACTCGCATGGGTTCTCGTAAACCTGCTGGCGACCTGTGACCTGTCTTAGGGCGAAGGGAGTCTCAAAAGAATTAAATCTGCCCCTTGGTGGGGTCTTGGTTCTGCTCAGTCTCTCCAGGCACCTGCGTTTCGGCCCGAACACGGCCTACTCAGCGAGGCTGCGCGTGGGTATCTGCAGAGGCAGGAATGGGCGAATTATGGACGAATCCACGCAAAAACGAAGCGATGACACCAAAATCTGTCGGATGACGGCGTAGAATTTTTCTGAAACGACACACCTGAGCAGAATCCAATTGTGCATCAGAAGCACATTTTTATAGAAATTATAGTCATCTCTGGATTTTTTAAATCCAGAAATTCATACGCATAAAATGGCGGCGCGCAGGAGCGGCTCCTAGCGAAGCGCCGGAAAATGGAGAAATAATGGAATTATAAACGTTTGTCTCACGTAGTCTTGAAAATGACGAGACACACATTAATAAATAAACATACAGATTCCACCCACACTAATAGAAGCTTCAAAAATTCAAGAATTCGAAAATCAATTGAAAAGACTTCAATGAATCAGGTATAAACTACAGGTATGCTCGTCTCGTATGCCGCATACACATTGCTCGTCTCGTGTCTCCGTGAACGAGCCTTGTAGCAGCGCTAACAAAGATAGAACGCGATAGAGGGATTGATTAGAAAGATTGCAGATGATTAGCGGTCAGATCAGGGTGATTAGACATACACACAAGTGCATTGCAACGTTCTTCGCGTGCGCCCCTCTCTTGCTCTCTCTCTCCAGCGGTAGGTAAGGTGAGTAAGCCCAGGCGGGGCCACCCCCTGGTGGAGTTCGTGATTGAGCGTCAGATGGGCAGGTTTGCCCAACATCGTTGCGCATACTCGTGCATGCACACACGCATTAAAGGGTAGGCCACGCGAAGTGCGCACGGTAAACCTTGTTTAGGCTACCCAGGGGCTCCTCGGTACGTTCTTTAAGAGAACCTGAGGAGTCCCTTAAAGCTTGCTTGCTTGACAAGGGTAGCTGGTCCTCCAGCGTGTTTGCCGACAGTGTATTATAGGTCACACTGAGAGGGGTATAATACCTGGAGTGTGGCTTGGTTCCTCCGCCGCAAACGCCCTTTCATTTGCCTTTGTTTTACAGGTGGGCAGGTAGGGTGAGTGGTGCAGCACCTTTTTTTTTATGCCCTGCTAAACAAGGGCGCAGATCACACAAACAAGTAACTCCGCTCCGCCTGTGGCAGAGCAGGGAGTCCGACTTCATCGACATCTGCGCCTTGCACGCGAGAGCACTCCTTTCCTCCAAGCCCTAGCAGGGGAAACGCGTTGTGGCGTCCCCTGTTAGGCCACAGTTGCTTAGCAGCACTGTGTTCTCTTGTCATTTCACAGGAGGGTCGCTAGGACCCACGACACCTCTGACTTCGCAACGCCCAGTAGAGTGTGCGTGTAGGAGTGGTAGTCCTGCGTGGGGGCTTGAGCCAGTTGCCCCAGTGCTCGCCCACCAGGATGGTGCCACTGTAGGGTGTGTAGGACCTGTAGTGCGTGTGTCACTGTCCCACCCGTTTCCTGCAATTTTAGCAGGGTTGGTGGGCTGTGGCAGTGGTTAGGTCAGTGTTTTTGGCCACATAGCAAAACGGCGTTTTCATGCCTTCATAGCTTTTGGCCACCGCTCCCTGTAGTAGACAGATAGGTAGGGAAAACAATACCTGGATTAGCACGCTGGGTATTCCCCCAAGGTTTTGCGCCAGCACAGAAATTGGGCGCATAGGGGAGGGGAGACCCGGGGCGTACCCCGTGGCATCAATAAGCCAACCCTCCAGGTTTAACAAGGGCGCAGACTTGGGTATAATTAGGACACCACTTCTGCGGCTTGCTCTCAGGACCTTAGGAATAGCACACTCACACATACGCTTTGGCAGGTAAGGGTAAGGTTCAGTCCCTAGCTTTAGTCTTGGGGGCAAGCGTTTCGGCGAGCCTCAGCAACTTACGGAGGTTGTTCTGGGACAAGTGGTCAACCAGAACTGAGTTTAGGCGTCCCTCAGGTAGAACAAATGCAGAGAAGGGCTCCCAGGTGGCCTCTTCAACTCCAAACCCTTCCCAGAGGGTGAGGAAGCGCCAACCCTGGCAATAGCGGTGGCGTAGGACAGACTTCACCAGGTAGAAGCCCTACTTAGCCATCTCCTCGGCGTTCATGTCGGGGAGTTCACCTTCAACTTCCATAGGGCTGGCAGCCCCTTGTAGGTCCAGAGCGGCGATTTCCTCGTCGTTCAGCTCCCACTCCTCCCCACAGAGGTCTTCAGGGTCATAGTAGCGCTTCAGGTGTTGAGCAGCGCACACCAGGGTCCCCCCTAGACGGGGAGAACACCGCACGGTGATACGGTGTCCATCCACTGATAGGATCTTGTACGGCCCGAAGTATGGGTCATCGCTGGTAGAGCGTGGCCAGGCGGGTAGTCGACTGTGGTGCACCAGCACCCAGTCCCCCTCTTGGTAGGTGGCCGATACACGGTGCTTGTTCTTCTTGTTCCACTGACGCTCCCTCACTCTCTGGAGCATAGCCTTAGCCTTGTCCACCTTCGCTTGTTGCTCTTGGACCCATTCACCCACAGAAGAATGGGTATCCTCTGGATAGGGGGCATGTAGGAACCATGCCGGGCGCCCCATGAATAGCTCATGTGGCGAGTAGCCAGTAGCTGAACTCTCTTGGGAGTTCATCATCAAGGATATGACGGGGAGTAGTCTCACCCGGTCTCTGGTGCATTCAGTTTTGCACCATATCCTGACGTTCTCCTTCAGGACACGAATCTGTCGCTCACATAGGGGGTTGCTCGTGTGAGAGTAGGGAATCCCCGTAGACACCTGGACATTGAGGGATCTCAGGACCCTCTTGTACCAACCAGTATCTGAGCGTACTCGTACGTCCTCATCGGAGTTGATCTCCTTGGGCGCCCCATAGACACAAAACCACTCCTCCAGGAGTATCTTGATAGTCTCCTCCCCGGTAATGTGCTTGGTACATGGGAACACCCTGGTAAACCTGGTCAACCCACAGGTTACCACGAGGGCGAAGTCATAGCCCCCGAACTTCGGTATCTCCGTGTAGTCCACGTATAGAACACTGTTAGCACAGTGAGGGATGGGCAGGGTCGAGTAGAGACCTCTGTCCCTGATATCCCCTGGTTTACAGGACCTGCACGGGCACTTGTCCACGATAGGCTGGAGGGTTTTCCGCAGTTGGTCGTCAGTCCACGTAGTGTGGAACCACTGCTTGAACAGCCTCAGGGTACGGTCAGCACCCACATGACCACTGGACTCATGGGTCCACTTCAGCAGCGCTGGGACTCGGTCACTAGGCACCACGATGCGGTCCTCGTGCCATAGGTAGCTCTTGTCCATCTTCCACTGGTCCTGGTTGACCAGGAGGGGTTCAAGGCGTTTCTCCAGGCGCTTGTAGATATCCCCAAACTCGTTCAGGTACTCCGATTGTTGGAGTCCATCCAGGGGGCGTATCATGGTCATGTTCAGGTACAGGTGTACGTCCATACGGCTGAACGCCTCCTTAGCCAGCGCTTCAGACCGGGCACCAATCAGGGCGTCGAAGTTGTTGCGGCTGATGTAGTCGGGGCACTCGTTCTTCACTCCCTGGATATGGTGTACCGTCAGCCGTAGTTGACTGAGGTAGGTCCACCAGCGACGTAGCTTGGCCTTCTCAGGTGGGGGGCCCTTCTGGAAACTGCGGACCGGTTCTTGGTCGCATAGCCAGACCACAGGGTTACTCCCCAACAGTCGTGCTTGTGAGGATAGCACCAGCATACCCGCGAGCAATTCCTGCTCATAGGTGGAGTAGTTCCCCCTGGCCTGGTTCCACTTCCAGTTCCAGTGGCCCAGAGGTACTAGGACCCACTTGTCGTCAGGGTAGCTGTGCTTGAGGGTTCCATCTCGGTTGAGACCTTCCGTCACCCATTGGGAAATGGCCGAGTCGAACTCCTCCTTCTCTAGTGCTTGCCATTGGAACAACGTTCCACCACCGCCCACATTGCTGGCGTCGGTCACCAGGAAAATATCCCCTTGTGCTCTAGGCACGCCCAAGCACTTAGCGTTGGCTACCCTGTCTTTGAGCTCGTCAAATGCTTGTTGCTCTTGTGGGCCCCAGCGCCAAGTAGTACTCTTCTTGATCAAGTCCGTCAGAACGGCGCTGGTATAGGTGAAGTTCTTGATGGGGCGGCGATAGAAGTTGCACGCCCCAATGAAACTGCGTACATCATGAAGTCCTTTCTTGGGGTCTTCGTGTCGTACCTTGGCATCCATCAGGGGTTTGGCCTTAGAGGCCGCTGGGGTCCACCATCCATAGCCAACGTCAAACCCCAGGTACTGCATGGTCTCCTGCATGAACTCACACTTCTCCAGCTTGAGTCGTGTGTGGTTCTCCTGGCAGACCGCAAAGAACTCACCCAAGAGGATTAGGTGATCCTCCTGGGTATTGGTCCCGAGGCATACATCGTCGATGTGAGCCTCCATCTGGGCACCACGGGATATGAGCTCCTGCACCTTAGGTCTCCTTCGTAGGATGGACAAGATCTTGTTCATCAGCTCCTGGAATAGAGCGGGTGCGTTAGCCACGCCAAACGGCATGACCTTCCACTTGAATACCCTCCCCTGAGGGGTGATGAAGGCCAGTAGTTCCTGTGCGTTGGGCGTCAGGTCCACTGGCCAGAATCCGCTTCGCTTGTCCATCTTGGTCTTGTAGCGGCAGGAGGCTATCTTCTCCAGGGTAGACTCCATATTGGGAATGGACCCTGAGTGGTTCAACGTCTTCTTGTTCAGCTCTCCATAGTCCACTACCAGCCGTTTGGCTGAAGACCCAGGTTTAGCCACCAGGAAACAGGGGCTGCAGTGTAGGGGGTAGTCCCCGTCCTTGTACTCCAGTACTAGGCCAGCGTCCATACATTCTTGTATCTGTCGCTCGATCTCGTCGGCCTGCTCTTTAGGAGCTGGATAGGGTCTCCTCCGTATCTTGTGACCCACGAACTCGGGTATCAGCTTGAGGTCCATCTGTACCAGCTTGTCACATGAGGCTGGAGGGGGTAGTTCTCCGAACACCTCCATATAGGTCCTTATCAGCTTCTGTACCCGCGGGTCCAATACCTTGATCTTGTCCTCCATATCCTCGTCGGAGTGTAAGTTGCTTGCCCCTTGAATAGACGTCGGGAGGTGGTCCTCCACCGACTCTTCGCCCTCGCTAGTATCCTTCAGCCCTTGGTAGGCATATAGAAGGTCTTGTTCAACCATCTCCGATGGACGATGGCAGCATAGGCACGCTCGAGGGGGTTCACATACACATTCCTCCGAGAGGTCGTCCTCCTCTGGGGTCCTCACATGGGCGCCCCACACGCTCTTCATGAGCTTGAGATCTACCTCCCTTTGCCAGGTGGTGATCTTCTGTTCGAGGTCCTCCTTCAATTGGGATAGGTCTCCCATACGTCCTTGCTTCAGTGGCCACGAGCTGCGGGTAGGCTTCGCGTAGCATAGCTTTTTCGCCACCAACTTCCTCTTGGAATCCACATACTCCCTGAGCCTGGATGGAGGGTCCAGCTCTTCATCCACGGCGTCTTCCACCCTCATGGAGAGTAGGGGTTTCAGTGGGGCGACGTACTCGGCGTTCTCCACTTCCTCCACACAGGTCTGCACGAAGAAGGCGTCGTGCTCAGTTTCGTCGTCTGAGTGGATAGAGCTAGGTAGCTCAGATAGTCCACACTCAGAGACTCCATCAGGAACAGGTACACGGCAGGGAGAGTTGGGGGCGTTGGTGTCAGTCACGACGTACTCATCTCCTCCGGGTGTAGTTTCAACAGCATCTTGAGGTCGTAGTCGATCCTTCAAGTCACCGAGGGCGAGTCCATCGCTTTCTCGTTGTATAGCCTGGACCAGAGTCGGGTCCAGGTCCTCCCAGGGGATGGTGGTAAGACTTCCGTCCACCACGCTGAGCATACTCCCCCATCCGGGCTTCCCAATAGGCGTCTTGCGTCCCAGAGGCACGTAGATGGCCTCATCACGCAAACGAACAGAGCTGATAGTCAGCCTGTCCAGGAGGTTTCGCCAGTACTCGTTGCCCCCATGGGCTCCCCAATCGGGGGAACACAGGACCATACGGGAACGTTCCAAGGCCACCTTGGTCAGCACCTTCCCCAGTTCGCTGAATCTGGGGTTCCCGTAGGCCATCCCGAAAGAGGGCCATTAAATTTGTAGCTGCAGTTTTTCCCCTTGCTGCAGTATAGGTCCAGTACATGCTGCTTGTCGCTGGCGAACAACTCCACACTTAGGTCTTCTCGAGAGTAACCCAACTCCTTCAGACCTTGGTCTAGGACTTCCCCCAATAGCTGATAGTCCTCAGTTTTGGAGGCCGCCATCATGTTAGAGGGCCTCTCCTTCGATAGCCTCAGGTAACTCGAGGTATGTTCCGACTGCTGCAGTGGCACAGACTCTCTGCCACTGCCGTGGTCCACGTAGAGGAGGGAGGGCGCTTGCAGCGTCAGGGATTGTATCTGGGAGTGCTGTACGAAGAAGTCAGTACCCAGTACAAAGTCGAAGGCCTCAGTGTCCATCACATAGAACCGATGGGCGATAGTTCGAGAGCCCATAGGTACCTCCACTTCACAGTCCCCGCAGCTGTGCACCACATGTCCATCCCCCATGCGTATAGCGGCGGTGGTCATGGTGTTCTTCAGGCTCCCACAAGGTAAAATTTTCTTGGCCACTAGGGATATTGTGGCGCCAGTATCCAGTACCCCCAGGTATTCGCGTCCCCCTAGTCGGATACGTACCCAAAACACCAGGTCTTGGGTACCACCAGAGCGTCCCCGTCAGAACTCCGCGGGACAGGTCACCTCGAACCCCTTGTTCCGCAATTTGCGGGCCATCTTCATGAAACGGCTCCTCTTCTTAGCGTTGCCGTCATCACCACCTTCATGCTCACGCTTGGCTCCTTGTTCTTGCTGGTCCTGCGTCTGTGAGCTGTGGTAGGTCCAGACTGCCCTCCAGAGGGCTCGGAGTTCCCCCCTGGATTACGGTTGGGGTTGCCTCCGTTCTTGTCCTTGTTCTTGTTGTCGGGCTGGCGGTTAGCGCCTCCTCCTCGTCCACCTTGACCCTTGTCTTGTCCACCTTGGCCACGTCCTTTAGACTTGCCCTTGCCGGAGTCGTTGCCTTTGGCCTTGCCTCCACTTTTGCCTGAGCCTTTGCCAGGATCTTCCCCCTTAAGCTTCGCCGATAGGCGTTGCTTATGGTAGCACTCATCCTCGTAGTGCTTCCGCTTACCGCAGAATGCACACGTGATGGTGCAGCGGTAATGATCCGGCAGCTTCGCTTTGGCGCCGGTGTTCTTCTCCTGCTGCTTCCCCTGGACGACGAAGCAGTCTCGCTGCTCGCAGTCAGAGGCGTGCTGCAGGTGGCCCTGCTCATCTCTGGCATCACACCAGAATAGCTCCTTCACGTTCTCCATTAGACGGGCGTGGGCGTGTTTGGGGGTAGTCCCCTGCCCAGGTCGGGACCCTTGGTACCCTTTGCCTCCAGAACCTCCACCACCAGGACGGTAGTTGTTAAAGTGCTGGTCGCTCTCCTTCTCCAGCGCCATCTCCAGGAGCAGCACGCATAGATCCTCGTAGCGGAGGGATCTAGCCTTGCGCTCAGCCGTCAAACGGCACTCGTCTCATAGCTCTCGAGGGAGCTTGGCCACCAACCAGAACAACAGGTCGTCGCTGCTGTAGGAACCGGGCGTCAGTCGTCCAGCCCAGTGATCCAGGTCAGCCAACAGCTGGGAGACCCTGCCAGGTTTGGGGTTGTTGGGCAGCACGGGCAGGTTCTGGATCTCGGCCCTGATGGAGAGGTCGGTCTCGTAGGTTGGGTACTGCCTCTCCAGGGCAACCAACACATTGGCAAAGGTGGCGGAGTTAGTCACGATCTGCCTGACCTGCTTCTCCAGGTACTTGGTCTTGCAGCACTGCAGGAGCAGATCGCACTTCACTCGCCCACTCGCGTGGGTTTGCCCGGTCAGTCGTAGGAACCGGCCAAAGTTCTCAGCGAACTCGCTGAGGTCCTTGCCTGTGAACTCAGGCAGGTTCACCACTATCTTGGAGGTGGCAATAGCCTTCGCCTCCTGAGCTCGGCGTCCTTCAGGGCGTCGGGTCTTCTTCTTCTTCTTCTTCTTCTTCTTACCCTTGGGGTCCTCGGGGTCCTCAGGGTCCTCGTCATCTGGGGGCGAAGAAGAATCCATCGACGGCGGCTCGTCATCGGAGGGGTCTCCGCCTAGATCACTAGAGCCATAAGGCTCTACGTCCACCATAGCCCTTAAGGCTGTCAGCCCCAGCTGGTCCAGCTCGGCCCTCGTCGAGTTCGTCACGTGGCTGTAGGGCGGCTGGGCCGTTCTCGGGACGAATGGACTTCTCGGTATTGCTGCAGGAGTCGGCATCGGTCGGCTCCTCAGGCTCCCCAGGGTATTTGTCAACCCTGCCGCCAGGTGGTTAGCCTGTACTCGGTGGGGTGACATTCCCACCGTCGTAGGTGACGCATGGGACGGGATCATCAGGGGCTCCAGCTTCTCACGGATCTCTTGAGTGAGGTCGCCCACGATTTTTGAAGTGGCTCATCGGAGCACCTCGTTGATCTCCGACCGCGTCAGGGACCTGTTGGAGGATCTTCCCGATCCTCTACTCCTGCCTCCCAGAGACTCTGGTCCTCTCCTCAACCCAGTCAAGGGTGCATACCCAGGTGCATACCCAGGAGCATACCAAGGAACATCCATGTAGGTTCCAGTGGCGTGGAGTGGATGGGGATAGTCAGCCGCATACCATCGTGGCGCAGAGCTGGAAGCCACCGGCTCACTGGCAGTAGTTGCCTCATGGAGCGCAGTGGTAGGTGGGCCCATACCATAGGCGGGGTAGGGAGGCATGCCAGTAAAGCCTGTGCCCTCTGCCATAGGCGGGTTGGTTGTGGAAGTGGATGTTGCTGCGGCTGGGAGTGTGGTGGTTATGGGAGAGGGTGATGCGTGGAGGCCAGAAGCGCTTGGTGCGCCTTCGAAGGTAGGGTCATGCGTCGGGTCTTGCCCTTGTTCCTCTCCTTCGTCTGCTCCTTCTCCAGCATCCTTCTCGCTCTCGTTCTCTCTCTTCCTCTTCACAGGCTGAGGCTGAGAGACCACTTCCTCGACCGACAGGGCCCCGAAGGCCGTCTGGAGGCCACCCAGGGAGTCCTCCGCCGTATCCACTGGCCCATGTAAGGGCTCCGCCGAAGGTACAGCGCCAGGCGCCGGCCTTGCCCCTGCCTCAGGCGCTGGCGCTGTCTTCACGTCGGCGTCCACTCTTCCTGGGTCCATCTTCTTTCACCCTTCAGCTTATATTTGCCCGTACTCGGCGCACTGGATGTACGGCACGGGGTTGCTGCCGGTGCGCAGAGACAGGCTGCCTCTTGCTACCAGAAAAGTTTATAGTGTTTTCAGCACTGTGTTTTTGCTTCTCCTGCTGCTTGCTGTTGCTGTAGGGTTTCCTGCTGCTTGTTTTGGATGAAGAAAACCTTTTGTTTGCAGAAATAGAGTCAATAGAGTCAATCCAGGGTAACCCAAGCCAGAGGTGTGCAAGGAGAAGAGGATTCAGGATCAAAGCATGAAGGGCTGCAGTGTAAACAGTGAAAGATGATTGGATATTCACAGAAACTGCAACTCAGGTCACAAATGAATGCATATTCACAAAGATAGCTGAAATGTTTTTGGAAAAGAGTTAGAAAACTGCCTCAGGATCACTCTCTCTCCATAGTGCCATCTCAGGAGATGTGCACTCTTTGTTTTGGGTCCCATATGTGCTGAGGTGGCATGGTATGTGGCAATGAGGTCACTGCCATGTCACATGGGATCTTCCTACTTAGCTAGGCTGACCAGGAATTGAACCCAGGACCTCTCAAAAAGAGGTGCCCAGCCCCCTAGGGTGCATACCACTAGGATAGCTAAGAATTCATGGAAAAACATAGATAAATTCATAGGCTCTACTTTAGGTATGTCAGTGCTCAGTCAACTCAGGAAAAGATGAATAGCTTCACATTGAAAGGGGATTAAGGGGTCCACTCCATATCCTGATTGGGTGTTTGGTTCCATAGGTCAAAATGTGTTATCACCAGTTTTCGTGGGACCAATACTAAGATTAAAATGCATGGATGCTCAGTGCATCTCTAATACAACTAGAGTATGCCTCAGAGCAAAGGAAAAGCACTTTTTCTTACTGCGCGTGGGGCCCACATCGCCAGCAAGTGGTGGGGGTGCCCGTCAGGGTGTCTTGCGATAGTGGCGGCGGACAGAAGGGGCGCGCCCTGGGTGGCGGTAGCATCCACAGGTTGCCCCCCGATTTGCCCGGCCGCAACGTGGTCTTTAGCCCGTTGGGTGCTAGGAGGAGTACCGCTGGTACCGTGGTGCCGGGTACATATCCCACTTGCTCCGGTGGCCGGTGGTGGGCTTGGTTCGCTTGCGGTGGGCTCGGTGGCAGTGGTCGTTTGTGCGTGTTCCAAAACAGGTTGTACGCCTCACGCACTTCCCCATCTGTTGGGTGGAGGTGCCCGGTTTGGGTGGCCGCACTGCGCATGTGGTTCTTCAGGAGTGATTTGTTGAGCCACTCCGGGTGTTGTAGGAATGAGACCTGGTGTGTGCATGCAAGAGCGCGCGCTGTGGGGTTGGTGACAGGTCCCCATGCCCGCACCCCCCCGCACCCACAGCCAGTGGGTAGTGGGCCGCGGCAGCCCGCCCAGAGGGCGGGCAGTCGGGGGTGGGAGAGCGCCCGACCCCGGACGCCCCACACCAAGGCAAGAGGCGCCCCTCCCGGGCACCCTCATGTCGCCCGCACAGCGCGCAAAGCCAGCTCGCAATAGCGCGCGCTGTGGGGTTTGTGACGGGTCCCCACGCCCGCACCCCCCCGCACCCACAGCCAGTGGGTGGTGGGCCCCGGAAGCCCGCCCAGAGGGCAGGCAGTCGGGGGTGGGAGAGCGCCCGACCCCGGACGCCCCACACCCAGGCAAGAGGCGCCCCCCCCGGGCACCCTCATGCTGCCCCCACAGCAGGCAAGAGCGCGCGCTGTGGGGTTGGTGACAGGTCCCCACGCCCGCACCCCCCCGCACCCACAGCCAGTGGGTAGTGGGCCCCGGCAGCCCGCCCAGAGAGCGGGCAGTCGGGGGTGGGAGAGTGCCCGACCCCGGACGCCCCACACCCAGGCAGGAAGCACCCCCCCCTGGCGCCCTCCTGCCACCCCCACAGCGCGCAAAGCCAGCTCGCAAGAGCGCGCGCTGTGGGGTTGGTGACGGGTCCCCACGCCTGCAACCCCCCGTACCCTCAGCCAGTGGGTAGTGGGCCCCGGCAGCCCGCCCAGAGGGCGGGCAGTCGGGGGTGGGAGAGCGCCCGACCCCGGACGCCCCACACCCAGGCAGGAAGCACCCCCCCCGGGCGCCCTCGTCCCACCCCCACAGCGCGCAAAGCCAGCTCGCAAGAGCGCGCGCTGTGGGGTTGGTGACGGGTCCCCACGCTTGCAACCCCCCGTACCCACAGCCAGTGGGTAGTGGGCCCCGGCAGCCCGCCCAGAGGGCGGGCAGTCGGGGGTGGGAGAGCGCCCGACCCCGGACGCCCCACACCCAGGCAAGAGGCGCCCCCCCCCGGGCACCCTCATGCCGCCCCCACAGCGCGCAAAGCCAGCTCGCATAAGCGCACGCTGTGGGGTTGGTGACGGGTCCCCACGCCCGCAGCCCCCCGCACCCACAGCCAGTTGGTAGTGGGCCCCTGCAGCCCGCCCAGAGGGCGGGCAGTCGGGGGTGGGAGAGCGCCCGACCCTGGACGCCCCACACCCAGGCAATGGGCGCCCCCCCCGGGCACCCTCATGCCGCCCCCACAGCACGCAAGAGCACGCGCTGTGGGGTTGGTGACGGGTCCCCACGCCATCACCCCCCCCGCACCCACAGCCAGTGGGTAGTGGGCCCCGGCAGCCCGCCCAGAGGGCGGGCAGTCGGGGGTGGGAGAGCGCCCGACCCCGGACGCCCCACACCCAGGCAGGAGGCGCCTCCCCCGGGCGCCCTTGTGCCGCCCCCACAGCGCGCAAAGCCAGCTCGCAAGAGTACGCGCTATGGGGTTGGTGACGGGTCGCCACGCCCGCAGCCCCCCGCACCCACAGCCAGTGGGTAACTGGGCCCCGCCGTCCCGCCCAGAGGGCGGGCAGTCGGGGGTGGGAGAGCGCCCGACCCCAGACGCCCCACACCCAGGCAATAGGCGCCCCCCCCGGGCACCCTCATGCCGCCTCTACAGCACGCAAGAGCGCGCGCTGTGGGGTTGGTGACGGGTCCCCACGCCCGCACCCCCCCGCACCCACAGCCAGTGGGTGTTGGGCCCCGGCAGCCCGCCCAGAGGGCGGGCAGTCGGGGGTGGGAGAGCGCCCGACCCCGGACGCCCCACACCCAGGCAAGAGGCGCCCCCCCCGGGCACCCTCATGCCGCCCCCACAGCGCGCAAAGCC
The DNA here is from genome assembly GCA_964036045.1 of Eutreptiella sp. 'Long Island Sound 2002'. NCBI lineage: Eukaryota > Euglenozoa > Euglenophyceae > Eutreptiales > Eutreptiaceae > Eutreptiella > Eutreptiella sp. 'Long Island Sound 2002'. Next base: position 31,769,782 of record OZ038385.1, on the reverse strand, counting down.
AGCTCGCATAAGCGCGCGCTGTGGGGTTGGTGACGGGTCCCCACGCCCGCACTCCCCCGTACCCACAGCCAGTGGGTAGTGGGCCCCGCCGTCCCGCCCAGAGGGCAGGCAGTCGGGGGTGGGAGAGCGCCCGACCCCAGACGCCCCACACCCAGGCAATAGGCGCCCCCCCCGGGCACCCTCATGCCGCCCCCACAGCACGCAAGAGCGCGCGCTGTGGGGTTGGTGACGGGTCCCCACGCCCCCACCCCCCCGCACCCACAGCCAGTGGGTATTGGGCCCCGGCAGCCCGCCCAGAGGGCGGGCAGTCGGGGTTGGGAGAGCGCCCGACCCCGGACGCCCCACAGCCAGTCAAGAGGCGCCCCCCCCGGGCATCCTCATGCTGCCCTCACAGCGCGCAAAGCCAGCTCACATAAGCGCGCGCTGTGGGGTTGCTGACGGGTCCCCACGCCCGCACCCCCCCGCACCCACAGCCAGTGGGTAACTGGGCCCCGCCGTCCCGCCCAGAGGGCGGGCAGTCGGGGGTGGGAGAGCGCCCGACCCCGGACGCCCCACACCCAGGCAATAGGCGCCCCCCCTGGGCACCTTCATGCCGCCCCCACAGCACGCAAGAGCGCGCGCTGTGGGGTTGGTGACGGGTCCCCAAGCCCGCAGCCCCCCGCACCCACAGCCAGTGGGTAGTGGGCCCGGGGAGCCCGCCCGGAGGGCGGGCAGTCGGGGCTGGGAGAGCGCCCGACCCCGGACGCCCCACACCCAGGCAGGAGGCGCCTCCCCCGGGCGCCCTTGTGCCGCCCCCACAGCGCACAAAGCCAGCTCGCAAGAGTACGCGCTGTGGGGTTGGTGACGGGTCCCCACGCCCGCAACCCCCCACACCCACAGCCAGTGGCTAGTGGGCCCCGGCAGCCCGCCCAGAGGGCGGGCAGCCGGGGGTGGGAGAGCACCCGACCCCGGACGCCCCACACCCAGGCAATAGGCGCCCCCCCCGGGCACCCTCATGCCGCCCCCAAAGCACGCAAGAGCGCGCGCTGTGGGGTTGGTGACGGGTCCCCACGCCCGCACCCCCCCGCATCCACAGCCAGTGGGTAGCGGGCCCCGGCAGCCCGCCCAGATGGCGGGCAGTCGGGGTTGGGAGAGGCAGGAGGCGCCCCCCCCTGGCGCCCTCGTGCCGCCCCCACAGCACGCAAAGCCAGCTCGCAAGATGGCGCGCTGTGGGGTTGGTGACTGGTCCCCACGCCCGCACCCCCCCGCACCCACAGCCAGTGGGCAGTGGGCCCCGGCAGCCCGCCCAGAGGGCGGGCAGCAGGGGGAGGCGGAGCGCCTGACCCCAGACGCCCCTCACAATGGCGGACGGCACCCCCCCCAGGGCCGCCCTTCCGCCACCCCCACGGCGCGCAATGCGGTCCCGCAAGAGCGCGCGCCCTGGGGCCGGTGCTGGATCCCCACACCCGCACCGACCGCATCAGGGACACACGGGTCGTGGAACCCCGGCTGCCCGCCCCAGAGGGCGGGCGGCCGGGGGAGGGACAGCGCCTGACAACAGACGCCCCTCACAACAGTGGCAGGCCAACCCCCCCGGAGACGGCCCCCCACCACCCCCACGGCACGCAGCCCCCACAGGGCATGCAGGCCAGGGGGACAGTGTTGGGCCCCACCCCCACACACCCGCGCCCACAGCACGTGGGTGGCGGACCCCAACGGCCCGCCCAGTGGGCGGGCAGTCGGGGGAGGGAGAGCGCCTGACCTCGGACACCCCTCACAACGGTGGAAGGCACCCCCCCGGGGACGCCCTTCCGCCACCCCCACAGCGAGCAAAGCCGGCCCGCAATGGCGCACGCTGTGGGGCCGGTGCTGGGTCCCCACGCCTGCACCGACCGCACCCGGGACACACGGGTCACGGAACCCCTGCTGCCCGCCCCAGAGGACGCGCGGCCGGGGGAGGCACAGCGCCTGACACCAGACGCCCCTCACAAGGGTGGCAGGCCATCCCCCCCGGGGACGGCCCCCCACCACCCCCGCGGCACGCAGCCCCCACAGGGCATGCAGGCCAAGGGGACAGTGTAGGGCCCCCACACCCACACACCCGCGCCCACAGCACGTGGGTGGCGGACCCCAACGGCCCGCCCAGTGGGGGGGCAGTTGGGGGAGGGGGAGCGCCTGACCTCAGACCACCCTCACAACGGTGGAAGGCACCCCCCCCGGGGACGCCCTTCCGCCGTCCCCACAGCGAGCAAAGCCGGCCCGCAAGGGCGCACGCTGTGGAACCGGTGCTGGGTCCCCACGCCCGCACCGAGCGCACCCTGAACACAGGGGTCGCGGTATCCCGGCTGCCCGCCGCAGAGGACGGGCGGTCGGGGGAGGGACGGCGCCTGACACCAGACGCCCCTCAGAACAGTGGCAGGCCACCCCCCCCCAGGGACGGCCCCCCACCACACCACCCCCGCGGCACGCAGCCCCCACAGGGCATGCAGGCCAAGGGGACAGTGTTGGGCCCCCACACCCACACACCCGCGCCCACAGCACGTGGGTAGCGGACCCCAACAGCCCGCCCAGTGGGCGGGCAGTCGGGGGAGGGGGGGCGCCTGACCTCAGACACCCCTCGCAACAACAGTTCCAAGCCGGGTAGGGGGGAACGGGGACCGGACCGCCCCCCCCGAAGCACGCCAGACGGAGCAAGGGACCAGGGCAGGACACGCGGAGGGGCACGGACCACGTGGAACGGCCCTACCAGCGCCCAGTGCCGGGACCGCGCGAGATGCGCACGCCACACCACCCAGGGGGAGGGGGAGCGGACGCCGCGGGGGCGCGAGCGCACACACAAGCAAAGGGCACGCGGGGACTACCAGAAGGGCAACCGGACCGAGCTCCCGGAACGCACAGACCACGTGGAATGGCGTACCAGCGAGCGAGGGTAAGGGACACCCGGAAGGGAGGGCCCGCCACACGCAGCGCGGGACACGCGGGGGCGGGATGGGGGAAACGGGGGAGACACAACACCAGGTACCGGCCCGAGCCCCCCGAACTGGCCGCGAGCGCCGCGCACACACAGACGGGGCACTGCACCCGCCAAGGCAATAGTGGCGCACTGCGCCACGCCCCAACCCCTAGGCTAGGCAGCGTCCGCGCCAGCCCAAGGGGGTCTCACTGGCGACAAGCCAGTAGCACGGGCCCGGCAGCGCCGGCGCCCCGGGCGACCACGCATTAGGGGGGCGACGCGGTGGGTAAGCGCCCGCAGCCACGGCTGCGAATCAATGCACTGACTGGGGAGTGGCGAAACGGGGAAGCCGGGGAGGGACGGGGCTCCGAGCCCTGTGAACCCGGGGGACTCCGCCACCAGGCAGGAGGTGCGTCTTGGAGGGCCCCCCACTAGGACCCGTGGGGAGGATATCACCTGGCCCAACCAGGTGGCCCCCCGGGGCCGAAAGGCGTCTAGTACCCGAAAAATCAAACCTCAAACCTCAAACCTCAAGAATGCAGACTTGGGTACAATCAGGACACCATTTCTGCTGCTTGCTCATAGGTCCTCAGGCTCAGCACACTCACATAAACATAGGCGCATATAGGAAGGGTTCAGTCCCTAGGCTTCTTCTGCGAGGCAAGCGTTTCAGGGACCCTCAGCAACTCTCCTAGGTTGTTCTGGGACAAGTAATCTACGAGAACAGAATTTAGGCGTCCCTCAGGAAGCACGAAGGCAGAAAAGGGTTCTCAGGTAGCTTCTTCAACTCCAAACCCTTCCCAGAGGGTAAGAAAACGCCGCCCTTGGCGGTAGCGGTGTCTGATAACCGACTTCACTGGGTAGAAACCTTCCTTAGCCATCTCCTCGGCAATCATGTCAGGGAGTTCTCCTTCAACTTCCATAGGGCTGACAGCGCCCTGTAGGTCCAGAGCGGCGATCTCCTCGTAGTTTAGTTCCCATTCTTCCCCACAGAGGTCTTCTGGGTCATAGTAGCGCTTCAGCTGTTGAGCAGCGCACACCAGGGTCCCCGCTAGTCGGGGAGAACACCGCACTGTGATGCGGTGACCATCCACCGCCAGGATCTTGTAGGGCCCAAAGTAGGGGTCATCACTGGTGGTGCGAGGCCAGGCGGGTAGCCGACTGTGGTGCACCACTCCCTCCTGATAGGAGGCAGGCAGCCGGTGTTTGTTCTTCTTGTTCCACTGGCGCTCCCTCACTCGCTGGAGCATAGCCTTGGACTTCTCCACCTTGTTTTGGTTCTCCTTCACCCACTTACCCACAGTGGTGTAGGAATCTTCAGGATAGGGAGTGTGTACGAACCACGCCGGGCGTCCCTTGAACAGCTCATGGGGTGAATAGCCAGTAGGCGAACTCTCTTGGGAGTTCATCATGAGGGATATGACGGGGAGTAGTCTCACCCAGTCTTTGGCGCGCTCAGTGTTGCACCATATCCTAACGTTCTCTTTAGGAAATCAAATCTGTCGCTCACATAAGGGGTTACTCGTATGAGTGTAGGGATTCCTTGTTGACACCTGGACATTGAGGGACCTTAGGACTCTCTTGTACCAACCAGTGTCGCAGCGTACTCGGACGTCCTCGTCTGAGTTAATTTCTTTCGGTGCCCCAAGGACACAGAACCACTCCTCCAGGAGTATCTTGATGGTCTCCTCGCCGTTGATGTGTTTAGTGCATGGGAACACCCTGGTAAACCTGGTCGGCCCACAGGTTACCACTAGGGCGAAGTCCTAGCCCCCGAACTTAGGCATCTCCGTGTAGTCCACATAGAGTACACTGTTGGCACAGTGTGGGATAGGAAGGGTCGAATGGAGACCTCTGTCCCTGATATCCCCAGGGTTTGCAGGACCGACACGGGCACTTGTCCACGATAGGCTGGAGGGTTTTCGGCAGCTGATCGTCACTCCAGGTACAGTGAAACCAGTAAAAAAAAGTCACTGCCATGTCTTTCTTGGAGGGCTTGATCCAGGCCAAGCGCCCCTTAAAACCCTTTCTGTTGATGCTAAGACTTACTTAAGAATTTTTATCTCTCTTTTGAAGCTGAAAGTACGCTTTCTCAAAGTAACTAGGGTTATAACCCTAGCCCCCCATGAAGTACACCCCTGCCACTCAACTGAGCGGAGGTATCTACCTTCATGGAGGTTATACCGAAAGGAAATAGGCATTTCATGCTTGAGGCCTTGGAGGTTAGACCTAGTGGTCCCCAACCCCAAGACCCCTATACTCAACTGGTTCTACCACTTATTGTGGTTCTACCTTTTAACTGTTTCTGAATGCAGTTGCATGGCCAAGTCATATTCTGTGTCTGGCCTAACTGCTTTGCCCCTTATTCCTAACCAGCTCCATTTCATCCAAACGAGTGCACATGAAGTGCTTGATGCTAACTTGGAGGCTAGAGTCAGGCCAGTTTTCACTTAAAATCATTTGTTTAATCCATTTGCGATGAAAACTTTGTGTTTAAGCCTGCTTTGTCTATCTGCAGCCCTTCTGTGATACACTGAATTTCAAAACTATTCATTGATTCGATCCATATCCTTTTCTTGCTCTACTTACTGCTTTGGTTTGGGCTTCCAACATCAAAACCTGCAGGGATTTCATCAAAGTCATTAGGGCACTAATCAAGGACATCTTACCGGTAGCAGAGGCAACCCTTGAGAACCTTTCGAACCGACTCTGAGAAGTACACAGGCCAAAACCAGAAACAAAATGTCCACACCATCAGTACAGATGTCTGCCACGACCTCGCCCATTCGGAGTGCACAAGTTCAACTTGGCAACAGTGGGTCCATCTCAATGAGTGAGCCCAAGCTCAGAGCTGCATCTGGGTTTCAAGAAGATCCAGTTCACAGAAGGGCGGAACAAGAAGCGCCCAGATTAACCACAGAGGCCTTAGCGGCCCGTGGTGACAGCCTGCAGCATCTCCGCCAAAGAGTTGCTGCGTCTATCTCCCGATCTGTTTGCCCTGCTTCTCCTTCAACGGCTACTCCAGCTGGAGGACCTGAGGAACAACGCGAATTTAGAAGGAGAATCAACGAATATATTCTCCACGCGGACTACTACAAGTCCGTCACCAGATGGAGAGGAACCACTAGACGCCTTGGGATCCCCACCGTACACGGACATGGGTTCCTACCCTTACTCCGGCCCACCTACGGACCTGGCCGACACAGTGTCTCTACCCAGGCAACCGAGAAGGCCAGTATGGCGTCCGGAGCTGCCAATCACTAGCAGGAGCCCTGTGAAAGATCCCCATGTCCCAGAGCCAACTTATGGGGCCCTGGATCATACAGCCCAACTACTGGCCAAATTACTGTCTGGGTCCGAAGACCCTGATGTGACAGCCCTTTCTGAGGCTGTCAAAGCTAAATTGGGTATCACTGAACCCTTACCGGAGCTAGCACTGGCCTCACCTTCACCAGGACTGAGCACGCTGGCTGAAGATCTCAAAAGATCAAGGGTGTCCAGGTTGCTACCCAAGGTCACTTGCCCCAGCCCTTTTCATCCTCACGCTAGGACAGTCCCTATCGCTGAACTACAGGACATGCCTGTGACAGACACTGAGAAAAGAGGGCTGTCAGCCCTGGCACCTCTCGCGGGCGTACCTCCCCCCCTTCAGGCCTAACCCCATGGGGTGGGAAGAGTGGCATACCTATTGCCCAGGCGAACATCCAGCTGGAACAGCCGGAGTTCGACCCGAAAAATCTGCCCGAATGGGCAGAAGAATTTGCTGAGTTTCTTTTGCTGACTGGCCATTCCCATGTGGATGTGGCCACTAAATGTCCACTGTTGAAACGCTCATGCAAAAAGAAATTTTTGCAAAAACAGGTGAAGCAGATTGTGAAAACCTGTTCAACATGGGCCGAGGTGCTCCAAAGACTGGAGAAAACTTTCCCGGTCTATGAGACTGACCTCAGTGTGCGCACACAGATAGAGGAGCTACCTATGCTCCCTGAGTTTCCTTCCGCTGCGCGAGTCTCTGAATACGTGTGCGACCTAGAGTATCTGTTTTCACGGATGAACGTGGGTACCTATGAAGCCACAGAGCCCCACCTGTGGCTCATGAGTAAGATCCCTGCTAGTACGTGGGACGATTGCCGCACTACCTCTGAGAGGAAGAGTCGGACCCACACTTACGACGACCTGGTGGACCTGCTGATCGAGCTAGCCCTTGAGAGGGAGAATGACTCCCACATGGAGAAATTTCTCAAGAAACACCTCGGTCCAGGTGGTACCCCTACCCCCGAGCGTGGCGAAGGGATAGGACCTAAGCATCCCACTAACGCCAACCAGGGTGGTGGTAAAGGAAGGGGTAACCTGCGTGCCATGAATGAGGTTAAACCTGACGCAGGTACACCCCCTCTGTTCTATTGTAAGCCTGTCAATGACAAGGGGGGACCTTGTCATACCCCTGACTGTGACCACCGCAGTAGTTGTATGCTGCAGATAAAACGACAGCAGCACACCAAATATGGGAAAACTGTGGCCCATCAGGACCATTTCAGGTGTACCATCAACTGTGGTTACTGTGGCAAACGTCGTCACTACGAGGACGAATGTCACATAAAGAAACGATAAAGTGACAAACACAAGCGGCAGGAGGCTGAACGCCAGAAGACCCAAACACCCACGAGGACTCCCAGAATGGGGATAAGGGCGGTAAAGGTGGTGGCAAGGGGGGTGGCAAAGGTGGAACCCCAAACCCCCAGAGGCGCTCATCAGCGCCCGCTACTTCTCCCTGTCCTGCCGAGGGTGAACCCAAGAAGCGCCCACAGGGGGATAACGCCTCCCCTGAGGGGAATAACTCCAAGAAGAGGCGACTGGCCTGGATGGCCCAGTCCCTCATGGTTGCAGGGGTGGATGTCAAATTCCCTGCTGAGGAGTAGGGGGGCGGCTCCGAAGAGGGGGACTTGGTTTTACGGATCCTCGTTAGAATCGGGGATCAAGTTTTTCGAGCAGTGCTTGACACCGGTGCAACACTTTCTACAGTGGCCCGGCGCCTGCTAAAGACTTTCAAGAAAACTAAGACAGTGGCCATAAGAGTAGGGGATGGGCGTACCATCCATTCCTTGGGGGGGGTCGATATGACTACTTTTCTTGGCAACGAAACCGTGACCCAACACTGTAGAGTGTTGGACACTGACGCCTTTGACATCGTCATTGGTACCGACTTCCTACGAAGAAACCCCCAGGTAAAAATGCCGTCTCTCCAGCGCCCCTATTCTCTGCACTGCGACTTTGAAAGTGGGCTCTTCTCCGTACCTTTGGAGCTGTCAGGACGAAAAGAGTCTGGGCTGCGCTACGCAGCCAAGACTAACTATCGTACTGAAAACTACCAATTGGCCCGTCACGTTCTTGAAAATGGACTGGCGGCCCTACAGGTAACCCTGGATGAGATCTAGGTGGAATTGTTCGCGAGCCAACAACAGCAGATCATGCAGTTGTATTGCTCAAAACGTTTGAACAACGCTTTCCGTTTCTTCTGGAAAGCAATGGGCCTAGCGTATGCCAACCCTCCCATCTCCCTGCTCGCGAAGGTTCCAACCAAAATCGCTTATGAGGGAGGAAGGGTTGTCAGGTGCATCCCTGACTGGGATTGCTCAGGTGAACACGCTTATTGGCGCCGTATGCTAGACCGAAATGACCGTGGGAAGAGTGCAACTTCTCAACGGTCCCATTTACGTGCCTAAGGACTCAGACACAGCTATGCTAGCCCCTGTGTGGGCCAGTTTCTTATCCATTGTCGATGGATCCCTCAATCCTGTACCCCTGTCTGATCTGGATGAGGTGCTACTGAAAGAGGTCATGGCCGAAAAATCGTGGCCTGACCCTTTCTGATCTCAAAACACGATCTCCTCAGCACCTATCTGCCACACTTACAGGGTGTGAATCTCCCGATGGCTATTTGGAACCTGCAGCTTAAAGGAGGATGCTGACGACCAACTGTCTGAGATCGCCAGCACTATCCCTCCTGTTGATCCCAGCTGTGTTGAACTAAAACACAGTGCCTTCCTGGCCCAGCTGTTGCTGGAGGAGGTAGATCTGGAATCAACCTCAGAACCAACTTCCCCTGTTGGGAAACCGGTGCTGCACATGCAGCATATGCACTCAGGTGAACCTGTGGCCCCGAGTCCTGATGCTCTAGCGCGGCCTGCTTCTAATAAAATGCCACTGTCTGAGCATGACACTCAGGAATTCCGACGGCTGTTGTACCTGAAGGCTGAAGGTATTGAGCGCCACGAGCGGCTACAGCACCTCAGAAAGACCTGGAAATCCTCCATCTGGTCTGAGGAGGACGATGACTCCTACACGCTGCCTGACCCTGAGATACCCCTAGTGTATTCTCTGCACTATTGCAGCAACTATGGGCAGCAATGTCCCCCTGAGGGGGACGATGGTTCAGTACCTGCCGAAACTGCTGATCGGCAGAAAAAAAAAGAGCATGGAAAGAGCAACCTCCATGCAAAGGAGGATTTCCTGCAGAAAATCGAGAGTCTTAACCTTGACCCCCGACTGAAGAAACTGCTCCTAACCTATGAGGAGGTGTTCGGCGCCCTGCCGCCTCCCCTTTCGTGTAAAAAACTGGTCCAGATGGACCTGAAACTGAAACCTGAATTTGAGAAGACGCGAGTGAGGCGTCGTCCCTACCCCGCTCCTGAGGAACAGGTTGAAGAAATCGAGCGCCAGATCCAGGAATGTATTGATGCTGGCTCGGTGGAAGAATATAAGAAGGAAGACTACCCCCATCACTGCAGTCCCTGCTTCCTGGTTGCTAAACCAGGATCGACTGCCCTACCATTGGTTTTCGACTATGGTGAGGTCAACAAGGAAACCCAAAACCACTCAGGGAGTATTCGCAACTTGGAAAATACCCTGGAGCGTATTGCCAAATGCCGGTACAAGACCAAAATGGACAAACGCAGTGGTTTCTGGCAGGTAGACCTAACCGCCGCAGCTCAGGAACTGCTGGCTTTTATAACCCCTAAGGGTCGCGTGTTTAAGTGGATGGTCATGCCTTTCGGGGTGGCTAATACCCCAGCACTCTTTGAGGAACTAATGAACAAAATTTTGTACATACTGAGGCGCAGACCTCTAGTACAGGAGTTGATTTCTCGGGGTGCAGAAATGGAGGCCCACATCGATGACGTGAGTTTGGGTACCAATACCCAAGAGGACCATGTCCTTCTCCTCCGTGAATTTTTCATTGTTTGTCAGGAAAACCATCTCGAATCAAACTCGAAAAATGCGAGTTCATGAAAGAGGAGATGGAGTAATTGGGTTTCGACGTGGGGTATGGCTGGTGCAAACCAGCCGCATCTAAGATGCAGCCCCTACAGGACATGCAGATTCGCGATGACCCTAACAAGGGTCTACACGACGTGAGGAGTTTTGTGGGCGCCTGTAACTTCTATGGGCGCCACATCCACAACTTTACCTACTCCTCTGCCCCTCTCACTGACCTTATCAAGAAAACTACTCCCTGGAGGTGGACCGCCAGAGAGGAGGAGTGTTTCCAGGAGTTGAAGACCAGAATAAAACAAAAAGATAGGAAAAACACGACGAAAAAACTTTTTAAATAGCTGAAAATAAAGCTAATTAGCCTAAAAAACGGCTAGGACAAAAAGTGCGCGGCGAAACGCGTTAAAACACGAAGTCGAAATTTTTGAATTTAAATAGACAAATAAATAGCGCCGTAAGCGCCGTAACGCTAACACAAACATAACGCCGTCTCTGCCGTCGTTTAATTCGCCGTCTACGTAAAGAAAACTGCGTCGCGGGCAACGCGTAAAACTCGAAAAAGAATTTTCGTAGCACGCCGCGCCCTTGTACCCGTCCCTCACGCCCTCTTTTTTCACCATGTACCTTCCCCTCCCGCCCGTGCCCCACCCTCGACGCTTTCGCCTCCCTTTTGCTGCAGGCGGAACGTACGCGGCGTCAAGTCCATGACACCGCGACCACCAAGGCATGCCAGCCACGACACCGCCACCAACGCGGGGCACCATTTAAGGCAGTGAACCAGACATGGTCTTGCTGCCTGCAAGTGTGCGAGTGTGCGTGCGTTGGGTAGTGTATAATTTTATTTTATTTTCAAAAAAAAGAAAAAAAAATATTTTAACAAATTTTGCAGCGGTTTTTCAAGTAGAAGAAACCAAACAAACGCAGGAAACAAACCAAACAAAGCATCAGGACGGGACACCACACCACCACACGGCAGCACAGCACCACGGGGCACGACACAGGGGAGCAGGGCACCAAGGGAGAGCAGGGCCCCACAGCAACACCGCACAGGGAGGGGAGGACAGGGAACGCACAGCAGGACACCCCGGGACGCACACGGCACAAAGCACAGCGGCGAACAGCACCACGCAGCAACACACCACAGCAAAACACACAGAGCTCGGCGAGACACGACAAAACACAGCGCCGGAAAGCACAGGACCCCAGGACGACGGACAGCAACAGGACACACCACACAACAGCACCAAACAGAGGTAGGTAGGTAGGTGCACTCGGTCGTGGAGAGGCGCCCCATGGTTCCCCCTGGCGTCGCCCCTGTGACGAACAGGAAGTGGCTCCGCACGTGAAGAGGGGAGGCGGCTTACTTCCCGCTAGACCTGACTGTTGGCCCCCAACAAAGCGGCCCCGGGCAACGCCGGGAGGGCTGATCGCCGCCAGCGTGACGTGCTTGTCTCGCCGGGAGGGTGTGCCCCCGTGCTTGCGCACGTCCCCTCCTTTGGGCGGAACCCTAGAGGTTCACCGGACTTCCTGGCGTATCCCGTACCCAAGGCATGCATGCACGTTCTTGGTACTAGGGTTCCGAGAAAAGTTTATAGTGGTTTCAGCACTGTGTTTTTGTCTCTCCTGCTGCTTGCTGCTGGTGTAGGGTTTCCTGCTGCTTGTTTTGGAAGATGAAAACCTTTTGTTTGCAGAAATATAGTCAATCCAGGATAACCCAAGCCAGAGGTGTGCAAGGAGAAGGGAATCAGGATCAAAGCATGAAGGGCTGCAGTGTAAACAGTGAAAGATGAAAGGATATTTACAGAAACTGCAACTCAGGTCAAATCGGAATGCATTTTCACAAAGATAGCTAAATTGTTTTGGAAAAGAGTAGGAAAACTGCCCCATGGTCACTCTCTCTCCATAGTGCCATCTCAGGAGATGTGCACTCTTTGTTTTGGGTCCCATATGTGCTGAGGTGGCAGGGCATGTGGCGATGAGGTCACTGCCATGTCACTTGGGATCTTCCTACTTAGCTAGGCTGACCAGGAATTGAACCCAGGACCTCTCAAAAAGAGGTGCCCAGCCCCCCTAGGGTGCATACCACTAGGATAGCTAAGAATTCATGGAAAAACATAGATAAATTCATAGGCTCTGCCTTGGATATGTCAGTTCTCAGTTAACTCAGGAAAAGATGATGTGCCTCACATTGAAAGGGGATTAAGGGGTCCACTCCATATCCTGATTGGGTGTTTGGTTCCATAGGTCAAAATGTGTTATCACCACTTTTGGTGGGACCAATACTAAGATTAAAATGCATGGATGCTCAGTGCATCTCTAATACAACTAGAGTATGTCCCAAAGCATTGGAAAAGCACTTTTTCTTACTCCCCCCTTGTGCTGTGGTGGCCACCACTGTCGCATTTTAGGAAAAAGGGATTTTTTTCTTGGCCTTTCCTTGGTTTCCACATCTACTTTAAAATACCTATAGCTTCCCTCACACAGAAAAATGGGCGCTCACCATGGCTGGCGCTCTTTTGCTGCACTGTTTGTAACATTTCCTACAGGAGACTCAGCGCTCATGGTGCTGCCGGGGCTCCTGTGGCTTGGTTGGGTTAGTATGGTGCATGCCAAGACATGTGCATATGCATCCCTCCCTCCAAGACGCAGCGTTGACACAAACCCAACGCAAGACACAATGTACACACTCGCATGGGTTCTCGTAAACCTGCTGGCGACCTGTGACCTGTCTTAGGGCGAAGGGAGTCGAAAAAAATTAAATTGCCCCTTGGTGGGGTCTTGGTTCTGCTCAGTCTCTCCAGGCACCTGCGTTTCGGCCCGAACACGGCCTACTCAGCGAGGCTGCGCGTGGGTATCTGCAGAGGCAGGAATGGGAGAATTTTGGACGAATCCACGCAAAAACGAAGCGACGACACCAAAATCCGTCAAATGACGGCCTAGAATTTTTCTGAAACGACACACCTGAGCAGAATCCAATTGTGCATCAGAAGCACATTTTTATAGAAATTATAGTCATCTCTGGATTTTTTAAATCCAGAAATTCATACGCATAAAAAGGCGGCGCGCAGGAGCGGCTCCTAGCGAAGCGCCGGAAAATGGAGAAATAATGGAATTATAAACGTATGTCTCACGTAGTCTTGAAAATGACGAGACACACATTAAGAAATAAACATACAGATTCCACCCACACTATTAGAAGAATCAAAAATTCAAGAATTCGAAAATCAACGAAAAGACTTCAATGAATCAGGTATAAACTACAGGTATGCTCGTCTCGTATGCCGCATACACATTGCTCGTCTCGTGTCTCCGTGAACGAGTCTTGTAGCAGCGCTAACAACGATGGGACGCGATAGAGGGATTGATTGGAAAGATTGCAGATGATTAGAGGTCAGATCAGGGTGATTAGACATACACACAAGTGCATAGCAACGTTCTTCGCGTGCGCCCCTCACTTGCTCTCTCTCTCCAGCGGTAGGTAAGGTGAGTAAGCCCAGGCGGGGCCACCCCCTGGTGGAGTTCGTGATTGAGACTCAGATGGGCAGGTTTGCCCAAGGTACTGTTGCATGCTCGCGCATTCACACACGCATTAAAGGGTAGGCCACGCGAAGTGCGCACGGTAAACCTTGTTTAGGCTACCCAGGGGCTCCTTGGTACATTCTTTATGAGAACCCGAGGAGTCCCTTAACGCTTGCTTGCTTGACAAGGGTAGCTGATTCTTCAGCGTGTTTGCGGACAGTGTATTATAGGTCACACTGAGAACCGTATAATACGGGGAGTGTGGCTTGGTTCCTCCGCCGCAAACGCCCTTTCATTTGCCTTTGCTTTACAGGTGGGCAGGTAGGGTGATTGGTGCAGCAGCATACCATTTTTTTCATGCCCTGCTAAACAAGGGCGCAGATCACACACTCCCCGCTCTGCCTGTGGCAGAGCGGGGAGTCCGACTTCATCGACATCTGCGCCGTGCACGCAAGAGCACCTCTTCCCTCCAAGCCCTAGCAGGGGAAACGCGTTGTGGCGTCCCCTGTTAGGCCACAGTTGCTTAGCAGCGCTGTGTTCTCTTGTCATTTCACAGGAGGGTCGTTAGGTACCACGAGACCTTTGCCTTCGCAACGCCCAGTAGAGTGTGCGTGTAGGAGTGGTAGTCCTGAGTGGGGGCTTGAGCCAGTTGCCCCAGTGCTCGCCCACCAGGATGGTGCCACTGTAGGGTGTGTAGGACCTGTAGTGCGTGTGTCACTGTCCCACCTGTTTCCTGCAATTTTAGCAGGGTTGGTGGGCTGTGGCAGTGGTTAGGTCAGTGTTTTGGCCACATAGCAAAACGGCGTTTTCATGCCTTCATAGCTTTTGGCCACCCCTCCCTGTAGTAGACAGATAGGTAGGGAAAACAATACCTGGATTAGTACGCTGGGTATTCCCCAAAGGTTTTGCGCCAGCACAGAAACTGGGCGCTTAGGGGAGGGGAGACCCGGGGCGTACCCCGTGGCATCAATAAGCCAACCCTCCAGGTTTAGCAAGCGTGCAGACTTGGGTATAAATAGGACACCACTTCTGCGGCTTGCTCTCAGGACCTTAGGACTAGCACACTCACACATACGCTTTGGCAGGTAAGGGTAAGGTTCAGTCCCTAGCTTTATTCTTGGAGGCAAGCGTCTCAGCGACCCTCAGCAACTCACCAAGGTTGTTCTGGGACAAGTAGTCAACCAGAACTGAGTTTAGGCGTCCCTCAGGTAGAACAAATGCAGAGAAGGGCTTCCAGGTGGCCTCTTCGACTCCAAACCCTTCCCAGAGGGTAAGGAAGCGCCAACCCTGGCGATAGCGGTGGCATAGGACAGACTTCACCAGGTAGAAGCCCTCCTTAGCCATCTCCTCGGCGTTCATGTCGGGGAGTTCACCTTCAACTTCCATAGGGCTGGCAGCCCCTTGTAGGTCCAGAGCGGCGATTTCCTCGTTGTTCAGCTCCCACTCCTCCCCACAGAGGTCTTCAGGATCATGATAACGCTTCAGGTGTTGAGCAGCGCACACCAGGGTCCCCCCTAGACGGGGAGAACACCGCACGGTGATACGGTGTCCATCCACTGATAGGATCTTGTACGGCCCGAAGTATGGGTCATTGCTGGTGGAGCGTGGCCAGGCGGGTAGTCGACTGTGGTGCACCAGCACCCAGTCCCCCTCTTGGTAGGTGGCCGGTACTCGGTGCTTGTTCTTCTTGTTCCACTGACGCTCCCTCACTCTCTGGAGCATAGCCTTGGCCTTGTCCACCTTCGCTTGTTGCTCTTGGACCCATTCAGCCACAGAAGAATGGGTGTCCTCTGGATAGGGGGCATGTAGGAACCATGCCGGGCGCCCTAGGAATAGCTCATGGGGCGAGTAGCCAGTAGCTGAACTCTCTTGGGAGTTCATCATCAAGGATATGACGGGGAGTAGTCTCACCCAGTCTCTGGTGCGTTCAGTTTTGCACCATATCCGTACGTTCTCCTTGAGGACACGGATCTGTCGCTCACATAGGGGGTTGCTCGTGTGAGAGTAGGGAATCCCCGTAGACACCTGGACATTGAGGGATCTCAGGACCCTCTTGTACCAGCCCGTATCTGAGCGTACTCGTACGTCCTCATCGGAGTCGATCTCCTTGGGCGCCCCATAGACACAAAACCACTCCTCCAGGAGTATCTTGATAGTCCTCTCCCCGGTAATGTGCTTGGTACATGGGAACACCCTGGTAAACCTGGTCAACCCACAGGTTACCACGAGGGCGAAGTCATAGCCCCCGAACTTCGGCATCTCCGTGTAGTCCACGTATAGAACACTGTTAGCACAGTGAGGAATGGGCAGGGTCGAGTAGAGACCTCTGTCCCTGATATCCCCTGGTTTACAGGACCTGCACGGGCACTTGTCCACGATAGGCTGGAGGGTTTTCCGCAGTTGGTCGTCAGTCCACGTAGTGTGGAACCACTGCTTGAACAGCCTCAGGGTACGGTCAGCACCCACATGACCATTGGACTCATGGGTCCACTTCAGCAGCGCTGGGACTCGGTCACTAGGCACCA
This sequence comes from Eutreptiella sp. 'Long Island Sound 2002', assembly GCA_964036045.1. Lineage (NCBI taxonomy): Eukaryota > Euglenozoa > Euglenophyceae > Eutreptiales > Eutreptiaceae > Eutreptiella > Eutreptiella sp. 'Long Island Sound 2002'. Next base: position 31,753,534 of record OZ038385.1, on the reverse strand, counting down.
CGATGCGGTCCTCGTACCAGAGGTAGCTCTTGTCCCTCTTCCACTGGTCTTGGTTGACCAGGAGGGGTTCAAGGCGTTTCTCCAGGCGCTTGTAGATATCCCCAAACTCCTTCAGGTACTCCGATTGTTGGAGTCCATCCAGGGGGCGTATCATCGTCATGTTGAGGTCCAAGTGCACGTCCATACGGCTGAACGCCTCCTTAGCCAGCGCTTCAGACCGGGCACCAATCAGGGCGTCGAAGTTGTTGCGGCTGATGTAGTCGGCACATTCGTTCTTTACTCCCTGGATATGGTGTACCGTCAGCCGTAGTTGACTGAGGTAGGTCCACCAGCGCCGTAGCTTGGCCTTCTCAGGTGGGGGACCCTTCTGGAAACTGCGGACCGGTTCTTGGTCGCACAGCCAGACCACAGAGTTACTCCCCAACAGTTGTGCTTGTGAGGATAGCACCAGCATACCCGCGAGCAATTCCTGCTCATAGGTGGAGTAGTTCCCCCTGGCCTGGTTCCACTTCCAGTTCCAGTGGCCCAGAGGTACTAGGACCCACTTGTCGTCAGGGTAGCTGTGCTTGAGGGTTCCATCTCGGTTGAGACCTTCCGTCCCCCATTGGGAAATGGCCGAGTCGAACTCCTCCTTCTCTAGTGCTTGCCATTGGAACAACGTTCCACCACCGCCCACATTGCTGGCGTCGGTCACCAGGATAATCTCCCCCTGTGCCCTAGGCACGCCCAAGCACTTAGCGTTGGCTACCTTGTCTTTGAGCTCGTCAAACGCTTGTTGCTCTTGTGGGCCCCAGCGCCAAGTAGTACTCTTCTTGATCAAGTCCGTCAGGACGGCGCTGGTGTAGGTGAAGTTTTTGATGTGGCGGCGATAGCAATTGCACGCCCCAATGAAACTGCGTACATCATGAAGTCCTTTCTTGGGGTCTTCGTGTCGTACCTTGGCATCCATCAGGGGTTTGGCCTTAGAGGCCGCCGGGGTACACCACCCATAGCCAACGTCAAGCCCAAGTACTGCATGGTCTCCTGCATGAACTCACACTTCTCCAGCTTGAGTCGTGTGTGGTTCTCCTGGCAGACCGCAAAGAACTCACCCAAGAGGATTAGGTGATCCTCCTGGGTATGGGTCCCGAGGCATACATCGTCGATGTGAGCCTCCATCTGGGCACCACGGGATATGAGCTCCTGCACCTTAGGTCTCCTTCGTAGGATGGACAAGATCTTGTTCATCAGCTCTTGGAATAGAGCGGGTGCGTTAGCCACGCCAAACGGCATGACCTTCCACTTGAACACCCTCCCCTGAGGGGTGATGAAGGCCAGTAGTTCCTGTGCGTTGGGCGTCAGGTCCACTTGCCAGAATCCGCTTCGCTTGTCCATCTTGGTCGTGTAGCGGCAGGAGGCTATCTTCTCCAGGGTAGACTCCATATTGGGAATGGACCCTGAGTGGTTCAGCGTCTTCTTGATCAGCTCTCCGTAGTCCACTACCAGCCGTTTGGCTGTAGACCCAGGTTTAGCCACCAGGAAACAGGGGCTGCAGTGTAGGGGGTAGTCCCCGTCCTTGTACTCCAGGACTAGGCCAGCGTCGATACATTCTTGTATCTGTCGCTCGATCTCGTCGGCCTGCTCTTTAGGAGCTGGATAGGGTCTCCTCCGGATCTTGTGACCCACGAACTCGGGTTTCAGCTTGACGTCCATCTGTACCAGCTTGTCACATGAGGCTGGAGGGGGTAGTTCTCCGAACACCTCCAGATAGGTCCTTATAAGCTTCTGTACCCGCGGGTCCAATATCTTGATCTTGTACTCCATGTCCTCGTCACAGTGTAAGTTGCTTGCCCCCTGAGTAATAGACGTCGGGAGGTGGTCCTCCACCGACTCTTCGCCCGTGGTAGTATCCTTCAGCCCTTGGTAGGCATATAGAAGGTCTTGTTCAACCATGTCCGATGGACGATGGCAAGATAGGCACGCTCGAGGGGGTTCACATACACATTCCTCCGAGAGGTCGTCCTCCTCTGGGGTCCTCACATGGGCGCCCCACACGCTCTTCATGAGCTTAAGATCTACCTCCCTTTGCCAGGTGGTGATCTTCTGTTCGAGGTCCTCCTTCGATTGGGATAGGTCTCCCATACGTCCTTGCTTCAGTGGCCATGAGCTGCGGGTAGGCTTCGCGCAGCATAGCTTTTTCGCCACCAACTTCCTCTTGGAATCCACATACTCCCTGAGCCTGGATCGAGGGTCCAGCTCCTCGTCCACGGGGTCTTCCACACTCATGGAGAGTAGGGCTTTCAGTGGGGCGACGTACTCGGCGTTCTCCACTTCCTCCACACAGGTCTGCACGAAGAAGGCGTCGTGCTCAGTTTCGTCATCTGAGTGGATAGAGCTGGGTAGCTCAGATAGTCCACACTCAGAGACTCCATCAGGAACAGGTACATGACAGGGAGAGTTGGGGGCGTTGGTGTCAGTCACGACGTACTCATCTCCTCTGGGTGTAGTCTCAACAGCATCTTGAGGTCGTAGGCGATCCTTCAAGTCACCCAAGGAGAGTCCATCGCTTTCTCGTTGTATAGCCTGGACCAGAGTCGGGTCCAAGTCCTCCCAGGGGATGGTGGTAAGACTTCCGTCCACCACGCTGAGCATACTCCCCCATCCGGGCTTCCCAATAGGCGTCTTGCGTCCCAGAGGCACGTAGATGGCCTCATCAGGCAAACGAACAGAGCTGATAGTCAGCCTGTCCAGGAGGTTTCGCCAGTACTCGTTGCCCCCAGGGGCTCCCCAATCGGGGGAACACAGGACCATACGGGAACGTTCCAAGGCCACCTTGGTCATCACCTTCCCCAGTTCACTGAACCTGGGGTTCCCGTAGGCCATCCCGAAAGAGAGCCAGTAAAATTTGTAGCTGCAGTTCTTCCCCTTGCTGCAGTAAAGGTCCAGTACATGTTGCTTGTCGCTGGCAAACAACTCCACGGTCAGGTCTTCTCGAGAGTAACCCAACTCCTTCAGACCTTGGTCTAGGACTTCCCCCAATAGTTGATAGTCCTCAGTTTTGGAGGCCGCCATCATGTTCGAGGGCTCCTCCTTCGATAGTCTCAGGTAACTCGAGGTATGTTCCGACTGCTCCAGTGGCACAGACTCTCTGCCACTGCCGTGGTCCACGTAGAGGAGGTAGGGCGCTTGCAGCGTCAGGGATTGTATCTGGGAGTGCTGTACGAAGAAGTCAGTCCCCAGTACAAAGTCAAAGGCCTCAGTGTCCATCACATAAAACCGATGGGCGATAGTCCGGGAGCCCATAGGTACCTCCACTTAACAGTCCCCGCAGCTGTGCACCACATGTCCATCCCCCATGCGTATAGCAGCGGTGGTCATGGTGTTCTTCAGGCTCCCACAAGGTAAAATTTTCTTGGCCACTATAGATATGGTGGCGCCAGTGTCCGATACCCCCAGGTATTCGCGTCCCCCTAGTCAGATACGTACCCAAAACACCAGGTCTTGGGTGCCACCAGAGCGTCCCCGTCAGAACTCCGCTGGACAGGTCACCTCGAACCTCTTGTTCCGCAATTTGCGGGCCATCCTCATGAAACGGCTCCTCTTCTTAGCGTTGCCGTCATCACCACCTTCATGCTCACGCTTGGCTCCTTGTTCTTGCTGGGCCTGCGTTTGTGAGCGTGCGGTAGGACCAGACTGCCCTCCAGAGGGCTCGGAGTTCCCCCCTGGATTAGGGTTGGGGTCGCCTCCGTTCTTGTCCTTGTTCTTGTTGTCGGGCTGGCGGTTAGCGCCTCCTCCTCGTCCACCTTGACCCTTGTACTGCCCTTGGCCACGTCCTTTCGACTTGCCCTTGCCGGAGTCGTTGCCTTTGCCCTTGCCTTTGCCTGAGCTCTTGCCAGGATCTTCACCTTTAAGCTTCGCCGATAGGCATTGCTTATGGTAGCACTCATCCTTGTAGTGCTTCCGCTTCCCGCAGAATGCACACGTGATGGTGCACCTGTAATGATCCGGCAGCTTAGCTTTGGCGCCGGTGTTCTTTTCCTGCTGCTTCCCCTGGACTACGAAGCAGTCTCGCTGCTCACAGTCAGAGGCGTGCTGCAGGTGGCCCTACTCGTCTCTGGCATCACACCAGAATAGCTCCTTCACGTTCTCCATGATACTGGCGTGGGCGTGTTTGGGGGTAGTCCCCTGCCCAGGTCGGGACCCTTGGTACCCTTTGCCATGGCCTCCAGAACCTCCACCACCAGGACGGTAGTTGTTCAAGTGCTGGTCGCTCTCCTTCTCCAGCGCCAGCTGCAGGAGTAGCACGCATAGATCCTCGTAGCGGAGGGATCTAGCCTTGCGCTCCGCCGTCGAACGGCACTCGTCCCATAGCTCTCGAGGGAGCTTGGCCACCAACCAGAACAGCAGGTCGTCGCTGCTGTAGGAACCGGGCGTCAGTCGTCCAGCCCAGTGATCCAGGTCAGCCAACAGCTCAGAGACCCTGCCAGGTTTGGGGTTGTTGGGCAGCACGGGCAGGTTCTGGATCTCGGCCCTGATGGAGAGGTCGGTTTCGTAGGTCGGGTACTGCCTCTCCAGGGCAACCAACACATTGGCAAAGGTGGCGGAGTTAGTCACGATCTGCCTGACCTGCTTCTCCAGGTACTTGGTCTTGCAGCACTGCAGGAGCAGATCGCACTTCACTTGCCCACTAGCGTGGGTTTGGCCGGTCAGTCGTAGAAATCAGCCAAAATCCTCAGCGAACTCGCTGAGGTCCTTGCCTGTGAACTCAGGCAGGTTCACCACGATTTTGGAGGTGGCAATAGCCTTCGCCTCCTGAGACCTGCGTCCCTCAGGGCGTCGGGTCTTCTTCTTCTTCTTCTTCTTCTTCTTCCCCTTTGGGTCCTCGGGGTCCTCCGGGTCTTCAACCTCCGAGGGTGAAGTTGAAGTCATCGACGGCGGCTCATCATCGGAGGGGTCTCCGCCTAGATCACTAGAGCCATAAGGCTCTACGTCCATCATAGCCCTCAAGGCTTTTAGCCCCAGCCGGTCCAGCTCGGCCCTCGTCGAGTTCGTCACGTGGCTGTAGGGCGGCTGGGCCGTTCTCGGCACGAAGGGACTTCTCGGAATTGCTGCAGGGGTCGGCATCGGTCAACTCCTCAGGCTCCCCAGGGTATTTGTCAACCCTGCCGCCAGGTGGTTAGCCTGTACTCGGTGGGGTGACATTCCCACCGCGGTAGGTGACGCTTGGGGCGGAATCATCAGGGGCTCCAGTTTCTCACGGATCTCTTGTGTGAGGTCGCCCACGATTTTTGAAGTGGCTCCTCGGAGCACCTCGTTGATCTCCGACCGCGTCAGGGACCTGTTGGAGGATCTCCCCGATCCTCTACTCCTGCCTCCAAGGGACTCAGGTCCTCTCCTCAACCCACTCAAGGTTGCATGGCCAGGTGCATACCCAGGAACATCCACATAGGTTCCAGTAGCGGGTAGTGGATGGGAATATTCAGCCGCATACCATCGCGGCGCAGAGCTGGAAGCCACAGGCTCACTGGCAGTAGTTGCCTCAGGGAGCGCAGTGGTACGTGGGCCCATACCATAGGCGGGGTAGGGAGGCATGCCAGTAAAGCCTGTGCCCTCTGCCATAGGCAGGTTGGTTGTAGGAGTGGATGTTGCAGCGGCTGGGAGTGTGGTGGTTAAAGGAGAGGGTGATGCGTGGAGACCAGAAGCGCTTGGTGCGCCTTCGAAGGTAGGGACATTCGTCGGGTCTTGCCCTTGCTCCTCTCCTTCGTCTGCTTCGTCTCCCGCATCCTTCTCTCTCTCTCTCTTCCTCTTTGCAGGCTGAGAGACCACCTCTTCGACAGACAGGGCCCCGAAGGCCGTCTGGAGTCCATCCAGGGAGTCCTCAGCCGCGTCCACTGGCCCATGTAAGGGCTCCGCCGAAGGTACAGCGCCAGGTGCTGGCCTTGCCGGTGCCTCAGGCGCTGGCGCTGTCTTCACGTCGGCGTCCTCCTTCCTTGTGTCCATCTTCAGTCACCCTTCTGCTTATATGTGCCTGTACTCGGCGCACTGGATGTACGGCACGGGGTGCCTGCCGGTGCGCAGAGACAGAATGCCTCTTGCTACCAGAAAAGTTTATAGTGGTTTCAGCACTGTGTTTTTGTCTCTCCTGCTGCTTGCTGCTGGTGTAGGGTTTCCTGCTGCTTGTTTTGGAAGATGAAAACCTTTTGTTTGCAGAAATATAGTCAATCCAGGATAACCCAAGCCAGAGGTGTGCAAGGAGAAGAGAATCAGGATCAAAGCATGAAGGGCTGCAGTGTAAACAGTGAAAGATGAAAGGATATTCACAGAAACTGCAACTCAGGTCAAATCGGAATGCATTTTCACAAAGATAGCTAAATTGTTTTGGAAAAGAGTAGGAAAACTGCCCCATGGTCACTCTCTCTCCATAGTGCCATCTCAGGAGATGTGCACTCTTTGTTTTGGGTCCCATATGTGCTGAGGTGGCAGGGCATGTGGCGATGAGGTCACTGCCATGTCACATGGGATCTTCCTACTTAGCTAGGCTGACCAGGAATTGAACCCAGGACCTCTCAAAAAGAGGTGCCCAGCCCCCCTAGGGTGCATACCACTAGGATAGCTAAGAATTCATGGAAAAACATAGATAAATTCATAGGCTCTGCCTTGGATATGTCAGTTCTCAGTTAACTCAGGAAAAGATGATGTGCCTCACATTGAAAGGGGATGAAGGGGTCCACTCCATATCCTGATCGGGTGTTTGGTTCCATAGGTCAAAATGTGTTATCACCCCTTTCTGGTGGGACCAATACTAAGATAAAAATGCATGGATGCTCAGTGCATCTCTAATACAACTAGAGTATGTCCCAAAGCATTGGAAAAGCACTTTTTCTTACTTTCCGAGGCGCTTGGGTGTCGCACGCTCCGCCTTGAGTCCCAAAGCAGCGCAGGCCTTAGGATGCAGCCTTACCCCCGGTCTGCGGATCTCGTTTGGCCGGGTCACCTGCATGGCACGGGCTGCCTCAGTGCCCGGGCTGTGGGCACTGGGTTTCCTACTGTTGTGCGGCGTTTGTGTTTGGGTCCGGTTGGCGGTTGGGTGTGGGTTTTGCTAACCCCGCCAGTCCTGGCTGGGGTCTTGGGTGGGTGTGTTTGGGCACGGTTGTTGGTGTTGTCCCTCTAGTGTCGGCTGTTTGTGGTGTTCGTGGTTGGGCTTCGGTTTCGGCCTGCTTTTGGGACGTAAGTGGTTTCGTGGGCGCCCCGCTTGCCCCCCAGCCGTTTCCGGTTCCGGCGTGCGGTGTGGGCGTGTGTGCTGGGCCCGGGTCTCGGCTGTGCCGAGCCCTTCTTGGCTGGGTTGTCGGGGTATGTTTTTTGCGCTTTTGTTTTTTCTTTTTTTTTTTTCTGTCCCGGGCTTTGTGGTCCCTGTCCCTCCATCCCCTTTCTTTCGGTCTGGGCTGGTGGCTCTCTTTTTTTTTTTTCGTTTCGGTGTCCCTTTCCCCTGTGGGCCGCTGTTACTGGCTTGGTGTTGCCGGTTTTGGGTCGGTGGTCCCCCGGTGCCTCTGTGGGGGTCCTGTCTTCGGTGCCTTCTGGGGGGGGGTTTGGCCGCCTCTGGTGGTGTTGGCGGGCGGTTTGGCGGCTGTGGGCTGTTTTCGTGCCTTTTCCCCCTCCCCCCTCCTTTTGTTTTTTTTTGGGGGGGGGGCTTGCCTGTTCCTCCCTCTGCCTTCCCTGGGCTGGCGCACGCACTGGCCTGCATTCAGTGTTGTCTTCCGGGCTGATGTTTTCAGTTGCGTTCTGTGTGGCCGCGTTCCGGCCCCATGGGTCGGGTGGGCTATGTACACGGTGGGCTCGGCGCCCCTTCTTGCCGGGTTAGGTCCTGGCTCTGCCGGCTGGGCGGCTGCGCCAGGCAGCTGCTTGTGGTTTTGGGTTAGGGGGCTGGGGTTGTTCGTGTCCTTTCCCCTCCGCGGTGCCGGCTGTAATCTTCTGGGTGGTCCGCCACCGTTGTCGCCAGGCGCGCTGTGGCCCCGTGTGTGGCCTGCGGTGCTGGTGTGTGGCGTGCTGGCGCGGCGCCTTCCAGGGTGTGCGGTGGCCGGCTTCGGTTAGTCCTTCAGGTTAGGGTCAGTTGTGTCGTGTTGTGCCGCTCTGTGCCGCGTCGCGTCGCGTCGTGCTGTGGCGCGTTGCACTGTGGCGCGCTGTGGTGCGGTGTGCCGTGGTCTCGCGTGGTGCCGCGGTGGGTCAGTGGAGGTCAGCCTGGCCTGTGTCGTGGTGCGGAGTGCGGGCCGGAGTGTGGCTGGCTGGTGGCTGGGGGTTGCGGTTAGGTGTGGGTGTGTCGCTGGGTCCGTGCTCTGGGGGCTTGGGCGTGCCGCTCGGGCTGGTGGGTCGGGTAGGTTGTTCGCGTGACGGTCCGTGGGGTTGCCCTCCCTGGGGGCCTGTGCCTTGGTCCCGTGTCCTCTGGGGGTTTCGGTCCCTAGTCCTGGGTGCCTCGGCGGTGCCTTCGTCCTCTTCCGGTGCCTGTGAGGTGGCCCTTATGGTGGCCGGGGTCGTCGCCTGGCGGTGAGGGCGTGGTGGCGCGCCCTGCGGCGGCGTTCCCTGTGGCTTCCTCTGTGGGTGTGGCCCGTTCTCCCCGTGTAGGTGTGCCCTCCATTCTCCGTGTGGTTTCCGTTGGCCGGTGGGCGTGCGCTGGTGTGATCCGCATGGTGTCCGATGTTTGCTTCGGTGGTGTGTGTTGGGGTGTTTGTTGGGGGTGGGGCGGCGCTGGTCCCCCTGTCGTGGTGTGCCCTTCCCGGGTGTGGGTCGTGGTGCCTGCCGTGGTGCCCTTTTCCTCCGTGTCTTGGTCCCCGCTCCCGCCCCTTCCTGGTTCTTGGGTGGTTCCCTGCCCCCATGTGGTGTCGCTTCCGGCGTCCTGTCCCTGCGAGTGCCTGCCCTCACTTGGGGCCCCTCCGTGCCCTCTTGCCTGAGTGCTCCTTGGTGCCCCTTGCCCTTCCCTTGCCCTTGTCCTGCCCCTTCCTGGTGTGGTGGTGGCGGGAGGGGCGGGGTGGGGAGGGGGCGCCGGCGGCCCAGGCCTGGGGGTGGGTGGCTTGGAGCCACTGGCGGAGGGCCTGGGGGGTGTAGGGGGGGCGGAGGCCCTGGAGCGCATCGCGGAGGAGGGCCTCCCATGCCGCTTGCGGCATGATGGCCTCTGGGGCGGCCTCGTTGGGGTTTGCGGGAGTGCGGGTGCGCACCTCCTCGAAGATATGCACCATGTGCACCCCTTCGTGCCTTCCCGCTTCTCCGGCCCACTTCACCCAGCGGCGGAGCTCCTGCAGAGCGGGGGGAGACCACCAGGCGAGGTGGGCGGGGGCCCGGGGGGGGGAGGGGTCCGTGCCCGTGGTCCTGGAGCGGCGGGGGGAGGACGTGGACCTGCGGTGGTGGCGGGGGTGGCGGTGCCTGGGGGAGCGGGAGCGGCGGTGGCGGGGGCTGGGGTGGAGGACGGGTACGGGCGGAGGGGGGAGCGGGAGGGGGAGGTGGACATGGGGCGGCGGTGGCGCGCTCGGTGGTGTCCGGGGGAGCGGGAGTGGTGGTGGCGGGGGCTGGGGGTGGTGGATGGGTACGGGCGGTGGGGGGAACGGGGAGCTCGGCGGGGCGTGTGGGGGGAGGGGGAGGCGGACGTGGGGCGGCAGTGGCGTCCCCGGCTGCGTCGGGGGGAGCGGGAGTGGTGGTGGCGGGGGCTGGGGGTGGGGGTCTTGTTTGGGCGGTGGGGGGAGGGGGAGGCGGACATGGGGCGGCGGTGGCGCTCGTGGTGGTGCCCGGGGGAGCGGGAGCGACGGGAGCGGGGTCCCGGGGGGGCGTGGTGGCACCTGGGGGAGCGGGAGCGGCGCGAGTGGGTGGTTGAGGCGCGGTGGGAGTGTGGGCGCCGTGGGCGAGTGTGCCGTGCGGGGGGCGAGCGGGAGCGCCGCCGTTTGCGGGACCGGGCCTCATCGCTCGAGTCGGGCCAGTCCGGAGGCGTCGGCGGCCCCTGGGGGGCCTCGCGCGGTGCCGCCTGGTACTGGGGGGGGGGGGGGAGGTCCCCCGTCGTCCATGGATCCGCCACGTAGGGGTGTGGTGGCGGTAGCGGCTGGTGGTGTGGGTCGAGTGGCTGTCCTTGGCGGGGTTGGGCCCGGGGGGCCCCTTCGGCGTGGACGTGGTGGCCGGGGGGGTGCGGATACGGTTCCTGGTACGGGGGTGGTGGCTGGTAGGGAGGGGGTGGCCCCTGGCGGTAGGTGGGGTATGCGGCTGGAGCGCTCGGTGGCTGCCATCCCATCCGCTGGTGCTGTTCGTGCACGGGGGGTTGTGGCCCGGTGGGGTAGGGCGGTGGACAGTGGTAGTCGTGGGGGTGGTGTTGGTAGTGGTGGTGGTGGGGCCGCTGGTGGTGGTGGTGTGGGTAGTGGTGGGGTTGGTGTTGCGGGTATGGCCCATGGACCCCTTGTGGGTTTTCCGGTCCCCCTTGTGGGGGTGGGGGGTTGGGCATCGTGGGCAGTCCCCGGGGCTGCGCTATGTGGTGGGCAGGGGGGGCGGATTGGGGGCCGGGCTTGACGGTGACGGTGGTCGAGGGGTCCCACGTCCCTGGGTCCGTTTGGCCGGCGGTGGTGGTGGTTTGTTGGGGATGGATGACGGGGCGCTTGGTGACGGGGATGCGGACGAGGGCTTGGACGGGGTCGTGCTGGGTGGCCGCCTCTGCGGTGGCGGTGGGTCCCGGCGGGAGGGGGGCGCGGGTTGCGGTGGGTGGGGGGTCCTGGCTTGGGTGAGGGTCCGGGCGGGGGTGGTGACGGGTGGGTTTGTGTCGTTGCGTTTGTGGTGTTGTGTGTGCTTGCGTGGGCGCCGGCTTGGGTTTGGGTTCGGGTTTGGGGTTGGGGTCCGGTTCCAGGTTTAGGAGTACCTCTGTCCGGAGGTGTGAGGGCGCCAATGTCGGGTCAGGGGTCGTCCCGGTGTGTTGCCGGGGTGCCCGAGTCGCCTGTGTGGGGGTTGGGGGCTCCGTGTGTGCGGCCCCGGCCTTGGCTTTTGCCGTGGCCTTGAGGATGAGGGCGGCGGGGAGGGGGGGGTCGGAGGATGAGGTGGAGGAGGTGGACGAGGCTGAGGATGAAGAGGAGGTGGTGGACGCGGGTTGGGCTGTGATGCGGGCGGGCTTGTGGGCGGCGGCTTCTGCTGCAGCCACGGCGGGGAGGATGGAGGGCATGTCCTCGGGCTGCAGGTTGGGGGCGGGCGGCTGGGGGGGCCCGGTCGTGACCTGGCGGCCCGGCAGGCCGATCTGGTCGGCAGCGGCGGGGGAGGGAGGCGCGGGGCTGTGGCCTTCTCCTTCTGGGCTCGGCTGGGCCCGGATCCTGCAATGCGCGAGGTCGTGTGGGTTGGCGTCCGCGGGGGGGAACAGTTCGCGTGGGCTGCATTCAGGGGCCGGGGGGGGTGGGCCTGGGTCCTCTGGGGTGTGTGTGGGGGGCGTGGGCGGGCCACTGGGTGAGGTGGGCGTGCCGCGGGGCGCGGGGCTCCCCTCGGCGGGTGTGTGTGGGTTGTCGAGTGTGGGGGGCGGTGAAGGGTGTCCGGCGGGTGGGTGTGTGGCGGGCGTGTGCTGGTGTTCGGGCGGGTGGGGGAGGCCCATGTCGCGGGGCCCGGGGGTGCGCGCGATGGTGGGCGTGTGTGGGTCTCCGGTTGAGCAGCAAGAGGGGGGGGGTGAAGCCGGTTCGGACCCCCGTGGCCATCTTGGGGTCACTTGGGGTGTGTATCTATGTGCCGGCAAGCCGCCATTGGCTGATATCATACTCTCCCATCCACCTGACCTAACCCGATGTGATAGTGTGATAGGTTTGGCCATTCCGGCTATGAGCGGCCTTATTCAGTACCGAGGCGCCGCCAGCGGAGATTTATATATCGGAATATCAGGAATCAACGTGGTCTTATTATCATAATGTTTCCGTAATTTTTCAGCCTTTCGTTCTGATGGTCAATGTATCGGCGACTGTCAGTTGGCTCGCGATTTTGCGTTAACCGATTGGTTAACTGTTATTTCCAGATATTTTGGCGGAAACCCTGATGAAGGGTCAGATTTCATCAGTAAAGGGTTCGTTGCTTCCGCAATTTTCTAAATATGCACTCGAAATTTTATTCTGAATTTTTCGCGATGTCGAAATCGGATTTTCGACTTCGACATCGCCGCACTTGATTTGGTCTTCTTCGAGTGGTCATACTCTTTTCCCTATGCCCGAATCAGGTTTCCCTTATACTTGCCACCCATTTGACTTGGAGATATAAGGGAAACAAAAGTGAATCGTGGGACCACTTTGAAGGGCCATATCTACGCGCGAGTGTGAGGAAAGAGAATAAGGAAGGTTGGGTTGCAAGCGCCTTAGTCTCAACTTAATTTAGGAAGCATCAAACGCCTTTGGTGTGTACACATGCCCGGTATAGCAAGGGATAATGGTCAAGAGGGTAGAAAGTGATATATAACTCTTGGACGGTGCAACCGAATATTTTATTGCGACTTTCGAGTATACCACATGAGTGTTGGGGTTGCATAGATACTTTCCTTGGGTTCCCACGTATTTTTAACGTGAAGTTATGTCCATGGAGGGGCATGGCATACCATGGTGGGAGCCACTTTTGAGGGTATGTGTTATATGCATGGTATGTGCTTCGATATGCTCACGCCCATGTTATATATCTTCGTCTGGCCGAAGAGATGGGGAGCCACACGTGACAAGGGCTTTGCCCATGTCCCAATTGTGGAATTCAAAGCGCTAGACTAAGTCTACCGCGTATGCATTGCTCATGGTATGTTTGGCAAAGAGATCCATGAGTGCACTCCCATTTTCATGGGGCATGTACATATGGGTGGCGAAGGTATTTCCATGCGCCCGATTGGGGATCCAAGTGGGGGAATAGTTCGTAAATGGTTCCAATCATTTGTGTATTGAACCCTGAGCGGATATCATGGGTGAGCATAGAGATATACTATCATGACAACTTTGTATTTGGACATATTTTCATGTTTTTGACCTCATTTTATGCTCATTTTTGTGTTTTATGTGGTCAACTGGTCGGCTAACAGTAAAGTGCCTAGAGATCCGTGAACTATGGTATGTTGCTTATATGTTGGCATATGCTTCGGTGTTGTACCTCACCATATGCCGGATCACATGGTCACTTTGGCTTGGCACACGAGGCCTCACAAATTAGGTCTCAAATTCATGAGTTGACTTGTGAAGCATGTCATGTACATAACCGGAAGGGCTTCGGAGCCAATGATGGGATATTCTTGGGCATGGACCTTTGGTCTATATCACCCTTGTATTTTACTATCCGGTTTGACATATGCATGGAGCATTTGGATATTTGCCATATGCATTTTTGAGTATCTAATTGACCTTTGGGCATAGTGGTGTGATTTGCCTGATTTTGCCATGTTGTGAGGTCATCAGCATGGGGCAGTTCTCCAAGCCCAATCGACTCCAAGTCCAACCAAGGGTATGTCAGGGTGGGGCATGGTCCTGAGTGTCACTCTAGGTCATGACATGCCACCTCCCCTATTGGGCTAGGATTTTGAGGCTTGGGAGTGAACACATTTTTGGGGTTTGTGTATTGACTTGTGACACATGGCATTCAGCCATCTCATTTGACCTGGTTCAGGGCAATATGTTGGTGAGTCAAGGGAAGGTCATGAGTCCAGGGAATGAGGGGTTTATGGCTGTGAATGTGTATGTTTACCTCTTTCCCCAACTCTGCTTTATTTGTGTTCATATGCCAATTTCAGGGCTTTCTTCCTTGGTGCAATTCTTGTACATGCCCGCCACCGTGGGACGACCGGTGTGCTGAACGGAAGCCCGCAGTGTGGATTGGATTATTGCTGGATTTGTGGGATCTGGTTGCTGTTCAGGGTTGAAGGAGGATTGTATTTTCTTTTCTATATTTTTGGATTTTGGACCCTGGAATTTGAAGAATGCAATCGCTGATCCGGAGTAAATAAGCAGGGGTAACAGGCGGAAGGGGCATAGCGGGGGCCGGTCCTGGTAGGTACCTTCTTTATGATAGCAGAGGCTTACCTGCTGCCCCTACCTACCGCCGACCCGGGGACTTGGGCCCTTATGAGCCCTGCCCAAGTACGCCCCGGGTGCGTATTGTGGACTCGGTGGAGACCACGCCGGAGATGGGAGCCATAGAAGAACCGAGACGTTCAAGAGCATGGCGAACTCCGGAAGTTGAAGCCCGAAGAGAAGTACGACATTCGGGAAGAGGAGGACGTGACATGGAGGACCTGGTCTACATGTGTGAGCGTCGCTGCCGAAAGGCACGCAACCTCCGCTCCGCCGCGGAGGACGCTGATGAGGCCTGCCATTCAGGCAGCAGTGGAGGACGGGCCCGGCGCTGGAGGAAGCGCGGGTCACCCAAGCCCGCGGCAGAGGACGCCGGGGCTATGGATACGGACCCCAGCCCGGTCAGACTGTGGGACTCCGAGCACTCCGAGGGCTATCGGACAGCCTACGAGCCACCTTCGGAGTCGGAGGAGACGGCCAGACCGCCCACAAGGGCGAACACGGCCCCCGAGCCCGCCCTGAAGCACGACGCCGAGGGCTTGGAGAGGCCAGCCAGGGCCCGGACGGCACCTGTGCCCCGGCACACGGGACCAGAGACGGACGCCATAGGCGATACGCCCATGGGCGATGAGTCTGAGGCGCCGGGAACCGCGGGATGCGCTGGATCAGGCGAAAGGCACGCTGAGTGCCACTGCGAGCACGTGTCCTTCCTCATGGGCAAGTACCCAAAGATGGGGATGGACGCCATCGTGCATCGACTCGATCGCCTGGACAACGCGAAGGACGGCCTAGAGGAGGACGTCGCCTGGATTCTGGATGACCAGTCGGCCGCGGAGAAAGACATGGAGGAGCTGTGAGCGGAACGGGACCGGTACCGGGAGAATCTGGAGCTGGCCCTGGAGAAGCAGCAGCGAGTGGTGGACAGCCTCCTCCACCTGGTGGAGGACATGTCGGGACGCCTGAAAAGGCTAGAGGAGCTACAGCCCCTCGCCTCGGGTCCGGAGCTCCCGGCAAAGCCAGGCGCGGCAGAGCTGGTGGAGCGGGTTAAGACCCTCAGGAGCGCCATGGATAAACCCATGGGCGGCCCTGCAGAGGCACCCTACGCGCCTCCGCGTGTTGACCCGGGTGCGCTGCCGTTTGTTCCCATGTTCAGCGAATCCACAATGCTCGGGGAACACACGGCACCGGCTGGGTCCATGCGGGAAGGGCACGTAACCACGGACCCGAGGAGCCTGACGGTACAGATGTCCCATGCCGCTCAGCAGGTACCGATCACGACGAATATGGTAGTTTATGCAGAAGAGGAGATCCAGAGCCAGACCATGCAGGGGCGAACCATGGGAAGCGCCGACGGACATGGTCGAGGTCATCCAGGCGGAAACCTGTGGGCGAAGGACCCCAATACGGGGATATGGACGGCCGACGGAGCAAGTCCTTCCCGCATTCCAAACCCCATGGGTTCAGGCCCAACTGGACCGCACTCCATGGAGGAGAGGGATGTACGGGGAGTGTACTCACACCCCCCGGACAAAGGTGGTACCACACAGGTGGTATCCGTCTCGGTGGAGTGGTGGCTGGAGACGTCGGAGACGCCATCAGGATTGACGACCTCAGGGGAATCAAAATCCCCTACTACGATGGCAACCCCTCCAACCTGGATGACTTCATCCTGGATTGGGAGGACTTTGCCGAGGAGGTCGTCGGCGAGATGCGGGGAGCGCCGCGGGATAAGTGGGTATGCCGGACATTCCCACACCGGCTGGCGCAGGACCTGAAGGAGGAGCTGCGGGATCAGATCCGGGAAGGACTGATGAGGACGGAGCAGGCCTGCCTCCAGTGGTTGGAGGATGAGGAGCGGGTGGACGCTCCAAACCAGAAGCTGGAGGACTTGTGGTCCATCCCGCTGCCGCTGGACCGCGGTGAGTTGCGGGTCCGGGAGTGGAACCGGTATCTGCGGAAGTATCGCAGATGCCTCAAGCTGGTGGAGGACTGGAACGAGGCCAGCGAGATCCGCCACCTCCTGAAGGACGTCCTCCCCGGCAACTGGAAGAGGAGAGTGGAGGACGAGGAGAAGAAGCGCCAAGAAGCGGCTGGCGGTGAGGATCATGGCGGCAGAAGATACCCATGCGGGTATCATGGAGTTCTTCAGGAGGAACCTGGGCGAACCCAACCGGATGTTGGGACTGAAGAACGCCGTGTACGTGGAGGTATTTGGAGACTCCATGGGGCAAAGGTTGTTGCGCCTCAACAACGTGGAGTGGAGGCGCGGGGAGCCGTTGAGGATGCAGGTCATCTTCGCCCGCGTGAGCCTGGACGAGATCGTGAAGTACATCACGGTGGAGTTGAAGCTCAATGCGAAGAACGAGGCCCACGTGCAGGATCGACATGGTCATGGACAACGAGGCCACCGAGAAGACCGCCATCATCGGGAGATCCAGGAGGACACGGCCAACTCCGCGGAGGATGGAAGTGGAAGTGGCCAAGACCACTGGTCCCGGGAGGATCACGAGGAGGCCCATTTCTTCGCGTTTGTGGCGCACAACGAGAGGAACAATGGGCAGGATCGGTTCAGATGGAGCCGGGTGGGACCAAGGGGCAAAGAGCCAAGGAGGATCGGGAACCCACCGCTCTCGTTCCGAGAGTACAGGTCTCAGCACGACGGGTGCTGGGTCTGTTATGGCAAGGGAAACAACCATGCACACGACCACCGTCAGTGCAAGGTGTATGAGGCGGACAAGAAGGCCTACTTCGCCGCCCACCCCGAGAAGAAGCCCAAGGAGCAGCGGATTTCCGATTGGAAGGCGAAGGGCGGAGACGGGGGAAAAGGCCAAGGCAAAGGCCAAGGAAAAGGCGGAGGAAGAGGCTATGGTGGTGGACCTGGTCAAGACCGACGAGTGAGGTCGATCGAGGAAGTTGCTGAGGACATGTTGAGGACGTTGGAGGAACTCAAAGCCCAGCAACGTAGTGGACAAAGTCCTGGCGGATCGCAGCCGGAAGGGGCTGCGGGAAGTCAAGTCTAGAGGAGACCCCATGGGAGTGAGACCTCGGAGGTCTCTCCTCCGAAAATCAGTGGAATCCCAGAGAAAGCGAAGGCACATCGGGTGCCGAAGAAGGCTCGAGAAGAGCCAAAACCACTGAGTTTCGCCACTCCCAACCCCTGGAGCGCCCTGCCAAGGGAAGTTTATGTGGGCAAGGGACGTGGCAAGAAGGAAGGAGCGACCACGGAGAGCCCCGTGGACGGGCAAGACCAACCCAAGATCTACACCATCCGTGATCATACCCTCGAAGTCCTGATGCACCCGGACGTGCTAGAGTTGCATGCCGTGAGAGTCGTCCATACACCGCATGGCGATGAGCGGCAGTTGCACTTGAAGGTGCGTGTACGGTGCGGACAAGAGGAATTGGTGGTGGATGTTCTGGTGGATACGGGTGCCCAGGTGAGCCTGGTCCGGAGAGGGTTGTTCAAGGAGGAATCCCTGCAGCCCAGCCGGAGACCGGTGCGCCTGAAGGTGGCCAATGGAGAGATCATGGGTGGTGGTACCCATGAGGCCACTATCAGTATGGAATTCTGGGAGCATGAGCGCTTGAACCGCCCTGATTTGGCGAAGAGAAGCACTCTATCCGGGAACTTCTATGTGGCCGACATTACTGATTGGGATATGATCATGGGGTATGACTTCATGGTGGCAAATGCCATTGGGGCCCTTCCCCATCGTGCAACGCTGGTCCGGGAGGATGATGAATGCCTCACATGGCTGTCCACGGACTATGCATGCGGATCATCCCAATGGAATGCTGAGGAAGAGGATCGGATCGTCCAAGCGGTGCAAGCTGTGGGTGCCAAGTCCAGAGGAGACCGTGGAGTTCAGCTCACGGAGTATGGAATGGCGCCGCAGGTGTATGCCAGGATGATCCAGACGCTGGGAGCCGAAGCGCCCGAGACGGACGTCTTCGCTTCCCGGGATGCCCCACTTTTGCGGAAGTGTAGGAGGCATTGGCATCGAGGAGACTCAGCCTGGCACAGGCATTGGGGTTTGAAGGAGTGGGGGCCCATGTATTGGCATGGCTCCCTGGACAATACCAGACGTACGGTGGAGAAGATCGTCGCGGATAGGGCGAAGGGGATCCTGGTCATAACCGGCATAGGATCCACCCCATGTCCGCTGGAGGGTCTCAAGTCGACGCTGGACTCCATCACCCTGAACGAGATGTCATTCGGGCCAGAGGAGGAGTTGTTCATCGACGCCAAGGGTGTATCAATGCCCTCCCCGGGTCAAGCGTGGGGTACCAAGGCTTTCCTGGTGGATGGGGCGCAAGCCCAGCCCACGGGTGATGAAGCATTCATCCGTAGGGTGGAGGCGGTGCCCATGAAGGTCATGTTTGAGCCCAAGGAGGGGACGGATCAGCCAATTGATGGCATTGACGTCCTGTGCCACGCCGAGATCGACGACGTCGTCAACTACATGCGGATGGCAATGCACGACCGTGTGGCAGCCAAGAAGAGGCGGGCCATGGTCACATCTCCGCATTGGTGGGATGACAAGATGTTGGTCACCGGCAAGTACGAGAAGGATGAGTTCGTGGCGAGGGTCATGGATCACATCGCGGACCAATACGATGGTCCGGTTGGGTCGGACCCACCAACGTGGGGTTTTCCAAGAGTGGGAACCGGTAGCGACGAACACCAGCCCGAGGCCGCAAATTTTCGAAGATTATCGGTGGGAATTGCGACCGACGACGATGAAGACGGCATATCGGACGAGGAGAAGTCGAACTCGGACCCAGAAGAGGCCTATACCGCAGTGCGGTCGGTTTTATCGATACCGAAGCAAGCGGCTGAAGAGGCCCAGGAGAACCCGAAGGTCGCCGAGCTGAAGGAGAGGCTGATCAATGCCTATCCGCGGCTATTCAGAGGCGTCGCCAACAAGAACCCTCCAGATCGTGGGAGGTTTGGCACAGCGAGGATCAAGCTGAAGCCGAACCCCAAGATCTATCGTCATCGGGAGTACCAACTTCAGGGCGATCGGGCCGAGGCCATGAAGAAGCTGTTGGCCGAGTTCATTGAGCGGGGCTGAATCGAACCCTCCGACAGTGAGTGGGCCAGCCCAGCCTTCATCGTGCCCAAGAAGGAGAAGGGCGAGTGGAGGTTGGTGGTGGATTACAGGGGTTTGAACGAGCAGACCGAGCACGACTCGTACTCGCTTCCCCTGATCGACTCCATCCTCCAAAAGCAACAGAAAAAGCGGATTTTCACGGTGTTAGACCTGAAACACGGCTATCACCAGATGCCGCTACACCCGGACTCCAGGCCCTGCACAGCGATGTCGACGCCGCTGGGGCCCATGCAGTGGAAAGTGGTGCCCATGGGCGCCAAGAATGGCAACGCCGCTTTCCAGCGCATGATGGAGGACCTACTCGGTCCTGTCCGGGACTGTGCCGACCCCTTCGTGGATGACATCATCATCAGATCCGGCACAGAGAACATGACTGAGGACGAGCTCATCAAAGCGCATGAGAAGGATCTGCGCCGAGTGCTCAGCGAGCTGGACAACCACAACATGGTGTGCAAGCCCACCAAAGCCTCACTCTTCGTGAAGGAAGTGGAGTTCGCGGGTCACGTGGTTGGTCACGGGCAACGCCGTCCCATGCCTGGGAAACTGGCGTCCCTGCACCACTGGGAGAAGCCCCAGACCATCAGCGAATTCCGGTCCTTCATGGGGTTCTGCAATTACTATTCAGGCTATGTCCGGATGTATGCAGAACTGTTGGGGCCGCTGCACAAGATGTTGCAGGTGGGCAAGTTCGATGGCCGGAAGGGGAGCAAGAAGAAGCTTGCCTGGACCCCTGTGGCTGAGGATGCGTTCAACCGCCAGAAGGAGCGACTCCTGGGGCAGTTGGGGCTGTTCCTGGTGGACCCGGACAAGGGATTCGTGCTACGGACAGACGCCTCAGACTATGCCGTGGGGGCAGTCCTCGAGCAAGTCCGGGACGACGGGACTCATGTTCCCGTGGCGTTTTGGAGCAGGATCCTGGCCGAGGGCCAACGCCGAACATGGACCGCGAGGGAGAAGGAGACATAGGCCATTGTATGTGCGCTCAGGAAGTGGTCTGGCCACATCGGACTGCAGCCGGTGGTGGTTTGCACGGACCACCAGTCCCTACAGAGCTGGCACAAGGAGCATGTCGACACCCCCTCAGGACCAGCGGCTAGGAGGGCCCGATGGCACGAGACGTTCGCCAAGTTCGACCTCAGCGTCGTGTACGTCCCGGGGAAGGACAACACTGTGGCAGATTGCCTCAGTCGCTGGGCCTACCCCGCGGGCAAGGCGTGGATGGACATATCCAGCCATGGCGACGCTGAGGAGACTGAGGAGGCCAAGCGCATCATCGAGATGGAGAAGGCCATGGAACAAGAGGGGGTCAAGTGCTTTGTGGTGATGGCAAACCGTACGGACCTGGCCAAGTTCCGGGGCGCCCGCGGCCAGGCTATTCGAGAGGAAACCCTCGAGCCATGGATGGTAGCCCCTGTTGAGCTAGTCAGGTCGGTGCTCACAGAGGACTGGTCGGATGACTATGCGGCATCCGAGCACTGGAGCAAGTACTGGAATGCCGTGAGCGCCCCGTCGGACGACGAATGGCCCGAGGGCTTGACCGAGGATGGGGACAAGTTGTTCCTCAAGGACAAGCTGCTGGTGCCCGAGAACCGAGTGGAGGAGCTCATTGACCACTGGCACAACGCCCAGCTCATGCATCCTGGCCGAGACAAGATGCAGCAGGACCTGGAGTGGCGTTTCAAGTTCCCTCCGGGGTACTACTCCGTCCTGGATAGGTACTGCAGCGACTGTGCCGTGTGTCGGGCCACGAAGAGCCCCAACCACTCCACAGCGCGCAACCCGGTGTATACGGCTATACCGGAGGCCCCTATGCGGTCCGTAGCCATGGATGTGTTCGCCATGCCTGAGGTCACCGTGGAAGGAGAGACCTACGACTGTGTCATCCTGGCGGTGGATAGGCACAGTGGGTATATCGTGGCGGTCCCTGGCAAGAAGTCCAAGAAGAAGGACAAGAAGGACAAGCATGGAGTGGGGTTGCAGGCCAAGACCGTCGCTAATGCCATGATCAGGCATTGGCTGACGATTTTTGATGTCCCAGCTGTCATCTGCAGCGATCCGGGCAGTCAATTTGTGGGGACGTGGTTCAAGACGATGTGCAAGCACATGGGCATTCGACATGCCAAGACCGTGGCGTACCAGAGCCGGTCGAATGGCCTCGCTGAGGTTGCCGGGCGGCAGATGTTCGAGAAGTTCCGCCAGCTGCACATCGACGAACCGGGCCGGAACTGGTACAATTCGCTGTGGAGAGTGCTCCAAGCGTACCATGACCTTCCAGGACCCACTGGACTGTCGCCCCATCGTATCCTTTTCCTACGGGATCGAGTGTCACGCACTCTCCCGTGGTTGAATCATGGCAAAGTGGCCCGGGATGCGAACGCTATGATGGCTGAGGCGGACGACACGGCGGCCAAGGTGTGCAAGGCGCTTCAGGACGAGCATGACAAGAGGGCCAAGTACTTCAAGCAGGGAAAAGTCCAGAAGTATGCTCTCCAAGACACCGTGTGGGCGGAGCGGCACCACAAGGATGTCCTGTCCAGGCATCGGCAGGCATCTTGGTATGTGCCGGGGGTAATCGTGCGGAAGGTCAGGCAGGATGCGTATGCGGTTCGTGTGGGGGATAACAAGATCCTGGACCGCGTCCATACCCAGCTTCGTCCCCGAGCACCAGACCCCAGCGGACGTCCCGTCACCTTCGAGTTCACGGCTGGCGATGTGGACTCGGACGACCAGGGTGAGGACGACGACTTCACCGCCGAGAAGATCCTGGCGGACAAGCCGGACCCGGGGACGCCTGGGGGGAGGCTTTATAAAGTCCGTTGGAAGGGATTCGCCGCATCCAGGGATTCGTGGGAGCCTCCGAGCAGCTTTGTGCCGAGGTACACCACGGTCTGGATGGACTACCTGAAGAAAAAGAATATTTCTTTGGATGTCAAGGACGTGTTGGTCCATTTGGTGGCTGCTGTAGCACCGCAATGGATCCCCCTTGGCATTTTTGTTTGTTTTTGTGCTTGTGAGATGGGTGAGGGCGTTCATCCGGGGATTTTTGGGCTTTCATTGGCCATATACCCCCTTCACTCGATCTCCACATATATATTTCATTGTGGTATACTTATTTAGGTCGACTGACGACGTTTTTCTATCTTTGATCCCCTTGGTCCATGTTGTAGATCAAGAGGAGACCGAATATGGCGTAGGGCGCTGAGTATCAGTGTCCTCACCCCTCCCTTGGGGCGTGGGGGACGCCTACGACGTGTGTGGGGCCTCCATGTGTCCTTGGGACACGGGGGGGGGGTTGGAGCCCATCGGGGTCCTCCCGTCCTCTCTTCAATGACTTCCGAGCGGTAACAACGCTCTGAGAAGGGGGGT
Source organism: Eutreptiella sp. 'Long Island Sound 2002' (assembly GCA_964036045.1). Classification (NCBI taxonomy): domain Eukaryota; phylum Euglenozoa; class Euglenophyceae; order Eutreptiales; family Eutreptiaceae; genus Eutreptiella; species Eutreptiella sp. 'Long Island Sound 2002'. The sequence continues at coordinate 31,731,054 of OZ038385.1, read as the reverse complement.
GAAGCCGGTTCGGACCCCCGTGGCCATCTTGGGGTCACTTGGGGTGTGTATCTATGTGCCGGCAAGCCGCCATTGGCTGATATCATACTCTCCCATCCACCTGACCTAACCCGATGTGATAGTGTGATAGGTTTGGCCATTCCGGCTATGAGCGGCCATATTCAGTACCGAGGCGCCGCCAGCGGAGATTTATATATCGGAATATCAGGAATCAACGGGGTCTTATTATCATAATGTTTCCGTAATTTTTCAGCCTTTCGTTCTGATGGTCAATGTATCGGCGACTGTCAGTTGGCTCGCGATTTTGCGTTAACCGATTGGTTAACTGTTATTTCCAGATATTTTGGCGGAAACCCCGATGAAGGGTCAGATTTCATCAGTAAAGGGTTCGTTGCTTCCGCAATTTTCTAAATATGCACTCGAAATTTTATTCTGAATTTTTCGCGATGTCGAAATCGGATTTTCGACTTCGACATCGCCGCACTTGATTTGGTCTTCTTCGAGTGGTCATACTCTTTTCCCTATGCCCGAATCAGGTTTCCCTTATACTTGCCACCCATTTGACTTGGAGATATAAGGGAAACAAAAGTGAATCGTGGGACCACTTTGAAGGGCCATATCCATCCGCGAGTGTGAAGAAAGAGAATAAGGAAGGTTGGGTTGCAAGCGCCTTAGTCTCAACTTAATTTAGGAAGCATCAAACGCCTTTGGTGTGTACACATGCCCGGTATAGCAAGGGATAATGGTCAAGAGGGTAGAAAGGGATATATAACTCTTGGACGGTGCAACCGAATATTTTATTGCGACTTTCGAGTGTACCGCATGAGTGTTGGGGTTGCATAGATACTTTCCTTGAGTTCCCACGTATTTTTAACGTGAAGTTATGTCCATGGAGGGGCATGGCATACCATGGTGGGAGCCACTTTTGAGGGTATGTGTTATATGCATGGTATGTGCTTCGATATGCTCACGCCCATGTTATATATCTTCGTGTGGCCGAAGAGATGGGGAGCCACACGTGACAAGGGCTTTGCCCATGTCCCAATTGTGGAATTCAAAGCGCTAGACTAAGTCTACCGCGTATGTATTGCTCATGGTATGTTTGGCAAAGAGATCCATGAGTGCACTGCCATTTTCATGGGGCATGTACATATGGGTGGCGAAGGTATTTCCATGCGCCCGATTGGGGATCCAAGTGGGGGAATAGTTCGTAAATGGTTCCAATCATTTGTGTATTGAACCCTGAGCGGATATCATGGGTGAGCATAGAGATATACTATCATGACAACTTTGTATTTGGACATATTTTCATGTTTTTGACCTCATTTTATGCTCATTTTTGTGTTTTATGTGCTCAACTGGTCGGCTAACAGTAAAGTGCCTAGATATCCGTGAACTATGGTATGTTGCTTATATGTTGGCATATGCTTCGGTGTTGTACCTCACCATATGCCGGATCACATGGTCACTTTGGCTTGGCACACGAGGCCTCACAAAATTAGGTCTCAAATTCATGAGTTGACTTGTGAAGCATGTCATGTACATAACCGGAAGGGCTTCGGAGCCAATGATGGGATATTCTTGGGCATGGACCTTTGGTCTATATCACCCTTGTATATTACTTCCCGGTTTGACATATGCATGGAGCATTTGGATATTTGCCATATGCATTTTTGAATATATAATTGACCTTTGGGCATAGTTGTGTGATTTGCCTGATTTTGCCATGTTGTGAGGTCATCAGCATGGGGCAGTTCTCCAAGCCCAATCGACTCCAAGTCCAACCAAGGGTATGTCAGGGTAGGGCATAGTCCTGAGTGTCACTCTAGGTCATGACATGCCACCTCCCCTATTGGGCTAGGATTTTGAGGCTTGGGAGTGAACACATTTTTGGGGTTTGTGTATTGACTTGTGACACATGGCATTCAGCCATCTCATTTGACCTGGTTCAGGGCAATATGTTGGTGAGTCAAGGGAAGGTCATGAGTCCAGGGAATGAGGGGTTTATGGCTGTGAATGTGTATGTTTACCTCTTTCCCCAACTCTGCTTTATTTGTGTTCATATGCCAATTTCAGGGCTTTCTTCCTTGGTGCAATTCTTGTACATGCCCGCCACCGTGGGACGACCGGTGTGCTGAACGGAAGCCCGCAGTGTGGATTGGATTATTGCTGGATTTGTGGGATCTGGTTGCTGTTCAGGGTTGAAGGAGGATTGTATTTTCTTTTCTATATTTTTGGATTTTGGACCCTGGAATTTGAAGAATGCAATCGCTGATCCGGAGTAAATCAGCAGGGGTAACAGGCGGAAGGGGCATAGCGGGGGCCGGTCCTGGTAGGGACCTTCTTTAGGGCATGGGCGGGGATTGTGCGGCGGGGTGTGCTGTGTCGGTGTATGTGTCCGCTTGCCGCGGCGCGCTTGCGTGGGCAGTTGTAGGCCGGGCGGTTTGGAGGAGAAGCTTGCCGTCTTCTGCTGCCGCGGCAGGGATTTCGCAGACGAGCTTGCGTATCTGGTGGACCTCTTGGTCAGTGTTGAGAAGGGGGTATGCTAGCTTTGGGCTAAGACCAACGCGGTTGAGGACCCTGTGGATGGCGTGGTACCCGCAGGTGAGGGACTGCTGCGGTCTCGGGGGGGGGTTTGGTCGTGTGTGCGGGCCTGCCTCGACTTGTGTGTGGGCGGTGGGGATGGCCCAAACCCAGGGCACGGTCCCCGTGGGTGGCCAGCGGCGCTGGATCCAGTGGGTTAGGCAGAGCATGGCCAATCCCAGGTGGTAGCCCGCCTTCCCTGAGCTGATTTTGGCCAGGGCGCGGGCTGGGGGCTTGTCCCCTGGCTGGAGGACACCCCTGAGGACCCTGTGCTGGGTGGTGGGGTCCCCCACTGCCCCTGGTTGGGCGGTCTCCGGGGCGAACATGGTGTCTGTCCCCTGGATAAGCCATTGCGGGCCGGGGGACGTAGCCGTAGCGGCTATCACGTAGTAGTGGCCGCGCTCGAGGACTGCAACCCAGACCTCCGGCGGGGGGTGGTCACTGTCTGTAGGTGGGGGGGGGAGGTCGTCGTCTGGGGTGCGGAGGCCGGCGGCGCGGAGGGCGGTGTTGCGGTTTGGCGCGGTGGCCTGTTCCCACTGCTCCGGGCGGTTCGGGTCCGCTGGGTGGTCCGTCTCCGCTGGGGCCCGTCGTAGGCGTACGGTCCCTTGACGCGTGACGTTGATGCCGGTGTCGTGCGTCAGGGCCTGGCCCCACTCGATGGGGGGGATCCAGACGTGCTGGCCCCGGGTGTGTCTGCGGGCTCGCCAGAGCACGAGGTCTACGATGGTCTCGTGGAGGCCGCTGCCTGGGGTGGTCAGGTCCCGGAGGGCTTTGACGGTGAGCTTGGTCCAGTCCTCTTGTAGGCGGTACCAGCCCAGGGGGGTGGTCGGGGCCCTGTCTTGGAGGGTTGCTCGGAGGAGGTCGGGGTCGCGGACGGTGGCCGGTGTGAGGGGGGGGTGCCGCGGGTCCAGGGGGGGTGGGCTGGATGGGCTGCCGGGGTCTTGCGCGTCTACGTCGATGGATGGTTGGCCCTGGTTGGGCTCGGCCGGACTGGGCGGTGCCGGGTGGCTTCTTGGGTGTGTGACGGGTCTCGGGGCGCTGTGGTGGTGTCTTGGAGACCTGTGGATGGAGACGGGGGGCGCGTGCGGGGCGCGGAGCGGGTTAGTGGACGTCTGGGTCATGCACGGCATGGTAATGGATGAGACGCTGCATGTGTTCCCTGGCGGTGGGGTCGGTGAGTTGCTCCGCGTGTGTTAGCAGGAGATGTTTGCGGTGTACCATTTGGGCCGCTGCTCTGCGGACTGCTTCTAGCTGGAGGTGTGCTGCTGCCTCCATGGGGCTTTCCGTGTGTTTGGTGAGGTGTCGGTGCAGGGCCTGTGTCACTGCCCCTCTCATGGTTGCTTCTTTGATCAGGGGGTCCCGGAAGAGGTGTTTGGTGGCCTGGTGTGCGTGGCTGTGGGTTGGCCATCCTTCGTGTTGTCTCAGGGTTTCCGCCGGGGACCAGCCCACTAGCGTGTCCCTGTCTGTATGGAGGGGGCATTTCTTGAAGTGTTCCCAGTTCTCCGGGGTGGTGTGGTGGCACGGGCAACGGGTGTGTTAGTCGGGGACGTGGATGTGCTTGCGGGCGAGCCATCTGGCGACCCTGGTGAGGAATGGCAGTTGCTCCCTGAGGAGCTGGATGCGTCGTTTTTGGAGGTGGGCTGGGAGGTTTGCTGGGCGCAGCGCTGAAAGGTAGAGGGGGACTTGCAGTCTGTCCTGGAGCTCCTGGATGTGCGCCCGGCTGTCTGCGTCGCCGAGCACGCGGGCGAGATGTTGGACGGGGTTGGGGTAGTGGTATGCTCTGTCGTGGGAGGAATAGGGGGCGTCCTCTGGTACCCAGTCCGGGGTCTGATGGGGCTCGGGTACAGGGGGCACGTGTTGGAGGTGTGTGTGGTTGCGGCCGAGGTCAGGGATCTGGAGGGCTGGTAGGTGTGTTGTGCGCTGGTGTACTGCCTGGTTTTCGACCTTACCATTTCCGTATTGGTGTCTTTGGGACTCTTGTTTCACGATGTGGAGTTGGACGTATGGGGGAAGGCTGCGAAGGGCTTTCCAGAGCAGCAGTGCCTGGGTGCCGAGGCTCGTCGCGCTGGCTTTGTGAAGTGGTTGCCTTGCTATGCGGAGGAGCAGGTGTGTGTCGACCGTGGCGTCTACCACGAACCAGACCCGGACGATGTGCGGGGAGTGGGCGGGTAGGTGGGCCGCGATCTCGGTGATGGCGTCGGCCATGGCCCCTAGCTCCCCGTGGGAAGAGGCCCCATAGGTGGTGTGGCCCGTGTGGTGGTCCATGTGGTAGTGTCCCCCGATGTGGGTTAGCTGCAGGGTGGCCCCCCCGGTGATGGGCGTGAGGGCGGATTCGCCTGAGGCGTCGGTGAAGAAGAGCCGGTCCGCCGGTGATGGTTGTGGGAGGCGGCATGGGTTTATGGGCAGGTAGGCGTATATGGCAAGGCCCGTGGCGAGGTGGGCTACTGGGGTTGTGGGCTGCAGGATGGGGGTGGCGTACACCCCTATTCCTTTGGAGATGATGTGTTTCGCTTGGGGGGACAGGGCTATGAGTCCCTGCTCCGGCTGTCCTTGTTTGAGGTAGGAGTAGATGTAGTGCAGGATGTAGGCTGTGTCGGGGTTTAGGTCGTGGCATGTGACGGTTTGTGTTCGGTGCTCCGGTGTGTGGCAGGAGTGGTGGAGCGGATAGTAGGGGTGCTCGTGCTTGCCCGTTCTGCCTGGCTCGTACATGCTGTAACGGATGGCGACTCCTGCCGGGTCGGGGCGGGGCCATGTGGGTGTAGTGGTGAAGAGCCATTTGGGCGCGTGGTCGGGGTTCCATGCTACCGGGGGGTTAGTGTCGGTGCGGTGGAACCATGGGGCTATCCATGCGTAGGCCTGTGGTGGTAGGTGGGTTGTGGGGTGGGTGTGGTGGCGTGCTATGAGGTGTAGTACGGGCCATGGTGTGGTTGGTGCCTCGGGGTCACAGGCCCAACATGTGCGTGGCATGCTCTGGGAATCTTGGGGGACCCGTGGTAGGTCTCGGGCGGTCATGTGGTGTTTCGGTATGCGCCGTTTTGCCCCGTGGTGGATGACGGTGGTCTGCGTGGGTTTGGCTTCATTCGGGGCCAGTAGTAGGGTTAGTGGTGGGACTGGGCCCGTCACCGGGGGGACGGGTTCGTGTTTCGATCCGGTGGGTGCGTAGGGCGGTGTCGCTGGGATGGGTCGGGGGTGTTGCTTTGTGAATTCTCGGTAGGCTGTGTGCATGTCTTTGCTGCCCGGTAGAGTGTGTCACGCTGCTCGTGCCGTCTGCGTGAGGTACTGGTGGATAAGGGGAAGTATTGTGGCCATTCGGGAAGCTGTAGAAAGCGGGTGTGGTGTGCCCCGCTGTGGTGCAGGACCCGCATTTGGCGGAGGGTGACGTATACTACGGTGATGGAGGCCCCGACAAGGTCTATGGTGTGGATGGTGCCCTTGGGGTGATGGTGGAGGTCCCCGCAGAGGACCGCTAGTGGCCCTTCCTCTGGGCACGTGTGGTTGGTGAGTATGGCGTGGTGTGGGGATGGCAGGAGAAGCTGCAGGTGGTTCCACAGGCGCGTGTTCATGTTGGTGGGCATGCCCGTCTGGTGGAGTACCCAGCGCGGGCATGTGTTGCGGGCCCGTTGTGCGGCTTGGAGGCGGATTGCGGTGACCTCGCGGACCTCCGGTGAGTGGTTGTGGGTCATGAGGTGAAGGAGGAGGGCGGTGTATCTGGTGTAGGCCGCCTTCACCTTGTCCCCTATGGCGTCCCCATAGTGGGGCCATGCCGCTCGGATGGCGCGGGTGGGTTTGGAGGTGGGCCAGCCCCCGTGTGCTGCCCATGCCTTGGTCACGGCGCGTGTGGCCGGCTGGAGGGCGGTGGTGGGGTGTGTCAGGTGGAGTGCTTGGAAGCCTATGGAGGCGTTCAAGACCCCGGTGAGGTAGTACGCCAGGCTCTGGTGGGACAGGGAGAGGGCCTTGGTGGTCGGGGACGCATATATGGGGAGATGGGCGAGGTGTGATTGCAACTTGGGAGGGAGGGTGGCGTCCTCAGGGTTGGCGGCCTGGATTACCCCCAGGTGGGTGGTGGTTGTCACGACTTGCATGGGGGGCCCTTGTGGCCCTAGGGTGGGAGGTGTGGCAGACCCCTTGATCATGGCCACTGACTTTGTGGGGTGGACGATGAGGTTGTTGTGGGAGAGGTAGGAGACGGTCACGTCCAGTAAGTCGTTGGCCTGTTGGGTGACCGTTGGCCCGGGGTCCGGGGCATGGGGTTCGTGTGGGGTGTGCGCGACTGTGAGGTTGGTGTCGTCCGCGAAGCCCACCAGGGGGGAGAGGAGGGGGTAGGGTGCGTAGGCCGGGTAATCCTGCTCGATTGCGAGGGCCAGGGGGAGCGTCACTAGAAGGTACAGGAAGGGGCCCTCTGCTCCCCCTTGGGGGACCCCGCTGCCTGGCTCCAGGAAGGGGGTGAGGCCTGCTCCAGTGCGGACCGTGTATTTGCGGGTGCGGATGTAGCCGGAGGTGAAGTTGTAGAAGGGGAGGCCTAGGCGTTTCCACACCGCTTCTAGAAGGAGCCAGGGGGTGTTCGGGAAGGCTCCTTTGACGTCGAGGGAGGCGATGATGAGGTCCACCGGGTCCATGTCTGCGATGGTGTCCTGGAGGAAGATGGCCTCGTGTGGGGACCGGCCTGGGATGGCCCCCCAGAGGCTTGCTGGTATGTGGGGGTCCAGGTGGGGGCGGATGCGGCGCAGGAGGATGGTCCAGACGATTTTGACCTCCGTGACCGCACAGACTATGGGGCGACAGTTGTCCGGGTTTGCCCAGTCCCCTTTTTTGTAGAGGGGGCGGACAACGTTTGCCCATTCTGGTGGCAGGGGGGTCCGCCCCGTGACGATGTCCCAGAGGCGGTGGGCGAGGATGCAGAGGAGGTGGGCGGGGACTGAAACTGAAACCTGAATTTGAGAAGACGCGAGTGAGGCGTCGTCCCTACCCCGCTCCTGAGGAACAGGTTGAAGAAATCGAGCGCCAGATCCAGGAATGTATTGATGCTGGCTCGGTGGAAGAATATAAGAAGGAAGACTACCCCCATCACTGCAGTCCCTGCTTCTTGGTTGCTAAACCAGGATCGACTGCCCTACCATTGGTTTTCGACTATGGTGAGGTCAACAAGGAAACCCAAAACCACTCAGGGAGTATTCGCAACTTGGAAAATACCCTGGAGCGTATTGCCAAATGCCGGTACAAGACCAAAATGGACAAACGCAGTGGTTTCTGGCAGGTAGACCTAACCGCCGCAGCTCAGGAACTGCTGGCTTTTATAACCCCTAAGGGTCGCCTGTTTAAGTGGAAGGTCATGCCTTTCGGGGTGGCTAATACCCCAGCACTCTTCGAGGAACTAATGAACAAAATTTTGTACATACTGAGGCGCAGACCTCTAGTACAGGAGTTGATTTCTCGAGGTGCAGAAATGGAGGCCCACATCGATGACGTGAGTTTGGGTACCAATACCCAAGAGGACCATGTCCTTCTCCTCCGTGAATTTTTCATTGTTTGTCAGGAAAACCATCTCCGAATCAAACTCGAAAAATGCGAGTTCATGAAAGAGGAGATGGAGTATTTGGGTTTCGACGTGGGGTATGGCTGGTGCAAACCAGCCGCATCTAAGATGCAGCCCCTACAGGACATGCAGATTCGCGATGACCCTAACAAGGGTCTACACGACGTGAGGAGTTTTGTGGGCGCCTGTAACTTCTATGGGCGCCACATCCACAACTTTACCTACTCCTCTGCCCCTCTCACTGACCTTATCAAGAAAACTACTCCCTGGAGGTGGACCGCCAGAGAGGAGGAGTGTTTCCAGGAGTTGAAGACCAGAATAAAACAAAAAGATAGGAAAAACACGACGAAAAAACTTTTTAAATAGCTGAAAATAAAGCTAATTAGCCTAAAAAACGGCTAGGACAAAAAGTACGCGGCGAAACGCGTTAAAACACGAAGTCGAAATTTTTGAACTTAAACAGACAAATAAATAGCGCCGTAAGCGCCGTAACGCTAACACAAACATAACGCCGTCCCTGCCGTCGTTTAATACGCCGTCTACGTAAAGAAAACTGCGTCGCGAGCAACGCGTAAAACTCGAAAAAGAATTTTCGTAGCACGCCGCGCCCCTGTACTCGTCCCTCACGCCCTCTTTTCTTCACCATGTACCTTGCCCTCCCGCCCGTGCCCCACCCTCGACGCTTTCGCCTCCCTTTTGCTGCAGGCGGAACGTACGCGGCGTCAAGTCCAGGACACCGTGACCACCAAGGCATGCCAGCCACGACACCGCCACCAACGCGGGGCACCATTTAAGGCAGTGAACCACACATGGTCTTGCTGCCTGCAAGTGTGCGAGTGTGCGTGCGTTGGGTAGTGTATAATTTTATTTTATTTTCAAAAAAAAGAAAAAAATATTTTAACAAATTTTGCAGCGGTTTTTCAAGTAGGAGAAACCAAACAAACGCAGGAAACAAACCAAACAAAGCATCAGGACGGGACACCACACCACCACACGGCAGCACGGCACCACGGGGCACGACACAGGGGAGCAGGGCACCAAGGGAGAGCAGGGCCCAACAGCAACACCGCACAGGGAGGGGAGGACAGGGAACGCACAGCAGGACACCCCGGGACGCACACGGCACAAAGCACAGCGGCGAACAGCACCACGCAGCGACACACCACAGCAAAACACACAGAGCTCGGCGAGACACGACAAAACACAGCGCCGGAAAGCACAGGAACCCCAGGACGACGGACAGCGACAGGACACACCACACGACAGCACCAAACAGAGCAAAACGAAAACCACACAACGCCGGGCGGCACAACGCGCAGCTCCCTGTGCGCTGCGGCGCTAGCTGGTGTTTTGTGTTGTTGTCTGTTGTGTTTGCGTGTTGGCTGTTGGGCCTGGACGTCCTCTGTTGTCTCCTGGTGGGTCCTGGTGGCTCCTGGTGTCGTCTTTCGGTGGTGTGCTATGGTGTGTCTGTGGGTGCCGTGCTGCGCCGTGTTAACTAAAAACGGGCCGTATCTTGGGCTACTAGGCTCAAACCAAATTCCGAGGGCACATAGTCCACCCGCAACCCTCCACTTTTTGTGGTTTTCAAGCCTCCGAATCACCGAACAAGACTCCTAGACCCCCGTACCGGTGGTCACTCGGTGGAGCCGGAAGGCAGCGCGGGCAGCGCACAGTGAAGTCTAGCGGTGGGTCCACTAGGGTCCTCCAATCCACACCCCTCTCCCCAACTCTAGGTGGCTCACCCATACGGCTCTAAGGTACGTGGGAAAGGTAAAACTTGGTTCATACATATACGTGTGGGGGAAGGGGCTAAACTAGGTCAAATTGGGCTCAGAATGGGCTAAAAACATTTGTTTGAGCATCCCCATTGGTCTAGGAGCACTTTTGGAAAACCACATTTTTTGGTCCCACAACGGCCCATCTTCAAGGCATTTTGGGATTTTCCATGAGCCAAAACGCATAACTTTGGGCTCAAAATGGGCTAAAAACATTTGTTTGAGCATCCCAAATGGTCTACCATCACTTTTGGAAAAATGTGTTTTTGACCCATTTTTCACCCATTTTTGGTCTTGAAACGGCCCATTTTCAAGGCATTTTGGGATTTTCCATGGCCCAAAATGCGCCACCACGAGCTCAAAACGGCCTTAAAAACTTGTTTGAGCATCCCAAGTGGCCTAGGAACAACTTTGAAAAGAATAATTTTTTTCGCCTCGGGAACCACGGTGGACACACCGTTGGCCCCAACCGTGTGCCGCCTGTGCTGCCCACCGGCTCCACCAAGTGACCACTGGTACTGGGGTCTAGGCGTCTCGTTGGGCGATTCTGAGGCTTGGAAACCACAAAAAGTGGGGGGTTGCGGGTGGACTAGATGCCCTCGGAATCGGATTTTGAGCCATGTAGCCCAAGATACGGCCCGTGCTTGGTTTCGGGCTGTTGGTGCACATCGCGCAGATTTTGGGGCTTTTTGTCGCCTTTTTGGGCCGTTTCTCAGACATATCGTGGAGTTGAAGGGGACTACAGGGCTCTTTGACACGGTGAAGTCAGGCCACACCTGGGTTGCAGCCACTGTTTCCCTTCGTTTGGGCGTTTTGCCCGGGTCTGGGGGCTATTTAGGGCGAAAAATGGCTGTTTTTGGCCCAAAACTGCGCAGATTTGGGAGGGCACCTCGCGACTTGGCGCCCCCGCCCCGGGCCGCCACCGGTGAGTTTCTGGCTCAAAACTTGGATTTGGCAAGGCCACCACCTAGGCTCCAAGATGGCTACATGGGCAAAAGATCCGAAGCGTTGGGACGGAGCAATGGCCAAAACAGCATGGAGACGTGCTTGTTGCTTGTTGCTTGTTGTTGCTTGTTGTTGTTAGCTAGATTTAAGGGGAGAGGGGTGTAGTAATATATTATCTACTGAGCTGCAAAGGAGCAAACAGCACAATGCAACACAAAAATAAGAAATCAAATCAGAAATGAAGCACCACCTGTTTCTATTAATGTGCTCGAGTTTGAACAACCATAACAACCTCTAAACAGGATTGCATCGGCACCGGTCAATGGCGAATGGTGCACACTGTGTGGTGGCATGAATGGTAACAGGGACTCTTTCCCAATTCAAAGACAGACACCAGCTCAAAAATTACCAGGCAGCAGTATGGTCTTCGGCTTAATCCATCTGGCATTCAAACAATCGTCGAGATGGACCAAGTGCAGAGTGCAGCACTGAGGAACCATTTTTGAAATATATAGAACCTGTAAGCTGCGAAGGCACAAAAAATTCATTCAACTGTCAATTGTGACAGCACGGCAGTTTGTTGACTGTGAGCGTGATATCCCTCCAGTCACAGCGCTAAGAGACTCAGTTTAAACATGATCACTGCTCAAGGCACGCGCACAGAAACGGGAAACCTGACCGAACATGAACATTGGGCAAATCCTATCTACGTGGCATACCATGCAATGCCAAAATTTGCAGCAGACCTACCAAGTCACAATGCACGGTGCAACCAAAACAAACACATGGGGAGAGTAATTATGGCATATGTTGGCCAAAAACACCCAAAAAGATCAAACCCTTTTTGTTTGGCTTGGACTTGGTATTGTCAGCGTTTGCCATATTTGCGGGACGGAGGTTGTTGTACAGCTTTCTCCACGGCAGCTAACAAACAAATATAGCAGTACACCCGTCACCATCTCCATCCAATTTCGCCGTATGTGCGGGAAGAACGAAAAGCTGATCATTGCCAATGCGGACAATGGGTCTCGGCTCAATCAACTTAGCTGCATCGTTTGCTGCATCGTGTATCATTATGAGAGAGCAAAACACTCTTTTCTTTATGCTGCTTTGCACTGCACTTTCTTTTGATTGCCATGCCAATATTGGTTTTAGCAAAGCGCCCGTTCATGTGTCTACGGTCAGAGAACAAAAAATGAGATGCGGTTCAAGACTTCGATGGTTTGCCATTGTCTAACCGCATTAAAGGAAAGTTCTCAGCCAAGTCACATGGCCAAAAATAAGATTAGGCTTTATAGAAAGGTTAAAGGGTAGGTGTTGTTTTGTCCTTCTAGTACTGGTTGGGAGAAGTTCAGTCGGCCGCGATGAATATTTTGTGGCCGAAACCAGCGTGCTTGTTAGAGGTCACAGATTGCTTTTTGTCATTCTCAGTGAAGTTAAGGACACACAAGGATTAGAAAATGGGCCATTGTATATCAGGAGGGTTAGGGACGAAATTTTTTATGCAAACGCTTAGCTGCGGAAAACCGGCGGAGTTAATGTACTCCGATTGGGTACATTTTTTCCTTTCCGGCTGCGGATCAGCGGGCAACAGGCCCAGCGGTCTATATGGGGTTTGGTGCGCCATAAGTGAACCCCACGTTTCATAATACAGAGTATCACCAACCCACCCGATAGCATACACTGATTTCTTTTAACGTAACATGCTGTCCGGTTCTGCCTTGGTTGGGTCGTACAGCGGTGGCTTACTCAACGGCCCATTGTTCATGATTGTGAAGATTTTTGGTACAAAACGGGGTTTTTTTTGGTACAAAATGGGTTTTTTTTTGGTATTCACCGGCTTTGAAGCTGCGTCAGGTACCTGAACACCCTGCCACAGCCAACCAAGAGCAACTAGGAGATGAAAGAAAACGGCGAGGGTTTGAATCAGATGAGCCATTGAGGCTGCCCATAAAATTATGTAAGACAATGGCACTCGGGGAGGGTTTCGCGACGGTTGGTGAGAGCTGTCCAGGGTTAACACTGGTCGCTGGAAATTCCTTAGGATTGCAGCAAGACAGCGAGGGAGGTAAAGCTTTCGTGGCGTTGGTAGGCGTGGTCACAAAAGGTTGACAAAGGATGTACAGACCTGATGAGGTCGTGGGTCAGAATGGGTGCGGCTTGTTGAATCCCAATGGGAATGCGACAATGCAAAGCACTGTAGCCTTGGTGCTCTTAGTGCTCTGAAAATTGGTTACTTTCAGGTTTGTCGAACGCCGATCCCGTCCCCTCTGTCATCAGCGCTAAACCGAGGAAAAGGGGACGATGAAATTGCCTTTGGACATACAATCAGATTGTGTGTGTGTGTGCGCGCGCGCGCGTGTGTGCATGTGTGTGCTTGTGTGTGTGTGTGTGTGTGTGTGTGTGTGTGTGTGTGTGTGTGTGTGTGTGTGTGTGTGTGTGTGGTGTGTGTGTGTGTGTGACACATGTGAGTGAGGGCGTATTTCTCACCATTTTTAGGGGCTGCAGGCGCAGGGCTGATGTTAGTGCTATAATGGACTCACCAGGGGGTGGGGGGTGGGGGGCTGAGTAAGTGTGCTGGTTGGTACTTCCGGGTGTATGCACTGGATTGCATTAACCTTGCATTTTCAGGAGGATGTTTTCGACATTGTTTGCCCATGGATGGTGAGGGAAAATATTGTTGGTCGGTGAGATTGGGACAATTGTCCCTCTGTTTCCGCCACTTTCCCTCCCCTGCCAGTGCCAGCATGCTTCACACGAAGTCTTTCCCAAGACAGTGAAATTTGGAGGGTGCTCACCACCGGTGATGAGGGAAATGTAACACAAAGACAAGGGGCGGGTCACAGACCCAACAAATGGTATCGCGAATCGAGTCTTTGAGCTGCCATATCAACATTCCTAAGCCAGGCTGCCAATGAATGAATGAATGAATATCTCAACATTTCATCTGCTGCCTGTGGCTAATGAGTGCAACCTCGGAAGTGCAGATTACACACACAAAATGGCAGTACACAGTGTACAGGACACTTTACAATCACTGGTTCCCGAACAGCAATCAGGAAAGCACCACGCCGTGTGCCCAGTGCCTCACCTCTTTGAACACCGTGTAGAAAATGTCTGATGGGCATGATACACTGACATCCCAGGATGCCATGCGGTTCTGTTGTGCTCTGCGCTGGAGACCAGGCCTTGCACATTCTAAATTGCATGACTGATGATTCAACTACAAAAGACATGCTGTGCAATTTCCTTCCCTGAGTGCAAATGTGAAGCAATTGTTCCAGCCATTGAAAAAAATTACCCTCTGGTCTACAGTGTCTTTTCGTGTTGGTAACCTGTCGCGCCATGGTTCTAAGCTGCAACATTTGTCCAAGCCATGCTGGGTGTCTTCGACAGTGAGCACTGACTCCCTTTGATTTGCCCTACGGAGGTTCAGAAGGCAGTTTGGGTTACGGAGAGCAATTGGACGGTCAGGGCCCTGGCGGCAAATCCTTAAATTCGCTGCTGCTGTGGATTGGTCCTATCTATGGCATACAACCAATTGAATCTGTCAGTGCACACCATTCCGCACACACATGGGCACACACAACAATCCGTCTTTAGCTCTGAGAAATACCACGCGGACTCGGGGTGGAGGGCGAATCCATCATAGTTAAAAATATGACCAGAAACAGTACTGGGTGAATGTGGTTCACCGGTCATCAGGTATCTTCCATGGGTGCTTCATGGCTTACCCGCCATCTCTCCCCCTTCATCGAGTGGAAAGCCCGCACCAACAACTCAACAGGTCAACCAGTTTGATATTTTTTGTGACTCTTGAGGGGAGTATGCTACTGGGTTTGGAAAGAGGGGTCACCCAGGTATGCGAGGAGCGTTGTGGTGCCCACGGTGTTTTGGTATGGTATGTGGCGGTTTGCACACACTTCTGCAACCCTGCATTGCTATTCGATCTGTGTTTGCTTGATGTCCCATGTGTCCATTCTTGTGTGCATGCGGGCGTGTCCTTGTGTACCTGTGTTCCTGCATTTGAGAGAGAGAGAGAGAGAGAGTGAGGGTGCTTGCCATTGTGGGGCAATGAAGATCTTGATCTATTGGGGGGTTGTGTGCTTCCGGCGGCGACAATGAGGGCCCCCATGCTGGAGTGCGTGCAATTGCGTGTCATGACTCGGTACCACAGGCTGCCCAAAAGAGGGCAACCCCATCAAACCAACATGAGTGGCATTGGTGCGGGGAAGGCACAGCACGGTGGCACTCGTCACGAGGGCGCAGTGCAGAGTACCAGGAACAAACAAATGTACCGCATGTACCCGAAATTCACTCCGGCAATTTGGATTTCGTTGAGGCCCTGAACAGCCAAATGGGCATCCACTGCAGAAAACATGCACATGCGCCACTCGCTTCCACTGACAACAACCAGCCAGCTCATCATCAGACCCGTCCAGACAGCCATAACTCCGGCGGCGTTGCCAGTGAGGATGGGAATCCGCCCCATCTGAACGACAGACCCATGATCCCAACGCAAAGCATCTCCCATGCAGCCCCTGATTGCACGGAGCATCGAGGACTTCGAGCGAAACTATTGGTGGTATCCGGTCAGGTACAAAGCAGCAGTCATGGTCCAAAAGGTATGGATTCACAGGCGCCCTATACTTTCAGAAGCAGCTTGAATGACTACTTGCTTGGGATTGCAAGGTGCGCCGAACCTCTGCACACATTCACCAGGCATTTGGGTCCATGGATCGCCGAGGTCGATATAATTGCAACGGAAAGTTCTCAATCAACTGATACTTGTCCTGAAAGTGACAGTGGCAGACCCAGTGGCTTGCATATACCCCCCGCAATACCCATGCCACTTGGCCCGACTTTGTTGCATCCCGCTCTTAGCCCTGATTAAACCCTGTGCAACTTTGGGACATCAGAGCCAAAACAGCGCGAGAAATGAATGCAGAAACAAATTTGCTCATGTGCACCATAGAACTGGTTGTTTGGCCCAAATGCAAACTGTATCTCGGAAGCTTTTTGAGTTTTAGGCGCAGCTTCTGTTGTTGCAAAAAATGAGGATGGGGCATCCCACCGAAGGTATTGCACCCGGCCTTTGCTGGAACACGCAGGAAGCTGAATCCGAAATCAAGCACAACAAAAACTATTTTGCATCCGACAGACACAGGGAGGTGCACCATACTTCGAGGAGGACGACAATGTTGACCTCGAACTCCACTTTGAAAGTGCTTGCAATAAGAGTCGGACATGTGAACCATCGAGGAAACACCTGGAAAGACGACCCAACAGTCCAGCTTGCAACACGGACCAGCAATGCAAACCTCTGAGGGGCTCAGCATCAACGTACCATTGAACGCTGGTCCCGGCGTGACGTAATGTGGATAAAACAGCCCTCCGAAGGCCCAACAAAACCCCGTACACGACACTGGTCCTAAGGCATTGATACAGCGACCCCAACAAACGTCTTATCACCGGCCCCAATCCCCGGTATTCCTGTCCTGTACCATGGGGTAGGCGAAAGCACAGGGGCCAGATCCCCGCCTCCATCCCCAAGCACGGTCCGTGGGCCGCCTGCCGACAGAGCCCATTTCCAAAGCCCCGCCACCATTTTGTTGCAGGTCGTTTTGGACCAATTTTATGGAAAGTGTTTTAGTGCAGAAAAGTCTCCAGTCCTCAACACATGGGAAGTTGGGGAGGGGCTTACTTAAATCTGGCTGAAAGAGTCCCCACCCTCCCACCCGCTGACGCGCGGAGCGATGCATTCGGTGGTTGCCAAGGAGGTGGCAGGCCCAAAGCCCTGTTTCGCAGACCTGCGTGGGCACACACCCCGCGATGGCGCATGCCGACTATTGCTAGTCGTTGTGGTACAGTGGGGACCGGTGTTCGGCTTGTCTATGGAATGCCCTTCGACACACGGAAAAACGTTAGCAGTCCGGCACGCCGGGCTACTTGTCAAAACTTTTTCTAAAATTTG
The DNA here is from genome assembly GCA_964036045.1 of Eutreptiella sp. 'Long Island Sound 2002'. NCBI lineage: Eukaryota > Euglenozoa > Euglenophyceae > Eutreptiales > Eutreptiaceae > Eutreptiella > Eutreptiella sp. 'Long Island Sound 2002'. The sequence goes on along the minus strand of OZ038385.1, from coordinate 31,714,244 downwards.
CCACACCAACTGCAAGTTCAGTGAAAGATCTCAGGACCTCGATACCCCGAGACAGCCACGTAAAATAGCGCATCTGGAACAACTTTGGAAATATCAGGAAAGGTGCGGATCTGCTATCGTCTACGTGCTACATACTACATACGTCATGTAGAGCTGCTTGCGGCAGTGAACGTTAAAGAGCGGCAAAACATGTAGATTTGGGGGTACACGGGCGACAGCAGGGCCTGATCGCACCGTTTCCGATGCCATCCCGAATTCGTGTCCACAGCGGCCCAGGAGCTCCATGAGCAACGAATCGCTCATTGGCGCAGGGCTGCATTCCGACCGTAAACTTGCTGGACTCTCTGGACAAAAAAATTGGACAACCCAATTGCGCCGGCTGTTGCCTCCAGACTGGCAGCAAATTTGTTGGCGCAGAAGAGTCTGCCACAAGGGCGAGTGTGTGTGCGTGTGAAAATTTCGTCAGGGGCAAATTTTATGGGGAAAATTTCGCCACGTCTCTGAACGAAATTCTGGGGGTTGTTCCCTCTAGAGGTACCCGTGCATGAGGCTGTCACAATCACTTCCGCTTTCAGGTGGCGTTCCCGATGGGATTTTGGCAGCAACAATGTCCATGTAGTGACATAGCTCCTCTTTCGAAAAACATTTCGGCGGCCATGCTTTGGCAATGTGGTGCAATGTTGGAGTCTCTTTCTGGGCATATTTTGTGTGTTTTATTGCTGTCATTTGGGCATTTGGGCACTGTGAGCTTTGCGGATTTTAAGGGTGGCGAAATTTTCCCCTCGACAATTTTTCCCTGGGCGAAATTTTCACCTACCCCCACCCCCTCCCCCGCCCTTGTGGCAACCCCCGCCCCGCCCGCCCTGTATGACCATGATAGCAGTGGAATTGGGGTCCCGAAAAAATGGTGCCAACGGTGACCTGTGCTTCCAAGCGGCCCACAGCCAAACACAGCCAAATGTGCAGAATGTGAACTTCCAAACACTGAACAGGTGCTGTATTGCTCGTGTGGCATGCTTAACTGTTGCTGGCGCTGGACTGGGGCTCGGCAACGTCACAAATTTCATTCATGCTGCTTCAGCTCAGCACCAAGGTACCCATGGTTATGGTCATGAGAAACGGGAGCAGTAGAGCAGCCACATGCACACCATCCAGAGCGGAATGTCCATGCCTCTACACACATCGCCATCGACGATCTGAATGTTTTGTATTTCTGTTGCTTCCTGGAAACAGTATGCCATACAGAGAAATGGCAAATACTCCCCATACCACCCACCCACCCCACCCATCCAAAATGTGTGTCAGGTCGGAAGTAAAAGCAAGCCCGATGCTTTCATTGTCTAATTCACCGTTGGGGGAGACCAACAGTGGGCGGGGAAATCTCTTGCTGCGAATCGTCGCTTGGGCCCACGCCAGGGGTCAATTCCAAGTTTTAAGCCTCTTGAATATGGTCTATGAATGCACTCCCAACAAATTGGTTGGTTCGTTTTTGTCGAACTCCTTTATTGCCGCTGCATACAGAGGTGGAACGCCGTTAGGGGTACCATGGACGGCGACAAATGCACGCCAAAAAGCCAGGCTCGGGAGAAGACCGCTTGCCGAATCCCAAAAATTACGCGTATTCCTCTTCGGCGAGGGGTTTGACTTTCGAATCGCGTGAAAATATCCCGTATAATTGGAGTAAACAAGAGCAGCACTGGCGGAGGAATCGCACTGGATCGATATTAGTAGATGATTGGCGACGACAACAGTTGACAATGACGCTGTGGAAAAGCACCATTGGGGTGTTTTCTGCCTTTCAGATCCTGCCATGTCCCGCCCTGAAATCCAACCAGGGACCCCCAAAGGCCTGGAACGATTGAGTGATCCGACAATACTGCGGCTTGTAAGACGAAGCCCTAGAGACAGCATCGGTCCATCTTGCGCCAATTCTTGCGCCGGCCGTTGATTCCCAGTTCCCGATCTGCTTGCCGTTGCAATATCCGCAGCTGCAAATCAGGTCATGTTGATGGCTGCTATGATCATTGGGATTCTCAACCGCATGCAAAGTCCACCCCCCCTCATCTCCTTCGCACCCTCCTCATGTCTATCCTATGCTTATCTACTCCGAAATCAACACATCTATGCAAACAACCCGTGCCTTAGCCTCAACTGCGCATACCTTGGCTACACCTTCTGCCGCCACACAAAACTCTACACGCACGAGTTGCAACTCGATCATCTGTATCCTGTAAACGAGCAGAACACTGCACTGAGCAAGAACGACAAGAGGGGACAACCAATACTGCCTTCCGTGACGCCTGAACCTCAACCACGCCTCGCTCGACCAGCTTCTGCTTTTGGTTCACCTGGGGGGCTATAACCTGGGGATCAATTTGCTGAAAGGCTCGAAGTGAACGGGTTCCACTCCACACAACTTCACCAAGCGAACGAATCCAGGCCAGCTTTTGCTGGAGTGGATCCAGCATGTCATGTGCCTCCTCTCAGTGAGCTTTGCATGCTGTACCGCACATTGTACTTCTCTCCGGGGCTGTTTATCTCGGTGGCTTGCACCTGTGCGTCTGTGCGTGTGTGTGCGCACATGTACAGCAGTCATCTTAGCCTATCAGCACGCCCAGCCGCCGGTCCAAATCCCTCCTTCTCCCAGTGAGACCACTACTAGCCTTGTCTCAAGGACGCACAACTCGATAATGGCCAACGACACGATGAGGCCCAAGCTGTCTCTTTTCTGGAATGTGACCATCTGCCTGGGTGCAGCACGGTCCGCATTTCCTGCAGCCCCCCGCATTTTTGCCAGGCTTGTGCAGTGAGCTAAAGGAGGAAATATTTTCGGCACTCAATGCGCGTGTGTGTACCCTCCCCCCCCCTTGTCGTTCCCCACCCCAGGGAAGACGGTCCCCCACCACCCCCTGGGGGATGGTCACCAAGTGACGGTCCCCCACCCCCCCCTGGGGGACCACACCCCCAGGGCAGGGCGGGACGGAGAGGGAGCACGTGGCAGTGAGAGGCGCCGAACAGACGCACGGTCGTGCAAGACGGTCTTGCCATCACGGTCATAAGTGATGCGGCGATATGCATCACCGTGCTCTGAATGTCCAACAACCTGCGCCAAAACAGGTTCCTCCGTGGAGTGGATGAACATCACACTTGTCCCAGGGGGAAACATGGTTGTGCTATCAAGTTCCATTTCAGCGAAAGTGAGCAAAATGTCCTGCCATGAGTGCAAGGGATGCAAGTGGTAGTGCCCCACAACACAGTCACCCAACAACAACACAATGAGCCACAACGAAAAATTTTGGGTTGACCAAGTGACGGTCCCCCACCCCCCCCCGGGGAACGACAAAGGTTGGGGAACGACAAGGGGGGGGGAGGGTACTGGCATCTGGGGAATCGGTGGAGAAAATGTACAGAAATACGGCAATATGCAGAAATATGCGATTTTCACCATGTCTTTTTTCCCGCAGCATTTGACCAATCGTAGCACTTCCTCACCCTCCCCATCCAACTCTCCCTTCATCACGCCCCCCCCCCCCCATTCCGGCATTTCTGAATTGCATACGTAGTGGGGGCGACAACCCCTGTCCTCACATCGTGCGTACCGCCGTGAGGACTGGTGGATATTGAACAAAATGATCAAACGATTCCGTTACTGTCACAAAGGACACATTCCAGTGCACCTGATATGAGCCGGCATCGGTGCTTAAATTGGTAGGGGAATCTGATACACCAAGGTTAAATACTCGCATTTCTGCCGCGTTGAAAACCCCACTGTCACACAGAAATGGGGTAGGGCTAAGTGGAATGGAATTGAGACCTGGTGTCACAGTGCTCGACTCGGATCACGCCAGTGAGAGGCTCGGCAATGCTACATATCACAGAGTCCACCTGCAGTAACACAAATGCAGTTGTAAGTGTGTGACATTGCTGCGAGTGGTTTTCCACAACCACAGGAATCCGGCTTTGCACGGGACTGTCCACTGCGGGGTGGGGCGACGTGTGGGGGGATGGCGGATTTGATTTGCACGGAGGCGAGGCAACATGCGGGTGGAACGGCATGATACTCGGACTGGCTATCATGTTCCCATATATGGTAATACACACCAGCTGAGCTAGGCCCAGCAGCCTTTACTCAGGCGCAAATAGACATACTCCGCACCGGGCGGGCACAAAAGAGTGTGGGTGATGCCACACAAGAAAACTTCAGCTGGCAAACAGGGGGCAGTATGGTGCTGCTGTACCTGTCCCTGTCAATACTATACCCAAAGACGGTCACTATATCTCTATGGCAAAACTTTAGTTATTTGCATAACTTAAGTTTTGTATGAAAGCTGCGCAGTGTCCTCACTGTATAGCCCTGTCCCCGACCCAGACCCTGCCACAGACCCACGCAAAACTCAAGCGACAGAAAAACAACAGGCAAACAGTACTCGGGAAAAAAACCCATGAATGCCCAAGTAAGGTATGGGCAGGCAGGCAGCCATCTACCCCCCCACCCCCCAAGCGGGCCAGCCAATGGTGAAGCCTACGCGCAGGGGCACACACACACACACACACACACACACAGGCCGGCGCTGGACAGGGTACGCACGCACACAGAAACACACACAGCGCACAGGCGACACACCCACACAGCCGAGCAGACAGGTAGCCTCACATATATACAGACATTTGCACGCGCGTCTGCCGCAGTTGCACAACAGCAACACAAATTACACACGCCGACGCCAGCTGAGGAAAGCAAAAGGGGCACAGGCCAGAGTATGACAGAGATATATAGCCCCATGCCCCAGCACCGCACCAAACACACACCATTTGCACCAACCAGAGTTCAAGACCGGGCGTAGGGGCACACGCGCAAGAAACCGTGGCATGCACACACACACACACACACACACACACACACACACACACGCACACGCATGCACACACACACACGCATGCACACACACACACACACACACACACAAGGGTACGCATATATGCAGCAAAAACGCCAGGGATGGGCTAGTGCGCCTGGGGCCATGGTGCAGCATCAGAGTCAGGGGCACAGCGGTATCGAGCTGAGTACGTGCGCAGCAGCATCAATCTGCGCACACCCACACACACACATACGCACAAAGGTACCCACGCATGCAGCAGGGCTAGTGCGCCTCTTGTCCGACGACATCAGTGGGCGCCAGCCCAGCGAGACGCCACCCTGAGATGGTCACGCACAGGGACACACACGCAAGGCACGGTGGCACCGAGCCAAGCACATGTGCACAAGCATAAACGGAACACGTGTGCAGTACAAGGGAGACAAGAGCACAAGTATGGCTAGCTTGTGCCCCAAGGAATGGCAGGCCAGCCCCCCCCCCATAGCCGAAGGGACTGAAGGCTGAGGAGTGGAGGGGGGAGGAGGTGGTGGTGGTTGTGGTTCGGGTGCCAGTGTGGGTGTTGGTGTGGGAGGCGGGGGCCGGCTAGACGGGGGCGCCAGAGCTAGGGCTGCTGGACAGGGGGGCAACACTGCGGGCAACACTGCTGCCGCTGCCCCCGGAGGCAGCAAGCGCCCTCCTCGCCCCCGCTGTTGCCAGCGTTGGTGCTGCTGCTGGCGCCAGTGGAGGCAACAACGCAGCGGCGCTTCGGCGGCGGTTGGGGCTACGGCAGCAGCGGTCGGACACGTGGGCGGGCGCTGACCTGCTCCTCCACGAGCATGGGGAGGTGGGCTACCCCCGCCTTGGGCAGCCCCTACTCTTGCATCTGTTTCCATGCTTGCCCCCACATGTTGCTACTGCGGGCCCGGCGGTCGCGGCGCTGCCATGTGGAGCGAGCGCCCTCGCCCCGGGGCACTTGCGCCACCGTGGCATGCATTGCCCCGCGGCGCGGCCGGGCGGGTCCCTGGCCGGCGGCACGTAGTGCAGCTGCCAGTTGGGCTCCGGGGCCGGGCTGCACGCCACAGCTACCGCGCCATGCCGCCCGCGGGGATGTACTGCGGGCTCTGCCGCGGGCAAGGCTGGTCACTTTGGCGGGGTCATGCCTACTGCTACCGCTAGCTCAGCAACGGCGTGCGTGCCGTGCTGTCCGGTCTGCGGACCTACCCACGATGGCCACCTCCGCGATGGCTGGTGGCAGCGGGGGGGTCCGCACAACGTCTGCCGGGGAGAAGTCTTGCGGCGAGGGCTCCGCGCTGCACGCTCGCCGCATAGCTACCTCATTCGTGGTGCGTAGCGGGGGTGCATGGGCGGCGGCCCAACGGTGGGGTCCGGGGTCAGGAGGGCGGCGAGTGCGGCCCTCGTGAGGCCCACCGGTCGAGGGCTGTCCGGAGGCAAGGCCTCCCCAACCAACTAGCGGTAGGCCTACGCGCGGCGACTGGTAAACATGGCAACGCTGGAGCAGCAGACAGAGGCACACGTGGGGGAAGAAGGGAGGGGGGGGGGACAGAGGCAGTGCCCAGCGCCCTTGCTAGCTGGGTACACAACAGGCACCAGGGGTACCGCGACGGGCACCACAAGTGACATAGGTGCTAGCGGGCCAAGCCATGCACACCCCCCCCTTTACAGTGGACAACACAACCACCATTTGCCATCTCCTCTAGGGGTGCGCATTGTGTGCCCTCCCAACGCAAAACCGCATTCTATTTGCACCCTATTACAATTCGCATGTGTCTGTGGCGACGTTGTGTATGCGCATGTTCGCAATATGCGCAATTTTTGCACGATTTTCACGCTAATATTCTGCATATGCGCAAACATATTCACTGTGGCGTGCAACAGAGCAAGTACCCATTGCCACAAACAGCCATGGTGGTGTCCACATCTCTTATTCCCGCCGCTTGCGGATTCTAAAACGTTGCATAAGGATATTTACATAGTTGGGGTCACTAAGTGCCGTCTAGTGGGCCCAGCTAGCCAATTGCTGCACAGTCACCGGCTCTTGTCCACGCATGGACCTCTTGGTGACATCCCACCCCTCTCGACGGAGGCTGTCATAGTTGGTGTCGTTGTCCACCACAACTTGCACACCTAAGCGGCTGCGCAGGAGGCTTAGGCCCTGTTGTTGTGCAACATGCACTTTAGCCTGCGATGGCTCCCTTCCGTGGCAAAGCATGAAATTTTGGAGAGGTATCCACTTGCGGGCCAAAACATACATCTGGTCAATCCGCAAATGCAACCACGGTAGCTTAGGCCATGGTAAGAGTAAGTGGGCTCAGCCCATTCGTATACTACATTGGCGTAACCTTCTGAACCCCCCCTCAACAGCCATTCCGTTTGCCATGCATACACGCACATCTTGGCAAAACGGTCCCACCACTCCCTACAAACATTCCCCCATAGTCTTCCTCCCACCTGCTTGTTGTTCATTCCACCCTCTTCAAGGCACACGATAATGAGTGCCGGGCCGTGCATGAATTGCACGGCCGCGGCACACTCCAACCTAAACTTTCCCTCCTGTTTGCCTTGTCATTGTTCAACCTACCCTTTGTTACCATCTTTGCTTGAATGCGGGCAACATCCAGGATAGGTTAAAAAGAATTGCAGACAACCACAACCGCGGACTTGCCGGTGGCAGCCGACACCACGTCCCTCATGCCCGAAATGCCCCAAATAGTGACACACACCACCCCGTGCAACACGTAGCCGGGAATGCAATGGTCGGCTGGGATGTGTCTATATATGGTTCCAATTGGGGACACCGTTCCCCACCAACCATCAATGGTAGATTCCAACCCAAAGTTGGCAAGGCAATCCGCTCTATTGCGGCCACAAACCCAACACACCCAGGCTTGAGGAGCCTCGGGTTTCCAATTCTTACGATTGGCCATTAAAATGTGTGCCTTGCCAAAGGCACACAAGAAAAAAAGTGTATCCTGGTTAGCACCCGAGGTATCCTTGAAGACAACCTTACTTGTATCCCACAATTGTTCATTGAAGTCAAGTTCTTGGGCAACTGCATACAATGTTGCCCACTCCTCACTGCCCCCAAGTAGCCACTAGCTTGAAAGTTGGTGGGGGCAACTTGTTCCCCCTGGAGCGCAATGAACGTACGATGCGTCATGGCGAGACGTTCCGCCCACTGCAATGGGCATCCAATGTAGCCTTGGATTCCTTGGTTGTTGGACGTGGACAGGTTCTACCGGTCTGCAACGATATAGGTGTTGCAACTGGGTTGGCAATGGGCACGCGGCACCATACATCTCAGTGTCATCACCCATCTTGGCTACGAACCCCTCTGCGGCGGGTTGCGCAAGTGGGTGCATTGTTGCCCACACATCCTCCCATGGTACCCCTTGGACTAGATGAGGGGTGAGGTACTGCGCCTCAGTCCACGATAGGTGGAGCGACGGGATACAAGATAGCGCCGCCACGGTCTTCTCCCACAAGGTGTCCAACAAATTTGCACCACCCTCCCCGTGGTGTACCGGCATCAAGATGATTTGGACTGTGTCCGGCAAGTGTTGCACCATGTAGGGTGCACCTAGCTCCCGCCACACAACGTCCTTCAACGACTTGAGTCGGCGGGACCCGTGTTGCCTTGACTTGATATGGGTGAAGGCTTTCCCCCCTTATCTCCGCTACCATGGGGCATGACAACAAGAAAGCACAGACAAAAAGCAGGCCTGAAACTTACCTTGAACAGTTGAGACTGACTTGCATCGTTTTACTCCCATGTTTTTTTGCAGCGCATCCCAAGCACAACCCCACACCAAAATACAACAAAGCGGAATCATCCGTGCAAATGCGCGCAAAAATCGCAATCCAGTTCAAGTGAGCGTGTTTGCACATGTACATACATGCTTGCGAAAATCACGTGAATATTGCGCATGAGCGCCAAGGTTGTCCAACTTGGCACCCTGCCAGACCCCGCCTCCAACACCCTCCCCCACTACCAAGCCCACCCATCCGCCCCCACGCCCTGGCCAACCCCCACCCCCCTTCATCTCCCCTGAACCCCCCTTGCACACAGCTCCTCTCCCCGACCCCCCGGTCTATGCCACCTCTAACCCTTCCATTCTTCGTGACCACCCTGCCCCCCCCATAACCCTCAATTTCGTTGATGGCTTGCGGTACACGGTACTGCCGGGACCGGGGCCACTGGCTACCCAGGGAATGCTCTCCCCATCTCCCCCATTGAGATGGGGCAGCGGCCGCCGCCCTTGGCATGCTAGTTGTCCCTCCCGGGGCGGAAAAGGGTGAGGGTGGAGTTTGTGGCCACCACGTGGCAAGTGGAGGTGGAGACCTACGTTGACGCGTGCGACCCACCCCCTGTGCGTGTCATTCCCATGTCCCAAGAGTCTGGTGTCCCCCCAAAGTAGGAGGAAACGGTGATTGCGCTTTCCGCGTACACATTGCGGGAGGAGGGGGGGGGGGCATTAGAAGTTGGAGTGCGCTGCAAGGCTGCCAAAGGGGCAGCTCTTGAGGCTTGGGGTGCTCCCGGTCACAAGGATTACGGGGTGGGGAGTTTGCGTGGAGGCACACTAGGACCACGTGGGGGTGCTAATGCGCATCCGAGCCCAAAGAGAGACACGGGTGCACTCCACGGAGTTGGGGGTGGAGGTGGTGGAGGGGGATGATGACGATGATGCCCGCTCAGGCATTTCTTGGGCGATCACAGGGTCGCAAAAATCCAAGGGGTGGCGGGGTCAGACCCGCAAGGTCCACAAGGTCGACCCCCCCGCGGTTTGCCCCCAAGGGCCCCGCTGTTCCCCCCCCTATCCCCCCGAGTGCCCAAGTGGCTGAGAGGCACAGCCCCAGTGGCAGCAGGGGGCAGTGCCGGCGGAGGCGGAGAGGGATCACCTCTAGGCTCGGGTGAAGGAGCTGGAGGCCCACAAGCCAAGGGGGCAGGTGCAAGAGCAGCTAGGGGCAACGGGGGTGGGGCCCGGGACGGGGGCTGGGGGTTAGGGTTGGCGGCTGCAAAGGAGCGCTTGCACACCGCACACCTGGGGGCGGTTTGCAGCATGGGTGATCGGGATCATCGGGTCCCTCAATAGGTGGGCTATCGCGGCCAACACAGCCCCTGTGTGCAGGGGTTCCTAACTCTTGGGCACTTCCATTGCCCCGTCCTGTGCCTTCTGCACTTATTTTGTTCCGTCTGTTGTAGTTCGGGACCCCGGATGTGAATGCCTCAGCATGTGGTGGGGGTGGGGGGGGCACTAGGACGCGGCGGTTGTGGCGTACAGCCCAACCGTGCTACCACCTTGGGTATAGTGGGTGTTTGGGCTCATCGTGTCCCCTAGTGGGTGGGGTGCTGCACTTGGGTTCTACCTCTACTCTATCTGGAGCCTTCTGTGCTTACTACGCTTTGTGCCACCAAGTCCAAGTGCCGGTACCTTGACGTGCGCACTTCATCAAGTGCACACACTGCACTGTAGAGCTCTGCCGCCTGCAAGTTCTGCAACTGGGGCACCGGCGCACACGTGGCCCCCGTGCGCTGCACACCCCCAAACACAAGCGGCCTGGCACAATGGCGGACTCCGTAGAGTCGGTGAACACTCTCAGTGCTGCCCCTTGCACCAGCCAGGGCTCCAAATCCCCACTGGTTGCAGCCGCACCCTCAAACACCCCACAAAGCACAGCGAGCGGTGTGGCACGGGCCCGCGGCGGCCCCCACAAGAGGCATGCCCATGCGCAAGACAAGCCACAGCCCTGGTGGAATCCTGCGTGGGCCAGCCACTACACCTGCCCCACGAGTCAACACAGTGCGGACCGCGCGCATGGCCGTAGGCCCAATTTCAGCCACCGGTCCACGACGTCCGCGAGTGCCGCCCGTTTGCGTGTGATGCGCCCTGCAACAAGTCAATGTCCTTGACCATCTAGCGAACGTACCCGCTAGGCTCCAAGTGGGACTTGCGACCGATGAGAAACCCGGCTCGCCGCAGCTTATCAGACACGTGGGTTGCTGCTATCGCAACAAGATGCCTATCGCGGCCCACCACAAGAATATCGTCCAGCGACTGGGCGACAACGACTTCATTGATGTCATCGCCCGCGCCGGCCAGGAAGTGCGCGATGAGGGGCTAGACAAGCCTTGGTGCCTGGTGCCAACCAACCGGCACACAATGAGAGTAAAAATGCCGCCAGCACAACTTGGACGGCCTCACACAGCATATCCGGCAACTGGACAGACTAGAAGTAGTTCGCCGGGTTGATTGTTGACGCGCACGCACTCACCAGCATCCCCCGAAGTACCGTACCCAACTTCTCCAGAGTAGGCAAGCGGAACGGACGGGCCTTGTACGAGCAACCCTCGGCACCGCACCCCCCCCGCTGCCATTGGAGGGGTGTGCCGAGTGTGGCGCAAATATCGGAGCATGAGTGACCACCTCCGGAAGGCGGGGCAACATGCCGCCTGGAAGTTCCGCGGGGACAAGTGTTGGGCTCACACGTTGCTTCCCATATGGTGGGCTGAGAGTATGCGCTGGGTGTTGCACCGCCCGCTACCGGCGGAGGCTGTGTCCAAGTATGCCACCTTGATGTCGGGCGCACTGCACCACCAGGCCATGGATGCCCCCCTGGACAACATGTTGTTCCCAGATCTCCGGGGGCCAAGTTCCGACGGTTGAGATGGCCTTGTGCATGTTGGGGCAGTTGTTCCGTCCACCCTGTAGAGTGAATGGGTGGGCACACATTTTTGCAGGCGAGCTAGCCCCGCTGCAACTACCTTAGGGCTGCCCCAAGGTGGAAGTGTTGATGTGAACGCTAGAGCGCCAAAACCTAGTTTGGTGGACTGCAAAGGGGCCCAACACCCGCGTGTTCGTCAAGTACAAGTCGGCGGAGAAGTGCGGATTGAGTATCGACATGCGTGGCTTCCACGGCACCTTGGGCAAATTGCGCCCCGGGGGCTAGCTTTGCAGGCAGTCGCACCGTGGACTGTGTATGTGGACACGAACGCGCATGCGCACCTCGCTCCCCCTTGCCGCAAGCCGCACAAGCAGGTGCAAGTCGCGGGGCTTGGGCCTTGCCACGCGCTCCACAAGCCTGGCGAGTGGGGCCCACGGCTTCTTGTGCCCCAGCATCGACGGAGCTCTCGTCGCTAGATATCTCCATGACGGCAATAGGGGCGGGGTCAACCCTTGCCTCCGGCGTAGTGCCGAGGGACCCCGCCGACGAATGCTGGCAAGCTGCAAGGCGCCGCACTTCGGGGTGGGTGTGTGCCAGGCGTGGCCACGGTGGGGGGGGGGGGCAGGGGCCGGGAGGGTGAACTCACAATCGGGTCTAGGGGCGGCAGAGTCCCATGCTTGCATAGGCGACATCAAACGTCCCTAGATGCAAATAGCCGCCATAGCTGCCCCATAGCAAGCATTATGACCGCAAAAGCGGTGCCAGCAAGGCCGGCGGGTTGCATGATATCGGGTGCCCAATAGGAGGCGTGCCATGCCGGCCTCACGGTGAACCTCGGAGAGCATGGGAAGAGCTGCGGCTATACGCCGTACCCAATGTAAGGCAAGCACTGTGGCACCCACTCATCGCCCCAGTGGGCGAGGCCAACTCGGATCTAGCAGCGCTTGGTCTTATGGTTGTAAAACCATATCCAGCCGGCAGACTCCAGATCCTGCCGCCCGACGCTGGCAGCCTTGCTAACTTGCCAAACGAGTGCAGCGGACAGGCACGTGAGCGCCACGATGGCTCTACCGACATCAGTGCAGACCGCGGCAACCATCTACACGGGTGCCAGGAAGCGTTGCTCTAGGCACACGGAATTGATGCTCCTGCGGAGGGCGGTGGTGAGGGCAGGGGGGGCAAACGTTGCTCGCTCGGTGAGGTGGGGAGCCACGTGTGGGCCCACGACCCAGCAGCGGGGGCCAAGGCTGTGCGCAATCCAGACACTGACCTTGGAGGGGGCCCATCGTTGCAGCCCAAGGGCACGAGGTTTGGCTACAACGTTAGCAGCCCACAGGTTCTTGACGGTGGTCACAAGACGCTGGAGCTAGACAACCGAGCCATCTACCCCACCCCCACCCCCCCACCCAATGCCCTGTTTCACTCCCCCATCACGTTCTTCGATGGGGGGGGGAGGTCGCCTGGGCGTCACGCCCCGGGGGGTTGGTCTTGGGGCAGGCGGGTTGGCGGGCTGCTCCACCGCAAATTCGGCCGCCTATGCCCCACTCATGTGTGGGCACGCGTGCCATGACCAATGCATGGCACCGCAGTGGACGCACGGATACACAAGCGCCCCTCAGACATAGTACGTCCGGCCACTACTATATGCGGTGTAGAGGGTTTGCTCACCGCTCACACTCAACCCTTGTGCACATCGCTGCTAGGACTAGGGTGCTTGTGTAGCATCTGCACCTCACGCGCCGTAGGGCACTTGCGGGCCCAATGCCCTTGAAGCCCGCATTCAAAACAAACACCGGGCGGGCCCAAGCGGTGCTCCTGCAGCTGAGCAGCTTACGGTGCGCCCACCGGGGCCTAGCCTCGGCCGGACGCACCTACCTTGGATAGGGTGGGCCAGCTTGTGTCCCACACGTCGTGTGGCAACACGCGGGAAGGGGCCTCGGAGGCATCACTAGAGTGAAGGAATGCGGAGAGAGCACACAACACGTCCCGCTGTTTTGGGCCAATTTTTGGCCGTATTTGCCCCTAGTCCCAAAATGGCCCATTTTGAGGCTTTGTAGGATTTCACAGCCCCCAAACGGCCCAGCACATGCTCAAAAAAGGCTAAAAACACATGTTGGGGCATCCTAGTTGGTCCGGGGACAACTTTGTAAAAATTGAGCTTTTTCTCGCTCCGGGGACCCTCTTTGACCCACCGGTAGTGTTAGCGTTGTTGGGGCAAGCGTAGGCTCCGTGTGAAGAGGGTGACCAGCATTTGAGGGGTCTAGGTGTCTCGTTCGGCAATGCTGAGGATTGGAAGCCACAAACAGTGGGACTTTGCGGATGGACTATGTGCCCTCGTAGCTCTCATTTGAGCCACCGGGCCCAAGATACGGCCCATTCTTCGTTTTTGGGCTAGTTCACACAAAATGTGCACATTTGGGGCCATTTTGGGGGCATTTTGGACCGTTCTTCAACATGTAGCGGGGTTCATGGGGGGGGGGGGAGCAACTAAAATCAAGCCTGATGCAACCCACCCCTCAGCTATTTGTCAAAAGTTGCGGTGGGGGGGGGGGGGGGAGCTGGGGCGGGGGGGGGGTCGGCGGGAGGGTGTGTGTGGGGGAGTATTGGTAGCTCGGCCGGGGGGGGGGGTCCGAAGGAAAGCCTGCGCGTGACCCACTACTACCACATGCATACCTCAAGGGTGTGTGTGGGGGGGGGGGGCATGGGGGTATAAAGGTATATTAGAGATATGTATGCGATATTCGCGATTTCTCGTCTTTGCTAGGAAGAAAGTCTTAAGGGTCTTAAGGACCAAAGGCATGGTACCCCCTTCAACTAAGCATGGGAGAAAACATTTGGCGTCGTTGGCGCCATGGCCCCCGCACCGCTATCTTTCAAACCCCGGGGGGGGGGGGGGGTTGGGGGGTCTTATACAAGAACAAGGCCAGCCGCCCCCCCTTGGCGGAGTTAGAGGTCACTGAAGGCTCTTTGGCACGAAGCAACCAAGCCGGTTGTGGCCTCCGCTATCCTTCGCTCCTCCACTTTGATGGTAGTTGCAAGATGTTTTGGGCAAAAAAAGGGGGCTGTTGTGAGCCCGGGAATGAGCAAATTTTGGAGGGCACCTCTTAATTGCACGCACACCGTGCCGCAGGCTGCCATCAATGAGAGGGGAGCTTAAATTCTAAATTTGGGAAGGGTGGCCAAACTGATTTCCCCAAAATTGGATGCTCCTATGTAAACAAGGGGGAATCACCCCCCCCCCCCCCTGCTAAATACCCATCCCCCTTTAAATCTAGCTAGAAATAACATCAGCAAGCAAGCAAGCAGGCAATAATATGTTTCTGTTCGGTTTGGGCAATTACTCCATCTCAACGCATCGCACTCTACTCGATTGTACCCAACTTTTGCATTGACACATGCCATTCCCAAATACTGAGTTCGAGCCGGTGGCGGGCCGGGGTGTACACACCAAGTAGGGAGGTGCCGTCCCTTCTATAAATATGGTATATCAGAGCTCTGCCCCCCCCCCCCCCCCCCCCTTGTGTCTGCTCCCCCACCCCTAGGGGTCCAAAGGAAACCCTGGGCGGGGCCCGTAGCGCCCAATGTTCAGCCCAAGGCCCCCAAATCTGCAAGAATATGACCCCTTACCACCGTATGCCACCCAGTTTACCCGGGTACCCCTCCTGTTTACCTATGGATAAAAAAAATTGCGGCTTGTAGTCTGCACACAATGTTTGCCCCGTGTAGACACTATTCGCTCAACACGGTTTACCACAATAGACACTGCCGGCATGTTGCAGGTGCAAAGTGACAATATTTGGGAAGGGGGCCGAAGGACCCCTTCCCCAAAAACGGCCCGCTCATATCGTTTACCCATGTATAGGGGCCAAGCGGTCTGTAGTCTATAGACACTGTTTGCCCCTTGTAGACGCTGCCTGCCTATTGTAGATGCGAAATGCCAATAGTTGGGACGGGGGTTGAAGGCCCCCCTGTCCGGAGAACGGGGTGCTAAGGCGTTTACTTTTGCTAAAATAAAGTACATCAGGGCGCCCAAGGCGATAGACCGGGTTCCGGACCTGGTTGGGGGGGGGTAGACACAGCACGGGGGGGGGGGGGGTAGAGCTTTCATAAGCCATGCATACATGCATACATATTACTACACCCCTCTGCCCTTCAATCTAGCTAACAAGCAACAAACAACAACCAACAACAAGCAACAACAAGCACCGGGTTTATTTCGCACAGTGGCCTGAAAATTGAGCGGGAAATGTCGCACACATTTGAAATACGAAATTTCCCACAACAAAATATTCCCCCCGCAAAAATTTCCCCCTCCCTGTACGTGTGAAAAGGAGGCTAAAGGGGGCGATCTTCATGTTTTTAACATCATTTGGTCCGAATGGACTTGGAAAGGCACTTGGTTCATGGCTGCAGTCACAGGGTTACGCTACATTGGGTGTGCGAAACAGGCCAAAATGGCCAAACTAGCCCAACTGTGTCAAAAACCCAAAAGTTCGTATCTCTGCCCTACCGGCTCGAATTTTGAAAAAGCAAAAGCTAAATCTAGGTACTTTTTGACGCCGAACACAATTATGAGGTCGAAACTTCGGGGTCCGGCGGCCAGATTACTGGAATCAACAATCACTGTTGCGGAACAGTGATTCGCGCAATTTAGCGAAAAAGCGACTTCATAGCATTATCTGGCTTTGAAAACCCTGTATATTGGTGGTCTCCAATTGAATTTTCATCAACTCTAGTTGGGTCTAGCTTTGGACAGTCAACATCAAAGTTCACACATGCTGCTTTCGCAGAACAGTGCGCACCACAGAAATCAACATTTTGATAGCTCAAACAGAGCCCAAAAAAAATACCACCTAATTCATAGCCCTTTGGCTGAACTTCTTCTGCGCACCATTAAATCCGGGGCAGAAGCGCGTTTAGCACACAGTACCAGAGGGCAAATCTTACGGCACAATCATCGGAGGTCAGCTTTCGCTTCCAAGGTGGGATGCGGTGTGGAAGCGAGGCCCGCCAGAGCAAAAAGTGGTCTCAGAAGCGGTTGCCAAATCGGTGACTGGTGGTAAAGCGGTTGGGGGGCGTTCGCAGAGGATTGCAATGGTCGGTGCAGAATGACTTGTGGGCCCGAACGCGAATGGGGGAGGTCCAATCAAGGCTAGTTGGATACGGTTGCAGTACAGCTGGTTTCCATGTCCTTTGTGGTTTCTAGTGCTGTGTCCTGCGTGTGACCTGCTTGTTGGTCGAGATGGGTGTGTGGGGGGAGGGGAGGGGCGGAGTGGTCACCCTCGATCTCACCACCTTCGACGCATGCCCGGGGATGGAGACACGTGATTGTCTGCGGCCCCATAATCCATAGAGCGACAGCAAAACGGTAACAGAACGTCATCTCCGGGCACGCCAGGGACAACGGCATGTGCGCCAACATCCCAAGGGTGCTTGTTGTATTTCGCTTGTACGGTGCGGTGTGGGAAAATGAGTGGAGTCGAGTAGACAGATTGTTGGAAACCACAATTCGAAGTTCAAGATCCTTGTGTTCAGGGTTCGTCTAGACAGCCACAGTCCTTACAGAGAGAACACGCATACCTTGCCCTCAATCCAAAAGCTGGGCAGCCTGTCAAGAGCCCTGCCCTTCACGTTCTTCAGTTTTTTAGGCTCCTATGAGATATTTCAGACGTGGCAGACACACAAAATGCACAACCCATCCGGCGCCGACAGCCTGCACATGGTTGTTGGGATTGCCTAGGGCTGCAGATGCAAACTGCGCAGTTGGTTCTGGCACCCGGAACACGATCAGAGGGTGGAGCAGCGGCAGGGTTTGATCACTCAGCCCACCCAAAGCCCCAGTTCGGAACCCTCAAAATTTCTGTCCTTCACCCAAAGTAATGAGCACGACCGGGCAGGGCAAAAGGGCAAGGCAAGGCATACAACATTCCACCCGCTGGCGCCATGAGCAGTCACCTGAATCCTTTCTGTTCTGTTGTAGGCGCTTTCGTTTTGCGCACTAGCTTTTGTTTGCTTTTCCGTTGTTGCCCTTTGCTGCAATGGTGACCAGTCGTCAATCAAAGCGTCGTTTGGCACTGTCGCCTACCATTCTCTACCAGTGGTTCACTCACCCGAAGAAGGTCGTGTGCAGACACCAGCAAAGCATAGCAATTCAACAGAAGCGACCGGCTTCTTTGAGCACAGGAAAGAATCGCACATTAGTGTAGGATGGACAATCTAATAACACAACACACAAGAATCCAATGATGGCACTCCAACGATCTGCCTGCCAAGCCTTGCCATCGCTCACAAATTCAAATCCAACCCTCTCCCACGCATTCCCTTCTCCCACCATTTTGTCGTTCATGGGACCCACTTTTTGCTTCGCTATCTTCGCTCCAGCATATGAACCCAGACCGCGACAATGCCAAGGGTGGGTAGGTGGGTGGGTGGCTTGGGTTGGTGAGGTGGCTTGGGGTGGCTTGGGGTGGCTTGGTGTAGCTCACAGCAAAACATATCTTGTTTGCACTTCAGAATCCATTGGTTACGTAGCCGATCGGCCGGCTTGTGGGCCACTGCTGAGTTTGTACCCTGCTCTAAAGCGTTGGGGACCCCCTAGACAGCAGGGATCATGTAGCCAATCCGCCCACTCGTGGGCCATTTCTGATTTTGTCCCCCGCTTTGCTGCATTGGGGACCCCCCCGGCAACAAGGGTTATGCAGCCAATCCGCTCACGCTCATGAGCAAACAATGTGCACACCTCTCAGTGTTTGGGGTGCTATTTGTACTTACTTTGACAACAACCGGTTGTGTCCTTTCATGACCACTTTGGGCCCAAGTTGAGGTCGCTATGGGAAAATATGGTTTTCGGTGAACACCCACCAATCTTTGGCAAGTGCATGGGTTGGTAGCACATCAATAAAGGATAGGGCCACCACCTATGACATATCCAAAGGCTCACAATACGTACCGTTTAGGATTTCTGGGAATCAAATGGGTAGGTAACCTAGTGCCATGCACATGGGAGCCAAAAAAGATCAAACAACCCTCGTTGAAATGGAAGGAGCCAGTGACATGGTGTGGCAGGCAACCACAACCCATCAAACACTCTCCATATCACGAGCTACATGTCAGTAGAGATATCTGCGTATTTGTCTTTCATTGCATCGATCAACCTTCGCTCTTTCTGAGCCGAAGAGCATCAAGGCGGCATCACTGTTGAACCCCTTCACCTTGGACATTGCACCCCAATGATGCAAAAGTTTTCCTTCGACACCCTTTGCGCTACGGGGGTTACATTGCACCACATCATGGGTCGCTAGGGCCATGACAAACATGCAATCTATTGAGTTTGTACAATCCTATGAAATTGCGAAAGGGCGCCATGATTCAGCTCGTCTCCGGATGTCGACAGCTTGGACGTTGTCCATAGACGGCATTTCGCCGCCAACACCGACGAGTCCTCCCTAGCCATCACGTCTACTGTTTGGGGTGGACGATGAGAGTCAAAGGAGCCACATGATCATAGTTGGCCTTTGCGGGTTGGTCCCTTTGCACGATTCGCAAAGTTTGTCTATGTCAAACGCAATGCGAAAGGCAACGAGCCCAAGGCTCAATGCATCGTATGCATGTAATGAATGCATTGTATGGGTTAGGTTGTTTGAGTTTGTCTCGTCGGCTAACCGCCGCAGTAGACCACTCGTAGTAGAGGACCAGAGTGTGTGGGTGATGCGTCAGCACAATTGTGCCACCTAGGGGCTTCGGGACTGTTTACGTTCGTCTAGGAACCCCTTTGTCGGTACTTCAGTTTCGTTTGGGGTTTTCCGGGTTTGTTTGGGTGGGTTGGGGCTTGTGGGAGTTTGTGGGTTTGTCCGTTCAAGTTCGATGGCATATCGATTAGCAACATACCAATACGAAGGACACTGGTTTAGGCGTGGGATTGGCGTCCACTGGTCCCGGATTGATAACCATGAAGGGAATCGTCTAAAGAAGAGAGCAAGGCAACGAATGACCGACGGAGTTTACTCGGAACGTTCGTGCAGCAAGAACCAAAAACCATCGTCTACACGTTAGACGTAGGAACTCGAATCATTGTGGAGGGGTCCTCTTAAGGAGCTTTGCCTAACCCTTCCAATACCCCGCCCAAGTCCCACTTCTCCCACTAACGCGACCTCACGCCAAGTGACACGCATCGTGACCTTGTTGCGGTAGTTCACATGTACAATTGAATGCGACGTGGTCCAGCAAGACGAAGCGTGCCTCTTCCCACCCTCTTGTCCAATCCAAACTAGCACAAGTAGCGAGGGAGGAAACCGTGGATACCTCTCTCTGATTTTTGGCGAATAATCCTCTTTCCATGTCGACGGAGATCATGTATTGCACGTTCACGAAAACTCCTAGGAATGATGCGGCAAATACGCGCGGGGAAATGTTCGAATGAACGACCGCTATCTACACACGCCAAGCAACGTGCGGTGGAAGCTAACGATCGCGAGGACATCGCAACTTTCATGCACTTTGGCGACCATGATACGTTTCGAAGAGACTCAACTTTGGATTTGACGGCTTCAACGGAAACTCAAAAGGTATCGTAGTTTGACCATTCGGCAGTTTTCCCGGATCGGCCAAAGGGATGCTCAAGGCGATTAATTGTAATGGCTTGATGTTGTTGCTGAACGCCTCGAATATGCCTACCTTGCGGGGAGAAATTTGCAAAGCCACGTTTCCTTCAACCTAGGATGGGAAATGCATATGTGGCGAACGATGCTGTGAAACATGGTGATCGTAAGGGGGAAAGCATAAGCTACCGGAAGCGGCTCAAACACCGTGGACGTCCGGAAAGATTTGGATAACGTACCCGAATCGTGATTCCATTGTGACTTGTCACTCCATGGCAAACGATAATAACGACCCCCTTTAATGTTTCGCCACTGGTATACACGTTTCCATGCCGATCAAGTTGGATGGAAACGGACATCCCTCCGTTACGACATATTACGAACTAAGAAGTGCAAAGATACTCCAATGTTCAATATCGACTCGTCATACCAGATCTCACCCAGAAACGGTTTTTCATCGAGGCCAACCATGCAGAAATGGCCGCAAGGGATAGGAACTTGAAACTCTGACCAATGGGGGAAGGGGGGGTGGGTTGGTTGGACACATATGATCTCCAATACTTCCATTTGATCCTTAGGAACCCTCGTTAGTGGAATGGCAATGGCAAGCCATGCACGAAGGGGATGTCGATGACTTTTTGCATAACCCACGTCGGAAGTAGGTGTTTGTTGCCACTCCAAAATTAGGCGGATGTTTTCTGGTTCATCAGCATTTGAAAGAAGAGGATATCAATGAGCAAATGGCACATGACAGCTAATATACACTCTCCTCTTCTTGTGTGTGACCTGCGGGACATCGCAGATATGCAGTTACTTCTTAAACTTCATTCTCATCGCAAGCCATTCGAAACACCGATGCAACCGATACATTATGCTACTGTCAATGAAAACAATGTTGCCAAGAAAAACAGATACTAAGGAAAGCCGAGATACTATGAAGGAAAACAAAAGATTGTCTAAGGAAGTCGGATCTGGAGTGCAGCAGAGCGCGCGATGAGTTTAAAATCCGTGAACCAGAAATCGAAATTTGGTGATTCCGTGGATTCGTGAAAAGCTTTGCTGTTCCCAATTATCAGCTCATTCTTCCGAAGGGTGCTGTGTTGCCGTGCTAGAATGGGATGCCTCTCGCAGTGGCTAGGCATCAAGATTCCAGCTACCATCCACCACCGTCTGGTAAACTGATATTTCTGTGGTCCTTGATATGCGGAGGATATATGAATGATTCTCAGAACGGCCAGTTACGATGCCCACAGTGCAGTGCTCGGATTTTTTTCGGTGTTCATTGCCTTTCTTTTGGCACCAGGGACTCGCAAAATGGGTATTACCCGTTCCAGGCTGCACAAAAGGAGACCCACGGGAGGGAAGATGAACGTCCATCGTAAGAAGAGAAAGTACGAGATGGGACGTCCCTCTTCTATGACCAAACTGCGCCCTGATGGTGAGAGGCGAGTGCATACCGTCCGTGTACGTGGAGGCGCCACCAAGTTCCGAGCGCTTCGTCTGTCTGACGGTGTATTTTCATGGGGAAGTGAGGTGGGCCCGTCATTCAGTGCCGTGCTGTGGTCATTGTGGGGGTTCTGTCATTTTCAAACATGATAATCCGATGCTGTGGTAAGACGCTTTGTCTGGAGCATCCTGTATGCTTCTGCTTGCTCAATTTTGCACAAAGGAACCGACAACTGGGATCTGCCATTTCCTTGTGAACTCCTAAATGCGAAGTTTGCCCAAATCGCCAAGAAATTAACAGTTCCGAGGTTTGCACAAAAAAGTTTGCACCCAGTCTTCGGTCGTGAGGTCACATTTTCCTGTCCTGTCATCAGGGTGTGGCCCGCCGAGTTCGCATCCTCGATGTTGTTTACAACGCCACCAGCAACGAGTTGGTGCGAACCAAGACTCTCGTCAAGGGCGCTGTTGTGGTCGTGGAAGGGAACCCTTACAGGAACTGGTACTACAAGCAATACGGTGTCCAGCTGCTCGATACCTCCAACATGAAACAGAAGGACAAAGAAAAGGAAGGTGCAACAGAGATTAAGGCCGGCAAAAGCCTGACCAGGAAGTGGGCCGAACGGTCAAAATCCCGCACCATCGATGCTGGTGTGCAGGCACAGCTTGAGGTTACTGGCTCCAAGCTCATGGCGAGAATTACCAGCCGGCCAGGCCAGTGCGGCAAAGCTGATGGATACATCCTGGAAGGCAAGGAATTGGAGTTCTACTCCAAGAAGATTGAGAAGAAGAAGAAGGGAGGAAAGAAGCAGTAATCAACAGTGCAGCACAACACAACTGGTGGTTGGAAGTGTGAGCCCTGTGCGTTTTGTGGCCCGCTGATTGCAAACAACAATGAGGGGTGGCATTTGCGTGAACAAACAATAATAAGACCAGAGTGCATGCTGCATTTTCTTCCTGCAAGGCCCTGCAAACAAAAGCAGACACCAGACATTTCAAATTGCATCAAGTTTGCACTCCCCCATGTTTTGCGAATGATCCAGATGGCCTGAGGGAGCAGTTTGCAACACACACTGACGATGCCCTTGGCATACGTCTGTTCCTTTTTCGTTTTGGCCGTGTGGCCTTGTGCGAGGCATTGCACGAGCTTCTTTCAGTTTCTTCTAAAGATGGGCAGGATAATCAAACCCTAACATGGTAGCACCTGTATTTTTCTGAGTATGGACCAGTTGGTTGGTTGGTCCGCAATTTAACCAATCAACTGCCATGGCTTTTGTTTGATACTAGTTGTGCCCACTGAAACCACTCCAAGAAGCAACTCAATGAGGAAGGCAAGTTAGAAGTTGATAGTAATTTCAGATTGACGTTCTGATGTTGCAAGCTCTCAGTGCAGCACTTGGGCAGCATAGGTACATTTGTCTTGAAATTCATTTGAGGAATCTGAAATGTAGCATCAGAGATGTGCAAGTGTTGCTGCTTTTCAACACTTGCGGTTGTAGGTGTGGAAAACTGCCGTGCACAAGTTTCAGTATAAAGCAAGAAATCCACCATTTTACAATTGAACATAAAGGCTCCATGAAAGACATTAGAGCTCCTTCTTGCCACTGATGTTTCAGAAACTGTTTCATTCATCCATGCTCTGTGATAGACCTTGCATTTCAAAGTGTTTGTGTTTTCTGAGTGCCTTTTCTTGAAACAAGACGGCACAAAGCTGATGAGGGCAAAATAATTTGCCGAAACCTGGTACTCTCTTCCATGATTCACACTTTGAGGAATTCATGACTGTAGCTCTGTGTGTGCCGCGTTTGGGATCTTGGAGAGTGAAACTGCTTTTAGATTTCGAAAATCTGAGGGCTGGTGCTGTCTTGTTTCACGAAAACACACTCAAAAAGCACAAAAGTACACACTAATCTAACACACCCTTTGCTTCATTATAATTCAACATGGTGCTGTGAAGCAATGAGTTCATCAGTTGGTAAGTTTCTGCGTCTATGTAGGTAGTTTTGTTCCATCTGCGCACCTGTTGCTTGTTGAACTGAGCTATACTAAAGTTATTTCTGGCGATTTTTTGCATGTTTCATAAGTCAACTAGGGCCTTTTTCCCGCTTCTCTGCCAGTGGTAACCCCATTTCCTTTGCAGACAATACGCACAAAGTAGCAACACTAGTGCTTCAACAGACCATGAAAGCCAAACAAAGCAAAACGGACCCATGTAACCTTTCCTTCTCACAACCCACATATATGGTACGATGTCTAGATTCCACTTCACGAAACAAGTTCTTTGCACTTTGCAACAGGGATGTGATCACACGCTAGACACCACCAATTGAAATCTGTTGCCACGTCACCTATGTTCACCAATATCAATCTCATTGTACTCCGTTGGCCCTTTCTCTGATGTGGCCACCCTCTGCTTCTTGTTTCTCGAACAATGCAAACTATTTCATTAGACTTGAGGATAATTGCACGGAACTAGCTGCGCGTCCAAGGAAACATTTTGAACTCTTATAGAAACAACGGGAAAACTGCTTCACTAGGGGTAAATAATCGCCAAGAAGGTGAGCACATGGAGCACTGTGTACCGGATCGTGGAACACTGTAGTGAAGCAAAAGAAACCAAGAGATTGTAACATAGGTCGGTTGTTTCTAGTTTGGCAAGCCGGGGAACAGGACACATAGGTATCAAAAAAAAAAGCGAAAACCCCTGACCCTTCTTCTGATCCAGTGAAATGAGCACAAATTTACACACATTCAAGGGGAGAGTGAGAGACTTGAGGCTATGGAATAGCCATACTGTGGGCACGCTGGGGAGTCCGTATGTAACTTGCTTCACGCTATCCACACTTTTCTTGATCGAACACTACAACATCTGTATTCAATGTACCGCAACACCTCACTCGCAGCTAATGCATTGACAAATTTCTTTATGCAAATACAAATGGCATTCACACAATGATTGAATACTTGCAAGGAATGCAGGCAAAGATAAACACAACGTACGCATGTAATGCTAAGGTGCTATCATTCATGCAATGAATGAGTGTTCAAAATGTATGCGACTGAACACAAATGCAAGGGGACAAATGCATACAGCAGTAAAAGTAATGAGTACACACACGTTGGGTTAATTAGTGTTGACACCGGCTTAGGCTATGGACCCAAACAATGAAAATGTACTGACTAGGATATGATAAGATTAAGCTTTTCCATACCCATTTTGGAATATCATCATGGGAGCTTAGTTTGAAAAGTTTGTACAAATTTGCACAAGTATCAAAGTTCATACTTCATGAAGCCGACGTACCACATGTAAGTCTCACTGTTCAAAAAAGGAAAAACATGGAATCACACACCTTTCTACCCCAAAGAGGATCACCTTTTTGGCTCCGATTTCGATGTATTCAACAACAGATAAAATTTTACAACAAAGATGAAAAAAGTCAAAGAGTTACACAAAAAGCTTCAAAAACATTCATTATGCATGTGCCATTCCTCGACGCAATTATCACTCAAGTACGCGCAAAGCACACAACACAAATAGAAACACAAATCACCACTATGTGCTGCATCAATCATATGTCGATCATTCATTCAAAGCATGCAAGTTCGAATTATGTGCATATGTGAGCAATTACATACATTCACATTGATTCTCATATGCATGCTACTCAACATGGATACATGAATACAAACTAAGTGTGCTTGAAGGCTACATATGCATTGCTGCAGTACTTTGATACTTGGTACATGAGCGTGCATATAGTGTGCTCATACGAGTTGACGCCATTGCACTCCTACTCCTGATCTTATTCTCCATGCACCATGCACCATGCATTCTTTTTCTTCTTTTTCAAGTTGGCCTCCATTGCATTTTAGCACATTACAGATACCTTTGTCCACTCACTTCCTATATTACAGTTGCATCGAGCACTATTTCAACCATGCACATTATCTCCAACTTACGAGGACTTGCCCTGTCGGGGGTATAAGCCGCCAAAGAATGAATGAATGAATGAAACAATCTCCATGAAGGGGTGCAAAGGAGAAAAGAAAGATGAAGCGTGCAAATATACATGACAATGCATGACACACCAGCATGGGTAGAAGCATGCGAGTTTAATCAAGCAATGTTCCGTTCACTAAAAAAACTTGCAACAATCAATGTCTTTGGAACCAAACATTGAAAGTTGGCTATTTAACGGCACACATCTCATCAGGTCAGAAAATCACAATGAGGACTAATGCATTGTGGCGGCGATCTATGATTGCATTCGTCCAAGTATCACAACTGTGCACAATAATTCGTACATTACCACCTAATCACAAAACAGCAACCGCATGTCGTGAAGAAGAGGTGCCTAAAGAGAGGTGACTCTATGTACAATTTGTTTCCACACCCTTTTGTAGTAAATGGTACGGGCTAGAACTTCACGAGACTGTGTGTCTAGAGACACAACAGCTTCCAAAGCTTGGCCAGTAGCCTAATACATGTTTCGTAGATTCGATTCAAAAGCAAACACAAAAACTAGAACAGAGCTTCAAGGTACTTGGAATCTGGTGTGGGCCACCGCCATGCTTGACCTTTGTGAAAAACGTCCACCTTATTTCGATGTTTTCTACAAGAATGGCTAAAAAAGGACAAAAGATTTTATTTCAATTTGTTGTTGTTGCTGTTCAGGGGCTGGAATGTAGGGTTCCAAAAGTTAGAAGCGAAAAGGGTGATATTGTTGGCATTTGCCCAATAAATTTTACTCAAAACTATGACACATTTTCATAGTGCTTGGGTGGCAGGCAAAAGTATTGTTCCCCAATACGTTTTGAAGCATTGACATCTTTTACCGATTACGTGATGAGGTCTAGCTTGCCGGTTGAAGCTTTTCAGAGGTTTCCGCACTTCCATTGGTTTTGGTGTGTATCTTCTGTTTTGTGTAGTGGTCAAAGGCTGGCATGGAGAGTCATGACGTAGAAAAGGAAAACATACAACAAAAAGGAGAAGGATAGCAATTTTTTGGTAATAGAAAATGCAACATCTTTGGCCATACGGGTTGGCTGACGTTTGGGGCAAGTAGGAAAGTTATAATGTCTAGCCCTTTGGGGACTTGGAAAGTTATATTGGCGGGCTGCTGACTTTCCAAGTTTTTGTTTTTCCATGTTGTTCACTTTATATACAGCTGTGCAATATATGGGGGCGCCTTACGCGCAGTGCGCGCGCAGTGTACGCGCAGTGCAACTATTTGGGCGTCAGGCCGTACTAGAGACCCGTGCTTTGAGATCATAGGGGCGTACAAGCAATTTAACCGTTTGGCGAGATTGTCGTCGCCGTTTTTTCTCTTTGTATGTCATTGGATCCACGTGTTGTTCAATGAATTCCGCGAAGGAATCATTGCTTGTTTCCGAGCCCGACCTATCCGAGTTGCTCAATTGTTCAAACAATTTAACTTTTTCGGCTACTTCGTTGCCCGATTTTTGTTTGCGATATTGTGATTTTTCTTTATGATAGTGTTGATGTTCATTCACCTCACTATCATCGTTTTGGTGTGTTTCATCAATTAATGCGCCATGTTGTTCAAATTCCATGTTCTAAAAGGCCAATCGTATGCCGATTTTGTATTTCTTTTATTGACTCTTGCTTGGTTGTTTGGTGTCTATCTTTTTAGCCCTAACACGGAACCAAGAAAGTTTGGGCAAGGGAAAACACAATG
This sequence comes from Eutreptiella sp. 'Long Island Sound 2002', assembly GCA_964036045.1. NCBI lineage: Eukaryota > Euglenozoa > Euglenophyceae > Eutreptiales > Eutreptiaceae > Eutreptiella > Eutreptiella sp. 'Long Island Sound 2002'. The sequence goes on along the minus strand of OZ038385.1, from coordinate 31,686,965 downwards.
CAGCAAAGCACAGGGACAGGAATAGCTGAAATCAATGAAGTCAATGAGCCAATGTCGAAATACTCCTCAAACGGAATAAAATCGGCATACTACAAACAACGCAATGTATGCAACAACATATAAATGACCAAACATGCACTAACCGTTGCAATGGAATTCGTTATGCCGAATCTAATTCTATTCCCACAATTTCAACACCGACTGTGTACAGGCCTGCGGTGCGCGCGACCAAACGGGCACGCGAACGCATCCCATGCACGCCGATCTGGTCTGCACCACAATTGATCACGTGAATAATTTTTGTGACTGCAAATGAAATGAGATTGCAATTGAGATGTCGATTTTATTACACATCATTGTTTCCTTGTTGTGTAGGTTTTGATGCTTTTTCCACATTGGAGATATAGCATTTTTGGATTTTCACCCTATTTCACCCATTTCCACCCATTTTCACATTTTATTTGTATTTGCAAGGGCTATTTGAGTGAGATTGAGCCCCATGGAGTATATATTTTGAACTCAGAGTGTACTTTATTTGAACTCAGAGCAGATTCAGATCATTCATCATCATTCATCATCATCATCATTCATCATGCATCATGTGTCATGTGTCATGCATCATGTGTCATGACATGCTGGCGCCGTAGCATGTGTTTTTCACATTCCAACCCAAAACCTCACTTTCGCTCAGAACTAACACAACCACAACCCCACTCTTATGTGTTCCTAAGAAGGTTATACTATTCATTTTTCATAACTCTTTGAATTTGGATGATCACATTTTTGACATCATGGATTGTCATGCATGTCATGCATGATCGACTCATTTTGTCAGTGATACCACACATACTACCTTCGAAGGAGTCTAAGGCCCCTAAGGGACCTCTATTTACTCTACAACCCTTTTCCATGGTTGTCCCTACTTCTACATGTATTTTAATGGCTATTTGGTGGGTCCCAAGCATGTTTCATGTATTGGGGGATCCCAAGAGTATACCTAGGCCTAAGCCAAGCCCCAAACACAAGAGGAGAGAAGAGAGATACATGGAGGAGAGGCACCTTGCGGCGACACCAGGGAGCACGTGGTGCTTCCTAGGTAAGTCCTAACTAGGTGTATTTTACTACCAGAGGGATATTTGTATGGTGAGAGTGGAAGAGAGGTAAGGAGTGAACATGAGTGTAAATAATGATTGTGTTTCATAGTCCCTTTTTGCTATGGACTAAGCTGGAAGACTACAATACTATGAGCCCATTACTTTGCTGTTGTTGAGGAGGGTGTCAAATCTAACTGGTAGCAGAGAAAACCTCCTCTGCCTAAATGCAGTATCCCTTGGATTTAATTTCGATTCAATTCCAGCTTGGAAATTTAGTAAGGGACGGAGAAGAATTCCTGAACTCAGAAAATCGAGTTTGAAAAATTGAGATGGACCCTGTGAGAACTCCAAGCAGCCTAGATGCTACGGGCGCTTCTGAAAACGACGTGCAAGTCATGATACCGGTCTCCGATGAGGAACTAGTCACGCCTACCATGGCCGGGTTTGGAACCCCAGAAGTACCTCTAGACGGATCTCGATTCGAAGACTATCGTTTTCCTGCGCCTACATGTCCTGAGTATGCTAAAGCTGTAGCTCCACGCCCCGTGCCTTAGCGAGTAACATGACGACAGCTGAGCTAGCGAATGCTATGGAGGTCCTATCGTTGCTCAACCGAAGTGGTCGGTTGCAACAAATGGTTCAACAAATCGAACACCATGAAGGTTCATTCACTAATGCCCCACAGACTCATGAGTCGGGGACCACATCGTCTTCGACTAATCCTTTCCAATGTGTGCCATGGCGTTCTAATGTGACTTACGCCACTATGCCTCAACCCCCTATCCGTGGAGAACCTATTGTTCATGGAGTGCCTACCGGAGTCCCTGAGCCTAAGTTTTTCTCTGAGCCTCAAGCTCCCAAAATGACTCATGTTTTCGAAGCCTCTCCTTCTTCGGAAGAGAGCACTATCCTTTTGTCGACCTTGCAACAACTCAAGGGTCGTCTTGAAAACTTAGAAAATAGGACTAGTGCTAACTTAACCACTAACCCTTGTGTACCTTACCACCCCTCGCTTCTAACCCGAGTGTGCACCGGGCTTGCCGGTGTGCCTCGTGGAGTCAAGTCGCCCTTTGTACCCCGTACCAAAGCACCCAAACCCGTGGCGTGCTTTACCACTACCTACGAAGTATACACCCTCGACCAAGCCCTCGCCCTAGGACTCGGTCCACTAGCGCCTATGGCGCTACCCCCCGACCCCACACAACCGGTGCCACATACCGGTAGAGGAACCAAAGCTTTTTTCAATCCCCAAACCGAAACCAAACTACCCAAGTTTTCGGGTAGAGACCTCAACGTTTACGCCGAAGATTTTGGGAGGTTCTTGAGGTCGACGGGACAAGAAGACCTCAACGAAAGAGCCAAAGCGGACCTTGTTATCAACGGTTGTGATGACAGGGACGTAAAAGAAGTGGTTTTGGGGGCACTCAAGAAAAGTGACTCTTGGGTAAGGTTGCTTATTACGCTCGAAAAGCTCTACCCTACTTACGTTACCGACCTAGAACTTATTCAAGAGATACAGCGTATCCCTCGGTTGAAGGAATACCCTACAACCGCGGACATAGCCCAATACGTCCAAACATCCCTCCTACACCTCCTACCTCGTGTTCCGCCCAAAACCATGGACGAAATACGTGCTACTCCGGAGAGGTTGTCTAGAATACACACTTTCAACTCTCTCGTTGACCTCCTCTACGAGTTGGCCCTCCAGAGAAAGTCCGATGCTACTTTGAAGAACTTGCACTCGATGGCTCAACTCAAGTGGCTAGACGGCAACACCAACGCCGACTCCAACGCCCCTATGAACCAAGAAGAAGCCTTTGCCCACTCGCTATGTGAGGAGTGCTTCGTGTCTTTCCAACAAGCACGAAGACAAGCAAACGGCAACCGTGGTGGTGGCGGTCGTGGCCGTGGAAAAGGTGGACGAGGCAAAGGACAAGGCCGTAGGGCAATGGTATTGGCGAAAGTAAGTCGAGGAGGACAACTGCACCACACCCAAGTTCGTCGCCACCGTGTTTTGCCCCAATTGTGGGACAAAACACAACGTAAGAGACAAGGCGTGGCAAGACAGCCTTGACGCGAGGAAAGAAGAGCAAAAGCAAACGAAGAAAGGTCAAGGCAAAGGGGGAAAGGACCGAGCGAAAGGAGGAGAAAAAGGAAGTGGAGGAAAAAACGAACGGAGGAAAGGCGAACGAAGGAAAAGGAGAGAAAGGAAAACACGACGACAAAGGAAAGCCTCAAGAGAAGAAACGCTTGGAAGAGTTGACGGAAGGAGAGTGAGAAAAGAAGGGAAAAAGACTCTCAAGCTGGAAAGGCAAGCTAAAAACCTCAAGGACTTTCTTGCGGGTCAAACGCTGGGGGAAGCCTAGGTGGACACCGAGACGACGCACCGAGGTATTGCTACCTATTGAGGGTCGCTATCAATGGTGTATGGGTGGACGCATACCTTGATACCGACGCTACAATCTCCCTAGTCTCCTCTAGATTCGTACACTACGAGCACCTAGTTCCCAACAATATTTGTGGGGTAAGAACGGGAGAAGGGGGAGTCACTCTCACCGAAGGCGAGATAGAAGGAGAAGTACAAGTGGGGGACCGAAAGGTACTTCAAAAGTTTCAAGCGTTCGACACCTACGCCTTTGAAGCCGTATTGGGGACGGACTTCTTTGCGCAAAACCAGTGGATAAAATATTTATCCCTTCAAGAGCCCACTCACTTGTTGGTGGTGAAGGAAGAGCAAAATGGGAAGCAATACCCCTCAAGGAGACAAAGTATCCAAGACCTACGCTCAAGACTCTCAAGAGTTTTCCGTTGGCACTCGATAGCGAGGTGAAGCAAGAGAGTATCCTCGCTACCTTGAGCCTACACCGAACGGAGAACTACACTCTCGACTCCGCCGCCAAGCGTGACGCGTTTCGAGAACTTGGCCTTAACCCGAACACGTGTAACGGCGACTTTGTCGAACTCTTTGCGTCCAAAGAGAACGCCGACGCGGAGTACTTTTCTACTCCGAAAACCAACAACACGCGGTGGTATGACTGGGGAAAGTTGGGAGCTTGGAAGATGCTCTACGCCAACCCCCCTTTCTCAAAAAATACTCCACACGTTGGTAAAAGTTTATGTGGACCAAGCTACGGTCGCGTTGGTTATTCCCGAAGGGAAGAAGTGGGAAGAAAAAGAAAAGGTATGCGGGCCTATACTCAAAAGATTGACGGTGACAAAGTTGCTCTTACCTGACGTTCCTCTTTACCGACTTAACCCAAAAGAAGAGGTTTTGCCAAAGCCCCGTTGGCGAACCGCTATGTACGTAGTCTCGGGGAAGAATGTGTCCTCAAACCCCATGGAAAACGTGTCTGAGGAGATAAAGAAGTTCGTGCTAAAGCACCACCGTGGGTACAGAAAATAAGAGATAATGAAAAAGTTCCGGACGTGGGCGAGAGCAAGGAAGAGTACAAGTTCGAGACGCCTAAGTTTCAAGTGGAAGAAGTGGTTCAAGAAAGTCCGAAAGAGGCAAGAGAAACTCAAGAAGAGAGCGAAGAAACCTCCGACGAAAGTGGAAGTATATCCGAAGCTCCTTCCGAGTCGACTATACCCTTTTCGAACGACTCCTACACCACTATGGACTACGACGACTTGGTCGCCAACCTGTTCTTGGAAGAAGTAGAACCTCTAGAGGCTCCTTCCACCCCTTCCGAAACTCCTAACCCCGAAAAACTTCTTTCACACATTTCCGTCCCACTTGAAACGATGACGAGCGAAGGAGACGAACGTGAACTCCGTCTCCTACACGCACGCCCGAGTAAAAATTCGTTCCCTTCTTCAAAAGAAGATTTGGAAGAAACTCGTCTCCTTCTACTAAATCAAATTGACAGACTCCAAAAACTGGGGCTAAAAGAAAAATGGAAAAGCATGGTCTACCTAGACGAGTCCGACGGAGAAGATGGGACATATTTCGATGTCAGCGAAGAATTGGTCATGCTTCACGAAATACACGAAGCATTGGAACAAGAGGAACAAGAAATCGAAGGAGAAGAAGAAAAGAAATAAGAAAGAAAAGATCAATTACGCCGAAAAGACATCAAGAGACTAAGAAAGAAAGTCAAAGAAAAGAAGAAAATTTATCACCAAGAGAATCAGATGATTTTGGACCCTGAACATGTCCTAGCCCTCAAGAAATTGACGGAGCAAGATGAAAAATCTAAGAAAGAAGAATTAGGTGCGTCCAATCTACACGCATCTGAAGACCTCAAGATTTCGCTCCACAAAATGTATGTTGACGAGAGGATCAAGAAAATCATCCTGCATTTCTCTGACATTTTTGGTCCGTTACCTCCACCCGGATCGGTGAAGAAACTCGTGACCATGGACCTAGAACTAAGAGAAGAATTTCTCAAAGATCGAGTTCGATGTTGACCGTAGCCAGCATCAAAAGATCACATGGCTGAGATTACTCGCCAAACCAAAGAATGCGTGGAGGCCGGTTTGGTTTACGAGTACAAAAAGACGGACTATCCTAAGCATTGCAGTCCATGCTTCCTGGTAGCTAAACCAGGGAGCAGTGCAAATAGATTGGTGGTCGAGTGCAAAAAGGTCAACCAGAAAATAAAACTGCACAGCGGTTCGTTGCCCCTGATGGAGAACACCGTGGAAACCGCTGCTGGATGCAGATACAAAACTAAAATGGACAAGCGGTCCGGTTTCTGGCAAATTGACCTAACGGAGCGTGCCCAAGATCTAACGGCATTCATTGCTCCGGATAGACGGGTCTACAAATGGCGGGTAATGCCATTTCGTATTGCTAACGCCCCGGCGTTGTTCCAGGAGCTGATGAATCAAATCATCGCCCTGTGTAAACGACGACCGGCCGTCCGAGAGCTCCTACGGCGTGGTGCTGTCTTGGAGGCTCATATCGACGATGTCATCCTAGGGACGAACACCATCGATGACCATCTCCTACTACTCCGAGAAATCTACACCATCTGTCAAGAAAATCACCTCCGCATCAAGCTGGAGAAATGCGAATTTCTCAAGACGGAAACAGACTACCTCGGATTCCACATCGGAGATGGATGGTGGAAACCGCAGGATCAAAAGATGAAGCCCCTGATGGACTTCGACCTAACAGATTCTATGTCCAAAGCTGAAGGAGTTCAGAAAATCCGACACTTCATCGGATCCTGTAATTTTTACAGGCGGCATCTCCGAAATTTCACGGAAGCCAGCGCACCACTAACGGATCTCATCAATAAGGAGACTCCGTGGCGCTGGGGACAGAAAGATGTCCTTGAATTATGCCCTAGGTCTTTTGATGTATTCCTGCAGGTTTTGTAGTTGAAAACCCCAAAACAAAGCAGCAAGTAGAGCAAGGACTGAATGTGGATCGAATCAATGATTGGTTTTGGAATCCAGTGTAACACAGAAGGGCTGCAGATAGACAAAGCAGGCTTATGCACATAGATTCAATCACAAATGGATAATACAAAAGGTTTTATATGAAAATTGGTCAGACTCTAGCCTCAGACGTTGTATTAGGCACTTCAAGTGCACTGTTTTGGGTGAAATGGTGCTGGTTAGGACTGAGGGGCATAGATGTCAGGACCACACAGAAAATGACTTGGCCAAGCAACTGAATTCAGAAACAGTTACAAAGTAGGACCACAATAAGTGGTAGAAACCATTGAGTATAGGGGTCTTGGGGTGGGAGACCACTTAGGCTTAACCTCCAAGGCCAACAAGCATGAAATGCCTGATTTATTTTGGTATGTCCTCCAAGAAGGAAGGTACCTCCGCTCAGTTGAGTGGTAGGGGTGAACTTCATGGGGGGGCTAGGGTCACAACCCTAGTTACTTTGAGAAAGTGTACTTTAGGCAACAAAAGAGAGATAAAAACACTTAAGTTTGTCTTAGCATCAACAAAGGGTTTTAAGGGGGGCTTAGCCTGGATCAAGCCCTCCAAGAAAGACATGGCAGTGACTTTTTCTTTCTCCCCCCTGGAGTACTAGTTCATGAAGCTAGTAGGACCAAGGAAAAAGGCTCAAATATTCCCAAAATTACCTCAAAAAAAAGCATTAAACTTACCAAAAACATCCTCATCACTTCATAGAAGCCTATCACACTGTAGGGACCCTTGAAAAACAGTGTAATGTACCGTGAATGATGTCCCTTCGAAGGGGCATTCCTCAAAAGTCGCCGGCGTGCGGCGAAAACTTTTGGAAAAAGTTTGGGGGCAGTGGGAATTGAACCCAGGGCTCCCTCCCTAGAGCCAATGTGCTTGCCCACTAGGGTACAGTCGAACGCTCTAATGCGGACGGCTATCGCCGTATAAACAGCGTTTTAGTATGCATCCTGACCAAGGGCCAGGGCGGAGCAATACTCCCAATGGAGGACACAAACCCCCCAGGAGCTGGAAAAAATAGAAAATGTAACCAGCAGGGAGTGATTCCTGCGGTTTAGCGGAAGGGGTTGCGATTTAGCAAGTGAATTCGTTAAAAATCGACGAAACCACGCGGCAAATCGTCATTTTTACACATAACTTAAAGTCGCAGACAAGCGCAAAGGAAGCGGACTCCAAGAAAAGGGTTGCGCAAGCGTAAACGGCTTTTGGAAAAGAAGGTATGAGCCGTAGTTTTTAAAGTTTTAAAGGAAATTTTTGCACAGTTGCATCAAAATTTTTATAAACTTCAGACTCAAGTATTCAAATTCAGCCCACACCACAGACCAGGTCAACAACCCATCTCTCAGGTATGTCAGTGTCACCTCACACTCACGCATTGCGTTTGTGTTGGTTGTTTCTTTAAAACGTTAGGGTTGTCAACGATGTGCTCGTTGGGGGGTCGGGTGTTCTTCTCTCGTGCTCTGCACAGGTAAAAGCAGGAATGAAAGGTATGTGATGCGAATGGAGCGCGCAGCGCGCACGTAGGGTTAGAATATGCGCTGTGCTCGCGATGCATGTGCCTAATCGAGGCATCCACACGCTGTGACGCTTTACCTGTATCCGAAATTCACCTGTTTCCTTCGCCACAGGTAAGTACAGCAAGCGTTTGTTCGTGTGCGGCCGTGGCGTTAAAGTTGAGTTGCTTAAAACGCTTAGGTTTGTTTTGTGTTCGTTTTCAATTCGGCAGTCACACGATGCATGGTGAGTAAGGTAGGTTAGCCCAGGAGGAGCTCACCTCCTGGTTGAGTCAGTGGTTCAGCCTCCCTTCCCTGCGTGCACATGATGCATTAAAGGGTAGGCCATGCAAATTGCGCACGGTAAACCTTGTTTAGGTTACCCAGAGGCTCCTGGGTACGTTCTTTAAGAGAACCCGAGGAGTTTCTTAAAGCTTGCTTGCTTGACAGGGGTAGCTGAATCTTCAGCGTGTTTGCGAACAGTGTATTATAGGTCACACTGAGAAGGGTATAATACCTGGAGTGTGGCTTGGTTCCTCCGTCGCAAACGCCCCTTCATTTGCCTCTTTTGTACAGGTGGGAGAGGTTAAGGGTGATTGGTGCACGCAGCAGCTGCCTTCGGCGGCTACCATTTTTCTGCCCCAGCAAAACAGGGGCGCTGATCACAAATCAAATCACTGTGCCTCAGCCAGTACTGGCGAGGGCAGTTCGACCTCAACGACATTTGCGCTGTGCACGCAACGAGAGCACCCCTTCCCTCCAAGCCCCAGCAGGGGAAACGCGTTGTGGCGTCCCCTGTTAGGCCACAGCTGCTTAGGAGCGCTGTGTTCTCTTGTCTTCTTCACAGGAGGGCCATTAGGGCCTGAGTGTACTTCGACAGCAGCACCCAGTAGCGTGTGTAGGGGTTAGGGTCAGCAGGCCTGGCAGGAGGTGACTGCAAGTGATGAGTGCTCACCCTGCCTTCGAAGGCCGGTGCTGGCGTTAGTGAGTGTAGTGTAGTGGTGTCTCCTGTCCCGCGTGCTTTTCCTCGTGGGCAGGGGAGTGCGTTAGCTTTTGGCCTGTAGCAAAAATGGGCGTTTTGTATGCCCTTAGCACACTTGGCCACCCCTCCCCTCTTAGTAGGTAGGGCTTTTGCCGTCTGACCCCAAGGATAGGCGCCAGCACAGAAATTGGGCGCCATAGGAGTGGTAATAGTACCTGATTAGGACCTTCGGTCCGACGTCAGCGAAGCCCGGTCTCCGGGAGCCACGCTGGGGAGAGAAGTGAGACACATACAGACATACGTAACACACTTAGGGGTATGGTAAACCCTGTAAGGAAGGGTAGAACCCCACGGGTCTGGACCAGTCAGGGGTCCTAACTGTGGGCTCGCTTGTCCCCAAGGAGGGAAGACACACCTTGCCTCATAACACCTTGCTTGTCATTCCCCCCTGGTGTAGGCAGCCACCGTTCTTCGTTGGCTCACCAAGGTCATTACATTAGGGCAGTACCCATGCAACACATGGTCAACAAGGCACACACTCGCTGGGTGGCTGCAATCATGATAAGTGGCCACCTGGCTCACGCTGGAAACCATCGGCATGGGTCTGCAGGGCACAGACAGGGTCAGTGCAGTGCTCAGTATGCAGTAGTCTGTGAAAAACCAATGGCCTTCGGCCAGGGAGTGGTTGTCACGGGGGGCTAACGGTCCTGTCCTGCGATGCAATGCGGGGCAACTGTGACAACTGCTCTTACAACCATACTCAGGCACGTCTGCAGAAGAGTGCTCACTGCACCTGTCAGTAGACTGACACAGGGAAATTAGTTTCGCTTCTTACGCTGGGACATAGTCTCAGCACGGGTTAGGAGCTGACCCTCGTTGTTCTCAACGAGGTAAGTGCGGAAGATGGGGTTGATACTCCCATCTGGTTGTATGAAGGCTGACATAGGTTCCCAGGTCGCCTCAGACAACCCATAGCCATCCCACAGGGTTAAGAATTTCCAGCCCTGTTTATACCCTGTTTATACCCTCGTTCTCGCTACTTACAGGACCCAGCATCATACGCCCGCCCCTGAGGCCCGGGACCCTCCGCCGTCTCCCACAGCCCTCTCCTCCGCCTCCGACTCCACAACCTCCGCCACCACGACCACCTCATCCACCACCACCACCATGTCCTCATCCAGCACTCCACCCCCCAGGCCGCGGGGGACACCTCCCAAACGGGCCTCCAAACCCGCCCCCACGGCGAGCAGCCCCGCCGCCGCCAAAGCCCGCGCCCCGGCGAAGCCCACGCCCACGACCCAGCCGAAGCCCAAGACCGCCGCCAAACAGCGACCCGCAGCCAAGCCCAAACCCAAGCCTAAACCCGGCGCCAAGACGGCAGCGCGAGCCCGGCCCCCCGAGGATGTCCTCTACGACATCCGGCCCCAGCCGTCCCAGGCCCGAAGGCAGCAGCGCCCAGCGCGGCGCCCCCCCACCGTCACCGACGCCACCGCCACCACCTTCATGGCGGAGCGCGCCGCGGCCAAAGCGCGACGCGCCTCTCCCACCACCTCCCAAAGCCCGCACCCCAGGCCCACGGACCGCTCCCGACCAAGCCAGAACAACGCCAGGGTCCACCAGCAGCGCCCCCGCCCCCCTACCGGCCCCCGATGACAGCCCACATGCAACGCATGCCCCACTACCGCCGCCGCCGCGAATCCCCGCCCAACCCCGAGGCGGAGACCGTACGCGCACACCCGCGGGTCCACATCCGCGTGCACCCCCACTCCCCACGCACCCCCACGGAACAGGACTACGAGGAATCCCCCAGGCCCGCCACCGCCGCCGGTCCCCACGACCCTGTCACACCCACCCACGCCCACTCCTCCGCCCGAGACCGCAGGCCCGCCCAGGAACAGTGGTGGCAGCGCTGGACCCACACGCAGCTCTGGGAGCTGCGGAAGTGGGCCCGGGGAGAGCCCTCCCTCGAGGGCCTGGTCCATCGGCCCCGCAAGGGGTCGGTGGAGAACTGCCGCCTCCGGCCGGCGGGGGGGTGGATGCCGCAGGCCGCATGGGAAGCCATGCTGGCCGATGCGCTCCACCCCCTGGGAGTCCACCCCCGCAACCTCCCCGCGCCCCAGCACCGTCCGTATGTCCTCAGGCGCCTGCGGGAGACCCTCCAGGAAACACGGCGAGACAGCATCCGCCTATGGGACATCACCCAAAGCCCAGCCCCGCACGCACACACCCCCTCACCACCCCACAAGCGTCGGCGCACCGACACCGGCGACACCCACAGCACCCCAGGAGCCCTGCGCGCCACACAACACGACGCGCCCGACCCCCCGGCCAGCAGCGCCGCCATCTAACCCCGTTACCCAGCACACCAACACCACGGGGCGCCACGCCAGGCCCCGCCCAGAAGTCACCAAACGAACCGGACGCCGAAGGAAGCCAACGCACACGACAACGAGCGCCACTACGCCCAAAGGCGCCGAACCCAGGCCCGATACCGTGGGCTCTTCTCCACCCTCAGCACGACACACAGGTCACTGACGTCACTCCTCCGCCGTGCCCCCTCCCACGCCTCCGCCCCGCCCCCCCCCCCTCCCGCCGCACGTCCCCACGCCGCCCAGCACCCAGCCCCACACACTGCGCCACAGCATCGCCCTAGTCCGGCTCCTCCACCATCGTGCCACTTGGCACCTCACAGTAGACCGCCGTCCTGTGGTCCCGCTCCCCCCCAGCACCGCTCCCGGGGCCGCACCCGGCCCACGTCGTGTTCGCCCCCACGTCACGGGCCGCGGACATCCTCCCGCTCCTCGCCGCCACCCCTTCCGGGCATCGCATACTGCTTGCCGCCAACCCCTCGGTCCTCAGTGAGGTCCTCATCGGGCACGCCGACGCCCTGCACGTGCGCCCGCTGCTGCCCAACCTGCACGCTGCGTACACCCCCGGCACGCCCGTCGACCCCTCCGTGTGGGACTCCCAGTGAGGCCACCGGCCACCGGCCGGCCCGCACGCACCACCCCGCACTCGCCTCGGGCACACGACCCCGTGGACGCCGCTACCCACACGCCTGGCCCCGCGCCACCGCCTAACCGAGCCAGAACTCAAGCACAAATCAAACCCGAGCCACACCCCGAAACCGCTAACCCTTGACTCCTAACCAAACCCGCCGAGGGAACAACGTAACCACAGCCCACACCCACAGCCCACACAGCCGCCTAACCAGCCAGCTCCAGAAGCAAAGAGACACCTCACCAAACCTACCCTGACCCAAGCCTAACCGAGCCGAAGCCCCAACACAAATCAAACCCGAGCCACACCCCGAAACCGTCAACCCTTGACTCCAAACCAGGCCCGCTGAGGGAAATACGTAGACACAGCCCACAGCCACAGCCCACACAGCCGCCTAACCAGCCAGCACCAGAAGCAAAGAGACACCTAACCAAACCCACCCTGACCCATACCCGTGTACATCAGAACACGCGAGCCGCACCCCTGGGGCGCGACCGCCGCCACAGCACCGACGACACACGCCAGAGGACACAACGCTATAGCACCGCCGCACTAGCTGCCCGTGCCTGTGCCTGCAGTGTACGCGCGCCCCTGTCTTCCTCTTTTTTGTTTTTTCTTTTTCTTTTTTCCCAAAAAAAAAAAAAAAAACAGGTGAAAAAAAAAAAAACAAGTAAAAAAAAAAAAAAAGAGAATTAGTGGGGGAGGAAGAGGGACACAACCACCCATGGCACACGCGCACCGCACACAGCACGCACACCGGTGAACAGGAGCCCAGTGGCCCAGGACACCGCACATGCAACACAACACACCGAGCGAGCACACCGGTGAACAGGAGCCAGCTGGCCCAGGACACCGCAGACGCACCACAGCAAACCGCGCGGGCACACCGGTGAACAGGAGCCCAACGGCCCAGGACACTGCACACACGTAGGGCGGCCGAGGGACAGGAAAGAACCAATACCCCATGGGTCGGACGCACTGGGGCGACCCAGCCGACCCACCGGGCCAGTGGCAGGAGCGGTACTCCAAGGCCACTGGTCCGAGCCCGGCCAGGCTGCATCGGGGACCATGGCAAACGTCACCCGGAGCCATGGAAGCAACCGGTGACAGGCGAGCCGGTACACAGTCCAGGAGGGGGTCACCTGCCAAGCAGAGTGGCCCCGCAACTAAAGCCACAAGGGTGAGGCGGTCGTACCGTAGACAAGCGGGAGCAATACCCCTTCTGGTGAGAGATACTCCACACGGCTGGGCAGCCCCCCAGAGCTGCCGCCCAAAGGAGGGGGCATGTGGCCCTACCCATGGACACATGTGGGGACACCCTCCCGCCTGGGACACATGGACCGGTTGGCCGCGACAATGCCTTCCCAAGCACATGCGGGAGCGGCTCAAGAGGCACCTGACATAGGGCAGTGGGAGGGACAGGACGTCCCCTTGGTAAGACCTTCTTCCTGCAATGTCAAAGGAGGCATCCCGAGCTCCCGAAGATACCTACCTACCTTCTTTAAGAGAACCCGAGGAGTTTCTTAAAGCTTGCTTGCTTGACAGGGGTAGCTGAATCTTCAGCGTGTTTGCGAACAGTGTATTATAGGTCACACTGAGAAGGGTATAATACCTGGAGTGTGGCTTGGTTCCTCCGTCGCAAACGCCCCTTCATTTGCCTCTTTTGTACAGGTGGGAGAGGTTAAGGGTGATTGGTGCACGCAGCAGCTGCCTTCGGCGGCTACCATTTTTCTGCCCCAGCAAAACAGGGGCGCTGATCACAAATCAAATCACTGTGCCTCAGCCAGTACTGGCGAGGGCAGTTCGACCTCAACGACATTTGCGCTGTGCACGCAACGAGAGCACCCCTTCCCTCCAAGCCCCAGCAGGGAAAACGCGTTGTGGCGTCCCCTGTTAGGCCACAGCTGCTTAGGAGCGCTGTGTTCTCTTGTCTTCTTCACAGGAGGGCCATTAGGGCCTGAGTGTACTTCGACAGCAGCACCCAGTAGCGTGTGTCTGGGTTAGGGTCAGCAGGCCTGGTAGGAGGTGAGTGCAAGTGATGAGTGCTCACCCTGCCTTCGAAGGCCGGTGCTGGCGTTAGTGAGTGTAGTGTAGTGGTGTCTCCTGTCCCGCGTGCTTTTCCTCGTGGGCAGGGGAGTGCGTTAGCTTTTGGCCTGTAGCAAAAATGGGCGTTTTGTATGCCCTTAGCACACTTGGCCACCCCTCCCCTCTTAGTAGGTAGGGCTTTTGCCGTCTGACCCCAAGGATAGGCGCCAGCACAGAAATTGGGCGCCATAGGAGTGGTAATAGTACCTGATTAGGACCTTCGGTCCGACGTCAGCGAAGCCCGGTCTCCGGGAGCCACGCTGGGGAGAGAAGTGAGACACATACAGACATACGTAGCACACTTAGGGGTATGGTAAACCCTGTAAGGAAGGGTGGAACCCCACGGGTCTGGACCAGTCAGGGGTCCTAACTGTGGGCTCGCTTGTCCCCAAGGAGGGAAGACACACCTTGCCTCATAACACCTTGCTTGTCATTCCCCCCTGGTGTAGGAAGCCACCGTTCTTCGTTGGCTCACCAAGGTCATTACATTAGGGCAGTACCCATGCAACACATGGTCAACAAGGCACACACTCGCTGGGTGGCTGCAATCATGATAAGCGGCCACCTGGCTCACGCTGGAAACCATCGGCATGGGTCTGCAGGGCACAGACAGGGTCAGTGCAGTGCTCAGTATGCAGTAGTCTGTGAAAAACCAATGGCCTTCGGCCAGGGAGTGGTTGTCACGGGGGGCTAACGGTCCTGTCCTGCGATGCAATGCGGGGCAACTGTGACAACTGCTCTTACAACCATACTCAGGCACGTCTGCAGAAGAGTGCTCACTGCACCTGTCAGTAGACTGACACAGGGAAATTAGTTTCGCTTCTTACGCTGGGACATAGTCTCAGCACGGGTTAGGAGCTGACCCTCGTTGTTCTCAACGAGGTAAGTGCGGAAGATGGGGTTGATACTCCCATCTGGTTGTATGAAGGCTGACATAGGTTCCCAGGTCGCCTCAGACAACCCATAGCCATCGCACAGGGTTAAGAATTCCCAGCCCTGTTTATACTCGTGGCGAGCAATACCTGCAACCACGTAGTAACCATCGACTGCCATCTCGTTGGCAGTCATCTCTTCGAGTTCGTCTGCCTCCTCTGGACTGGCAGCGTTCTCTAGGTCTATACGTTCAATCTCACTGTGGCTGAGGCGCCACTCATCCCAAGACAAGTCGTCAGGGGAGTGATAGTGCCTCAACTGCTTAGGTGCACACAGCAGTTCACCACCTAGACGTGGACTGCACCTGACATGGATCCTGGATCCATCTATCCTGATGATACGATAGGGTCCAAAGTAAGGGTCCTGTAGGCAGTTACGTGGCCAGGAGGGTAGGCGTGAATGGTGTACCAAAACAAGGTCACCAACCTTGAAGCTGGCAGGTCGCCGTAGGCGGTTCCGTCGGCTCTGTTCACGGTCACGAATGTGCCTCAGGTTAGTACCAGCCTGGTTAGCCAGAGACTGCTTGTGTTCTAGCCAATCTCCCACAGGGCTCTTGAAGTCCTCAGGGAAAGGGGTTTTGAAGAACCATGCAGGTCGTCCTCCATGGAACAGTTCGTGGGGGGTGAAACCCGTAGAAGAGCTCCGCTGTGAGTTCATGGATAGAACTGCCCAGGGCACTAGGCGTACCCAGTCCTTGGTGCGCTCCTGTTTCATCAGGATTCTTAAGTTTTGCTCCACCACACGGTTCTGTCTCTCACAGAGAAGGTTAGACGTGTGAGTATAGGGCACACCTGTGGTTACCTCCACGTTGAGGGCATTTAGCACTCGTTTGTACCACCCAGTGTCACTGCGGATGCGTACATCTTCATCAGAGTGCACCTGTTTAGGTGCTCCATAGGGTTCGAGCCATTGTTCGACCAACATTTTTACAGTCTGCTCACCTGTGATTTTCTTATTGCAAGGGAACACACGGGTGAAGCGAGATAGGCCACAGGTGACCACGAGGCAACTATCATAGCCGCCAAAGCGTGGTAGGCCGTGGATGTAATCCACGTAGAGAAGAGAGTTAGCACAATAGGGTATGGGTAAGCTGGAGATCAGGCCCCTATCCCTACTGTCGCTCTGCTTGCTGGCATGACAGCCACAAGCATCCACAATGGTCTGCATACGAGACCTCAGTTCAGTCAGGGTTAGACTAGAGTAGAAACACTCACGGAAGAAGTCCACTGAGCGATTAGCGCCAGTGTGACCAGAACTGAGATGGGACCACTGTAGGCACCCATCCAGTCGTGCCTCAGGCACCACAATTCGGTCCTCGTAGAAGAGGTACTGATTGTTTTTATACCACTGGTGCCCGTCAATGACACGGGGTTCGAGACCAGTGCTGAGGGTTTGGAGAATTTCTTCATACTCTGACTGATAGTCGGTTAGACTCCAACCCTCCAGGATTCGAGCAGTGCGCATGGACAGGTCAAGCTGGACATCCATACGCTGGAAAGCCTCTTTGGCGAGCGCCTCAGAGCTCTCACCAATAAGCGCATCGAAGTTGTTGCGCGATATATAGTCAGACAGTTCATTCTTAATCCCGGGGATATGATGCACTGTCAGCCTGAACTGGCTCAGGTAAGTCCACCACCGTTTTAGCTTTGCTTTTTCTGGTGGTGGGCCCTTCTGAAAAGACTTCACAGGCTCCTGGTCACACAGCCAGACAATAGGGTTAGATCCCAGGAGTCGGGATTGTGACGATAGCACCAACATACCGGCCAGGAGTTCCTGGTCATAGGTGCTGTAGTTGGAACGCGCTTGGTTCCATTTCCAATTCCAGTGTCCCAGTGGCACCAGTCGCCACTCACTGGTAGGATAGTCATGTTTCAACGAACCATCACGGTTCAGTCCAGTAGTACGATAATGGCAGTGGGTTAGTTCAGCGGGGTTAAGCTCCTGCCATTGATAGATCGTACCTCCCCCCCCTACATCACTGGCATCAGTGATCAGGACTATCTCGCCCTCAGGGCGGGGCACTCCCAGGCAGTTGGAGGAGGCAATCTTCTTCTTCAACTCCTGGAAACACTCTTCCTCTCTGGAGGTCCACCTCCAGGGAGTAGTTTTCTTGATCAGGTCAGTGAGGGGTGCAGAGGAGTAAGTAAAATTGTGGATGTGACGCCGATAGAAATTACCGGCGCCCACAAAACTCCTCACATCGTGTAGACCCTTCTTAGGGTCATCGCGAATCTGCATGTCCTGTAGGGGCTGCATCTTAGACGCGGCTGGTTTCCACCAGCCATACCCCACGTCGAAACCCAAATACTCCATCTCCTCTTTCATAAACTCACATTTTTCGAGTTTGATTCGGAGATGGTTTTCTTGACAGACAGTGAAAAATTCACGGAGGAGAAGGACATGGTCCTCTTTGGTATTAGTACCCAGACTCACGTTGTCGATGTGAGCCTCCATTTCTGCACCCCGAGAAATCAACTCTTGTACTAGAGGCCTGCGCCTCAGTATGTACAAAATTTTGTTCATAAGCTCCTGGAAGAGCGCTGGGGCATTAGCCACCCCGAAAGGCATAACCTTCCACTTGAAGACACGACCCTTAGGGGTTATAAAGGCAAGCAGCTCCTGAGCTGCGGCGGTTAGGTCAACCTGCCAGAAACCAGAGCGTTTGTCCATTTTGGTCTTAAACCTGCATTTGGCAATACGCTCCAGGGTGTTTTCCATGTTAGGAATACTCCCTGAGTGGTTCTGGGTTTTCTTGTTGACCTCACCATAGTCTACTACAAGACGTAGAGCAGTCGACCCTGGTTTAGCAACAAGGAAACAGGGACTGCAGTGATGGGGATAGTCCCCATGTTTATACTCTTCAACGAGGCCAGCATCAATGCATTCTTGGATCTGGAGCTCGATTTCTTCGACCTGTTCCTGTGGAGCGGGATAGGGACGACGCCTCACTCGCGTCTTTTCAAATTCTGGTTTCAATTTCAGGTCCATCTGGACCAGTTTTTTACAAGAAAGGGGAGGCGGCAAGGCGCCGAACACCTCCTCATAGGTTATAAGCAGTTTCTTCAGGCGGGGGTCAAGGTTAAGACTCTCGACTTTCTGAAGGAAATCCTCCTCAGCATGGAGGTTGCTTTTTCCATGTTCTTTCTTTTTATGCTGATCAGCAGTTTCGGCAGGTACAGTACCATCGTCCCACTCAGGGGGACATTGCTGCTCATAGTGTAGAGAATACACTAGAGGTATCTCAGGATCAGGCAGCGTATAGGACTCATCGTCCTCCTCAGACCAGATGGAGTATTTCCAGGTCTGTCTGAGGTATTGCAGCCGCTCTTGGCGCTCAATACCTTCGGCCTTCAGGTTCAACAGCCGTCGGAGTTCTTGAGTGTCATGCTCAGACAATGGCATGTTATTAGCAGCAGGCCGTGCCAGAGCATCAGCACTCCGGGCCACGGGTTCGCCTGTGTGCACAGGCTGCATGTGTAGCACTGGTTTCCCAACAGAGGAAGCGGGTTCAGAGGTTGACTCTAGATCTACCTCCTCTAGCAACAGCTGGGCCAGGAAAGCACTATGTTTTAGGTCAACACAGCTGGGATCAACAGAGGGAATAGTGCTGGCGATCTCAGACAGTTGGTCGTCAGCATCCTCTTTTACATCTGCAGGTTCCAGATAGTCATCAGGAGACTCACACCCTGTAAGTGTGGCAGATAGGTGCTCAGGAGATCGATTTTTGAGATCATAAAGGGTCAGGCCACCATTTTCGGCCATAACCTCTTTTAGTAGCACCTGGTCCAGGTCACACAGGGGTACAGGATTGAGAGATCCATCGATGATGGACAAGAAACTGGCCCACTCAGGGGCCTGCATAGCTGTGTCTGAGTCCTCAGGCACATAGATGGGGCCGTCGGGGAGTTGCACTCTTCCCACGGTCATTCGGTCAAGCATACGGCGCCAGTAAGCATGTTCACCAGAGCAACCCCAGTCAGGGGTGCACATAACAACCCTTCCTCCCTCATAAGCGATCTTGGTTAGAACCTTCGCGAGCAGGGAGAAGGGAGGGTTAGCATACGCTAGGCCCATTGCTTTCCAGAAGAAACGGAAAGCATTGTTCATTTGTTTCGAGCAGTACAACTGCATGATGTGCTGTTGTTGGCTCGCAAACAATTCCACCTGGATCTCATCCAGGTTTACCTGAAGGGCCGCCAGTCCATTTTCGAGAACATGACAGGCCAGTTGGTAGTTTTCAGTACGATACTTCGTCTTGGCTGCGTAGCGCAGCCCAGACTCTTTTCGTCCTGACAGCTCCAAAGGAACGGAGAATAGCCCACTGCCAAAGTCGCAGTGCAAAGAGTAAGGGCGCTGTAGGGACAGCATTTTTACCTGGGGGTTTCTTCTTAGAAAGTCGGTGCCAATGACGATGTCAAAGGCGTCAGTGTCCAACACTCTGCAGTGTTGGGTCACGGTTTCGTCGCCCAGACATATGGTCACATCGACCCCCCCCAAGGAATGGATGGTACGCCCATCCCCTACTCTTATGGCCACGGTCTTAGTTTTCCTGAAAGTTTTAAGCAGGCGCCGGGCTACTATGGAAAGTGTTGCACCGGTGTCAAGCACTGCTCGAAAAACCTGATCCCCGATTTTCACGAGGATCCAGAAAACCAAGTCCTCCTCTTCGGAGCCGCCCCCCTATTCCTCATCAGGGAATTTCACATCCACCCCTGCAGCCATGAGGGACTTGGCCATCCAGGCCAAGCGCCTCTTCTTAGAATTATTCCCCTCAGGGGTAGCGTTATCCCCTTGGGGGCGCTTCTGGGGGACACCTGCGGCAGGAGCGGGTGTAGCAGCAGGAGTAGGTGTAGCAACGGGCGCCGATGAGCGCCTCTGGGGGTTAGGGGGTCCAGTTTTGCCACCCCCCTTGCCACCTCCTTTACCTTTATCCCCATTCGGGGGATTTCTGGCGGGCGTCTGGGTCTTCTGGCGCTCCGCCTCCTGACGCTTGAGTTTGTCACTCTCGCGTTTCTTGATGTGGCATTCGTCCTCATAGTGACGACGTTTGCCACAGTAACCACAGGTGATGGTACACCTGAAGTGGTCCTGATGGGTCACAGTTTTCCCATCTTTAGTATGCTGCTGACGTTTCATCTGCAGCATACAGCCACTGCGGAGATCGCAGTCAGAGGCATGACAAGGTCCCCCCTTGTCATTGACAGGTCGGCAGTAAAACAGGGGGGGTGTGCCTGCATCAGTTGGAACCTCGTTCATGGCACGTAGGTTGCCCCTCCCTTTACCACCTCCCTGGTTGGTGTTAGTCGGATTTTTATGCCCCTTCCCTTCGCCACGTTCGGGGGTAGGGGTACCACCTCGTCCCAAATGCTTCTTGAGGAACTTCTCCATGTGGGAGTCGTTCTCTCTCTCAAGAGCTAGCTCAATCAAGCGATCCACCAGTGTATCGTACGAGTGGGTCCTGCTCTTCCTCTCAGAGGTGGAGCGGCAATCATCCCACGTACGCTGGGGGATCTTACTGATGAGCCATAGGTGGGGCTCAGTGGCTCCGTAGGAGCCCACATTCATCCTCGAAAATAAGTACTCCAAGTCGCACACATACTCAGAAATTCGCGCAGCGGATGGAAACTCCGGGAGCATAGGTAGCTCCTTGATCTGTGTGCGTACGCTGAGGTCAGTCTCATAGACTGGAAATGTTTTCTCTAACCTCAGGAGTACCTCTGCCCAGGTAGAACAGGTTTTCACAATCTGCTTGACCTGTTTTTGCAAAAATTTCTTTTTGCATGAGCGTTTTAGCAGTGAACATTTGGTGGCCACATCCACATGGGATTGGCCAGTCAACAAAAGGAACTCTGCAAATTCTTCTGCCCATTCAGGCAGATTTTTGGGGTCGAACTCCGGCAGTTCCAGCTGGATGTTCGCCTGGGCAATTGGTCTGCCCGTCTTCCCACCCCCCGGAGTCAGGCCTGATGGCGACACGCCGGCAAGAGGGGCCAGGGCTGACAGCCCTCTTCTCTCACTCTCAGTGACAGGCACGTCCTGTAGATCTGCCATAGGCACAGTCCTGGCACGGGGGTGAAAGGGGCTGGGGCAGGTGACCTTAGGCAACAGCCTTGAGACCCTCGATCTCTTGAGATCTTCGGCCAGGGTACTCAGCCCTGGAGAGAGAGAGAGCAACTCAGACTTTGGTAAGGGTTCTGCAATACCCAGTTTAGCCTTAATGGCCTCCGATAAGGCCGTCACATCTGGATCTTCTGATCCAGACAGGAATTTGGCCAGCAGCTCGGCCGTTTGATCCAGGGCACCGTAGGTTGGCCTTGGATGATGTTGTTCTTCGACTCGTGTTGGGCCAACTTCGGGAGCCCTTGGGGTTGGATACTCAGGTCTTAGTCGTCTTGGCAGGGATGCAATGGACCGAGGACCAGAGTGTGCGTAGGACCCTAGATCTGTACGTGGTCTGGATCCATGTACAGCCAATGGCTCCTCTCCATCTTCCCCACGGATGGATTTATAGTACTCCTCATGCATGATGTACTCATCCATCTTCTTCTTCAGCTTCTCATACTCCTCAGGTCCTTCAATGGCAGTTGAGGATGAAGCTGGACAATTGGATCTTGATACTGAAGCAGCCACACGTCTGTGGAGGTGACTGAAGCTGTCTCCACCGTGTGCTGCTAAGGCCTCGGTGGTAAGGCCTTTATTCTCTTCCGCCCTTCTGCGTTCTGGATCTCCTTGGGACCCAGATGCGCCACTGAGATGATGTGGAGCTCGGTGAGGTGGTTCACTCATTGGGTGGGCCATGCTGCCCATTTGTACTTGGACAGTTCGGATAGGCTAGGTCCTGACGCTTGGCGTGGACATGATGAACTTGTTGTTGAGCTTTTGTTCTGCACTTCTTCTCAGGGTCGGTTCAAAAGGTCACAAGGGACTGTCTCTGCTACCGGAAAGATGTCCTTGAATTATGCCCTAGGTCTTTTGATGTATTCCTGCAGGTTTTGTAGTTGAAAACCCCAAACCAAAGCAGCAAGTAGAGCAAGGACTGAATGTGGATCGAATCAATGATTGGTTTTGGAATCCAGCGTAACACAGAAGGGCTGCAGATAGACAAAGCAGGTTTATGCACATAGATTCAATCACAAATGGATAATACAAAATGTTTTATATGAAAATTGGTCAGACTCTAGCCTCAGACGTTGTATTAGGCACTTCAAGTGCACTGTTTTGGGTGAAATGGTGCTGGTTAGGACTGAGGGGCATAGATGTCAGGACCACACAGAAAATGACTTGGCCAAGCAACTGAATTCAGAAACAGTTACAAAGTAGGACCACAATAAGTGGTAGAAACAATTGAGTATAGGGGTCTTGGGGTGGGAGACCACTTAGGCTTAACCTCCAAGGCCAACAAGCATGAAATGCCTGATTTATTTTGGTATGTCCTCCAAGAAGGAAGGTACCTCCGCTCAGTTGAGTGGTAGGGGTGAACTTCATGGGGGGGCTAGGGTCACAACCCTAGTTACTTTGAGAAAGTGTACTTTAGGCAACAAAAGAGAGATAAAAACACTTAAGTTTGTCTTAGCATCAACAAAGGGTTTTAAGGGGGGCTTAGCCTGGATCAAGCCCTCCAAGAAAGACATGGCAGTGACTTTTTCTTACTGGGACCCATTGAAAAGCAAGCAATCGAAGATGTCAAGAAGAAAATCCGAGAATGCCTAGTACTTGGAGTACCCCAACGCTACGGTGAGATGATTCTAATCACGGATGCCAGTAACGTTGGAGGAGGAGGGACATTATTACAGTGGCAAAAGCTAACTACGGATCAATGTAAAGACATTGATCATCGCCTAAGAGTTCAAGGTGTCACAAGAGAAGGATTCATGAAGTCTGACTATGACTCCCAAGAATGGCGCCTAGTTCCATTTGGCCACTGGAATTGGAAGTGGAATGCAGCCCCCTCACACTATCACACCTACGAGCAGGAGCTGTTAGCTGGAGTTGTAGTGTTGGCTAGTCAACACAGGATCTTGGGTACCAATCCCATCACGTGGCTATGTGATCAGGATTCCGTGAAATACTTTATGGAAAGACCACCGCCAGATGGAAAACGTCTACGACGGTGGTGGGTCTACCTTAGCCAACTACGACTCGCTACATTCCACATCCAGGGAATTAAAAACCGAACTCTGTGATTATCTTTCACGGAATTGTTTTGATTCCCTGGTGGGGGCAGACACCGAGATGATGGCCCAGGAACCTTTCGCCAAGATGGATCAACATCTCGATCTCTTTACGAGGAAAGAAAAACTCATGTCCTGGAGTATGAAAGACCTGACGGCCCATTACTCGGACATCTTGGACCTGTTGACGATTGGGAGCTCAAAGATCCTGGATGGAGTACAATGGTCCCGCACGTCAACTCACCTATACAGGGAAGACCTCATTTGTGTCCCCAAAGACTATGAAGAAACTATGTTGGAATGGGCACACAAAACGGATGGTCACCCTGGGGTGGAGAGAACTCTTTGGTTCTTCCAGAAGTATTTCTTCGCTAAGAGTAGCGATGCATCTCTCAAGAAGATTTTATCTAGATCATCGCTGAGTGTCCCTGCACTAAGGCTAAAGCTAACACTGCAGCGAATCGTGGTGAGGTAAGGAATCTCCCGATTCCGAACCAAATGAACTCCATCCTCTACCTGGATTTTATGGAGTTACCTAAATTCGCTGGCCATGACTTCACCCTCCTGGTGACGGATGGACTCAGTCGCTACAGCCGAGTGTTTCCCCTTACTAAGAAGGTGGATGGTGAAGGAGTATTGAAAGAGATTTTCGCAGAATGGGTACAAGTCTACGGATTACCCAAGATTATACATAGCGATCAAGACATCCGGTTTACCAGCCCTACTGGTTGGTACCGAAGCCTCATGAGAGCCATGGATACGGAAGTCCAGTTCGGAACTCCTTACCTACGAACAAAGAATCCTCTATGCGAACGGCAAATCGGCTGTTTCAAAATAATCATGAGGATTCTGATGCTGAACGAGAAGAGCCGAAACTGGCTAAAACTAGTCCCATATGCTATCTACTTGATGAATGATCAAGTGAGTAGCAGGACTGGTTTCACCCCTACGGAACTGTTCCTAGGGAGGCCAGGTTTCAACTTCGAATTCCCCTGCGCGAGCGAAGGAAATCCTAAAGTTGATGAATGGCTCACCGAGCAAAAACGGATCGCCGATCTATGCCGATCACTACTGGAAAAGAAAAGAAGTAAGGAGAATCGTACCAAGAACCGCAAAAGAAAAGGAGCTATCTACCAAATTGGTGACTAGGTTCTGGTACATCATACAAGATTCAAGGCATGGCCGCGTAACACGCTGGACAGCCCTTACTTCGGACCATTTCTGGTCACGGATGTAGCTGAAGGATCCGTGTGGATGAAAACTCATCCTAAGTACGGAGGTCTGGTTGAAATGGGTTACCCACAGCTTAAGCACTATGACGTGCTAGACGACCTCTACGACTGGGAAGAAGATCTACAAGGAAGCCTGGAAGCTGCAGCCAAAGATTTGGCCGCGGATCCTATGGATGAGGATGAAGAACTGCCGCCTATGGAGGATGACGGTTCACTACGGATGCCCGAAAGGGACATCTCTCTCTCTACACCTACTGTACCTACACCTACGGCCGTAGAGGCTAGACCCAAAAGAATAAGCGCTAGTGCACCCATTACGTTTACTGAATCAGAGATGAAAAAGCAAGACTACTACTTTGTTGAAGGAATCCTCCGCCACACCTACAAACGTGGTTGGAGATTCTATACAAAGTGGTCTGGCTATTCTATCTCTGACTGTACCTGGGAGCCAGTGACGGGTTTCATACTCGATGACAGTAACGTCAACGAGGTTTTTGCCGATTACTACAAATCTCATGATTTGCGTGACATTCTACAGTCAGCCCAAAATCAGGCCCGCAAGCGTGCCGGGAGCTGAGACTACTCCCTCCTATTTCATAGCACCTGTGAAAACGGTGCATCTATGGTCCTAGGGCCCTGTTTCGCTGAGCAGTGAGTTCACGGTTACTAGCCTAGGAGTTGTCGTGGATTTCCAAGGGAACTCCGAGGCTGGGGGACAGGTTTCACCAATCTAGGGAGGGAGAGAGATGAGCGGTGTGTAACTGGCACGCGTGTGAGTGTCAACAGCCCCAAATGGAGTGTGTTGCCTGGGAGAGAAGTGAAACACTACTGCTAAGCAAGCCGATTCTTACGGGTGGTGAACACCTGGTTCCATTTTGGAACAGTCAAGCATCCTCCATCGGAGGGGCAGGGTTGGTGTTCCCCAGGGATGGGACCTCCCCCAGGAACTGGGTGGGCTGCAGAACGAGCAGAGTTTGCATGGGCCGCCCAACCACAGCTAGGGCTACCCCCTTGGCTGCAAACCTCCCCGCCTTGGGCACCCACCGTCAAAGACGCTAACGCCTGATCCTACACCGCAAGACACCCTGATCCTACAACTTCCCACACACACGCCCACGCCAAGCAAGTCAAGTTGTAGCTAACACCAAGCATCCCTGAACAAATAGTGAACGCTTTAGGTGCATCTCGCCTCCGGTCCGATGACACCTGTGCAAGTGTGGACACGGAACCGAAGCTCAAGGTGATCCGTGCAGAGTGAGTGAATGGCGCGCCAAAGTGTGTTGTGTTGAGTATGTGTGTGCAGTGCTGTGCGTGGATGTGCGGTGCAGGACCAGCATGTGTGTGAATCTACCTCAGGGTCTCTACCTTGGGGCTACCCAAAAAAAAAGAGAGAGGGTCACACACGGGGAGACCAGGAAAAAACCGTCAGGGATCAACAAGGGCAAGCGTACGCTGACCAACGCGAACGCCCTTGCCCATTCCAATCCCCTGCCTTCCCAGTCTCCCACTCGCTGATCCTAACGCTCTACAAAGGAGTAGCCCTTTGCAGGAGCGCCCCTTGCTAACGCCTCCAACCCACATCCCACTCTCCACTCCACACTCCTCCCACACTCGTGCAACTCAAACCGAACAACTTTCAAGTGAGGAATTTCACCCCAGAGTTTCATTGGACTTTTTGAGTGGCAACGGTCCTACACTCTCTAACACACACTGCATGTGTGAGCGGCACGGTGAGACATATGAGTGTTTTAGGTGCCTGCACGTGAGCATATGCATGCACTGAACGATTCACGAGGTGTTCCACCAAAACCACTCAATAGGGGACACTGACGCATATAGCGGCGCCTCCGCTATGCATGCATACCGTCCTACAGAACGAGCAAGGAAGGTTCTCCCTACCTCCCAAACCTTGAATGTTTCCCTTATGAAGGTTTTACCCTCTATCCTACTTGGATTCGGAGTTTTTACTTGTGCACGACGCGGCGTACGCTGCTATTTTGCATGCGTGACGGCTTGTTTCCCTCCTGAATCCTGCCTGAATGCCAGCCCAAGCCAAACCTTGCGAGGCACCAAGAGCGTGCAAAAGATGGCAAAGCAAGGTAAAAACACGCTACGCGTGTTGTGCAAGCTCTCACCAACACGTATGTTTCATTTATGTTGTGCTATGTGTGGCTGATGTTCAAACTCGCCTATTAAACGCACAGTGGTGAATTGATGCGCGCAAAACGTACAGTTACCCTATGGCTGTACTGTGCACCCTCCCCGCGCAAAAATTTTTGCCTGTCTGTAAGCCTCACTTTATAAAATCGCGTTTTTCGTTGCTCGTTGTTTTCCAAATTCTTTGTTTTACAAAACTGCGCTTTTTGCAGCTTCAGAAGCGCTTTTTACAAAAGTTCAAAAGTTTTTGGACTTTGGAGGCTTCGCCCCCAGTCCCGCACGGCGGACGCGCGCTATTACGGGAGTCGCCAGAACTCCCAACGCTACACTTTGCGCTTTTCAGGTGTCCAAATATTTTTTTCAAGTTTTGGTTCCTGGCGAGTTGGAAGCTCAGCTACGGTTCATTTTGAAGTGCATTTCAAGCGTTATTCATTGCCGATTTCACTTTGATTTTCAAAAAATCGGTATCTGCATTTGTTATGTAAGGCTTCCCTAAGGATTCCTACGCCTTGTCCATGCTTTATATATCACTTTGAGCACAATCTTTCTGGAACTTCTGGTATTTGCATTTTTAGCTCCAAACTAATAACCTATTGTGCTGTGGTAGGAGTGGTATAGTAAGAAAGGTATTTCACATGTATGCTTTCCGAAGTCATTCCACTCATTCTTCACTGTGGTACTGAGGTGCAGTGATCATACTTGGTATTGAAGGTAGTCCAGTTCTGGACTGAATAGTAAATGCCAAGAGATTTCACAGGGCTGCATATGATTATGGCCACAATATCATTTTTCAGCCTATTTTTCTGAGTATTTACTCCTGAATTCCAGGGCTTCAGTCGGGGGGGAGTGAGATTGAGCCCCATGGAGTATATATTTTGAACTCAGAGTGTACTTTATTTGAACTCAGAGCAGATTCAGATCATTCATCATCATTCATCATCATCATCATTCATCATGCATCATGTGTCATGTGTCATGCATCATGTGTCATGACATGCTGGCGCCCTAGCATGTGTTTTTCACGTTCCAACCCAAAACCTCACTTTCGCTCAGAACTAACACAACCACAACCCCACTCTTATGTGTTCCTAAGAAGGTTATACTATTCCTTTTTCATAACTCTTTGAATTTGGATGATCACACTTTTGACATCATGGATTGTCATGCATGTCATGCATGATCGACTCATTTTGTGAGTGATACCACACATACTACCTTCGAAGGAGTCTAAGGCCCCTAAGGGACCTGTATTTACTCTACAACCCTTTTCCATGGTTGTCCCTACTTCTACATGTATTTTAATGCCTATTTGGTGGGTCCCAAGCATGTTTCATGTATTGGGGGATCCCAAGAGTATACCTAGGCCTAAGCCAAGCCCCAAACACAAGAGGAGAGAAGAGAGATAGATAGAGGAGAGGCGCCTGGCGGCGACACCAAGGAGCACGTGGTGCTTCCTAGGTAAGTCTTAACTAGGTGTATTTTACTACCAGAGGGATATTTGTATGGTGAGAGTGGAAGAGAGGTAAGGAGTGAACATGAGTGTAAATAATGATTGTGTTTCATAGTCCCTTTTTGCTATGGACTAAGCTGGAAGACTACAATACTATGAGCCCATCACTTTGCTGTTGTTGAGGAGGGTGCCAAATCTAACTATTTGGACCATGTGTTTGTGCATGATACTGCCCATCTCTTTGAATTGTGCAATGCCCGTGATTCCAAGCTAAGATTTCGAACCTGCTAGTTTTGAAAAAAACCGCTTTTAAACGATTATTTTTACAAAAATAACCGGTTTTGCTGGGTAATAGTTCTCAAAATAACCAGTTTTTCCGATTAATTGCCCTTTACCAACCAAAATCTTGCCATCGGCAAAACAGAGCCCATACAAGTCGGAGCACAGTGATCAAAACTACGTCGGAAGTTGTAATTCACCATTGGCCATCGTTTATTGCTACCAAAGCCACTGTTTAGTGCAAAAGTTGGACAAAATGTATTGCCAAAACGAACTCAAAAAAATTGGAACCATTCCGATTAATTGGTTTAAATGAGTTTTCAAAATAACCAGTTGTGCCAATTGTTTTGAAAATAATCTCCGATTATTGCTGATAACCGGTTTTTCCGATTAATTAGTAAAACCGGTTCCGAACCCTATTCCAAGCTAAGTCGCATTCGAATTCGCCATCAAATTCTCGTCCGACCGGTCGCATCAACTTACGAGGGTTGATGTGGCTGGTGAAGCGAAAGACCCGCCAGAGGGTGAGTATCTCAACTCCGAATAATCTCGTAGCGGAAATTGCCTCCGCGGGGCTGTCGCCACAACGGTCGTTGTATTATGTTGACAAAGGTTTCGATGCACATACGAAAAGAGGTACCCCCGCCCGCCTCCCCCTCTACATTAGAGGGTGTTGAGGGTGGCAACCAATGCGCTTCTCATGGCTTTCCGGTTGTGCATGATGTGTGTTATGTGAAGGGAAAGTAGTTTGCAACTTTCTTAACCTGGGGCAGTTTGGGTCACCTAATTTTAAGGGCGTTTCCACGGGGCGTACCTGGGGCTCTTCGGGGGGAACATAGTCTAAAAGTAGCGCGCAGTGCAAAGATTCCCCCTATGTGCT
The DNA here is from genome assembly GCA_964036045.1 of Eutreptiella sp. 'Long Island Sound 2002'. NCBI lineage: Eukaryota > Euglenozoa > Euglenophyceae > Eutreptiales > Eutreptiaceae > Eutreptiella > Eutreptiella sp. 'Long Island Sound 2002'. The sequence goes on along the minus strand of OZ038385.1, from coordinate 31,657,818 downwards.
TGGGCAACAAGGCGTGCAAGCCACCTGAGACCTAAACGTGTCATTATTCTGAGTGTCTTGCTCATTCGAATAGTAGAAATGAAATTCATGTAGAGCTGTGTAAACTGCTTGTAGGATTACACTTAGTTAGGGTCCAATTCACAATAACTTTGGAGTTTGGATAAAAATGAGCTTGAAAGCTTGTGATCAAACATAGTTTAGGCAAAAGAAGCATGGGGCAGTGTTTGAATTGCATGAATCAAGTTCGACCTAGCGACAAATTTTAGCGACAAATTCACAGTGTTTGAAAAACACAATGAATTGCCTATTCGAACAAAACAATCGAACACGCAAACATTGGCCGAGCAAATGGTTGCTTCACCTTATGTTCAAAATGCAACATTGCAATGTCTATTCTCCCCTCATTCATACATTTGATTTCCCTAAAAAACACATCTTGTTGGTAGCATATCCATCAATATGACACCTTGCAACCTCAAATTTTAAATTCATTTCACACGCAACAAACTTTCTTTGGTAGCTTGAATAATGCACGATGCTTTGGCATCGCTAAATGCAGAATGGCACCAGCAAAATCAACATCACGCACTTGAAAAAATTGTTGGTCATCAAAACGATGGGAACCGAACATTCATTGGTTGATCACTGAACATATCCAATAGAGATGCATTACCCGTAAGCAGGTTGAAAATGTGATGGTGTCTTGTGTGCATATATCATTCCTAACAGATGCAACCCATGGAATCAACACAAACAAAAGACAACCCACTTCTGGGAGGCCCCACCCGGATAGCTGCGAGCCACAGTGCAAAAAACAAAAAGCAACCCAAATCAAAAGAAAAAATCCATCCCAGATGTAACACCGCAATGTGCAAATGGAATTGCCTGGGAATGGCGTCAACATATTCGTATGCATTTGGATGTATTGAAAAATACATGTCACAAAGCATAAAATATGCCATGGATTCACAATACTGGTATATTCTAACAACACAAAAATGCCAATCTGGGTGAGAAACCTTGTATTGCACTCTGCAATTGAGAAATTACCCATATGTGCAGAGCCACTGAACATGATATCAGAGACTAATGTAACAGTGGTGGATGATCATCATTGTTACGACAACATTGGAATGCTACAGCTCTTCTGACTCTGCACTTTGCAGGCTGCAACGATTTTCGCACCTTTGCCTCTTAGCCTGAAATTCTGGGTTCTGATGTGCGTCATCCTCATTCTGGAGGCAATGCCTTTTATTTCCAGGAATCATTTTCTTGGATCCCTTGCGACCCTTGGGGCAGTACTGTTCACTGTCTGCATCAGAGTCAGCAAGTCTTTCTCCAACACTCCCTGTGAAATAAATCAGGAAACGAACCCAACAATACAAATAGAACAGAATCCTCAAGCAAACACTGTCGCCATTTCCAGGTGCATGCATTCCACAGAATACATCCAGTGGATTCCCGAAATGGGAGATGGTTTATTTTGTATCATCGGTTGCCCTGCCCCCGCCCGATGAAAATATTTCATTATTTTGAAATCCCATATGGGGGTTTTCGACCCGTTTTGGGACATACCGCATGAATCCTTTGGGGGTGGTGAGCATAATACCCCCCGTTTTGGACCCCCCCGGAATGCAACAAAAAACCCAATTCCTACGAAAAACCCCCTTGAAATGTACCAACCCTCCCCCCTTTGTACCGAACCCCCCCCCCCACACACACAATTTGTACCAAAAAACTCCCCTACTGAAGTACTAAAGGCCCTGCTGATTGCCCACCTTTGCTGCACGTATGCACCCCACCTCCTCCAACCCCCACCTCACCCTTTTCTCCCATTTTCACAACTCAATTTCAACCTTCTTCTCCCCACCAAAACACGCCTTTATTCAGAGGAGCTTCCTTTGCAGCCCCCCGATGGTAGAACTCCCCCCTGCTCCCCCAAGCAGACAAGGGGTAATTTTCATAACTCGACCTAAACACCACTCCCTTGTATTAGAAGGAATAGCGCAATGCAACACAAAAATGACAAATCAAATCAAACCCTCCGTAAAAAACCCGGCAAAATGTATCTGGGGGGTTTTTTGATACATGTTTTGGGGTTTTCTAGTACATTTTACGCCGGGGGGTTTGTGGTACATTTCCCGACTTTTTTGGGGGCTTCTTGGTACAAAACGGGGGGCTTTTTAGTATTCACCACCTTCAGGGGAGGGGATTATGACCCCTTTGGGTTTTTTCACCCAAAAAGGGGGTATTTTAGGATCTGGTTTTAACCTGCGGTTTTATGACCCATTGTTGGTGTGGCCCTGATAAGGCATGGGAAGTCGCCACAGTCCACACAGCTTTTGGGTGTGGTGCTGACACAACAGGAGAGATGCAGCGACCTCACAGTTTTTGGGAAGGTGACTTTGGCACAAATAAGCCAGCAACCCTTTCGACGAACATAGAGATATGCCACCAGAGAGATGTGGTGAAAATTGGGGCCAAGCCCTATTGGTGCCACAACAATATGGTGGCAACTTGGCATACGACCAGGTGCAGCATAACCGGTTGGAGAAATGCAGGTTCACAGCCGATGCAGTGCACTTCAAAACGGAGAAATAGCGAATTGTGTGAACGCCAACCGCGCCATTTGAATTTTTTTTTGCACATTTTCACAAAGTGGTTGACAGAAGACGTGCTCGAAAAAAAAAAAGATGCACTACGTTTGGTGGCATTGCGTGTGCCTGGTGCACACACCAATGTATGATTGATGTCCATGGGTTCATGGTTACTCTGTCTTGTGTCATGTAAAAGAGATGCCACCACTGTTCACCACCCATGACACATGCCATACCCCCTCCTTGCCCTCACTCAGCCCCAGGGCATACAGCCCTGGAATACTTTTCAGTGTCTGCCACCACCCTTGACCTCCGCCATAAGCCCCCGTTACTCTCACTCAGCACCAAGGGACAGCCCTGGATCATTTTTCAGAGCCTGCCACCACCCATGACCCCTGCCATACCCCCCGCCTCCCTGCCCTTCCTCAGCGGCAGGGCCTGGGGTATTCTGGTGCCTACCAAAAAACCCCCCGAGATGTACCAACCCCCCCCCCTTTTGTACCAAAAAAACCCCCGGCAGTTTACCAAAAAACTCCCCAAAATGTACCAAAAAAACCCCTGTTTGTACCAAAAATCCCCCTATTGACGTTGCCGGAATAGACCCCCACAAATCCTATATGCATCGCCAAAAGCACCCTTTCTACCTTGTTGTGGAACCCTGTGGCAGCCATGTGTCCACTTGGTTACAAACCCACACACCCCCTTCCCCCCTCACACCCTCCTCCTGCACCCCATTGCTGAAGCTTGTCCATCCTAAACCCCGTCCCAAGTCCATGTGCACCCCCTAAACGTGTCCCAAGCACCATCCCAGACCCCATGCCCCAACAAAAGCCATAAACCCGCACCCAGCCCTGTCAAACATCCCGACTCCAGACGGCAATTCACCCCCTGTACCAGCAGCCTATAAACCACGTTCCCCTGCAACACACATTCAAAGAGCAATGTGAGCAAAACACTGAGTGTACACTCACATTTACTTCCATGACCTTCCATTCCCTCTCCTACCTCCATGCCTGAAATCTGCCTGAATGGACCAGCAACATGCACTACAAGCAGACCTAGACCTGGGCATACAATTGGGGGGGGGGCGGGCTGACAGTTCTGAGGATGCACCTAACACCCTGCCTGGGCTCCCACACCCCACTCACTCCCGGTGGGTATTAAAAAAAACCCCAGAAACTGACCTGACAAAATGTACTGAAAATCCCAGATGTGTACTTGAAACCCCCTGAATTGTATGATGAACCCCCTAGTTGCACCGCAAAACCCCCCTAATTGTACCATAAACCCCCCGAAAATGTACCATAAACCCCCCCAAAATGTAACCCCCCCCGAAACGTACTAAAAAACCCGCCAAATACCGAAATACCCCCCGCCAAATACCAAAAAAACCCCCCAAAATGTACCAGAACCCCCCCCCCGTGGGGGGTTTTCTGGTACATTTCGGGGGTTTTTTTGGTACATTTTAGCCGGGGGGTGTTTTGGTACATTTTGCGCCAGAACGGGGGTTTTTTGGTATTCACCACTGGGGTATTCTTCAGTGGCTGCCACCACCCCTGACCCCTGCCATACCCCCCACCCACTCTCAATTGGTCCCTCTCCAAACCCTTTACTACCATTCCCCGGTTCTTCTCAACCTCCTCTAGCCTTCCCACGCCCTTTCCCCATGCCCTCTCCGGCCCTCTGTCCATCCAAATGGAATAGGCCCACAAGGTGCCACACTGATGCATTCCGCGTCCTGTACAATTTGTGGCAAATGGAGCATGCCTTGGGCTACCACAGACATAGCATTTGATCCGAACAGGGTTTTTGGCATCCTTGCACCTTGTTGTATGAAACGTGCTTGCAGCTGATTTACATTGCCTGCTGTAGTGCTGCCACCAGCCCGTTTTGGTGCTTGTGAGGCTGTTGAGTCATTGCAGGTGGATATTGCCAGTTCTGCAGAACTCCAAATCCACATGGCACTCTACGGCAGGGGTACTTGATCTCACTCATATTGGGCTTTGCTGTTTTATGCCTCTTGTCTGCAGGGAATGCTGGTTTTGGTTTGCTTTCGGGAGCCCTTGCACCCTCTGCGGGGTGGGGAGGGGTGGTGGTGGTGGGGGGGTTTCGCGCATTTGGGGGAGGGGGGGGGGTATGCGTCAGAAGAGGGGGGTGAGGTTCCGTCAAATGCAGGTTCTTTTTGGTAAGAAATGGGGAGGGGGAGGGGGCAAATTTTGGTCGATCTTCACATTGCATGGATCCCATTTGCGGCCGCAAATCTCGATAGCCAAGGGGTTTTGTGGGGCCTATGGGATGACCAAGTGGGGTTTGGCCTCAAGGCTGCAAGTCCGCTACTTGCGGCAGAATATACGTGTAATGGCCTGATGCAGGTGCACGGCACAGCTTGTCTGAGTTTATTACCATTGTCCAGATGAACATGCTGCTGATTCAGGGTCCCAGAAGAAGGGTACCTGTTGACAGGCGCCAGTGGACCGATGCCAGAGGAAATGATATGATGCACATCTTGCATACTAGTCACACCTGAAATCATTTCATTCACTGCTGGAACATCCAAATTCAGCATCTCCTCCATCTCCTCTGGGTCCACTGCTTGGTCCTTTTCCAACACTTTCAAGAGACGTGTCATCTCACTTTTCTGGTGCTGCGTATGCGAAAAATGGATGATAGTGCGCCCAAGGGGACACGTTCCACTTTGTGCACGTCAGGAGGAAGGAAACACGTGGTGCACATTCCAGAGTGGGGGCCAACAATGCAATAAATGTTTGATTTTCTATAAACCAATCGGGGAAGCTCCAACTGCAAGTGCAACAGGTATCCAGCCCGCACAGCCACCCATACACACATGCCGCAGATGGCTGATACCCTGGGGCTTGACGGCCCCAGTGGTTGGATGTGATCAATTCGCAAGGGGTTGTGACTACGACGGTGTGCAATGGGTGAACACAAAGTGGAAACTGGTAAGGAGCATAGAAAAGGATATCGCAGGGAGTGGCTACGGACGGCAAAACCAATTGGCCAGCAGACATTGAAGGGGGAGCGTCTGTACTTGCATTGCGGGAGCTCCCCTTCTGAACTGCCCTACCTGCGCCAACGGGAAGCGACTAAAAGTGGCCGAAGGCGGCTGTGAAAACCTTGCCATGACACCTTCAGCCCCACGATGCGGCCCCAAAATATTGAGCTCAGTGCGCAGATCACATCGAGATTCAAATGCTCGGGCTTCCATCCCCATCCTCCGGAATTCCTTGACCCAAGCCCCTTTGGGAATGCGTATTGTTGAGGCAAAATCCCTGCGGGGCGGTCAAGGTTTTCTTTTGGGGTGGAAGGGGGGGCAAAAAAAGACAGAAAGCGGACACAGACCTCCAGCTGCTTTAGCTTGGGCTTCAGAGATGTCTCCAGTTGAATCTTTTGCTCTTGAATTTCCTTGCGAAGCTCGGCAGACTCAGAATATTCCGTCCATAAAGGGCCATACTCAGACGCTTGCTGCTTCAGTTTCTGATATTTCAAATAATCTTTTGATTCTGCAATGGGCAACTGCCCAAACCTGAAACGAGACAAAATGCTGGATGCAATGTGCACACATGGGAAGCGGACCGTGCATCAATTCTGCCCCCCAGCAGAACTTCCAACAATCATCTTGCAGCCCTCCTCCACCCTGTCCTGCCATATTGCCCTGCAGATGCAAGAGATACAAGTCCTCTTGTGCCATGTCGCCATATCCGTGCAAAAGATGATCCACACACAACGAAACGATGAACCATGATGCCATATGCTATACTGCCAGCGGTGAGCCCGCTTGTGTCATTTTGCTAGTCACATGACCCCCAAAGTGCCATATTGCCACACACATGCAAGAGCGAATTGCATATTGCTAGACAACTTAGCACACACAAAGGCGGAGCAGCATGTAAGCAAGGTGCCGCTACCATGTCCTGCCCTGAACCATGTCACAAATCAAAGCCAAGGCCAAACCAATTTCTTGAAAGACGATTTGGTACCCCAAAGGGTGCTCTGTCTTCTCACAATTTCAATACATTCAAGAGCAGCAGGTGCACCGTTTTGATGAGTCCAATCTGTAACTGCCTTCATGTATTTTCCCAGCCCACTTCTGCTATGGTGCAGTTAGTGCTTGGCATTCGTTGTAACAAATAACCAAAAATGTAGGGATAGTGTGTGGAGAGTGGAGCGTCAAAGAGAGGGGGTATTCAAGCTGAGGAGAGGGGAAGCCTGGGAGGGCAGGACTTGGGCCAAGGGAATTGAAGCATGACAGCCATTTGGCAGAGAGATGCCATTGAGTGTGTAGATAATATCCGGATACTAATAGATCCGAATACTAAAGCGCAACAGGGTGGGTTAAGAACAAATCATCACAACAAAGCGATTTTGCAGTGATTTTTGTTGTGGTAAATCTTTCTTGCAGCAATTTCAATCTGCGGTACCGTGCCACAGGAGGCAGTTTTTCGTACGCCTTATCAAGCACTTTCCAACATCACCCGGGCGGGGGGCTGATATTGTACTTCTGTACAATGCTTGCCTAGACAAGAGGTCTGTCAAACACAAAAATCCTGGTGACGCAATGTCATTGGTCACCACCGGTGAACCGACAACCGCTGCACTCCTTAAAAGCGAAGCCCTAACCCTAACTTTGTGCAAACAAAGGAAACTGCAGCGCAGTGATTGAGGACCACCTTGTTGCACCTTTGCATATTCTTGCTCGGCATCTGTTGTACACCATGTGTGGATGGTATGAGATCATGCTAGGGGCACTAATGGACAGTGAATGTGAACTAGATACTGCTGCACGTCCCCGGTGCCCGCCTCAATGATCTCCATGACAGTGGGTGATCTTGTAGAGCCCCAAGGAAAAGATGCTGCTCTAGTCTGTCCACTTGCCGTCGGTAGGCCTTAAACCAGGGAATTGTCTTGCCCTTGGGCCTTCAAGAGGACCCGGACAGTCCTGCTCAGGCTGGCGAGGGTTTGCGTCAGGCCAATGCTCACCTGCTGCGGCCTGGTGATACTGGCACAAGGGCTGCACCAGAAGATGACCGCCGGTGCAAGGTGACCCACTGTTTTGCTGCAGGGACTTCACCTCACTGGTACACATGCATGGCCCACATGGATGCGGCCCCTGGCAAACTCTGCCCTCGGGAAGAATTGCCTCGTCACCTGCTTCTCGGGACCCGTGGCTCATCTCTATCTCATTGGAGGACAGCTGTTGTCGCCTTCCCGGTAGACGGGGTGGGTGTGTAAATGGGTCTGTCAAAGGGATCACCTCCCTTTGCTTTTGTGGCAGGGGCCTATTTTTTTGGTTGGACATCTTTGTGCCATGTCTCTGAAAAACGACCTCCTGCCACACAACTGATACAACTGATTGCTCTCTGGGCCAGCCCACTTCACCGCCTGGTCAATGGTGTTTTGGCCCCGTCAACATCAACGTCACACAATCTTTTCGAAAGCCTCTAGCTCGGCCCTTCGAGTTCAGCAATTTTGTTGATTGCACATCTGGCCGCAGTGGACGTCAAATCCCGACTGAGACGGCTCCGGAGATCACCCGGAACCCCAGCCTCACTGAAACTGGAGAACGGCATTTTTTTTTTGGAGCTGGCGTAATGCAAATTCAGCGAAGAATTGTTCACCCAGCGATTTTTTTGGCCATTAGCCTCGTATGTCACAGTGGCACGGTGCACGACACCCGGATTCCCCCTCCCTTTTTGGGTTTTCCATCCGCCCCACCCCCAACTTGAGAATCCGATCGCCCCCTGTCAGACAGCGCGAAAATGATTACTGCGGGCCCCTTGTGTACCTGAACTTTGATCGTTGTTTGGTGCGGCCGGCATAGACGATGCCGGTGGTCTCCAACCGCTCCCCATCCATCGTCACGATCAGTGGCACTTTGACGGACTGCTCAAGGGCCACACGGCGGTACTCCAACCCGTTGTCATATGTATCAAACACCAGACAACCCCCAAACAGCATGTGAAAGATATGTCGGAGCTGCTGGTGCTGGGGCCTTAACTGAATGAGATCCGCGGCACGCCCCAAAAAACCCTTGGCCTATGGAACAGGCAGAAGCTTGTCATCGAAGACTTCCTTGACGCACTTGAAACGCTTTCGACACCCACTAACTTGACACGTTGCCGTAGACTGCAGCGATTGAAGTCGTATGAGCCATGTGGTCACGCCACACCGCTCCAAGCCACCCCAAGCCACCCCAAGCCACCCAACCCAATACGATGCACCCCAAGCGGATCCACATCGGGTGGCACACCGTGTAGCATATCGGTGGCGCATCGAGTAGCACATCAGGTGGCACCCCGACCCATTCTGAGCTACCCCAAGCCACCCCAGAACATCCAAGCCACCGTGTTACTTCTGCTTGTGGGGAAAATAGAGATGAGGGGCATAGAAGAGAGGCATTGAGACCAGAACCTCACAGCACCCCGAAGCACTTCGTTGGAGGGATGTTGCTGAGCAGTGGGGTTGCCAGCACGGGCCTCCAGCGCACTATCCGCAAGGTGCGATGCCATGTCCCGCTGGGGTGGCCAGGCAAAGCCGCACAGGAGCAGTCTTGACTGGAATCGAATCTGCAACCTGTGGTTCCTAGCGTGCACCCATGGGTAGGTATCCTGCTGCAATTCATCAAATTCTGAGGAGGGTCACCTGCTTTTGCAGAGGTATTTCTTTCTTTGGTTCCACTCCTTTGGCAACATTGTCCAACGGCAACAAACTGGTCTGTTCGTGATTCTTACTGAGTCGGCGCCTCCATTGAGTGACCGCCTCTTTGTTTGCGACCACCACGGTCTTCATCCTAGTCACCCCCATAGTGGCTGCCAATACTTCATCCAGATCTTCATTCTCAACGTTGCCAAGTTCAGCAATCACTCCAATCACACCGGAAACCTGAGATCCGAGAACACGGTAACGTGGGCCATCCTGATCAATGCACGTGGCACCACAATCGAGGAAGTGCCATTTTTGCCGTGCCAGCATACATCAACCAAGAAAATGGCAATTGTGCAATCACAAAACGAATCCATGCATGGGCACTCTGCGGCGGCTGACAAATCCATGGAGGGCGGCTGCTCTGCAAGCCAGTCGGTTGAGCTTCAGCTCATGCCCCCTTTGCCACCAGTTGGGGCGCCAAAAAATGAGACAAGAGATGGCCATACCCCGGAGAGCACAGGCCAACAGGGGACTGTTCAAGCGCCCCGTGTTCTCACGGAAATACGTGAACAACAATCAATCTGTCAATAATCCGCCAACCAGAGTTGTTGATAAGAGCGAGGCATTGTCCTGGGCCCGGAGTGGCTCATCGAGAGCTCTTGTCGTGCAGGCGTGCTACGCACTGGATGCTGTGCCATCACCGGGGCACCACCCCCACGAGGGGGTGCACTTTTCTCGGAACTGTACCTGAACCTCCGTGCGGTGCTTCACCCGAATAAAATTTTGTTATCTGCGTTTGCCCCGGGACATGTCGCGCAGTCATCAACCAACAGCGCCAAGTCTCTGACTCACGCCGGTTGCCTGGAACAGCAGTGCTGGTTGACAGCAGTGGACTGGTGGCTAACCAACAAAGGGTGGCCGATAATTGTCAGCATTTGGTGAACTGCTGGCGGTTGGCTGGTCTGGGGAAATGTCCTCAATGAAACACGAAAAAGACTGCGTTGGTTAAGGACTGCCCTGCAGAAGATCCTACACCACTCAGGACCAGCACACACACACACACCAATCCCACCCACTCACGCAACAATACAAAGGGAACGACACCGCTGTACGCATGCAGCCGATTGCTACTCACTGAGTTCTGGGTGTGTCGGTGAAAAGGTTCCCCAGTAGGCGGATGCTTGTGCTGGCGGGGGGGGATTGCGGCCCCCAACCCCTGAAAAAATTGTTATAAATTGCGGGGGGAAAATTGCAGTAAAATTGCGGTAAATTGCGGCAAAATTGCGGTTGTTACTCCAAAATTAACCACAACACAGGCACGTACATGTACCAAAGCTTTCAAGACAGGCATTCAATGCAACCATCCTTCCACTTCACCATTACAATGGGCCATGAAGGCCATACGGCGGGCATTGTCACTCATTGCATGCCCTTGGTGAGTGTCGGCATACTTGCAAAACGAAAAGAACGCCCCCCATCACCATGGGAAGGTGCAGCCCCTGACACTGACACCCCCTAACCATTTTGGCCCCCTGAAGGGGGAAGGGAGGCCAGGGGGCAGCCAGGCTGGACATACATACCTCAAAATGATCCCCTTCATTTTGAACACACAAATGTGGGGTTTTTGAAAAAAATTTTACCCCCTGGGGGGTCCGGTCCCAGCAGCCAGCGTTGGGGGGGGTGTGGATGGGGGAGGTCTGGGGTCAGAAAATTTTTTTCATGTTTTGCAAATGTGTTTGGATTCCCCATGAAATTCTGAGCATTTGGAGTGTACACACTTGCGGTAAAAACGAAATTTTAAACCCCCACGGCGTGCTGAGCTTTTGTTCCGGCGCCTTCATGGCAGCCCCAGCGCCTTGTGCAAAGAACGGTCACACTGTGCCTAGTCAAAAAGCCAACAACTAAAAAATTGCGGCACGTGCTGCCAGGAGCCCAAAGGAGGCAACTACCGACAGTCCCTCGGAACGCAGGCCCGCTACAGAACACAGGCCGGCGGGGGGGGATTGAGGTCTGCAATTGACCGCAGCTTCAAGGCCAGTGGAGCCATGCCCCTAGACGAGCTGTGGCTATAACGTGCGGTGCCAATGAGCCTGGCTTTAGGGGCCCAGCCACACTGTACAGCCACGCCACATGCTGCGCAGAAGGGGGGGGTGACAATGCGGGCCTCTGCCGGGTCCGCTCAACACAACGCGGCGCCACGTCAGCCCCGGCAGAACCCCTGCTCAGACCTCCTCGCCTTGTTCTTGCAACGCGTGATTCATTTCAGTCAGAGCGCGGTCTTCCTTCAGGCCGTACTGCGGGTGCCTGCAAAGACACAGGCCTCATGAGCATGAGCTGGGGGGAGCCGTGTCTCAGAATGGGAGCTAACGCCCCATCTGAAATCCAACCACAACCGCAACCGAAAACCCTGGGCAGCCACCCGGCAGGACAGCTCCTCGGTGCTGCCACCCAACGACCCAAAGACGGGTGCCAAGAGCGGCTGCCGCCGCGGCGTCCATTCCCTGACTGGCGTCGGCAGGCGTCACATGCGGTCATGCCCAAGTCCGTGACCTTCGGATGGTGCTCTCCAACACATCTGACGTGGGAAGTGCAAAATAGCGCCAGGTCGCTTAAGGAGGGGGTTCGTTGACCCCAGTCCCGCGCCATGCTCCTTCGGGGGGGGGGAGGATGGTGTGCGAAATTGCTTCATTGCACAGCATTGCTTTGCCATGAGTATATCTGACCCTTCGCGCCCATACCTTCCACTGGAAATTTGGGCGAAAAGTGCGGGGTGCAGTCGGGACCATTGCCCTTCAACGCCTTTGAAACAACCATCTGAATCGGCATTCGATTGGTGCCACTGCTCATGATGCGTGGCAGGCATGGCATGGGATGCCCCCCTCCCCAAAAACGCACGTCTCTGGGGCTAACACGGCGCGCTATTTGGACCGTCGGAACTGTGGAATAGCATGTTCCGTAAGAAAAACTCAGAGGTATCCCACTGCAGTGGGCTGTCCTTACAAAACAACACCGGCGGTCATTACACTACTGCCGACAGAAACTCCGGCATTTAAGCAAAGGACTCAGCCGATTGGCCGGATTGCCTTCCCCGACGGTGCATAAGGAGCAGCGCAATGCCGACTGCTGGTCACCAACGGCGGTTGGGAGGAACCGACAACCGGCAGGTAACCGACCCCGATCAAAGGCTAAAGGCTCTGTGGAGGTCAGAGTTCATCAATATACCCCAACGCACTTTAAGTAGGTGTGGGTGGGCTGTTCCGGGGGGATTCACCTGCAGACAATGCGATACTTTGGGTTTTGAATGCACATCTGCGAGTGCACAAATCGCATTCAGACCTGCGCACCTTCTCGTTGTATGTCAGAGCTTGCATTTGTTGGTTACACAAGAGGACCAGGGCTGCGGGGTTGAAATTCTCCCAGTTCGCGTTCTTCACATCCATACTCTTTCGCAGCTGCTGCACCTGGCGTAACTTCTTTTCACTCTCCTTCTCAAGTGCGGCACACTTCGTGCGCACGCCCTGGAGTTGATCCTGCATCGTCTGAATGGCGCTCTCGACGTCCTGCCGCTTGTCCGTCAGCCGCGAATGCATCATGGTCTTTACGGTGTCATTCGAGAAGGCAAACGGTATCAGGAGGGGCCTTACTCCCTCCGCAGTGACGCAGATCTGATACGGTCCGCTGGGCGCATTGGAAGTCTCTTTAATACGCAAAGGGCCGAAGCTCGCCTTGCCATTGGTGGCTTCCGCTGACGTGTTGCCTTTGAGAAAACATGCGGAGAGCACTGGGGCTGGACCCCGGGGGGGCCGCATGAGACGCGGTGCGCCGCACAACAAAACGGCAGCACATTCAACTCGACAACAGTGCCATAGGCCTCAGGCGGTGCAGCCGCAGCCCAATGCAGGGCCTTTGATGGGCCTGTAACGGCAGCCTGGCCGGTGCGGTATGGGGCCCCAGGGGCTGGTGCGCACCAACTACTCCATCAACTCTGTCCCATGGGCCGCCCAAGAATCGCGATTTCCGGACCCACAGCCCCGAGCGGTCGTTGTGCCCATACGACTGTTCACTGTTGTGCCAATGAAAACGCTTGGGTCACAGGGTCAGAGAGGCCCTGGGCGCTATATCAACCCCCCTGCCTCCCCGGCGGAATGGGACATAGTGCGAAGAGGGATGGGCTCATCTGCCGTGCGCCATCCCGTACGCCCCCGGGGGAGGTGAGGTGAGTGTCTCGGGGGACATCCGATCGCCGTTATGAGCATCGGGTCCCATGTCCAAAACCGTCTCCCGGAACGTCGCGGCCCACGGACCCGCCCGGCCGCGTCGCCCCAGATGGTGCGCCATGCCCCTGGGAGGTGTGCGTGTGAGCGTCCACCGCTCAGACCACTCATACCCCTCACCCGTGCCCCCTGCGGGGGATGTACCAGGGCGCGGGGAAAATTGCACCGCAAGGGGGGGCGTAACCTAAGAAGGGGTCTTGCGCTTAGCCCGCTGTATAAGGGGGATGAGCATCGCGACTCCTGATGAGGAGCCAGGCCTCCCCGGTCATCAGTTTTTGGTTTCCGCCCCTTCCCATCTTTGGATCATCCAAAAAAGGAGGTTGACCCAAACCGGAAAAGCACATCAAGTTTTGTTGGACTACCGATCCCCGGCATGTTGCATACCCCATGCCACATGCCTACTATCCGCTCAACCATCGGCGGGGGTATCATGCCAGTCCACGACACTCTTGGTGGCCGGCACATTTGGCAAAAGAACAGCAACACCACCCTCCCCAGAAGGTGTCACAAAATCACCGGACGGAAGAGCCCCTTTTTTGTCACCCCCCCTCCCCCTGGGGGTTCGGAGGGCTCACCCCCCCCCCGCCCCCTCGCGGTCCAATTTTCCACCCGCCCAAGATCCCGCTGAACTTGTTTTTCGTTCAGTCCCTTCGCGACCGGACATATGCCGGTGTATGGGCGCAGGTACATCGTAACACTTCCTGTGCGCACGCGACCCCCGGACTGTGGGGCCTGACAGTCAGACCCGCACTGGTGCAGCCGTGAGGATCGTGCCAAGGCCTCGAGGCCGCAGACGACCTCGCGCCCTCTTCATCCGATGTTGCAGTACCGCCCGCACTTCAGCGACACCGCCAGTCGGTCAGACAGAGGGATGACTGCCTGGAACTGAAACGTGCCTTCAATGACCCCCCCCCCCACCCTGTGCCCCCCCCCCCCCCCCGGGGGCCGGGGCGCTGTGCCGCGGAGCCCCTTGTAGCCCCGAGGCGTGTTGCCCCCGTTGGGCGAGGGCACTCCGAAGGTGAAGCCCATGGCACAGGGGCTGCCAGAGCGCGCTGCGTCAGCCCCCCCTTCAGGCCCCACCTGAGGGGGGCACCGGGCCGCAGCCCGCGCCCCAAACACCGCAGGCCAATACCCCGAGCATTGCGAGGGGCCGCAGTCGCCGGGGGAGTCTGTGAGGCTGATCTGGGGCAGGTGACAGATCTGTGGTGGTCTCCGGACAGCGGTCTGGAAATGGCTGTTGACACGGGCCCTCGACGAAGAAGCGGTCTAAAGGCGGTAAAGAGGCCCGCGGTCGGGGCCCAGGGGCGGAGCCAATCCGCACCACACGCTCCACGCGCGGGTCCCCTACTTCAAAGCACCCCTGAAACCCAAACCAAACACAGCCCTGTGGATGGGCTGTCCCCCCCCCCCCCCCCAACCCGCCTCCCTTCGGCTGGCGGCAGGGAAGCAAGACACGCCTTCAATCATGTCCACACTGACGTCCCCCGCATCCTCATCCCCGTCGTACTGCAATCTCAAGTGCACCTCCATGAAATCCGCGCTCGTCGTGAGATTGCCGAACTCGTCCACGATGCAGACGGACAGGTCCGGGCACAGCTCCCGATGCGGATCCGCGTTGGACACGGAGGACTGCACCTGATTCGCCTCCGCCGTTTTGGGTCGCTTCTTCCTTTTCTTCGGCCGCGCTGCGTCCAATGGGCTCAGCACGATTTGATGGGCTTTGGCCGGAACCACATCAAAAGCCACGGAGCGCGTCAGAGTTCGTTGATCTTTGGGAAGGAGGGTGTCACAGTATTTGAAGCACCTGCAAAAGGGCGCATGATCTGGCGTCAGATATGTCCGAAAAGACGTTTGGATGGTTACCCCAAAACTGTAGTAGCCTGGGGAATGGAATGACGTGCAAACAGATGAATGGCAGATTGCATTCGCTCACGAGGTCCGATACTCGTCTTGCCTGGCTGCTTGCCATGGCCGTAGTAGAGAGCAGTGCATACATCCGTGATGCACAGAAATAGAGATCTCTGATCGGGGGCAGGGGGGGGGGCTTGTGCCTCCTTCACCATGTCTTCGACTGGGCTTGACCCGACTGACGTCCATGCAGCGCGCCCCCCCTCCCCCCCTCCCCCAATGTCACCAGCTCATTGCCCCCCCTCACATGCCCGTACTTCACCCACCCAGCGCATGTCAAGGGCCTTACCCTGGGCCCCTCCCGCCCGCGACGCAGGTCGTGAACTGACGCGGTCGCAGAGCCGAACTGGCGGGACTGTGTCCAGAGGGAGGGGGGAGCATGACCCTGAGCCTGCCTTCTTGTGAGAGCGCCCCTGAGTCCCTCAGACCCCATCAGGCTCTCTCCCCCTGCCAATACCCTGGCTGCCCTGTGTGGAGGGGTGTGTGTGGGGGGGGGTGCTGGACACACGGGGGGGGGGAGAAGACGAGATCGCCCAACTGTGAGGAGGAGTCTTCGGGTCGCGGCGCGTGGCGTGGCAGCGCGGTGGCGACCGTTGCTGGGCCCCCGGAGGCCGTGGCGCCTTGGGCAGCGCCGCTGCCTGGGGCCACCCGCTCTGTCGGTGGTCGTGGGCTGTTCTTGCCCAGCGCTGTGGACCGCGTGCGGCGGGAGGGCAAGATCCCACGAAAGTCGACTACGAAACCCTGAAGGCCCGAAGGACTGATATTCGGGAGGGAAACCAGTTTGGGTCGGTGGGTGGGTCAGACACTTCAATGGGGGTCCGGTCTTGTCGGGGCTGGGGAATCTGAGGTCCCCAGTAGCCCTGCACTTGGGCGCTCGCCTCTGTGAGATCCTCTTTCGAAATGAAGTGTGTGCGCGCGCGCGCGCACGCGTCAAGCCTCAAACCTGCTGAGGTGCATGAGGTACACGCAGGACGAGACATGCTGCGCATGGAGCAGCGCTCAACGCTGGAAGACTCCAAAGGGCGGTACACGAGGGGGCGGGCGGATGGAGGGACGGGCTACCGGGTGCCGTACACGCGACCGAATCCCATTTCAGCATTGCCACTGTCAGCTGGCTTCTGAAAGCCGGAAGCTTGCAGTCACATGGTTCTGAATGCGACCTCAAGGGAGGGAGGGAGAGGGAGTGAAGAACGTGTGTGTGTGTGTGCGGGGGGGAGGGGGGGCAAAGAGAGGGAGCGAAGGAGCGGGAGATGGTGGGTGGAAGGCGAGGAGGGATGGAGAGCGCGCCATGTGCAGAACTGACGACGGCATGCGACTGTCATCCCCCGTCTGTCTCTGGCATTCAGGGCTGGGGCTGAGGCGGGCGTTTGCCGTGTGGAGGCACGCACGGCGGCCACACACACGCACCTCAAATCCGCTCGGATATCCACGTTGTATTGCCCCGCGACCGTGAAGCTCACACTCTCGGTCCCGGGGAACGTGTACGCGACGTCCGGCGACAGCAGCTGCCCCGAATAAGCCTGGGAGGGCTGGGAGTGGTCCCCGCCGTCCCCCAGAGCGGCACAAAACACCTGGCGATGCTCCCCGGGCCCCGTGAAGTGCACCTTGAAATGCTGGTCCAGCTTGGCCTCTGGTGGGAGCATCGCCCGCCTGCCATCCTCCGCAATGAGGGCCACGCTCCACGTGTTGTCCGCAATACGACCGCCCGCCAGCACAGGGGCATGTAAAGCGTCCTCCGTGGGGCACAGGAGCCTGCGAACAGAGATACGCACCGTTGCATTTCGCCGGCTGAGGTCCTGGGATGGCCATTCGCGTCCGGCATGAACGGGGAGGTTCGTTTTGCTCGGGGGTTGCCCCACATACCGAGTGCACTAGTGGGTACTTCCGGTTGTGTGCATTGGTTTGGGAGTGCGTGTGGGGAGGGGCGACTTCTGCCCTGCCAGAGTCACGTCAAACAAGAAGAACCCGAAGTGTCAAGCGGCAACCCTCCTCCACCCCCTAAAAGGTCGGTGATATGTTGAAAATTATACCATGACCGGATGACCGGATTGGTATAGGCACATGCTGTGGCATCGAGCCCTCGCTAGTCAGTGCCATGACGCAATTCTCTGTCGGAAATTGGGCCAAATGCACACATCCCGTTGGAAGAGGTAGGTCGCAAAGGGTTGTAAAAGTTGATTGTACGGGGCTGGGATTGCGCCTGGCGATGGAAGCTGTCGTATGTCTTGCAGGGGTGCTTTACGACGGGTGTAACGGCTCTACCACGGTTGTGAAGGGTTGCGGACCGGACAGCGGTTCGGGACTGTGGATTATTCGCCCTATGGAGTGTGCCATGTTCTCCAGCATCTGCACACATACCTCAACCTAGATGGGTGGCGGCCTGGATTCACCGTGAGCAACAGCTTGGCCGGCACAAGTCCCTCGGATGTAATGGAGAATTCGTGCTGCAGACCCTGAGCGCTGGGGTTGCCAGCATAGCACCACATGGCGGGGAACATGAAATGCCCCCGTGAATCAGCAGTGAGTTGCACTCTGTTCTCCGCCCCCTTTTTGGCGCCTTTCGCTGGCCGCAGTACACCATCGGTCAGGATGACGTGGAGCGGGGCTGTCAGATCGGGGCACAAATTGCCGACCTGCAGAATTAGTTGTGACACAGGTAGCCTCCCGACACCCACTTCTATCCAACCCTCCCTTAAGGTCCACCACCCTCCCCGACCCCAGCTGCCAGCAATATTCTCGCCCACGAAGGCGGTACAGTCAGGCACAGGGCAAATGATCGCACGACACAAATCCTCGCCATTGGCACCTTCAACTCGAACCAGCACACGATCGCAGTGTGACTCTTCAGGCAGACTGAGCGTGCAGCCTGAGTGTGGAGCCATAGGTAACCATGGTGGGACGAGGTATGCTGTAGGGGTTGTCCGGTTTGGGAACTGACCCATATGTACATTGCAATGGGCTGGTTATCCGCCTGTTGGCGGTTCTTGAGGGGCAACAGTTATGTTCTGGCATGGCCTTATCGGGTGGGCATACTGATTGGATAACCATAACGTATTTCAGCCTGACTTGCCATCATGGGAGCAACGCGAGGTGCAGAAAATGGGTGAGGGTGTAACCACTGCTTCGAAGGGTGGTGTTTTATTGGATGATTTTGCAAAAACAACACAAAGCGTCCTGGCCCAAAGAGCGACTAAACGCTTCCAGTAATTCTTTCTATGGGCTCCACATGTACATGGTGCCTGGAACATAAAGGTTCACATGTAATTCACAATTTAGTGCATTATCCTTACCCTGCAGTGCTGCAAGCATGCCTGTGGTGGGCAAGCTGCATTCTCAGTGAGTCAGTGTCGGGAGTGGGTGACTTCTCATTTCTGACAGCCCCCCCACATGGACACCACATGGTCAGCAAGAGAATGTATTGAGGGTATTTGCAACATCCTGCAGGGTAAAATCAGGTGATACATGAAATATCCTGCACTGAAGCGTGCACTTTGGTTTGCTGGATGAGGAAAAATTCGAGTTTGCTGCTTTGGCGGTTGAAAGCTTTCCCAACATAAACACAAAAAGTGCAGTGGTAGCATCGGGGGTCACAGTGAAGCCAGAAATACCTCAAGCATATAAGACCCGGCTCATTGTGGATGCTCCAATGCCATGGGACCTAGCAAGAAAACCCTCCTGTATGCATGCATGGAGATGAATTGTGGCCAAAACAAGTATTACCTACGAGAACGACACCCATGGAAGACAGTGGTGGCAGCCCTGGGGGCTCGCAGAACATAGCTCAAGAATTGAATATCAAACGATGGCAAACAATGGTATAACATGTGAATTACTATCTTTGTGCAAGCTGCATTCCCTCCGATAGGACAGTTACCCAAACTGAGCACCGCAAGAAAACCTTCTCACTTGACCTGCCTTTTGGCTCATCAACATGCTTATTGCATTGTGTTTGGTCAGTTGTTGTCCTCTGGTAAGCCCTTTTGAGTGTGATGCAACATCAACATTTCATCCCTCTGGGGATACTAGACCAATAAATCTGTGCTATGGGATCTAATTCATGGAGGAAACCCCTCAAAATCTCATGTGCCATTCGTGGAATCAATCCACCCCAACCCATTCCTTTACTTCCCTGAGTGGTGGTTCTTACTTCCCATATTTACACCCCTTGTGAGAACAACGGTAACAACATGAGAAATGAGGAAAAAGACGCCTCATATTGTTTTGACAAGAGCATCGTTTGTGCACACTGTGAGAAGACAGAAGCAGCAAGAGCAAGCAAAGCATCATTGAGGTCTAGACATTGTGGTGGTAGGAGTGGTAGGAATTGACAGGTGATGGGGCAACAAGAGTGCCGAAAATGTGCAAAAAAGCATTTGGATGCAAAGCCTTTGCAATAATTAGAGAGCATGTGAAACTTCTGCACATGCTTGGGGGCAGCCTTGAGGGCACACTTGGCGAGCACATGAGGACTGTGGGTATTGTTGGTTGTGTGTAGCAATTCTATTCGCCAACGCATTGCTCCACCCAAGATACCGCTTGGCTGCTTTTGCCACATCTCACTAGCTCGGTCGCCGACTTGGAGGCAGGATTGCAAAAACCAGGAATTGCGTTAGGCATGCCCCCATCATGGTTGCATAGGGGACTGCCCTGGACAAAGACAATGCCCATGTTGGTCATACATGGTGAAGTGGAAGCCAATAGCAGCCCAACCCCCCCCCCAACCCATAAGGCCTAGGAAGAGGTTTTGCACATACATATGGCAAGAGGGTGTGTAGAGTTCAATATGGCGTGTGGTGAGACTGGCTTTTGCTCGTGTGCAACTATCATGGGAGCTCGATTGTGTGTTTGTCTACAGCCTCTCTTTTCTTGAGAGATGATGGATTTACCTTTGCCAATGTGCAGCTTTCATGGAGGCAAGTTCAGTGCTGATGTGCTTGATGAAGACCATCATGTGGTCACTTTTAACTGTCATTCTTCAACCTACTAAATATCTGGGTGAGTAGATGAGGGCGGTGGCAGGGCTAGGAACACCATTTGGATCGAGTGATCAAGCGCCACCAAGCACCCCACATAGTCTCGGAGTGCGGATGTGCAGAAGAAGACTGAAGCCAAAGGCTAGCAACAAAAGTGTAGCGGCTAGAGGGCCACACACCAAGCAATTGCCGCAAAAAGGGACAGAGAGAACTCAAAATGAGGTCTGCCGCAAAGTAAGCCCCATGACTTTGAGGGGCTACACGGGATTCCCGTGGATCTGGGCTCGAGGCGCTTTCTAGTCCGCCACCAAATCCCAAAGAAATCAGACGTGCCTATGTGGTGGCCCCAATCTGTCCAAGAGCTCAAGGAACAAGATGCTTCTATTCTTGAAATGTATTAAATTGCTACTTTAGAGAGCTTTTGTAAAACTCTCCACATCGAATGTTGGCTGGCCCAGCACGAAATTGTGAAGTGATCCCCCGTTGCGCCACAATATCATTTGCTAGCTTCGCCCCGTTCCTATCCCTGCGCCTGCCCTTGTCCTATGACCCCAAATTATCATGCAACAATACGGTCAAACATACAAGCCATTTCACATTGGGGAAAAAACAATGCAATCCACAACCTCCTAGTGTATGACAACATGTGGGCCGAAAAGCCTTGTCAAGGGTTGAAATGGGAACATGGTTGCACACTTCACAAGGCAACAACCGTAGCTTAGAACTTGTATCACCACAACCCTAACCGTTTAGTGGTACGAGCACGGTAGGTACGCACACACCTCGGCAGCTCCAACTTGATTATGGGCTTTTGGGCTTTGGGCTATTCCTCTCTCCCAAAACAGGTCTTACGGACCAACGGATTCGCCTTTTCTGGGGAGATAGGCGCGAGGCGCACCTCACTAAGCGGGCACCTAGCCAGGGCGCAAGCCGGGGTACAAGCCTTCCTAAGTACGGGATGTGCGTGCAGTCCTTTGCGTCCAGGTGGCAGGCCCGCTAAGGTGGGTGTGCGGTGTGTGAGGGGTACTATTGTAGGGTTAACTGGTTTGGCTCAGTAGTTAGTCTAGAGGTAGGGGGTGTGTACGTTAGGGGTCGAGCCCAAAGACGCCATGCGGCGGGCCACGGGCTATATGCCCGCTCAGCTTGGGCTGTCTAGGTTGTAGCATTGGGTCTGTCGGGTAGGTTGTAAGGTTAGTTGTCAGGAGGGGAAGGAGGGCAAGACATTTCGCTCCTTTTGCTTCCATTTTCTCCTTCACGGCTGGCCTGCAGTTGAAGCCTGCGTGGTGTGTTGTGTGTGGTGGTGGTCTGCTTTCTTCGGGTAGATCAACTAAAAATGTACTTATAGGGGACAAGCTACAATAGTAGGCTGGGTACTATTGTACTGCGTACCGGTTATGTAGCTAGTACCCACCATGTACTTGTGAGGTATGTATTAGGTGGGAATTGAACCCGGGGACTCCAGGCGGCAGGCCAGTGGGTTACCCGCTCCACTAGGCGGCTGAGCAACTGTAGTTTGGAATCCAAGCTACAGCTAAGGGCGCACCTCCGTCGGTATCGGGGCTGGCAGGCAAGGGTGGGAGGGAATACCTGGGAGGGAATACCTGTGGTTCCTCAGTGCTGCCGCAGTGTGTCGTGGTGGCTCGTCCACCTCAGGTACAATAGTAGGCAAGGGTACAAATTACAAGTAACTAGTATTCTCTGTGTATCGGCAAAGTAAGTGCTCGGATTCGAACCCAAGGTTGCCAGGCGGCATTCCAGGGGGTTATCCGCTCGGCCAGGTGGCCGAGCGTCTGTAAACTATAAGCCTAGCTATAGCTAAGGGCACTACCCCGTCGGTTTTGGGGCGGGCAGGTAAGGGTGGGCAGGGGCCGTCTCACCGGAGTGTCTGTTGGCATACTTGCCCTGTGTGTCAGGGACTGCACCGTCGGAGTGCCGACTGACGTACCTACCCGGTGTGCGTAGGGTGTGTGTGGGAGTGTACTGCCGGAGTGCCGACTGACGTATCATCCTTTAGGTGTTGTGGGTGTCTCCGCCGGAGTGCCGACTGGCGAGACTAGGGCCAGGCGGCCTCGCTTGCGTCTGTACACCCCTTCCCCTTAGGAGCTCCTAAGGTTGCCACACCATCTCGCAGGCGACAGGGCACGGCCAAGCGGGGCAAATTCCAGCAGACAGCAACTTGATTATGGGGGGGGGGGGCGGAGGTCCCATCTCACATTCCTTACGTAGGGGGGGGGATTGCCTTACCCAAAAGGGGGGGTTCAATGCAGTGAAATGCGATGGAAAGACAAATAGGTTACAACCAAAATTTCTCTTCTTTTGTGCGCTAAAAAGTCCCCAATGATACACAACAGAAGAGAGCACTACTGCCTCCATGTCCATCACACTTTGCAGCAAATGGTCCTGTGCACAGTCTTCTCTTGTGCTCTGTCCGTTCGCGAATTGCACAACAACCTCCCTCGTGACAAAGATGAATGAAACACCATGATCGACAAAATTGCAAGGAAGGTGCTCCAAAACCAATTGATAGCTCAGCAACAACCACCGACAAACAATGAAATTGTATATGCTCCTGGCCTTATCTTCGGTATGGAACGCTGCCATGTGCTTTACTTGCTGTAAACATGTGATACACCTGCTGTGTACCACCTTACTGCATATGCTGTGCACCGGCTACCTGCATATTCGGCATGCACACTGGCAACATAATTTGTGTTGGAGACGACCATACCTCATCGAGGCAACCCACTCGAAGCGAGGGCAGCGGTGCAAAATTGGGGACTGCAACGCTGTATTCCTTGTATCCGTTGATCGTAATGCAACAAGGCTCCCCTGGCAACAACGAGGCCTGCATCTCTGCTGGCTGGATGCCTACTGCAGGGGCATCATTCTCCACTGCGAGCTGCAAAGGGCCAGCCACACCGGCGATCATGACGCGAGTCCAGATGTACCCCTCTCGATGCACAAGTTCCCAGCCCTGTAGACGACACATCAGGCAATTCGCAGGGGTAGCCCATCAGCGTACAGGACGGCAGAGGCTGCAGGGGGACCATAAGTGGGCAAAGTGGCTACACCCCGCCTACCGTCTCTGGGGCCCCCAAAAGGGAGGGTGGAAATTGAATTGAGTGGTTGCTTTTTAGGTACACTCGCGCTGACACTAAAAAAAAAATAGACACTCACGCGGACACTCAAAAATTTATATGTATTCTTCTGTATTTTTTTGAACCCTTGCGTGACACTTCACCCGAATATACTTTTTTTTACCCAACCCACATTTGAATCAGTGGAAAGCCCTAGACAAAGGAGTCTAGGTCCCGGCAGATTGTATCCGCATCTGAGCATGGCAATCAGCACGTCGCTGCCCCCTGTTCGGGGCAAAATTTTTCCACTGTACGGGCCACTGTGCGGGGCGGACCTTTTTTGGTAAGAAACCCTCAGCAGGGCATTGCCTGGTGACCCCAATCACCAAAATATGTTCAGAAAGTATACCACCAATAAGCACATTTCAGCAGAGACATGTCATACCCGAGTTGGTACATGCATGTGCTCACAGCTGAAGGGTCCTGGGTTCAGCTTCAGGCATTTTTTTTGGCGCTTTTTCTGGCGCTTCTGGCGCTTTTTCTGGCGCTTTTCCAGCATTACAAGTGCACATGACATGCATTGAACACAATCACAAACAACAACAAAAGAGCTGGGTACTTTTCTGGCGCTTTTTCTGGCGCTTCTGGCGCTTTTTCTGGCGCTTTTCCAGCATTACAAGTGCACATGACATGCATTGAACACAATCACAAACAACAACAAAAGAGCTGGGTACTTTTCTGGCGCTTTTTCTGGCGCTTCTGGCGCTTTTTCTGGCGCTTTTGTTGCAGTATCAGTAGCGTTAGTAGCAGCAGTAGTAGTACTGGTTGAAGTAGCGGACCGACTGGACGTTGACCCAAAAAAAGGGTTTGGGCGGGCGTGGCGGACACACAGTTCACAAATAACCCAATCTTCAGCACAATCAGAATGCTTCTGTCGAAGGGTACAACGATCCGACTCGGCCAAAGACAAAAAAGCAACAGTTTCAGCATTCTTGGAGTGGCATACATTACAAGGCATAGTCTGGTCAAGAGCATAGGGGTGGGCAGGAAAAAGAGACAAATGGGTGCCTAGTATTGCCCATTTCTGTGCTATGGTTCTGAGAACCCACTGTACGGGCCACTGTTCGGGGCTGTACGGGAAATACGGGATTCCCGTACCGGGGGGGGGGGGGGGGGGGGTTGCACTATGAGCACACCCCTGTACAAAAGTACGTCCAGCGGAGGCTCAGCGGAGGCGTGTGTCTCAGAGTGGTGATGCATGAGGGCCGCTGATCAATGGTCCCTGGCTCGAGTGCAGGGTGTGGCAGGAAACCTTAGCCAATCCTCCACACCGGGGGGTCCACTGCAACCCCCCCATGAGTAGCAATGGTTCGCAAGAGGCACCTCTAAGACACGCTGATGGGGGGACCAGCACCTCTTGATTGATGAGCTCGATCTGGCCGCTGCTCCTGCGCGGCGGCGTGCGCCCGGAAGCCGCATCGTTTTTGGTCAGAGGTGACTGCACCCCCGCGCTGGCCAATGACGCGAACTGCAGACGGGGCCTGACGTGGCGCTGGCAGGCGGAGGGCAGGGGCGGCAGCTCATTGCCGAACTCGTCGAGGAGGGAGAACGGCACCTCGAACTCTTGGAAGCAGACGATCTCTTTGGGGACGTTGTTCCCAAACACGAACCGATGGGGCCGCCCCGGCGCCACAGCCACGTCCACGACGTGCGTCAACAGCACGGCCTGGTCCTCCAGAAAAACCTGTGGGAGGAGGCACCCAAAAGCAAGCCCAAGCCACAAGAAACACGGGGTCGGGGATGTCTACGGTTGGTCCCACATGCACCGCGGCACTCCTTGACGCCCTGATCTCATGGGGGCTCAATAGGCCATTTCACCCAAACAACTTGATTTGCTCATTGACGTACGGGGCCCTGAACTGCCACCCCTTTCCCTTCGGATCCCCTGGTCTGTGCCTCTTGTGCTCTCTTCTGTCTTCGTGCTTCTGCTCAGGGTTCGGCGTCAAACAAAAACCCAAAAAGGCCGTGTTTGGATCCGTCACGTGCCGTGGCCTTCCCCCAGCCACCCCCCGTCAGACAACAGAGGTAAAGTGAAATACATCAAAGGGGTCGGACCCACTCATCCACCCATGCACCCAACCACCCACCCCCATGGGCACCACATTTGCATTCCAGTGGCAGACCCCATGCAAACCCGAAATGGCACGCAACCTGAGCAGTGACTGTGCGTGTGCAGTGTCAAGGCAGTCGGGTGCCAACAAGCTTTTATCTCTAAATGGGCACATTGAAACAAGCCCAATCATAGTGTTCGCCATCTAACACCACATCGACAGCTTTGTTCGCACAGCAGCAATGTTCAGTGCTTCTGCCCGTTGCATCATTTCATCCCTCACGGCACGACAGCAAGATGTGTGTGCGTGTGTGTGTGTGTGTGTGTGTGTGTGTGTGTGTGTGCCAAGGAATCCATTCAATCATGCTCAAAATGCTAGGTTCAACAATCCACTTTCCTACCACAGCTACAGCTGCAAACCATGAGTTCTGTCTTCGGCTCTGCAGGGGGGCAGCCCTGATGGGTGTGTGTTTGTGTGCGTGCGCGTGCGCGGCACATTGCACATTTGCCACTGTCCCAGGTTGCATATTTGGACCTGGGCATCCACGCAGCTTCTGCTGCGTTGCAGTACCTGCAATTCAAATGACAGACCCGCGTGCCCCAAGAGCTCTCTCCCAATCTGCAGGGCCAGGGCACATGCTCTGGCGATCAAAGCTTTGCAAGGCGTGATTTCTGGGTGGAATGCGTCCCCTCCTGATTGTGATGTCTTCACTCCCTGTTGTCTCTTGTGCAAAACAGGTGCAGACCTTCACTGTGTCAGGGGACAACTTCAGACACCGTGTTCCCATCTACAGATCCAACTTTGGACAATTTTGCATGCTGTCTGTGGGGATTCTGTAAGTGGTGGACGTGGGGAGTCCGGAAAGATTTTGGGCTCAAAGAAGGCATGCAACTTTTTCATGCATTCGGCACGTAGGCGCGCATGTGTGCGTGTGCCCACAAAACAACACAATCATTCCTTTATGCACAAAGTATATGCATCTGCACGTATGTTGTGCCCCTCATGGACACTGTCGGGTCTTCGTTCCCTTTGCATCCATTGCATCCGTTGTCTTGAGACTGGCCCGGCATTGCAAGCCATGAACTTTCTCTTGGGCTGTACCGTCCCTTCTCTCCCCCTCGTCTTGTTTTCCACGTGCTCCTGCTTTCCGTTTCAGGATTTCAAGCTGCTGCCATCAGTGGCCTCAGCCCTTGAGTACCGAAGCTGCTGTTGACGGCACGGCGGGGGAGAACATTGGGTTGAGGGGGGGGGGGGGGGGGGCTTGGGAGCCCATTTTCCAACCCCATCCCCCCCCACTATGGGCTCCCGAGTCTGCCTCCTAACTATGCCTGGGGAGGGTCTGAGAGGGCACCGGTGGGGGATCGGGGGGTCCAACATCCATACCTCAAAATGATCTCCATGATGTGCTGGTCATTTTGAACGTACACAAGCAGAATGACCACCCATCAGCAGAGGGTAAAAGCAAACAAAATTGGCTCTGGGACTTGGGAGCCCATTTTCTCAACCCCCCCCCCCCCCATCCTGGGGCTCCCGAGCCCCCCCCCCCCCCTGTGTGACATTCCGTCTGGTTGTTGCTCCTTTATGGGGCCCTGGACAGTCACCTGTTCTTCCCTTCGCATGTTGCGTCGGGTCGCTGCTTTCTGTGGGCTGCTGCGGCCGGTGCTCTTGCTGGTGTCGTTTCCGCGTTCGCAGAGCCCAGTAGTTGGTGTGTTGGGGCTTGCTGAATGTGGCAGGATGTGCGGTTTGCGCGTCAGAGGCGCCCAATAATTGGTGTATTGAGGATGTGCTGGTTGCTGCCGGGGTCGTTTGACTGTTTTTGCTGTCCACGCGCCTCTGTCCACAGGCCGTCCGTAGCCTGCCTCGCTGTGTTTCTGTGTGCCTGAGGCCCAGGTGCCCTGTTTCTCCACGTGCTGTCCCGGCTGTCCACCATATGTCCTTTTCCCCCTCACGGCTGGTCTGCCCCTGATGGGCTCCCGCTCCTGTTGCGCAAACAGCCCATCTGGGCTGCGGGAGACACCCCCCACCTGATGCCGGTTGAGCAGGGGTTGCCCTGGCACCCGGTAGCGACAGGGCTGGCTGGCCAAGCCATCCCCTTTATTGTCGCTGCCTCCCATGCGCATGCTCTCCCATCCGCTCCATTCTGGTTCCCTGTTCCCGCTGTTCTGGTTGCCTCTCCTGCCTTGCTGTGCCCCTCCTCCTTGTCTGCTGTGCTCGCCCTTGTCCCTCCTGGTGTGGCTCCCGCGTTCTGTGTGTCTATGTTGCTCCTCCCCCTGTCTGTTGGCGCTGCTGGATACCCCCGTCGCGCACCCCCTCCTGTCCCACCCACCTGCCCCCCCGTACGAGGATTTCACATCTCGGTACGACGTGGACTGTCCCATGCGCGGTTGGCTGGTCACAGCCCTGTTGCCACCCCGTGGCGGGCACCTCCCGGCGCGCGGGGCGCAGCTCCTGCCATTGTGGAGTACGTGGGCACCTTGTAGAGGGAGGGGGGGGGTGTTTGCTGATGGCTCGCTCGGCGTGCGCTGCATTTGGTGGTTGCTGCAGTACTCGCACCTCATGGTTCCCTTGTGTATTGTTGTGTGTCCTGTTGGGGCTCGTCTCACTGCCGTGTGGGGGGGCGGCTCTGTGCCCAGTTGCTTTGCTGCTTGCGTTCCTCCCAATTCCGGGCTCTTTCTTTTTCTGCTGGCACGCTCACTGCTGCTGGTGTGCGGCGCCGGCGGGGCAGCATGTCGCTCCCTGCATCCCCTTGTGGCTGTCGGGTTGTCCCACTTGCAGTTGGGTGGTACCAGGGGCACTGGGCACTTTTGCACATGTCAGAGCCAATTTCTGGTCGCCCATTTGTCTTCGCTCATCGTCCACTTACTGTCACCGGTCAATGGTACACAATTGTTACCTCAGGCGGCTGTTGGGGCCATCCCCGGCCTTCCACCCCTTGCGCGGCACCCTCGCTCGTCGTACTTCCCCTCGCCACCATCACCAGCTGTACTCTATCCCTGGCACCATCCCATGTCATTCTCCGCCCAGCACCATCCTCCATGGCCTTACCTTCCCACCAGCACCATCCGTGGGTTAGCCCCCGCCCCCCCCAAAATTGCTTGGCACAATCCTCAGCCATAGTCTCCTCTGGGCACCAAAGCCCGACCGTAACCCCCAGCCCCATCCCCACCGTATCCCCCCTCCCCCCGATCCCTGGCTGTACCCTCCCGGGCACCTATCCTGGCCGTACCCCACGACGGGGCCCCATCCCCAGCCGTACCTACCCCCAGCACCATCCCCGGCAGTACTCCCCCTGCGGGTGTACCTGCCCGCTTCATGACTGCCACTGCACAGGCCCCCCTTTGCCCCCACTGCACCCGCGATACCTGCACTTGGTATGTCTGCTTGCCGGGCCGGCGGGGGGTCTCCAAGGCCGGCAGCACCGCGGCACCGTCCCTCACAGGTACACGCGTCTCCAGGGCCCAGCTACACACGCAGTGCAGCTCCGACGGCTCCATGTCCCCGGCGGGCACCAGCAGCACCCACCAGCCCTCCAGCATCGTCCCCGCCGGGCACTGCAGCGTGCTGGACTGCGGTCCGCTGGCGGAGAGGAACGGCTGCTGCGCAGTGGAGAGCCGGAGCCGGGCGCTGGCGGCGGCAGCGGGGGGCATGACAAGCAGCGGGAGGTCGAGGCTGCAGCCGGGGACGTCCGCAAACGAGAACGTGACGCACGACTCGAGTTGCGGGCCGTGGGGCACGTGGGCCCCGCCCTTCAGACAAATGCGGGGGAAGCAGTAGCCCCCGGCGGCTGCAGTGAAAGGGACGGGGTCCGTGGCCGCAACGTCGGGGCCGCGTGCGACACACCGGAAGCGGTCCACGTCGCCGCCGAAGGAGCGCGGGTCCGTAATGCGGTTGCCCCACTCGTCCACCGCGTGCAGCACGACCGATGGGAGGGGCTGCCCCGCGGGCACCTTCCACGGCGTCGGGGGGGCGTCCGTGCTCAGCTGCAGGCGCGTCGGCCGCCCGGCGATCACGGGGATGCGCAGCGGGTCGGGGACCGGGAGGGAAGCACCGGGGGCGAGATGCATAGCGTCGGGCGCCCGGAAGCGGAGCGCGCCGTGGCCGCCGGAGGGCGTTGGGCCGCAGATGCGCAGCCCAGAGACGCGCAGGCACGAGGCATCGTCGTGCACGATGGCCTGCGGTGTGAAGAACGGAGGCGTGGGAGTGACAAACACGGCGCGGCCCTTTGTGCACGCAAACCCTTTGGTACCCGGCAGCTCGGCATTCAAACGCCTCCGGGTCCCATGGAATCAGCACTGAGATTCAGGACCCCCACGGTCACTAAGGGGGGGTGGCGAGCACTGGGCCATAATTTGTCTGCCTCGGTTGGCCATGGAAGAGCCCTTTTGCCCCGAGTGCGTGGGCCCCAAATGCGTTGGTATGCACCCTGACCCCCCCCCCCCCCTCCCATGCGCAATGACCAAAAAAATGGCCCACCGTCTGACCACAGGGCGGTCTGCCCCGCAGTGTTCAAAGTAATAAAGCGCCGTTTGACCAGCGGGTGGTCAAGGCGGTCATTGCACAACCGGAGGTACATAGATCGTCACCAAATGATGATCCAAACCGGTGCCAAGGCCCCTGGGGGGAGTTCTGGAGTTGCAGCCACGTCGCAGTGCTCAGGCCAATTGGACAATCCCGAAACAGGCTGTCCGCAGAGGGGGATCTGGCATTGGGGGGGCGGGGGGCGGGGCTGTCCTTCGGTGGCTGAAGGTGGATGGGCTGGGCTGGAGACGACCTGGACTCCAGCACCGGGCACCGTTGGGGTCTTTATTACAAAGAAAATGTTGGCTCGGACAAGGGTCAACACAAAATGACCGCAGTTGCCGGCACAAGTTTGTGTGGCACCTCTCCCTTGACCGCCCTGCGGACTGACGAGTCGATCTTGTGATCCAACTTGTGACCCCGGGGGCTCTGTGTTACACTTTGTGCATAAAACTATTGGAACGTACCCTCCGAACATCAACATGGCGTTGCCTGTTCGCCCCTTTGGCAGTGTTTTTTGCCTGTGTGTGCTCTCTGCAGGGCCTTGGAACACAGAACACATGGTCATCTGCAGGGGGTAGGATTGTAGGAATGTTGGACCCGCACACGCGCACGTGCGCGTGCACACACACAGGCCCCCAGTGGAGGGGCGTTTGGCATATGGCTAGGTCCTGCAACCGACAGCGTGCTGCCAACAAACCGTGGCCCCTGTCCTTGTTTCCCACCCACGGAGCACCAACACACACATGCACGACCGTGTGCCCTGCCACCTCATCCACTGACTGCCCATACATCCCTCGCTGCCGACGGCCCCCCTGGCGAGGTCGGGATTGACAATCAGCCTGCCTGGCTGGACTAGGTGCCGGAGGCATCAAAGCCACAGCGTGGCGCCTCCTCTGCATCCGAACCGTCGGTGTGTACGTGTGTGTGTGCCCATTGCCAATTGCTCTGCCACAGTGTTTTCACCGCAATCAGTTCTCGTCTGAGGCATTTCTTTGCTTGTGTGTGTGTGTGCGTGTGCGTGTGCGTGAAAATTCGACTTAGAGTTGTCCATGAGAGAACCCCCTCCCGCTTTGTATTCGGACTGTTCATACATGGCCCAGGCACGCTACACCACAGCTGACAACTGCATGAGATGCACGACGACCTCCATGCCCGTGGTGTCCACCGTAATTGTTGGCATTAGGGCTGGAGTGGGATCGGAATCTGGGGTGGAGGCATCTGCGGAGGTGACTGATGCCCATTCCACCATCGTCAACTGTGGGTCATATGGTGGGGGCGAGACATGCACCAAATTGCCGAAGGCATCGCGGAAGAAGATGAAGATGGGGGGCAGCGGCGCCCCAAGGCAGAACCCGCTCTGTGCTTCGGGATCTGTCTCCGTATCGCTGAGAGGTGGCTTAAGAGAGGCATGTAGGGTGGCCGCATGAGTGGCAACCACCGTGACCTCATAGACCTTCGGCTTCACCTCCGGGAAATCTGACTTAAAGTCGAAGCGGTACACCCCAGCAACAGTGAGAGGGCTGGGGTGCACGGCATCCCGAGGCAGCGCCATAGGTTTAAACACGTATTTGCCGCCAGAGAAGGGCTTGTCATGGTAAGCCAGCAAGGGCGCTGGATGCATCCCCAGGCCCCCCTTATGCGGTGTGTGTGACAGCCGCATATGCATCCCCGACGCTTGCTTCCACAATGGCTTGTGCTGCTTCGTGAAGAGGCCCACTGCCAACAATTCCAATTGGTACCCCGCGGCAACGGTTCCCACTGGGGGCCTCTTGGGCTTGCTTGACTGTCCATTCGCCCACTCCACTATCTCGACATAGTCAGGCAGGCGCCCCTGAAGTCGACCTATGGGCCCAGACAAGGAAGTGGGTGAATACAGGGGAGTGGGTGTGCGCAGGGTAATGGGGTGTGCACTGGACAACAGACGCACAAGGCACTTCTTTGCTATCTCCACAGCCCTCGATGGGTTGCATTTGGCATAAGGAGCGGACGCGGAGCCATAACCCAGGCCATCCGATGGGCCCATCATGAGCGTCCTGGGCTGCAAGAACGGCGCTCTTCGTTTCGAGCTTTCCTAGGGGCGCTCCCACGATTGGTTGGCACATGGCAATGCATGTGCTCAGGACAATGGGATGCAAAAGGCGATGCGTATGCCCGGGGCAAATGGGTATGCCCAGGGCAAATGGCCATGGGTATCCACAGGGCCATATGCACATGGCATGGGCCGTCCTCCCTTCAGGACACTATGTGCGAAGTTATAAAATTTCTGGCCATTCCTTACAGTCTTTGGATCCCCAAACAAACTCCCAAACAAACTCACTAGGCAACGATCTAGGTGACAAAGTGGGGACCAAATGCCCTCACCTTCATCCCTTGGTCGCATCATAACCCCTCCGGATTTGAGAATGGCGCATGGCGCCATTGGGGTTGCGTCGCCATGTGGGCCCAATTGGCGATCGTAGGGGGGTCTACGGCGCCATGGTCCGCAGCACATCTGGTATGCACAGAGCACTTGGTGTGCACAGGGCAGTGGTGTGCACACCTTGCTCTGCTTGGTACTCGCTATTACTGAGCACTTGCTGGATCCTACTGATTGGATAAGTTGTAGCACTGCTCTTTGCCGTTGGGTTGGCATTCCACTCTTCCACCTGCACGAACACCCCACTGCACGAGTCGGAGGTGGCCAGGTCGCGGCACATGCTCACGATGCAACCAATGACCCGCGGCCTCGTCTTCAGGGCTACGTAGCAGCCCGTGCGGAGTGTCAGCGTCCCGATCCGGATCTGTTTCCAGTATTGCCGTTGGGAAGGATGCACATGCTCCTCACGCGTCTCGTCGCGGACCTGAATGTAGCGTGTAGCGCTGGTAGTGGTGCACCTGTTCCGCACAAAGCCATGGCAACAACTGTATCTATGGGGCTGCACTCAGTTCGGTGTGCAGACACGTGTTCAGGGCTATCCGAGGGGGCTGGGGTCTGAAGTTTGATAGGGCCCCCGTTTCATTTTATTTGGGCCCAACGTGGCTGTTTACATGGTTTTCGTGGCGTTTGGTGGCAACTGGCAAAAGATTTACGAATCCAAACACCCTTGGGCAGCCTTTCGTTGTTCATAGTATCCGCACCTCAGTCATGGTACCAGAGAATTCCCAGGGTTCCCAGAATAGGGAACCAAGACCCTTCCTTCCAAAGGGAATTCTTTGGGACCTGGACCCAATCCGGCACCTTGCGGGATGCGCGGATGAGTTTGGGTTTTTCTTGGCAACTGGCCACCAAACAGCCACAACGGGTCTGTTCATTCTGTGTTCGGGGAGTTGACGGAGTTCATTACAGGAAAACACCGAACTTTTCACTCCGCGGAGGAGGTCCGACGTTGCACTCCCCTCTTTCGATGGTCGTACCCCTGTTTTGCGCACTGTTTTGTGAACTGATGATGTGCGCCGTGTGAGGGGAGTAGGCCATGCAAACTGATGGCGCAAAGCTCAAGTTTGTTCACACCGCTGCCGTGGCCAGGGGGCCCTCCTGTACACACCTCAAAAATGATCTCCTCGTCGTACTTCGCGTGACAATGCCTCAACCACTTGCGGAAGTTGTTGGCCAGGGCCCGCTCCTCGAAGTGCAGGAGCGCCTGCGCCAGTGCAGTCTGCCGGCACAGATACAATTTGTTGGCTGACACTTCGAAGTGGGAGTCGAGGAAGAGCATCCCCTTCACACGCCGATAGCAATGCACCGGGATATCGCTGCACAGGGACGAGGAGTCCTTCTTCATGAAAGGCAGCCCCGCAATCTTCTCCCCGGGCAGCAGCCGCCCCATCCAAAAGCACTCGAACCCCGGGTTCCGATCGCTCAGAGGCACCGTCTCATCATCAACTACGACGCTCTTCTCTATAGACCGCGGGATCGGCAGCGTCTCCCGTCCGTCCCGGTACGGGTAATAGAATAACACGGCCTTGACATGCGTCGTGATTGTGGCAGTTGCCGGCCGTGGTGGAGGGGTGGGGGCGACGTGCTCCAGAAAAGGCGTCGGCTGCGTCTGCGATTGCGAAAGTGGCCAGTCCTCGCCAGGGATGGGCCCCGCTTGTGTTGCGGACTCCACCTCCGGGGCGGAGGCCACGGAGCCCGTCACTTTCAGGTCAAAAGTGATCTTCTCAACGCCGTGGGTGAGCAAGCGGGTCTCCATATCGTCGTCCACATAGAGCCTCAGGTTTTTGCCATCGACCAAAATGTCAAGGGGGCCTTCCTGCTGCACGGGGTTCTCCTCCAAGAAGTCCTCGTCCTCCGCACACCCGGAATCCAACGGATCTCCGAGCGCAGGCGCGGAACGGGAGCGTTCTACAGTCATGGCCTTCCGCGGCCGGAACGGCCCGGCGGATTGCGATGACCTCTTCCGGCCCTTGACGTTTCCGTTCGGGCCCCATATGTAATAGTGGTAGAGGTGGGCTATCTCCCTGCGGATGCTATCGCTGTTGTACTTGTGGATGTACGTCGTTTTGATGTCTGAGATGTGCACGTGCGTAAACGAGGGCGACTCCACTTCGGAGTCCCGAGGGGCTCGGACGTGGATTGAGGTCTTCCAGCCGTCCTCCAAGATCGACTGGCGGCTCAGCTTGACCTCGTACACCCAACGGGAAGTGGTGGACTTCGTCGTCATTGTCACGCTGTCCCCCAGATTGAATATGGCTTTCTTAGAGCCGACCCCATATCGAGAAAACTCGCTGGTCAGGTAATGGGCTATGTCCCGGTGACTCTCAAAATGAAAGCCATGTTTACGGGTTGTGGCTGCACTGCCGGTGCATGCGCCGTCACCTTCAAGCGTCGCATGGTGCTGTGTGACCGCATCCTCGAAGCCATCTCCACTGAGGCCCATGGTGGCCCACCTCTTTATTCCCTCATACGACATGCCACAGCCATTGTCCCACACAGACAAGGAGCAGTCCTTGCACCCCTTGCGCTGCATATCGATGGCGATCCTTCTACTCCCAAGGTTGTGTTTCGTCTTTTGCACCGAATTGTCCACCAGCTCTGCCAATGCGGTGATGTAGTCATACTCGTCTCCTCCGTGAATGAGAATGTTCACATGTGGCAGAATGATGGCTTCTTCATGTGCAACGGTTGGAAGCTTGCAGAGATCTTCTGTGTGCGCGGATGCAGCAAACAGCAGTTGTGAGGGGAATACCCGTCTCCTCTGCATCTCACAAAATGCATTATCATCGATGGGGAGATCCGACAAATCATTGACAGAAAGAGCCGTCGATGGCGGCAGATCAAATGCAGTGCGTATGTTGTTTAGAAAGCCGGCGAAGTCTGGAGCAATGGTGACATCCCGACCTTCGGCCGTGGTCATGCAAACCAATCGTGTCGTCATTTGCAACAGAATCCATCCTACGGAATCCAAAGCGCAACAGGGTGAC
The DNA here is from genome assembly GCA_964036045.1 of Eutreptiella sp. 'Long Island Sound 2002'. Taxonomy (NCBI): domain Eukaryota; phylum Euglenozoa; class Euglenophyceae; order Eutreptiales; family Eutreptiaceae; genus Eutreptiella; species Eutreptiella sp. 'Long Island Sound 2002'. The sequence goes on along the minus strand of OZ038385.1, from coordinate 31,622,291 downwards.
CCCATGATTAAACAACTGCGGACACCGTACCTGGCACAATACCGACAGCCAAAAACAACCAACGGCAGCCGTGTTCGGCTGACAGGGCTAGGTATTTAATCAACAGCAGCAGGTGGTTTCCAGGCAGCAGTTGGTGGCTAGACTGAGGGCAATCCGCCCCATCAACTTCTTAATTTGGATCCAGTCAAGCACTAACGCGCCCAACACGCGCCTTCTGGGCGCACTTGGCGCTCGCCCAAGCCCCCTTGTGAGCGCTCTCCTAGAGCTCACACCAACTCCTATGGAATGCCTTGCTTGAGCGCTCCTCGCAAGCACTTGCCGTGGCGCCCACACGAGTGCTTACTTCAAAGCGTCCCAGGTTAGAATGGAACTAGCCTGGTTAGAAGGTAGGTGGGGTATGGGGCTTGGGGTGTGTGGTTGTGGTGTGGTGGTGTTGGTGCCCCAAAACTTCGGGGTGTTCAGCGTGTTCATGTGTGAGTGTTGTTTTCTTGTGGTGTGTGAGTGTTTGTTGGCATGTGTTTTCTAGTGAGTGGTACTTGTTTTTGCGTGATGGATGCTTGCTTGTTTGCTTTGTTGTGGTTCAAAACAAAGGCACCGTCGCCTTAAGCTAAGGCACCATCCTTTTAAACGAAGGAGTGGAGGCTCTCATGCCTCACGACTAAGCCTCTCTTGAAGAATGGATGCTATCACCAAGAGTGGAGGCTCTCACGCCTCATGCAAGATGGAGGCTCTCACGCCTCATGCAAGATGGAGGCTCTCACGACGAAACAGGCTCGCACACCTCAATATGAAGCCTCCCACGACAACTGGAGTCCCTTGGCGCTGCTGCTGCTTACAACTAAGCAGTTCTTCACGACGAAAGAGGCTCTCAGGCACCAAAAAGAAGCCTCCCACGATGAATGGAGGCCTTGTCCCTGCAGCTTTGCAAAAAATCTATTGCCTTCGGCAAGGCACCTCGAAGAGAGAGAACTCATTGTTGGCCTGGGGCATCCTTGGGGCGGGGAGTGGGGTGTGAAGCAACGGATACTCAGCTACCATATGACCCCCGTGACACAGGTCATAGGTCATCGCCAACAACATTGTCCTGCTGCACTGCAGCACTGTTTGTTCAGTAAAGTATTTAAAGCAAAGTCTCGGCAGGTCACCTCACTCTGCCCTCCCCATGGGCCCCGATTAGGTCAACCGAGGTTGCTTGGGCCAGTTCTCAGGGCTGTCCTCATTTGACTCCTCTGAAATGTGAGATCCCCCGGAGCAGTTTGGGGCGGGGAGTGGGGGGGGGGGGGGTCCTTGGGGCTTTTAAAGGGCCCACGCTGCACTGTTCTGCATTTCGCTCCCTCAGTGCAATTCAGAGCTGTGCACATGCACTCTACATGAACTGAATGCAATTAATCTATTTTTCACTCCATTTTACAATCTTACTCCATTCCACTCTTTCACTGAATTTCAGCGCACTGCACTGCAGGTCACTAAACTTCACGTTACTTCATTGCACTTTAGTGCAGTTCACTCTTTTGCACATCAGCGCACTTGAATGCTATTTGTTGCAAGTTGCTACAGTTTACTGCATTTGATTGCATTTCTCTGCATTATACTGCACGTCACATCTCATCATTTCATTGGCTGCTATTTTCTTTCAATCTACATTCCATTGGTTCACAGCAAAAATATCATTGCACTACAATCCACAAATGCATTTTCAGAAATGGAATGTGCTCGTGATAGTGTCTGTTCCCTGGGGGGCGGGGTGGTAGGTTTTTTCAACAGCATGATGCCCCTGAATCAACTCATAGTGGCACAACACCAAGGCAAAACCATGGTTGCGTGGGGATTATGTTAGCGTTGGGCAGCAATCATCATTTGATGTTGCGGAGTATTGAGGGGAAGGGGCTCGCACTGCATGCAGAATGTAGGCACTGTGTGTACGCCTTGTCACAAAGAAATCAAACTTGGATTCCTTAAATGGGGTCTGTAATAACTTTGCATGTAAGACACACACATGATGCACTGTGCGTTGTCCGCACTTCCTGTCCACTGTGCAAGCACATTCTAGATTACACACGTGCACATTCCATTGCTGTTGCACACAATGCGTTTCCCCTTGAGCTAGTTGACACAAGAGATGTAATGACAATGACAATGACAATGCTCAACTGAGGTTGTGGGTGTAGGTGTGGAGGTATTGGGGGGGCGGGGGTGCAGCCTGGTGCCGATGTTCAGCTAGATGATTGAAGGAGTCTTTGTCACCGTTGGAAGTGTCACGTATCAGACATGGATGCTTCGCAATCTGCACTTTCTCTTGGTAGAACCAGTTGGCACTTAATTGTCCTTGTTTGTGTCCAGTCATTGACTGTGCGATGCAGATACATCCTTGCGGATGATGGATATGAATTTTAGGAACTACAGTGTTCTAATGTGCTGACTCTGACTATCAATATCACAACCACTGGGGGGGGGGTATCCGGGCCACGCACACCGCGCGCGCTCCATGCCCGACTCTACGGCGCGTGTCCGGAACAGCCTAGGCTTTCCCCCCTCCTAAAACAGCCCCTATGGAGAGACAACCCCTTGGTGGTAAGCACGGTGCTTGGTCGGGGTAGGTGGCCAAATCTTTGCGCCGTGCGGGCGTCGCGTCAGGTGCTCCGCCTAGGTTATTATTGCAAATCCCACTGCCACTACTGCTATCAGGAATAGTAATGAGGCATTCAGTGTTTTATGCCGAGCCGGGGTGTACTACGTATGGTTGCCAATAGCTTGTCCAATGACCAGCCATGTTCCACCATTGTGGCCGTAAAACTTTTATGCCACACTCACTTGCATTTTCGGCATCCCAATCTACCCATTAAACACTGCCACTCAACAGCCGGAACAAGGGCAAATTTGGGTACGACTCCTTTTAACGTTTGTGGGCCTATGCGTAGAAGTACAGTGGCGGAGAGAGGGGGCCGATCAGAATTCGGGTGCCTCCTCCCCTCATACTGGCCCCCACCTATGGAGCATGGCTGCCGAGAGGCACGAGCCTATTGGGATTGAGTCTCTTTCGTGCTTGCCCTCCCATGGAACCGATCTAGCTGCCCCCCACTAGTCGTCGCCCTCCCCAAGCTTGTAGCCCTGCGTTGATGAACACGGGTTGGCTGTGCTGCTGCGGTGCAGCATGTAACACCATCAATGAAGATGAGGAGCAGGAGGAAGATGAAGAACCCCCCCCCCCCCCCCGCAGGTGGCTCCGGGCCATAGGGGGCGGTGATGCTCCCCGCTAATGGCTCGTGGAGAGAGCCCGGAAGATGCTCAAAAAGACCCCTGCTTCATGGGGGACGTTTGTCCTTGAGCCCCCAGTTGGGGGGGGCTGGGGGGTGGCATCCGGGACCATTGCACTGCCCGCGTTGGGGGGGGGGGGGGGCATGTTGGTCGGGCAATGGCCCTAGCGCCGTTGTGGCACGTGGGGGGGCTGGGGCAATGCGCCGCCACCGACTGCAGGGCCAATGGAGGGTAGAGGTGGTTCTACCTGCGGGGCATCCCCCCCCCCACGTCTATGGCGGCTTGCTCGGGCGCGTCATCCACAGTCGGTGTGCACTCGCCTTTTGGCGGCTAGTCATTGCGAGCTAGCGGCCCCGGGGGCTGCTTTCCTAGTGCCCTGGGCGTCATAGTGCGCCGTCGTGCCCACGGTTGTGCGGGAGCGGGGGGGGGGGGGGGGGCTCCAACGCCATCCGCGCACGGCTCAACCACGTGCACCCGCCCACCCTTCTTGCGGGGCCGTGACGCGCTGCCGCGGCCCCCTCCGCTTCTGGATTGGGGGGGCACGCAATCGCAGCAGCACCACAGCGCTCGTGGCCCGTGTGGCCGGCACGGCAGCACTAGCTAATGCCGTACTGCATGCGTCGGCACCGGTCGCAGGACGGTGCCCCGTGCTCCAGGTAGCCGCCCCCACCGTACCGCGTCCTTGCCCCAGGCCGCGGTGCACTGGTGGCGCCGCTAGGGGCACACCCTGCGCCGGCGCGCACCGGAGACACCCCGCATTCAGCAACAGCGCTTGCTCCCCCTCTGGCGGGCGGGGGAAGTGATCCATTAGGAACCGCTCCCCCCCCGCTGGCCAGAGGCGGGCTGGGACCCGTAGCCGCTTAAGCCACATGTCTTGGCAATGTGCCGCCAGGTGTGGCAGCTGTAGCGCCATTTCCTCCCGGGCCGCAAAATAGGGGCGTGCCCGCAACCCGGCACAAAGGCGCCCGCCCAACGGGAGGAAGAGAGAGCAGCACCAGTGGGTGGGCGACCCCGCAATAGCTGACCCGCCGCCATGTGCCGCTGCTAGACAAAGGCAATTTTGGGGCTTTGAGAGTGCCTGTGGCCTGGAGTACATGGGACTAGCAGCCACTGGGTGGGTCCCTTAGGTTGCTTGAGTACCACCCGTATTGTCACCAAATGTTCACCCAAATCCATCCTAGGGCCAATGGAAGGGTTTCGGAAAAAGGCAAAATTTCGAAAAACACGTTGTCCATGACCTGGGCCCAAATCGACGCACAGCGGCCGCAATAGGCAAAAGATTTGACCCCGCCTCTAAGATTCCTGAACGTGACCCAGTCTGCACGCATGTGTGGGGATGCTCCTGCTTTTTTGCGGCCTGATATTGTTCAGTTCGAGAACTTGACCGCTGTAGGTGTGTTGGAATCTGGGCATCCCAAACACAATGATACAATGAAGACCTAATAACTCAGGGTACTGCGGCAATAACTCATAGCTCATATGTGCTGACGTGGACATTTTGTGCATAGGGGCACTGTTGACCATAAATGGGACAGTGACAGAGGAAGCACAATTCATCAATGAGGGGCTGTTAAGGGCACAGTCTGGCAGTGTCCTGCAGTCTGCATGTGTATTGCACCCTCCTTAATGCAGCACGCGTATGTGGTAAGTCACTGTGCCAGATCCTTGGCCCATGACTTGATTGGTCGAAGTCGGTCGTGTGTGGGGTGGGGGTGGGTTTGGGGGGGCACGCAGTGGTGCAGGTTTGTGGGTGAGAATGGAACGCACATGACTGCTGCTTGTTGTTTACAACTGCCTGCAGTTCCCCCTCACTTGTCAAATGTGAATCCTCCACCAACACCACCGATCTCTGCACACCCCCAAGGCTTCGTACTCACTGGCCTCAGGGCGCTGCCTTGTGGCTGGTCATGGTGTGAGGGCCCTTGTTGGGTTGTCCTTGCAGCCCCTGCGTGCATAGAGATGCTTTGGGGCTCATTTGACCAGCGAACATTTCAATTAAATATTTCAAAACTTCATGTTCAAATTCACTTCAAACGGTTCAGTTGATGTTCAATGTTCAATGACATGGGCACAAAGAGTACTTGACTACCTGCACATGCACAATCAACGCCAAAGGCAATGTCATACATATGGAATGGTTCATAGTACATGACCTGACTGTACATTGAGCCGCAAGGAATGCCGCTGGTGTGTGTTGCTGTTGGTGTGCGGCACTATTCCCTGTGACTGGTCAGTGACCAAATCATACGAGAACCATTGCACTGGGTGTGGGCGCAATTGTGCCAACCACCTGGCGTGTGCTTGCACAGGTTTTGGGGGGGGGGGGGGGCTGTGTGCTGATCCCCAGCAAGATACTCTGGAAATGTGTGCTGCACAACCCCCCTGTCCCTTGTGCTGTCAGGAATAAGAGGCAAAACTCTAAGCATATCTTCCGACATGCAAGTCCAAGCGTTGGGGGTATATATGTTAATCAAGAGTGCGGCTGAAGCAAGAAAGAGGTGGAGCACATGTGTCTGAGCTGAGGTTGGACCAGGGCAAAGGCTGAACCAAAAACACAGGTGCGAATACCTGGGGATTCACCGCACTGTGAGCCTCCCTGCGCTGATGACCAGAGGCGCATGTCGATGCAAGTGACTTAAATCGAGGGGGAACCGAGGCGCTGAGTGCAATGCACAGAGGGAGGTCCATAACGGCACAAGGTAAAGCTGGAAAATTCACCCGATCCACCTACAACAGCATCGTTGCACTCATCAGGTCAGACATGTTTGGCTGGCGCACACAGCGTGTGGACAACACTGGACTGACCTGCTTCAAACTTCTCACGCAATAATATCCTGAGGTACGCCCCCCCCCCCTCCCCCCCAAAATTGTCCGAGGTGCGCCGGCATCCCAGACTCATACGGTTCGTACGTCTGCTGCACCAAAGACCAGCATGGTGACTGATGCAAATGGGTTAAACATAGTGCGTGGGGTACATACTGATGACGGACTGACGGAAACCGCCTGACGTACTCAACAATAACTGCGATCCGCGCCAGTACACCCCAAAATCACATTGGAAGGCCCGCACGTCCCCCAGGCCCGTTACGCTTCTCCCTCTTCCCCACATCTCCCTCCCCCCAGTCCTGCGGCCTCTGGTATGTGCATCCAATGGCCATGAACACCAAACCCCCACCTACGCCTCCGACGTACCAGTGGCGAATCATTTTCTTGCACTCTGTCTACCAAGCCGTGCAATTTAATCCGAAACCCCTGCCTTCTCGGTGCATCATGAGATTTGGTGCTGAATTTAAATTAGGTCCCAATTTCTTTACCGTCCGGACACCTTCTGTGCCATGGTCAACGGGGCGAGGGGCGGTACATGCGGTATAAAACAGCTTGGGGGGGGGGGGGGGGGCAAAACGTAACGGGTTTTTCTTCGTTGTGACGAAACTGGTTATGGGAAGAAATCGCCTCGCAGAGGTTGTTAGATCAAAGCCACGCAGGCGTATATAGGGGAAAACACCACATACCACCATTTTGGGCCTATTCGCGTGCCCTACCCCAAGGGGGTGAATCGTTTGTTTAACCCTTTCTAAAATCATTATTTTGTCCAATTAATGCATTCCCCAATGAGTTTTTGGTCCGGACCCCCCTAGACCCCCTTTTTGGAGCTTTTGAGGAAGGTGGCTGGGGGGGGGGGGAATGCCCCCCCCCCCCCCTTCTGGGGGTCGAAAATCATGAATCTTTTGGTTTTTCTTTCTTTTTTTTCGATTTTGAGCCGAAAAAGTATTTCCCGGTCCCAACTCCATGGGGTTTGTATACAGCTCAAAAATCGAAGTTTCCGAAGCTTATTTTTTTTTGATATTGTGACCACACAATATGACCATCCAAGGTATGTAAAGCATGTTTTAGGCTGTATTTATGTGTTTTTCACCCTATTTGTGGTTGGGTGCGGGGAGGGTCAAACGGGATTGGTACACAACCTCCTTATGCAGTTTTTCAGCGTATACAGCTCAAAAATCGTTCCGAAACTTATTTTTTGATATTGTGATCACCTAAAATCACCACCCAAGATATGTGCAGCATGTTTTAGCCCGTATTTATGTAGTTTTTACCCTATTTTGGGTGTGTGTTGCTTGGGGTAGATTCTCTGCGAGGTGGATTTGCCGAAGGCAATAGAATCACCTCGCAGAGGTTGTTAGATCAAAGCCACGTAGGCCCGTATATAGGGGAAAACGCCACCCCCCCCCCCCTTTTGGGCCTATTCGCGCACCCTACCTCAAGCAAGGGGGTGAATCGTTTGTTTAACCCTTTCTAAAATCATTATTTTGTCCAATAAATGCATCCCCCAATGAGTTTTTGGTCCGGACCCCCCTAGACCCACCCCACTTGAAACCCACTTTTTGGAGCTTTTGAGGGGGGTGGGTGGGTGGGGGGGGGGGTTAAAAAATGACCCCCCCCTTTTTTGGGTCGAAAATCATGAATCTTTGGTTTTTTTTTATTTTGAGCCAAAAAGTATTTCCCGGTCCCAACTCCATGGGGTTTGTATGGGGCGGAGTGGGACGAGCGCTGTTGCAGTTTATGCACTTTTCAGCCATTTTTGCTATGTTGGCGGTTTGGGCAGCCTCGGTGACCCCGTGGTACCCACTCTGAGGGGTGTGAGTGGGGATGTTGTGGCAGTATATGCCTACTAGGATACGAAAGGACATTTTTTTTATTTTGCAGTATGTAGCCTTGTTTAGGGCCAGTCAAAACCTGTGCCAAAGACATGAAATGATTGTTTCCACCAATAATGGCTTACATGAATGAATGGGACGGTACCCAACCTGCTTATGCAGTTTTTCACCTTGGACAGCTCAGAAATGGAAGTTTCCAAAACTTATTTTGACATGGTGATCACCTAAAATGACCATCCAAGGTATGTAAAGCATATTTTACGCCGTATTTATGTGTTTTTCACCTTATTTGGGTATTTGGTGCGGCGGAGGGGGGGGGGTCAAACGGGATTGGTACACAACCTTCTTGTGCAATTTTTCACCATGGGCAGCTCAAAAATCGAAGTTTTTGAAACTCATTTTTTTATACCGTGATCACCTAAAATGACCATCCAAGATGTGTGAAGCATGTTTTAGCCCGTATTTATGTCGTTGTTCCCCTATTTTGGGGCTGTGCTGCTTGGGGTAGATTCTCTGCGAGGTGGATTTGCCTAAGGCAATAGAATTTGAGGAAAAACTTCAACCACATCTCAACATCCATTGCTTCTGAGGTTGTTGCCCACCGCACAGAACACAATGCCTGTTCCCATCCTCGTCCCATCCACCCCAACTGAAACAAAGCAGACATGCCAATGTAGTCCATGCCCGTGTAATGCGTGGATTAGGGCTTTATAACCAGACAAAACTGCTCAAAAATGAGGCACTGCGATCCTGAAAACCGGCAAATATGTTTCAAATGACCGGTAACTTCGCCCTTTTCCAAAAGCGTTTTTCCAATGTTGAATGTTTGCCTCCTGTGCTCCCCACAAACACTTCCATCATGACCACCAGAACAGGGGTTGGTGGTGGTGGTTGTGAGTGTCAGGCTGCGTGCAGGCCATATCACGAGCAGTGCAATGTGGGCGATGGTTCTGCCCCCCCCACCCCCCCCTACTTGGGTGCTCCGCTCCGAGCTGTTGCAGATGCAGCCATGCGATGTGGTCCGACGTGCAGTGCTGTGGCAACGCTTTCTCTGTTGTGATCGGGGGTTCACTCGCCGCACTTCTTGTCTGACACGGAGACGCAAACACACCACAACAAGAACAATAATCCCGGGCCTGCCTGCATTTGGCTTAGACGTCTGTGGTACTCACCACAGACATCCTACACACCTGTGCGACTGTGCGAACTGGCATTTTGGCCAGCTTCTTGACAGTGCAGGCCAGTTGCCCCTGTTGCTGTAGGTGTTGGGGTGGGTGTGTCCTGAATTTGGTTGGACCTTGGGAAAGGGTGGAGCGGGTCTCCATAAAGTCTGATCAGGGACCAGTGTCCAGTGCCATGTCTTTTGTATGACGTTTTGTTGGTTGAGGTCAGTTGCGGGGAGGAATGCAGGGGCAGAGACGGCTTAGAGCGTGTGCGGGGGGTGGCGGGGCGGAGGGGGTCTAGGGGAGGGAGGGGGTGAAAGAAACAATTGGCCTGCGTCTGAAAAGGGCCATGCCCCCCCTTTTGAGGGGCTTAGAAAAGAAGGGGGGATCATGGGCCTGGAGGTAGAAGTCCAGGCTGACGGCCCCCCCACCACCTTCCCTCCCACACTCGCAATTCCATCCCTGGGGGCGGGACGGGGCGGTCTGGGGGAGGGGGGACCCTTGCCAGGAGTGGGCGGGTGAACCACATGGGCGGGAGGGGCGGTTGGAAGAACAATTTCGGCGCAAACTGTCATCTTTTTTCACGGCCACTGCACCCATAGCCTTCAGCGCCCAAGACTCCAAAAGATCCTCCCCCTTTTCACACCTCAACATTCCAAGATGTGCTTCTGCCAGTGGTAGTGCACCCAGGTCGGTACAGGCTGTGCTCAAGCAAGCAGCTACTCAGCCTTCACACAGCCCAGGTGCGCAACACAGCACACAAATCCCATCCCCAGCCGCACCAATCACGCCCACCAGTGGGAGACACTGCACGGGGCGTGGCCAGTGCGGAAGTCGTGGCACCGTTCCCAAACGCGGCGCCCCAGAGCTATATCCCACAGCAGGATTTGTTTGTTGGTTTCTCGTGAAGAGCGCAAACGCATGAACTTATGAACAATGCAACAACGCATTGAGGGGTACGAAGGCCAAAATCAAAGAACAGTGGAGCAGTTGGTGGGCACCAGGGCTCACACGGGTACAGCTACGCACCCCCCCTGCGCGCACTATGGGCGCAGAATGCGACCTCTATGCGCGCAGTGGGCGCCTGCTAGCACACCGAGGCCCTGGGGACGTATACATGTGGGAGGTATGCCACGAAACGGTCGCACGGTGTGTGGCACCCATTACAACCAATACACTAGGACTGCTGCTGAAGCTGCGGGGCTGTGGGCTGTGTGACTGGGGGCTCCGGGGAAGCGGGCTGCGGGGCTGTGGGCTCTGAAACTGGGGGCTCAGGGGCCGTGGGCTGTGGGGCTGGGGGTTCTGGGGCCGTGGGCTGTGGGGCTGGGGTTGGCTCCACGTCAGCAATGTGTGGAACGAAAGACTCGGCGGGTCCTCCATTGCCCTTATCGAGTGGGTTAGAGGGATAGGGCTCCGCAGGCTCGTGATCCTCCTGGTGATCAAACACGATCTCCATGTGGGGGTGCTTGTTGACGAAGTAGGAGTATCCGATGAGGGCAAAGATGTCGATGGACTTCACGACGTACACTTGGGCATACACAGGAACGAATCGGAACACCAAAATGTCCACCGGCGCCCACAAAATGACAGCGGCAATCCACGTTGGAAAGAAATCCTGGTGTGGGAGATGAAACGGGATGCTGAGGGATGTGAATTTTTATGGAGAAAATTGGCCGCCCCAGTCCTGAAAAAAGCTTCTATGGGGCTCATCCTACTAAATACAACAGCAGGGCTCAGGGTTGACACGAATGAAGCCCAGGGCAGAGTCCACCGGCACCGGCACATGCCTTCGTTGGAGAAAGGGGAAAAAAGTTTCAGCTTCCTGCGTCAAACGTACCCCTCCGAAATGGTTCTGCTTGTTTGACGTACGTCCACTTCTTTGAAAGAGTGCCATGATTGAAACAAAGGCGATGGTGAAAGGTGGGCGTCAAGGAGGGGGGGGGGGGGGCAGCCGCTGCATGGTCACGGCACGGTAGAGGCCACACGCCTGGGGATTCTGCGGATCAACGCTGTCAGCATGTGCCCAAGCAGATCGCTGGGATTTGCTCCAGGGGGTTGAAGAAGGGGTCACACTTGGGGGGATTGAAGTTGGCCGTGAAGTCGACAATGTCCATGGTGTGGCGTCGATGGTGTGTGGTGGCAGCGGCTTCCTCGGTGAGACATGGGTAATTGTGAGAGATCATGTTGATCTCTGCGGTGGAAGTAGAACCCTCAGTCCATGTTCCACTTCCTGGAGTGTGTGCTGTATCCTGATGTTTGGGGCAAGCTCTGGAAAAACTTGTGTGCACTGAGGCACGGGGTGAGCAGCTTGGGTCTGACTGAAAACTTCTGACACAACTTTTTCCACCCATTTTCAGGGGTATTGATAGGTATTGATATGGTTTTTGCCCGATTCAGTGAACAGGGCACAAGTTTCCCTGCACCTCAGCATTTTTCACCCACAAAATCACGTGCAACGGCCTGCACCTCACCCTCCGGTCATTTCCAGCCGTGCCACCACAACTAAGAAGAGGAACGCCTCTGCCTTTGCGGGATCCCTGTTTGCCAGCCTTGACCAGTGCCCTCAGGCCCTCCCCCAGCACCTCCACCGCGGTGGCATCCAAGGGGTCCAGCACCATGTTCAGCCTCGTGGTCCGGCAGGTGAAGACACCGTGACTCGAGACCCTGATCCTGCATGAGGCCCTGTCGCAACCCAACCCCTCAGAGTGTGTGTGTACGGCCAAGCGTCCTGCTGCTCGACACCGCTGAGTGGGCCTGCAGGCAGGGGTTGCTGGCACGACCTGACCCGACCTACTGTCTGGCCCTGCGGAACGGGGGGTCGACCCATCCTGAGCACTCCGCCGGCCTCGTGTGCGGAGCTGCAGCAGTGCAATACATTATGCCTCGTGGTGAGGGTGGGGCAGCAGTCAAAGGGAGGAGGGTCATAAAGCCCCCCCCCCCCCCCTCGGCGCGCAGCCCCACTGCCCGTCCCAGATGCCCGCGTACAAGGGGCATGCGGCGATTGGGCCCCTGTTCTGTGACCCCAAGACACAGAAAACCACCACAGAAGGATCGTGGCTTGGCTCAACACGGGGGGCCCCGACTCCTCTGGACGCCGATCCCTCCCTCAACGGTAGTTCATGGCAGTCATTTGGCTGGCCATCAAGTCCTTTTGGGGGGGGGGGGGGCGATTGACCGTCCACTGTCCACCAGCGGGGCCGTCGGGGGTCAGGGAAAGTCTTGGGGGCGCGAGTTTTTCTTGCCTCATGAAAACGCAGAAGTCCTGCCCCTTAACAGAACGCCGCACACAAGTGCGTTGTCTGTGGGACGGGGTGCGTGAACCACCCGTGGCCAATACGGACGGGCCGGGGCCGAGGGGTGATTTGGGGAGCCTTTTCTGTGTTGGGGGCCCGGCGGTCAACCACACGGACGCAGCCGCTTCTTGAATCGGCTTGCGGTTCCGAACCGACGGCGTTTGCGCGCCAACTGGCGGCCTGCGGACTCGACAGTTTTGAACAAACACACGCATTGAAAACCGCGTTGCCCGCGGCAAAAAGGCCTGGGCTTTGAGAAGAGCCCTCAGCCATCGCGTCACCGCCACCTGTTTGAACTTCTCCTTGAAGTAGGACAGGTCCCTGCCGGCCATGAGCATGTTGAGGGCGAACCCGGTCGAAAGGATGATGGGGTAATACACTGCGCAATCGATTGCGGTCTGCAGATCACGAAGCGGAATGTGACAGCCCGACCCCGGCTCCGCGGGGGAGGGGGTGCCGACGACGACCGTGCAGACAACACAATAAGACCCTCCCCCTGACTCGGGAAGGGGCATCCACCGTTTCTCCTTCTGGGGGCCCTCGCTACCCGGCGCCTGGGCGATTGAAACAGGCGCGCCAGGAAGGCGACCCTAACCCCCCGGGTGACATGCCGTCGGGTTGCAGTTTCTTTATGGGGCCCGTTCTTCCCTTCGCGTGCTGCGTCGGGTCGCTGCGTTCTGACGGCCGCTGCGGCCGGTGTTCCTTGTGGTGTCTCTGCGTTAGCCCAGTGGTTGGCGCGCCGGGGTTGTGCGGGTTGTTGCGGGGGTCGTTTTACGGTTCCTGCTGCCCACTCCCCTCCGCACTCAGGTCGGCCACCGCATGCCTCGCTGCGTTTCCGTGTGCATGAGGCCCAATTGCACCACCCCTCCGCGTGTGTTGTCCTGGTCGTGTGTGAGGCCCCATGAACCCACCTCTCCCCGTGGTGCACGTGGGCATTGCGCGCACGCGCACCCGCGGCCCCCCTCTGCACCAGGGGGGTCCTTAAGAGAGAGAGGAAAAAAAAGAAAGTGTCATTGAACGGCAGTTTTGCAAAAAGACCGTGTGGTTGGCGGTTGGTGGCCCCTTGGGGCGGTCCTTAACAAAAAAAAACTAGTTCCTAAAGGCCCCCCCTGCTCTGCACAACGGTGGATGCATCATCGATCGGGCCTTCGTGTCAGCGATGTGTCCAGGCCAGCCTCTGGGCGCGGGGGCGGGACAGCCCCGTTTGCGATGCAGCGCAACTCCTCCTCATCTGAACGATCCCTTGTGCCATCGGCGAATGTCGTCAGAGCCGACCTGGGGCCGCGCTGCTCTTCAGGGAGGCTGTGGCACAGCTGTGGCCCGTGTCCCTCCATACCCCCCCCCCCCCCCACTCCTGTGCAATTGGTGTGTCTTGGGGAGCACTCCCCCGAGCCTCATGGCCCTCCGTTGGATGTGGAAGCACTGCCGAGTGCGGCGGGCCGCTCCAGCTGCGCCCTCGTGGCGGCCTCCACCCCCCCCGACACACAGCCCATAGACAGAGCACAGGACTCAGCACAGGACGCCTTGACCGCCAAAGAACAGCATCGCACCAACGCAAACCCCCTCTGTTTTACAGCGCGTCGCTGCTCGTCGCGGGTCTATTGGTGGTGCACGGGAGAACTGTCGTCAGACGCGGCGCCTTTCCTGGAAACGCGTCTCACATGCCCCAACACGCGTCTCAGATCGGAAAAACAAATGTCACGCCCCCCACGCGCCCCTGTCCAGGCCCCTGTGGGGACGGTCATGAAGGCATCCGGCCTTGCCATATTGGGGGGGAGGGGACTTGGTGAGCACTCGGGTGTTGCACAACTTCAGTCGATCCAACTGCGTCTGAAGTCTTCGCACGCCTGAGTTCTGTGCAGCAACTCAGCGATGCGGACACAAACCGGATGCACAGCCCGGGATCCGAACCGATACCCACAGTTTCGCAATACCCCCCCACCGACTCACACACTTCGCGGGCTCGCAGGCATGGGTGCGCTGGAGGATCTTCAAGCAACGCACACACCTTCAGGAACACCGTTCCCCAATCTTGTGCTTGCACCTCGCCCATGAGGACCACCAACTCCACATATGCGGAGATCCCAAGGCATAACCCCGGGCAAACCACGTATCTGGCGATGGACGGACAGAGGACCCAGAGCAACACAGGCAGTCAGGGGAAACGGGGTGGGAAATGGCCATGCGGGGCCCGGGGGGGGGGGGGGGGGGGGCTCGTCTCTGGTGGGGGTTCAGGCTTGCCTCATTGTGTTCTCCCGTGCTGTAGCTGCCGGCATGTGGAGGGGGATGGCCGGCCTGCACAAGCGCCATAACCCCCTTCGCCGGGTCCCCATGCCCCCGTGTCCATGACGAAGCAGGCTCCGAGCCTCTCTCTAATGCCCCCAATCCTACTCCATTTGGTGGCCGGGAACAAAAAGGGGAGGAAACGGAGAAGCACAAACACTCCTTCAGGACCGCCCCGCTACTGCTACACTGAAACCTTCCCCGCTTCAATGTGGTGCTGCAATGGGGGATGAGGAGGGGGGCGCCTCGAGCCATGGGGGGCACGGGGGTGCAATCCTTTACCCCGATCCCTTCAGTGTGCGACAGAGGGACGCTGCTTACGCCTCAGTGCTTCAAAGCTTCCTCCAGATCGCGTGGGAGTGCGACACAAACTTGTGACTCCAACCTTTTTTGTGGATCAGACCTTGGTCAGCTGGCAAAGCCCTCTATCAGATGACACTCGAGAGAACTCTCGGAATCAGGGATCAGAGGTTTCCAGTGGTACGATTATCCCACAGATCAGTGTGGTAGTGGACATGACACGTAGACAATCCGGCTTCTAACTCGGAAGGACTCTGTGTAAACCCCTTCCCTCATTGCCCTTCCCCAAATTATTTCCTGACTGAGCCCTCCCCCACAAGTTGAAGACCTGCCTCTGAAGGAAGTTGGAGCTGAAAGGCCGGGCTCGAAAATCTAAAGACTTGTTCCTCCCCGTTTTTTCTTCAGATATTTTTCACAAAAGAGGTCGCAATGGGCCATGGGTAACAATGTCTGGTGCAGGGCGGGGGGAGGGGGGCCGCAAAAGAGAGATGCCATGCACCCCATCCCCAAAGACTGGGGAAGGGGTCACAAAAGGGGCAAGCGTCTGTGGCACCGAGAATCGTGTGAAGCCGGTTCCCAAAAACGAGGGGGTCTTGCTCGTGCCTCCAGTCTCCAACGGTGAATTCGGTTGCAGAGGGGCCGGTTTTAGACCTGTAGGCCTGCTTTTAAGTGGGTGGTGGGGGTGGGTTAGGGGCAGCAGGTGGTGCACCAAACCCATGGACGCAGCATTTTAACGCAATCCGGGAGAACAACAAGGACCACAACACGGCACATGACGCCCGTGGGATGCGGGTTGTAGATCTGTGGATGGATCGGGTAGACATTGTATTTTGGTGGCGGGGACGGGGCGTTGAACGTGCAATGTGACGATGTGCGAGGGCTTCTCATCTTTTTGGAAACACATCCCTTCTCTCTGACTCTCAGCACGTCTTCCCACCGCAAATCCCCAAGGGCGACGGCAGCAGGGACCCATCCAT
Organism: Eutreptiella sp. 'Long Island Sound 2002'; assembly: GCA_964036045.1. Classification (NCBI taxonomy): domain Eukaryota; phylum Euglenozoa; class Euglenophyceae; order Eutreptiales; family Eutreptiaceae; genus Eutreptiella; species Eutreptiella sp. 'Long Island Sound 2002'. The sequence goes on along the minus strand of OZ038385.1, from coordinate 31,606,362 downwards.
CGCGTGTATGTCGCGTTGAGCACACGGAGGCTGGTGCACACAGTGCCGGCGGTTTGCCCTGTTCGCACTGTGCGCCGACGCAAAGCTGGCCTTGTTGCTCCCAGCCTTGAAACCTCTCGTAACCAACCAGCCTTTATGGACCCCCCGACGAAGGGGGCTTCTCAGGGACCGCCCCCATGTACACCGAATGCCCTTTAGCCCAGTAACTTCACAACGGCACTCCCTTTGAACTGTGGCCAGGGCACACCTGAGGGTGCGCTTCCAATCGTATTTTTTTTGCGGCTTGAGCGACTCTGCCCTATGAACCGACAGCGCATCGTCTTCATCCTGCACTGATGCACCTGAGAAAAGCAGGGCACGGACCGAAGCGCACAAAGTGGCAGTTACGCGTGGGATGTGCTTCACACGGGTGCAGGGTGTGTGTGTGTGTGTGGCTTTCCAGACGCACTCGCCCATGTACACGCACCAAAACATGCCCCACCCACCCACCGCCATTCCCCAAGGGACATGCAATGCAGACAGACTGGCCCTTACGTGAGGGGGGGGGTTCTGCAGACCCCCCGCCCACCCAAGCCCCCCCCCCCCCCGCAGGCGGACCTTGCCTTTGGCGAGAGGCCAATAGGCACCGCCAAAGGCAAACAACCGAATACCGAGGCCTTGTGCCAAGCCCCCCCCCGCAGGTACGCACATTCCTGATCTGCGAGTGTGCCATCTCAGCACCATCGCTGCGGCCATCTGGAGACGAGCTCCGACCTGCTACACCGGCAGAGTGCCACGCGGTGCTTGGCTTGTAGTCTGGCAGAAGAGACTCTGAGCGGTGGTTCGTTGATTCGGCGATTCGGTGATTCAGCAGCCCACCGGGTGCCCCCCCATCCCCCGTGTGACATTTCACATTTCGTCCTTCGTTGGTGTCCTGCCGGGCCCTGGACAAACACCCGGTGATCCCTTCGGAGAGTGCGTTGGGTCATCGTCGTCTGCTTGGCCGTGGGGCTGGTATGTGTTGCTTCGTTTGTGTGTGCGTGGGGCCCGGTGCTTGGTCTGCTGCGGCGGTGGCGGGTGCTGCGGGGGGCGTCCAGCATTGTTTTCCTTCCGGGGCCCTGGACAGTCACCCAGTCTTCCCTGCGTGACGTGTGCCGGCGCATCGGGGCTTGCTGGACCAGAGGGTCGGTGCGTTCTGCGTCGTTTGCGCGGGAGTGGGGCCCAGAAAGTTGGTCTGCCGGGGCCGCGGTTGGTGCCGCGGGGCTCTTTTCTTTGTAAATGGGGCTCAGACACCGGATCCCCTGGTCTCGCGCAATGAGCCACCCCTTCGTTTTGGGGTTCGCCACTCCGCCACAGTAACTGCCATCCCCCCCGCAACTGTGGGCTGGAGGGCATTGTGGGGGTGGCGGGGCATGGGAACCGAGCCATCTCCCCAATGATGCGCTGCAAAAAGGTACAGGGCCCTCCTTCTCGTAGACACAGAGAGAGCGAACGTGATATAAGTGCGGCGGAGAAAGTGAGGCGTTGGGCCGCAAAGCAAAGCAAACGGGACCGGCCCAGGGCAAGCACTCCGAATGAGGCGACTGCCTGTTGCCTGTCTCGTCGTCACGCGGACAGTTCTGACGTGTCGCACTTCGGTGGGCCATTTACTGTTTATTGAAAGGTTGGGGCCTGCGCCACTGAGTGAGGTAGCGTACTACACAGGGAGTACCACGGAAAGAGGGGCGCGCTTGCTGCGTTTGATGGTTATCCCACCAACGCCAAGCGACGTGCTTCAGGCGGCGGGAACCGCGTTGCATTGTACTACAGGAGAACAGCAGGTATGTGAAGCTCTCACACACCTGCACATGCACACGTGCGATGCCCACAGCTGGAGTCACAACAAATCTGAGGCACACAAGTGGTGAGGACCACGTTATGCGATTCCAACCATGATCTGTCTCCATGTGGTGGGCTCCCGAAAAATTTATTTTGGGGGCCGGGGGGCCCTTGGAGCGCCTTTTCCAACCCCCCCCCCCCGGAGGGGGCTCCAAGGGCCGGCTCTCTTTTTTCCATGGTTTTCATGCACATTTCAAATCTCCACAACCCCCCCCCCCCCCCAAGTAAAAGGCCCCCATGCAACAAGAGCAAGACACCAAAGGCAAGCGTTTTTTTTTTCCACTGAAGAACATCAAGCCTCACAGAATCACAATGTTCCAGCAAATTATTCTGGCACGTTCCGGCATTTCCAGCGACCGGAACGGACCGGACCGGAACGGGGGGGGGGGGGGGTTGTGCCTTGTGAACATGCACTGCCCCCCCCCCCCCCCTTTGAAATCGTTGGAGGCAAGATTTCAGGCGTTTGTATTGAGGAAATAAGCTTGTGACCCTTGGAGCCTCTTTCCGCGAACCACCCCCCCAAATTTGTGGGGGCTCCAAGCGTCCCCCTCCCCCCCAAAGTAAATTTTGCACCAGCCTTGTCGGTCACTTCCCACCCTGAGTCCAAGCGCTTCCGCACCATTTGCCAAACGCTGGTTCCTCAGACCACCAACAAGCAACGACCCCTCGCGCGCGCGGCGCAGGCACACACAACGAGACTCGACTGTCCACATACCACTGCCTTTTCGTACGGGCGTTGAGTCCCGACTGCTTGCCTTCGTTTTCACTTGCATCTCCAAACCCTGGCATATTGCATCACAGACCCCGGCGGCCACCCCAGAAAATGTGAGCGTCAACGTAAAATTAACAACGTTCATGCCAACGATCACATCTTCATGCAACACCCTAAAAGCATGTGGGAAAGACCCCTCGTGGCTCTCTTACATGCCTCACATGGACCAATCTTGTCACTGTGAGGGCATCAAGCACACAGGCAATCACGTCAGCGGAGGCACAAAACCAGCACCTGGGCTGCTGGGGTGATACTCGCAGTCTGCAGGCACTGCGTGTGACACACAGGGCCCGGGAACACCCAGATCACTGGAGGAGCCCTGCAAACACTTCCGGGGACGGGATGCACTCCTACCCCTACCCCTACCCCCCACGCCCCTTGCCCAACCACGTCCGAAGTCAAGGACACAACGGTGCCTCTTCAAGGACCTGCACAGATTGGCTTCGTTCCAGCAACATCTGCTGGAAAAGGACATTGAAACAAGCAGGAGTGGGGTGCAGTCTCAAGCAGAATGTTGTGACGAGCAGAAATAAATCCTCACAGGCATGACTCAGCCACTCTTTCCCACGACACCTTGCAAAAAAAAAAAAAACAACAGTACATCCGATATTCGATGCTACAAAATCTGTGGGCAGTGAATCAACGGTCAAACGTCACCCTGCTTAGGCCACACCACGTGCCCCAATGTGCTATGGAGAATCCCTCCGTTCAAAAGAATGTAGCCCTCGCCTGAACAATATGATGCGCGTTGCATATCATTCACTTGTGCGGTACACTTCTTTTTGTTGCAATACTATTTGGAACGTACTTTGCAGCCATATCTGCCCCCTACAGACATAAGGCAGACAATTTCCCATGGGTGTTCCTCCTTCTGTTGGTGTTGTCCCACGAATTTGACTGTTTTGAGGTGAAGACTAATGGAGACCAACACAATGGCGAACTGGAACTGAGTGAACATTTTCAATCGCGGCAAAAGGTTTATTCCCGTATGCAATTGCTGCTGGTGGCGCGTTTTGTTGTGTGTGGAGCAGAACCATTTCAAGAGAGTGAAGACAGTGATTGCTGCTTTGAATAATCAAAAACAGAATGACTGTTGAGTACTTGTGCAGTTCAATCTCGCCATGTCTACTGAAATGCGCAAAGCCCATGGTCATCTGTAACCCTCACAGTTTGCTTGTCAGGTGCCTTGCCAAATGTCGTTGATGCTGCAGACATGGGAGACCCTTATGTTGTAGTGATCACCACCATGCTTTGTGTATGGCCTTCATGGAAGGTAAGGGGGAAATTGATGCAGCATGCATGTGCAGTACTTTTGACTATTTGCATTATGAAGGCCTCCTTGCAGGTGATGAGAGGTAGCGTAATATTGTTCAATTGATCAAAGATCTGGGGTACGGGAAACCCAATAAAATGCTCTACTAGAAGCTTTGGATGTTTTATCAATTTGCACCACCAACAGCTCCCACACATGCACATCCTACACCTGCACCAAAATCTCAAGCTGCACAAAAGCCAAAACCAAAGCAATTGCCCATGTCTTAATTTCTGCAAGGGACATGAACTGATAGTTGAAAAATTGTGGGGACCAAAGGGGGGGGTTGTTCAGTTTACTTCTTCTATTATCATTAACCACAAATGAAAAATAGTGAGGGGTTCCAGCAAAAACACAACTGAACCAGCAAAGGCACCCAGTACGCAGTGAAAGACACATGACACTCCACTATTTGCACCCATTGTTCCGAGTGCATAGCACCACTTCATCCACCATTTTTAGAAACACTCACCTTGTACAATGGGTACAACCTTCAGTAATGTGGCTAGGTAACACAAAGGCTGACCGCATACTCACAACTGCACTAGATTGGGATAAATACCATCTTTACCATGCACGATGTTACACCTCTCCATTGCCCCCATCCTTGCCCAAACATCCCTGGCCTATACCTTTGGCTTGGGCACTTGGCTCCCTTGCCACGGTTTGGGGCATGTTGGGGCTTCCTCATACCTCCCCTCAGTATGTGCTGAAACGTACACGGGGCTGATCCAAATCAGAGTGGTCACCCCATTTGCACAATTCGTTAAGCACAGTTCGTGTGGCCCTCCTCGCCTTCCCCTTTCCCTTTGAAGGCATTGCGCTACTGTAGTGTTTGGTACATTGCGCCCATATTACGACAACTGCTTAGCCCGCATACCATACATACTCAGGACAAAATCCAAAGCACTAGTCACACTACTCGCGCTAGTACTTGATGTTGAGCTATGTGACCCTGAAGAGCTAGAGGAGGAACTGGAACTACAGCCCCAACTCGAGCTAGAACTGCAACCGGCCAAATCAGATAGTACACAAAGACCGGTTAAGAGGACACGAATAGATAATGGTACTTCCTTGTGTGTATGGGACTTCCTTGTGTGTTGCAATTTTCCCTTGGCGTCCGACTCAAAACATGTCACTACAGCTACTTGCTCCCTAGCCCCAATAATGAAATACAATGGGCCCATGCAAGGATGTGCATTTGCATGTGGTCTTGCAATGCATAGTGTACAAACACCCGGTGCATGAGTGTATGGAGTGGGTATATTTGGGCATGGAAACCATTTGGATCATTTCCTTGCCTTTCCCAAGTCCAACTTTGTACATGCAAGAAGACAATCATTGCGAATCTTGCCAACTCCTGCCAACATTGTGTGACACCATCCACTTCAGGATCCACTTCCTACCCCTCCCCTCAGTGCCCCAACAAGAAATGTGCAGCAACGTGTGCTTGCATGTCCACCAACTGCATGCGCCAATGGCAACACACCTTTGTCCTTACGGTAGCGTGTTCACTCAGGTTGAGGAGGAAACACCCATGCAGTCTGACACTGTCTGCTGCCACAAGTAGACACTGTCTGCCCATTGTAGACACTATTTGAATGTTGTATACACTCATTTCTTCAGCATTTTTATTTAAGTTGTAAGGTGCCGAAGGTGCCATGAAGTGCGCAGGTTTGCACAAATCGGTGCACATCAGCGCAGGTCAACCCGCATGAGCACTATGCTGTCCCTTCCCAACAACATCCTTCAACCGCAAAATAGTTTTGGCACATTCCAAGTTAACAAAAGGGACAGTGGAGATTGCTTGTGGTCGTGGTGCGGGCAAAAAGTATTTGGATAGTGTTGCAACATGGCGCGTCAGTTCACAAAGAGCCCCTACAAAGTATTGACGACGTTTTTTTGTGGCTTGTTGTCTTCATGCATTGTGGTTTCTCCAAATGTATCATGTTATTTGACCGTGCAAAAATAATATGATGCATGCGCCGGGAATGGGGTAGTATGCACATCACATGTCATCTACTCCATGCTATCAACATGTTACCCTTTGCATATGTACACCTTGGGGCATTGGGTAAGACATTGATGACATGACATGAATCCAATCCCAATGGCTCTTCCGTGCACATCAGTCCTCATTAGCACACCTGGTCTGAATCAAGATCTTGCTACTTTCGACCAAGACGGCTATTTCTGTGTCATAATAACATTGCTATGAACTTCTTTCAATTCAAGATGGGGATCTCATAGGCAAGGGAGTTCGCTACCAACTTGCGCCAGGGGACCTTGAGGTTGCAGGGGCTGGGCCCAGGGCTGCACCTTTGATGCCCATTCAGGTGCATCTGAAGGGCCAAATGCCTTAAAACATGAAATACCTTTGCTGCTAATGAAGCCCTTGGGTTTTAAATTATGAGTGCCTTGATGCATGCACGGCAGCAACCTTGAGGGCACACCTTTTGCTGGGATCTTCTTGAAGACTGCTGGCCAACTGCAGCACTAGGCCTTGCCAGAGGGAGGGGCAAAAATTGCTGTGTGCACTCCCAGCAGGGATTGCTCCGGGTGAGGTTCAAATGGATGCAAAGCGTCCACAAAAAACTGAGTAATTGCCTCTCCAGAAGGCTGTTGCTTTGCTTTCAAGATATTTCGGGGAAAAAAGAAACAAAGAAAGCGAACCTGGTTTTAAGCATGTTGACTATTGGCTCTTTTTGCAAAATAGCTGATCTTTAAGTGGTGCACAGGCAACAGCAACAGCAGCAGCACTACCGCCACCACCACCACTACCACCAACCAAAACAACAGCACAACCACCAGCACCAACTGCCGTAAACACCTGCCCCTTTTTGCACTGGCCCCGTCACAGAAAAGAGCTCTAACAAGGGGCCACGACGCTTTTGCAAGGTTGTGCTGACATAAAAAACATGAAAGGGCAGAGGGTACGGAAAGATTAGCCAATGACAAAACAAATGCTCAACACAACGGGAGTGTAAGACCAAATGGAAGCATGGTCCACATGGACTAACCAAAAGTAATGACTCACCAAACGGAAAGCACCTACTCTTGGCTGTGCAAGAGGTTGCACGGTCTTGTGAGGTTTGTTGCTTGGCTGAGCAAGAACGCTCAATGGGAAAAGGTGGACAGACGACAACTGTTTGTGCACTCTGTGTTATCTACATCATAGAAAGGGCTGCTGTAGCAGCTGCATAGCACTCCACTGCAAACGGGAGGCCATTTGCTGCACTGTCTCATGCACACACACACACACACACACACACACACACATACAAACACACACACACACACACACACACACACACACACACAATAATTCAGTCACAGGTGTGTGTCTGTGTGTGTGTTTGTGCGTGTGTGGGAGGTTCGGAGCAGGTGGTGCAAGATTTGAGCTGAAATTGCGTAGGAGGTGTGCAGGAGATGTGCACAGCTTAGGTATGCAAAAAATATCTCGGATTCCATGTGGGAAATATGTGCAGGAGATGGAGGTATGAAAACCTCCGTCTGCAAGATATGCACAAACAGCTCCTAGATATGTACATATACATCTGTTAATCCACACCCCTCTGCCCAATGCTTGCCCAGGCCCTCTCTTCCTAAGCGAGGCCTCCTTTCCAAAAAAAGCTGCCCAAGGTTGTCTAAATCCTTGCACAAATTCAAACCTCTCCGTGACCTTTGGCAGGCCAAAATGGGTTTACACCACAGCATGGAAATGTGCTGAAAACGCTTTTTTGAGCATCCCAAGTGATCTACAGTCAGTTTAAGAAATGCATTGTTCACCACTTTTTGTCCTTGATTTAATCCAAAAATGGCCCATTTACCAAGCATTTCAGCCAAAACTGGCTAACCCAACCCTACCATGCTTCCCTACCATGCTTTGCACATTGAGCTGGGGCTGCCTCCTTTGTAGAGAGCGATGGTTTCAACAGATCAACATGCACAGACCTGTTTTGTTCCATTGTTTATTTCCTTGACAGTGTACACCAATGCTAATCACCCTTACCTTGCGAGACCAACAAGCAACAGCAACAAGCAGGGCCTGAATCCTTTGTGCAAATTTTGAAAGGGGAATGTTCCACTTTTCACTTGTATTTTGTGTCCTTGTTCCTTGACATCTGCCCTTGCCAAATCTGCAGTTTGGGCCCAAAACTCGAAATTGCTGCCCTGGGGCAGAGGCAACAAATTGGAAGGTGCGGATCTGCGCACTTTTGGGCCAAAAATGGCCTAAAAAAACCGACCTGAAACCCTTGGCAACCGGCAAAACGAAGGAACACAGATGGCATAGGCTGTGGCCAGCTTGGTTTGCTCATGTCAAAGAGTTTTCAAGTGGCCCCTAACTCCGCGATATGCCCAAGAAACACCCCAAATGCCCCGGAATAGTCTAGAATCTGCAACATTGGCTCCAAGAATCTGCAAGATTTGGCTCCAAAGAACCCTAAAGCAAGAATGGGTCATACCTCAGCCTATGTGGCTCAAAAACCAATTCTGAAGGTGCTGAGTCCATCCACAATCCCCCCCCCCCAATTTTTTGTGGTTTCCACCCCTCAGAATAGCCCAAAAGCATGCCTAATTCCCTGTACAAGGGTGCGCCAGGACTTGGAAAGGCACCGCACAGAGCCCAATCTTGTTGGACCAAAATGGGTCCAACCAGGGACCCTGGGGGCTCAAAAACGACTTTTCACTTTCGGAAAAACACATTTTTGACCCTGGTCCCAAATAGTGCATTTTCAACACTTTGTGAGCCATTTGGGGGGGGGCCAAAAAGGGTCCCACGAGGTCAAATGGGCTGAAACCACTTGTTTGGGCATCCACAGTGGTCCGGGAACAACTCTGGGAAACTGATTGTGGAGCACTTGGAATGCCTAGACAAGTGTCTGTAGCCCTTTTTGAGCCCGTTGTGACACATTTTGTCTCAAAAATCCTTGAAAATGGGGTCAAGAACTGGCCCAAAGCACGTTTTTCCAAAAAAGACCCCAGACCACTTGGGATGCTCTTTCAAGTGTCTTCGGCCCTTTTTGAGCCCATGGCGACCAACCTTGCCCTTACAAAAATCACAAAAAAAACTTGACAGACAAACAGCCCACTTGGAAAGAGAAGACCCGGACAAGCCTTTGGGAGAACGACATGGGTCCCAAGGAGGCAAAATGGGATTGGACCTCCTGGGAAATCCTTTGGATGCCACTGGTTTCTTGGCACACCTGACCAGTTTCCCAATGCGATCCATTGCACAACATGTTTCAGTCAATACATCTACCTCAGATGTGTGAACACATGCATAGCAGCATTGCCTGCAAGACCGCCATTGCTTGGCAATCTGCCACTGAAAATGGCTGAAGTGTACACTGCAGCGCACCAGGGGTAGTGATGGGGGTGGAGTGAGAGGGCAGCTAGGGCCACCAAAGCAGCTTTCTCACCAATAATGCATCGCGTACCACCACCAACCCAGGTCAATACAGTAGAAGTTGCACTGTGACAAAGATATATATATCAATCACTGTGGTCACAGCCTCCATGTGTCTCCATGATGGTCATTACAAGCAGAAAAACAGCCACTGCTGGGTCTATGCCTAGGCCTTTGGCAAGCCTCCTGCCTGGGTCCAGCAATCGCACTCTTGAACATTTTACGTTGACACACTGAACCTCCAGACAGAGCTCCAAATTACAATAGCACCGACAACACAAACCTAGAGTGGCGGCATCTGCTTTTTGGGTGGAGGGCTTGGGGGCTGAGAGAGCGACGCGCGTGCAGGGCAGTCGTACTCCAACGGCTATTGGTCACATGTGCAGCAGCAGCATCAGCACAAGGGAGATGAATTTTCGAGAGAGAAATTCTTTGTCAATCACCCTGTGCAGTGAGTCTGCTTGCACTGAGGAATCGCGACACAACATTGCATTCATTGACAGATTTTCATATGTGCCTTTGGTGCATGAAGCAAAGGATTCCTCGCAAATTGCGTTGACTTGGAACATGGGATGGTGCATGTATGGAACATGGGATGGTGGAATTTGCATGCCTCCATCTTTTTAATTTGGGATGAAAATGACAATTCCATTGTAGGCATCCACGTGGTACTTGCCAGCAGGTGGGCCGGTGGTGGCAAAGGAGACCCAGGCATGCTTAGGTCCAGTTTCGACGTCGGAAACGGGCTTTGGTTTCGTCGTCATACGGCCGGAGACATCGACAACACAGAGGGCGTAGTGACGGCACACGTAATCCTCATCCCCGTCTTTCGCATCGAGGGCGGACAACGATTTTCGAGTCTCCTCCATCATTATTTTGATTCGAGCCTCCAAGGTCGCCCCTTTGTCCGCGAGTTTGGCAATGCGCTTTTCCTGAGGTTTGGCGACGGTAGCACATTGGCAAGGCCGTTTCTGGTTGCAGAGGGCTGCGTTGAAGCACGTTGAGAAATTCTAATGCACTGTGATTCACCCATTTGGCCAAAATACGGTGAAAAAAATCATGAAGAGGGTTTCAATCAGGTGTTGAGTGTTGGTTTATCATGGTGAATGGTCAAACGCTTTTGGGGGGGGGGGGGGGGCGGTCTTTTAAAAACTCGAGTTTTCAGCCCAAGGGGCTGAAAACTGCTGAAGCAGTTTAATCTTACAACCCCTAACTCCCCATACACCATACAAGGCACAGGGTGGAATACGCACAAAGTCGGGGGTAAGACCTGTGTACTTGGATTGAGCGAGTGAAATGAAACTACACACATATGGGACAGCAAATCAAGCAGAAAATGAGGCAATGCACTCACAGTCTGAATTATGTCATCTATTCTCCAAATCAGACCTGGTTGAACCTCGAAAGAGGAAGACAGACAGTTGCCATACCCAAACAAAACAACGCAAATGGCGGACAACTGTCAAATAAGATGCAAACATCAATCCAATAAAGGGGTAGGGAGTGCTGACGGAAAAGGGGCGGGGGCAGGAGGCGGCAGGGGGGGCGATGGCGATTGTGAACAGTGGTTGTGTGCCCACTGATTGACGCTGGTGGTCCACGAGAAACTGCCCTGAGAGGCAGAGAGGGTTGTTCTCGGAATGGTGATGGACATCAATAAGGGGGTTGCACATGGATACGTTGTGGACGGGGGTTGAAAAACTCAACAAGGCACAGGGGGTGAGGGAGGTGCGTAAAGGGCACCGCCATCACACCCAAACCCACGGGGAAAGGACCTCAGGGGGAATGGCTTGAATGGGGGGGATGGCTGGGAATGGCAGTGCAAATGGGAGAAGGCTGGGAAAAGAGGGGGTTGGGGGGGGAGGGTTCAGGAACGGAGAACAGTGGTCTAACTTTTCCGCAAGTGCTCTTCCCACCATCGGGCTGAACACATGCAACAGATGAGACACGCATGGGCACAGGAGCAAACCGGGGGCACACTCACACAACAAAAAAATAATCAGTGAATGGACACTCAGGGCTGTCCTCTCCAAGTCAGCGAGCCGATGTGCCTGCCAGGAGTTTAGGACTGCGTAGAGCAGCGCAAACAGCCATCAGGTCCAAGCGGCTGCAAAAGTTTGCAGGGTTGTGGCAGAGATGGGGTGGGGAGCCACCTCATCCTCGCTCAGCGGGCAATCCAGCAAGAAGAACGGATGGCAGTCCAAGATGCACCACAAGCCCTCGTTCACTTCGTGCCAATACAGCCATTCCGCATCACCCTTCGATCCGGCAATGACCTTGCCTCCCTCTGGCAACGGGTGGCTCTTCTCTTCCTTCTTCGACAAAGCCACAAATTTGTGTTTGCCGGTTCGCGATGGCGGTTGGCTGCACTTGTCGCACTTCTGGCAGCAGTCCTTGCCGTGGCATGTCGAGCAGCAATCATCATCTGAGCTGTCATCCACACCAGGGATCTGAGGAGAGTGGGTTACTGGGAGGGTCTGGAGTGTAAGGAATGGGCTGGTGTATGCCCCCCCCCCCCTCCGCCTATCAATGTCTGCACCCCTCCTGTACAACAGAGTGGGGCACAGGCCCAGCACGGCGGCACACTTCACACAGAAAGACAGCCCTCCCACACCAACCATCAACGTGTGTCAAGATTGTTCGGTGTGTGTGTTCCCTGCTCGCAAGTGTGGGTGCGTGGCGTTGGGGTGTGAACCACAGAGACAGAGTAAGTTTGCCACTTGGTACTTCCGGTTTCATGCACTGGGTTGTGTCTAGGGCTGGAGGGGGGTACCAGTGCAGTTTTGTGGGTCAGAGTGAAACATCTGTCCCGCTGCTTGCAGCTTTCTGCCCCAGAGGAGGCCGGAGGAGGTCCTCCCGGGTCCTCCGGGTTTCCAGAGAAGACCTCCGGGTTTCATGGCATCCACTACCCTGTCAGCACTGACAGGCTGCACATTCAGTCAATACCAGACTGTAAAAGTTGGAGGGTGGTCTCCAGTACTGATGTTCCGCAACCAGAATTGCACACATATTGGACTCCACAAAGCACAAACATCAGACTCATCCCCACCATCATCCTGCATGGCAGCCGTGTTGGTTGCATCAGTAGTGGTCCACACAAAGGGGGGGCATGTTCCGTCATTGCCATGGTCCATAAGGGCGGTAATGGGCCTGCCGCATTGGGGCCCCCAACAACGGATGGACTCAAATGGCGTCCTCAACACTGCGGTGTTCGGGTCCCCAAGGCGGAGAGGACTTGAATAGCCCCTGGGATAGCACTGGTTGGGGGGCATTTGGTCAGCGGCGCACCCACCTTCCCCCGTCGAACCCGATGGTCCTCACGTGTTGCTCGTGGCACTAGAGGGCCCCCCGTGCGCAGCTTGTAGACACTGTGCACAACCTGCACAAACATCAACAGTCGTCGCACAGGTCAACGGGGACGACACACAGCCAACGCGCATGTCAATGTGCCAATGCGTCACTGTGTCGATACGCCTGTCCTCGCTAGGTGCTCGGGTGGGAAAGGAGGGGAAGGCCCCACGGACGTCATACCGTCAGTTGGGGATGCTTACAATCGCATTCCACAATGACCCTGAACCGGGTGCAGTCCGGCACACAGATCATCGGGCAATCCTGCAGGGAGATCTCAGTGTTGAAAAGGCCCGGCGCACAGTCATCACGAGGATTGTCATGACACCGCATGCCCGTCGGACACGGCGTGTCTGCGTTGCACGTCTTCGGCTGTGGTGGAATGGAGGCCGAGTCGTGGCAGACGAGCTGCTCCTGGTACGTTGGCACGCAGTGCTCAGTGCCAGGGCAGCGGCCAAGACAGCGCCCAATGTCCACAATCTGAAGAGTCGGCAGGAGCAATGGAAGGCACTGAAAAGGCCATGACTCCCATGCACCGCCCGCAACGTTCACACAGCAAGACCCAGAAGTGTAGAAGTGGTCCACAAATGGCTTTTGTGACGTCTCCGATGCTCTTTCCCGCCGTCCTGTTGCTGAGCTGCCGGCTGCCCAGGCAAAAGAATTTTCACAAGCGTGGGTTGTGTGCTTGTGTGCATGGCTTTGCTTATTTTTGCGGCCATGGCTACCTTTCGCGCTCCCTGGTACCGAGCTTTGTGCCCCCCCGCCCCACCTCAATTCCATCCAGTGCACACCACAAGCACCAACCGGCACACATCAGCAAAATAGTTTCTCCATATTCCTGATATCTGCCAGTCTGCTGGCCTCCAATATCCTCATTCAGTGAGTTTGGGACTTCGTTGGCGGTTACTGCAGACCCCGCAGAATGGGATTACGGGAGACAAAAAATTTTGGCCACCCACCGGTCCAGCAGAAACTTGTACAAGGAATGAACGGCATGGACTGGGCAGACCTGGTCCACAGACCGTGGGGGGCGTTTGGGCTCAGACCTGACACCAACACCCCCCCCCTCACCTTTTGGACTCTGTTGGGGGGGGGGGGGTCCTTGGGGGGCTCGCGGGGCTGCCGGGCTGGGGACCCAGGTGCGGGGCAGTGTGGTGCAGGGCGGTATGGGGCGGTGTGGGGCAGTGTGGGGGCAGGGTGGTTTGTGGGGGGTGGGCGGGGCGGGTAGGTGTGAGGCGGGGCAAGGCAGAGCGGTGCGGAGCGGGGCGGTGTGGGGGTGGGGGTCCTTGGGGGGACCGGGGGGCTGCGGCGCTGGGGTCCCAGGTACCCCAACATGTATACCTCAAAATGACCCCTCGTTGCACTGGTCATTTTGAACACACATACGTGGAGTTTTCGAAAAAAAAATGTTACCGTCTGGGGGGTCTGATCCTAGCAGCCAGGGTGGGAGGGCTGGATGGGGGAGGTCAGGGGTCAGGAAAGAATTTCATGTTTTGCATATATGTATATTTGGATTCCCCATAAAATTCCGAGCATTTGGAGTATACACACACGAAATTTACCCTCACCGGATACCGGCCAAATCACCGGCCAAATCTGGACCGGACCTTTTCAACGTTTTGGACCTGCCCCGGGGGGGGGGGGGGTGTTGGTGTCGGAGTTTGAGCCTAAATGCCTCCCATGCCACAGACAACCTGCCGCGGAAATCACCTTCATAAATTTTGGTGGCGGGGAAGGGGAGCCCGTAGCATGATGTTGCTGCGGCCCAGGCGTTGTTGTGGCACACGCACCTCCAAAATATTGGGCATGCAGGCGTGGCCGTGGACAAAAATGGTTCCACTATGAATGCGATGAAGCATTGCAGAACTGCATCATAGCACCCCTTGCTTGGGCACAGTGCACATGCTCCTGCCAGCAAACCATTGCGTCCATGTTTATCGTTCACGTGTCCACCATACCAGGGTCAACCCGTCGGCGTACAATGGCATGCAGCAGGCAAGCAAAAGGAACCCACAAATAAAAGGCAATAGATAAATCAGGCCATAACAATGTGCAAAAACCGCAAACACCAGCCTGAAACCTACAAGTTCTAGGCCCCAAACAACAATCAGTACGTGTTGGCACCGTTCGTGTGCAGCTTTGGAAAATCTGTTTTCATCACGGGGGGGATTTCGTATTGAAACCCCAACAGCGTTCTTGCATACCATACCTTCGCAAGGGCATGATATCTGAGGTTTGGTAAGAATGTGCACTGCCGCCTCGGCGGATCAACCTCCCCAGGCAACCGGACGTACACCGAAGAGCACCGTAAAGCGCCGAGTCTCCCTCTTGCATATGGCGTGGAGGTGTGGGACAGACGCCTGCTCAAGGTCTTTCCCCAGCGACCCCGCGGAAAAACTTGGGGAAAGCTCTGACTCTGATGACTGCTTACACTCGGAGGCCACTGACTTTATAGACCATGTGCAAGCTGCACTGCATGAACACTACCCGGACTGTGTTTATCAGAGCAGGGGTTGGGACTGAGACCCACAAAATCGTGAAAATCAGAGTGTGTTGGGGGGGGGGGGAGGGGGGGCGTCAGGAGCCCCAGTCCAGAGAACAGGCTGTGTTGCAAAAGAATCATTACTGCTATCGCTTGTTATTATCGTCAACCTTTGAATTCCGGGAAGGAGCAGAGGTCTGGATGGGTCCTGCGAGGGGCCGCCCAGTCACTTGTGATTTCCCCCGAAGCCCAAAGAGACAACGCCCACTGTTTGACGGGACCCTCCTCAAGTGCTGCATTGGGTCATTTGGAGGCCCTTAACACCAGCAAAGCGAACAATGCCGACTGGAATCAACGGACCACTGGATGCACAGAGCACAGCACTGGCACAATACACAGTGGATACGCACTGACAAGATACTGGGAGATGCACTGCTCGCACATACTCCAAAGTGGCATGCCCCGGACCCACACTTCGGAATATTTGGGATACACACGAGTTGGGGGTCTGGGATCAACTGGTCCATGCACCAATGTCATCAGGCTATTGCTTAAAGACCCCGTGGGGTGGGCGGGGGGGTGTTTGAGGCCCTGGCCAGCCCCGGCCGACCGACCCACCAACCCACATCAGAAAAATTCTCCTCCGGCAAAAAATGAAATTTATCAAAGGGGCCCGAAAATTTGAGGCCCATTTTAGGGACACAAACCGGGGGGGGGGGGGGGTTCTCCTTAAGCAATAGCCTAAATGTCATACATGCTGGTCATGTATGTAGCAGTGACTGTGTGCTGAAGTCAAAGAACTTGCATACACCTGCACAGTGCCGTCTGGCCCCCAGTGCTGGACGTGGTGCGGCATGCGCTGACACCGAGGCCGGACCGGCCGGCAATCGCACCGCGTCACGACCTCGATTCGCACATCCGCGATCTGAAGGGTCTTCGTGCCCGCCACGTGGCACTCGGTGGTCCAGTAGAGGTCTGGGTCGGGCGTCCCGTCCTGCGGCCATTCGTCGGGGCCGCATTTCCCGCGACAGGTCCCCACGTTCACCTGAGGAATGTGGGGGACTGTGGAGGGGATGCCAAGACCCCGTGTGGCCCCATGGCTGTGGTCGTGGGCCAGAACTGGTACGGTCCTGCCTGTCCACCGCACACGTGGCCCTGAGCATTGATGAACTCTGAAGCCATTGTGACCTGTGTCCGAACAGCACCCTGCCCAACAGCACGAAATTCCGCCCCTGAACAATGGAGACTGACCAGCCAGGTCTATCTTTCCGAGGCTTAGCATAGAGCGTTGTTGATGAAATGAAAATTTTTGTGTAAAGTCTACCCAAAGTTTCTGGAATCACCAGACTTTGAAGAGAGGAGGCGGGGGGGCTCTGAAGTGGGAAAAGGTCTCAGGGCAATGGTCGCAGTTTGCGGTTACACAGCATCACCTGGGGGTTCAGGGCAAGAGGCTTCCCATTGGTGGCAGTCAGCTGATCTCAGGTATCCCTGAACGAACGCAGGGTGTAACGTGATTGGGCTTGCCAGGCTGAAACGTGGTTTAACGTGATTTGACGTGATTTTTAATGTGATTTTGATAATCTTATTTTGATGCAATTTTCTTGACGTTGGGCACTGAACACCCATCTGTGCTATCTATCACGACATGAAACACTCTGATTTGGCAGCAATTTTCACAATTTGAATTTATGAGCCCCCGTCTCAGATTGTGCACCTGGCCAAGGTCCATTTCGTCCTGTGTCTATGAGGTCTGTTTGAACAGAAACGAGGCAGTCAACAAAAAGATGCAGGCAATGATTCCTATAAAACGGATTCAACATGATTTAAGGTGATTGAACGTGACTTGAGATAATGTAACGTGACACTTGACAGTGAAAAGCCCTGACGAAGGCATGCAAAGGGCCGTTCAGATAGGATGGGGCATCAGGGTGTCGAAGGTTGCACCTTCTGGACGTGGTAATCTCCAACTGTTACCATCACGTACTTGGGGTAGACGTGGCAGTCGGAGCACCCGCAATCCCCAATGATGCGCGCAGCCGCGGGTCCGCCAGGCATGGGCAGCATCGAAGTCTCATAGGTGAGAGCACGGCACGTTGCGACACGGCCCTTCCAGTGGCAATCGCCCTTGCACATACCAACGTCGATCTGGAATGGGTCCCACTGGCGGTACAGGGGGAACCGGGTGCAGGGCCGCGGCAAGACCTTGGGTTCACACCGGCATAGCCACGCATTCCAAAACCAGCCACTTGGGCACCGCTGGATGCGGTCGCAAACACACGCGCACTCTCTGATGACCGTGATCCGCATCTTCCTCTGCCTGTGCAAAGTGATAGGGTGACACAGCCCTCAGACGGTCACATTATCCATTCCTAATTTTGACCCATCAGCCCTGATTGCGCTTCCCTTCGGAGTTGCACTGACATTGTGAGGTATGAAGAACTCGCCAACACCCAAAGACTGGGGGGCATGTTTCTCAGTTTGGGTGTGTTTCAGGTGGTTGAACTCTTTGGGGAGGAGGGGGCCTGGGGAGGACAAAATCGCCCCAAAGGTTTTCATATTTTCAGCCCTGGGACCCATTTGGTTGATGGTGCCACCGTGTGCGTAGTCAAAAGGGCCAGCACTTCATGTACATCTCAAATAGATATGCTGGTTTTGCCCTGGAGTCTGGGTCATGGAACCCAACAACCCCCCGTCACTGCCCCACGCCCTATCCGGGAAGCCCAAAATGTTGGTGGGGACGTCGGTGTATGGATTAAACCTCCCGTAGTAAAACAAAAAGCAATTGTGGGGCATGCAGGAGCGATTGTCCATTCCAGTGTGACCGCCCCCGGCGCCCCCAAGTGTTATCCACTTGCTTGACAACCGAAGGGGACCAACAAAGCACTACCCCCGTCCAGCGTGGTGCATGGCATACGGATCATCGGCGTGCTGCAGCGTAACGCTGTCGCTGACAACCGCTTCGCAGGACTTGGACCCAGTCAGGTACGTACTAAGGCACCAGCCCTGGCACTCACCGACATCAATCTCTTGCGCCGTTGTGTCTTTGGGCAAAGTCCAGGGCCCCCCGGAGTAGTCCTGCAACAGCGATGCCGGCCTGGGGACACGGCGGCACAGAATCACCGGGACCGGGACACCGATGGTGGCCTCTGTAGTGGGGAGTGCTGCGGAATTGGAGAGGTCCCTTGGCAATATCTCCGTCGGGACGGCTTCATCGCGCGGGTGTATGGTTTGTGTGTTGGCAGAGAGCCCGAGGTGGGGCACAAGTGCCAGTACCACAAATGCCGTGGCGGCAGATAGCAGAATTTTCATTCGTTTTGCGCTGCAATCCGAGGACAAATGGACAAGATGGGGGCGTTGCCGGGAGCCAACTACAGCTGTACTGCTCTGGACTTGGTGGAATGGGCCACACTGGGACAGGGTTGGGCTAGGCACCAAGCCGGACTGGGCAACGAGCCGAAGTGGGTTCCTAGCTCGAATGGGTGCCTAGCCAGAGGGGGGACCTAGCTGGAGTGAGTTTCTGGCCACAGTGGGAACCAAGTTGGAGTGGGCACCTAGCCGGAGTGGGTACCTAGCCGGAGTGGGTACCTCCTCATACCGCTCTCGCTGGTGGAGGCGGTCCCCCCTCACGAGCGACACAAACTCCGCTCAGTAGCGGGACTCTTCCAGTTCCGAGCTATCCAGGGCGTACAGGGACTCCGACGCAGACTGGCTGAGCCAACACCAGACTTACTGCCCTCACCCCTCTGGCTCATGTGCTTCACTCAACACTACACACCCAGGGAAAAATGGGGGAATAATGGGGGAATAATGGGGGAATAATGGGGTTTTCTGTTCCTTCCGTCATGAAAGCACAAAGCAAGTTGATCACTTCAAAGCTTGTAATGTCATCGGTTCACAATGGGGGGCACCATACCATTCCATTATTACAGAGTTTAAATGTCCAAGGTGGTGGGTCTGTGACAGGGAAAACTTTTTTTCCCCGACCTTGTTAATTTGTAATAGCTATTGCAACGCTCCACATCAGCAGCCGTGTGTGCAATGGAGAGGGATCGAATGGCAAGCCTTGACAAGCAAAGGAAGCTGCCCTGCCACTCCGTTCCACCAATGCATAAAATCTAGTTGCCCATGCATAGGTGGCAACAACCAATACAAGTCCCACTCCGGCTTAAGTTCCTTCTCTTCAAGAATCATCTATTTACCCTCCCCCTCCCCTTGCAAACTCCCGGGTTAGCGTGCGACGGTCTCCCGGATGGTGGGGGGCAGACGGTCGCCAAGTGACGGTCTCCCGGGGGGGGGGGGGGGGATTGCAAGGGTATTTCAAACTGCGGTACCCTCCACTGATGCAAGCAAAGAGAACATGTGTGAAGCGACTTTTGCGTTGATGCGGCGCCAATGTGTTTCATCCAACACAAATGTTATTGAGGATCCAAAGGAACGGTAAAGAAGTTCTGGGTACGAGAATAACACTTTGAACTGTTGCACATGCTCAGTTTGCATGACAGGCACGGGGTGTGTTGCACTGGCTGATGAGGAGGAGGCAATGGCGGGCGGGGCTGGTTTGGCAGCCGCTTTAGCACCCGCTTGCACAACCAGATCAGTCCGTTTGGCGGCTGGCTTTGCTCTTGGCTGGGGGGCAGCCTTTGCTCTTGCCTTGGGGGCAGCCACCGACTTCTTTTGGGGCACCGAATGTGGCAAAACAGTGGCCCATTTGGTGAAGGGCCCACAACAGTGGCCAACACATGTGCACCAAATGTGCGTGAGTGGTACTATACATGGTCACCGGGAGAAAACATCTTGGGTGTGAAGTAGCAACACAACACACCCATACAACGCCTTTGGAGAGAGAATATCTTTTTTTTTGCTGTCCGACACTGGTGAGTTGTGCCAACAGGCAACAGTGTTCGTAGGCGCCATGGCCTAGGAGTATGTACAGTCAGGAAGGCTTAGCCACTGGAGTGGATACGGATGAGGTATGTCCCTGGGACTCAGGGAATCCAGCGGGGGGTGCCTGCCCTTTTAATACCGCACATGATATGCAGGAGGTGAGACTTGCCACGACCCCGGGTCCACACCTGAACTGAGAGTGTATTTCAGGAAGACACAAACAAAAGAAAGGAAAAGAAAAACAGGGCACGTAGCAAAGGAAGTAATCGCACGGAGTTGAAAAACTCACATGTCTTATGAACTGCAGATGGGGGTGGCCTCATGAAGATTAAGTCGCACCCCGCGGCGACCCAATTAGCTGTATGACAGAATCATCAGATGATCCCCAGATAGATGATCCCGTAAGCTGAAGCCTTTGGAGAGAGAATATCACAAAACACACACAGGTGCTTAATTTGAAGCAAAGGGAAAGCAATGCAAGGCCATGCGTAAAGCAGATGGGCAACAGAAACAAGCACAATACATGTTAACTAGAAGAACATGGAAGTGACGGTCTCCCGGGGACGGGGGGATTGCAAGGGGTGGGAGTTTGCAAGGGGGGGTGGGGTAGCTTTGGGATTGGAAATATATTCTTTCAAGTCGTTTGACAAACCAAGACACGATGGAAGCAAGGCAATACCCGATTATTCCCCACTATTCCCCATTATTCCCCCAGAATTCCCCATTATTCCCCCAGAATTCCCCCATTCTTACCAGATTATTCTTCTCCGATTATTCCTCATTATCCCTTGATTATTCCCCATTATTCCCCATTACTCCCCCTACTGTCCCCCAAATTTCACCTTCTCGGTGATTTTTGGACAAAATGACCATTTTTTGGCCTTTTTTTTTGGAACAAAAAGTGTTATTGCACGGACCCCAATTGTCAATTTCCAAAGCGTCCTGGTGTGGCTGTGGGATCGCGCGAGCGATGCCGCTAGTGTTGCGGAGAGGTCTGTGGAGGCCCCGCCTACCTCTCTAGCGGTTGCCATGGCCCGGGTTTTCCACCAGCAGGTTCCCCGTGGCCATGTCAGCCACGTTTTTACACTAACTCCAACAAGCTGCAAACATGCACGACAGAATCCAGTGCTCTCCGTGAACCAGACGACAGTCAATGCCACTCGCATTTCAGCAACACTTCCCAAATTTTTACCTCCACTGGGCCAAATTCTGCTGACCCATCATGTTCCTCTGCGAGTTCACTTATCAACTTCACAAAATGGCGAACATACTTGGGGGCCCCAGGCCTCTTGCGCAACATCTTCATGATCTTCTTTGAGAGGACCTTCGCCTGATTCACCACTTTTGCCGCCCCCTCCAAATTCAGCTGGCCTCTCTCCGGGTCTGCCATATGCTGATCGTCATCCGCCTGAGATGGCTCGGACGCAAAGCTATCCACTGGCGGCTTAGAACCACACTTCCCAGACTGAGTCGCCGTCTGACCACCAGTGTGATGGTCCCTCCCAGCCTTGACCTTCTCAACAAAGCCATTTCTGTACTGCTGCAGCTGTACCTCCCATCCCGGCTCCAGCACAGAGCCTAAACCATCCTGGACAAACACCGAGGCCGGGGACGTCAAAATGTGACCAGACCAGAGTTCATATGCCGTCAGTAGGTTCCACAATTTTTGGTGGTCTCCGATTTGCTCCGGGAAAATTCGAGTCAGGGCTTCAGTCACTCTGCCAGCACCACCCTCACAGTTGGTCATACGTTTCCACGTGGTGTTGGCTGCCCGCTCCGGGATATTGGACCCCAGATACTCCGACCACAAATCAAATCCCTGCTTAGCAAAATCAAGCAGTACTTCCAGCGCAAGAGTACCATCACCCATGGATGCAAATCAAAAATGCACTAAAACATGTATGGCAATAATGTACACAGGTCACAGTACAATTCTGACAGGTAGTGCAAACAATGCAGATCAATTACGTTAGTCGCTCAAAACCTTCGTTTTTACGATAAAAACATCACGACCGTAACCAGGCAGGAACGCCGGCATCATGGCGGCAACGTCAGGGGCACACCGCGGGCAGCGCTCCGCTAGCACGCGGTAGAGCATGCGGGCAGTGTGATTGGCCCCATGCTTTACGAGGCCCCGGGTTGGGCCCGGCCGAGGCCTCCATGGGTAGCTACTTGGACAGTGGCGGCGGTTGGTGGTGCTCCCCCTCCCCCTCCCCTTACCCCCCCGCCCCAACTCCCCCTCCCTCCCCCTCGCGCCCACCCGAGCCCCCCCTCACCCGCAGGGTATGACGGAAGCGAGGAGAGTGGGGGCAGCAACTCCATTGACTAGAGCCCCCTCTCGGAGTGAGCTCGGTTGCGGTGTACACCGTTGAAGCTGCGTGTGCTGGCGGTCCTGTGGGGCGGCCATCCTGCAGCCCCATGTGCCCTGGGATGGCGGTGCTATGACTTTGTGCTTGTGCCCGGGCGCTTGTTCAGCGCCTAGACCGCTGCTCTGGGCATGTGACTAGTGTGGTTGGTAGTGCGGCCCGCCTGTTGCTTGTGTGGGCTTGCCTGTTGTATATATGGTCAGAACAGGCGTGCAGCCTACCTTGCATACCCTGCAATCATGGCTTGCTGGGTGCTCTTGGGTGTGTTCGGCACATGGTGTGATATATATGGCGGTCTCACTACCATGCTAGCTCGCTGGTGCTTGGCGCTGCATATGGTTGTGGGCGCGGAGCCCTACGGAACGACCTTTGTTTCGTGCTTTGGAGCTGGGCCCGGCATTGCACATAGCTTGATGTGTGAGCACACGCGCGGTGCTCAGCTGGGGCCTGCGGTCTGCCATGGCCGCTCGTAAGCAGCAAGCAGCAAGCAAGCAGCAAGCACGCGCGAAATGGGAAAAAATCATAGCTCCGTCGTGGTGCTTCGGATTCAGCCAAAATTTTGGTGGATGCTACCTATGGGTGTGAGGGACAACCACACAAAGTATGAGCAAGAAACTCAGCGGTGGAGGCCGGAAACGGGCGTCGCAAGTGCCGGACCTTCATTTCAAAATCTGCAATTTAGGGCCAAAATAAGCCTTTTTTTGCCCAAAACCGCCCTAGAACCTGCTGAAAACAGCCAAATGAAGGGAAATCGTGGCTACTCTACACATGCAGCTAGACTTCCTTGTGCCGAAGGGCCCTCTAGGGCCCTCTAACTCCACATTATGTCCGCAAACCACCCCCAAAAGGCTCCCCAAAAGCCCCAAAATTTGTGCACATGGGCCGCCGACAGCCCCAAACCAAAATCAGACCATATTTTGGGCTACTTGGCTCAAAATGAGAATTCGAGCGCACCTAATCCACCCACAACCACCCACTTTTGGTGGTTTCCACCCCTCAAAATTGCCCTAACTGACGCCTAGACCCCCGTACCTAGGCCCAGTGGGCTGCGGAAAGCTGCAGGAGGTAACCCAAAGAGGTGGCGCATTTTGAGCTTGTTGTGGCCCGTTGTGGCCCTCCTAAAACCCCAAAATGCCTTGTAAATAAATGGGTTGTTTTGGCACAAAATATGGGACAAACATGGGTCAAAAATGGGTTTTTCCAAAAATGATCCTACACCATTTGGGGTGCCTAAACAAGCGAAATGAGCGCATTTTGAGCCCTCTGCAAGCCATTTTGGCCCCTCCAAAGTCAGCAAACGCCTTGAAAATGGGTTCTTTTGCAACAAAAAATGGGTCAAAAATGGGTCAAAAATGGTCAAAAGTGTGTTTTTCCAACTATGATCCTACACCATTTGGGGTGCCTAAACAAGAGAAATTAGCCCTTTTTGAGCCCATTGCAAGCCATTGGGGCCACTCCAAAGTCACAAAATGCATTGAAAATGGGTTGTTTTTTGGGACGAAAAATCAGTCAAAAATGGATCAAAATGTGTTTTTCCAAAGATACCTTTGGACTATTTGGGGTGCACAAACAAGTGGAATGAGTCCATTTTGAGCCCATGTCGAGCAGTTTTGGCCCCTCTGAAGGCTGAAAGGGCCTTGAAAATGAGCCACCTTGGGACCACATATGGCTGACAAACGGGTCAAAACCATGGTTTTCCAAACATGATCCCACTCTAGTTGTGGAGCCCAAACAGATGAATACAACTTATTTTGAGCCCCATTTGAGCTGCTCTCGCCCACTTTCCAGTGCGTACCTCATTTGTTATTAAAGTCTCTTCGACAATGTTCCTTCCCCCACCAGCTCGGTCTCAATATTCAATCCTGGTTAGGGGTAGGGTTAGGTGTAGGGTTAGGTGTAGGTTGAGGGTCGCGGTGGGCGTTAGAGTCAAGGTTGGGTTTGAGGATAGTGTTGGGGTGCAAAGTGGAGAAAATTTTGCTGAGGGTACCTTTGGTGTTCACGGAGCGTCGTGCGCCCATGGACACCAAAGGGCGACACATTTGGCAACTAACTATGGGCCCTAGGCCCCTAGAGGGGCCATGAGGCAACGGAAACTGGGTTCGCATACGCCCCCGTGTCACAGGCGCATGGTCATAACCACAATTGTTCAATGTCTTGCTTGCTGCACTGCAGCGTAGACCAGTTCTGTACCACACCAGGTGGTTTCTGACTGTGCATTGGCTCTGCTCCTCTGGACAGTGAGGTCAGCTCGCACCCACCACCCACCCGCAGTGCCGGTTAGACTCTAACCCTTGCCCTGTAGGTCGTGCCCCTGGCTTGCACTCTTTCCCTGGCACGTAAGGACGTGTCGTTGTCGTGCCCCAGGGGCGCAAAGGCGCCTGTGTTGGTGCAAAGGCGTCTCTACACTTCACCCTACCCTACCCTAGAGGGGGGGGGGGTAGTTGGCGTCCTAGGACGCGCGGAGTGCCCCCCCCCCCCCGACCCATGGGTAACGTCCTTAGTAGCCTTAGGCAACTGGCCCCAATGCGCGGCAGCAGATGTCGCGGCCCGCAGTCCCGAGCGCATACCAGCAGGCGCCGGTGCCACCGCATTGACCGCCCTTTGTGCCTCGCCCACCGGTGGCGGCGACCCAAAAGGCGGCGCTAGCCCTGCCGCCCAATCAGAAGCGCGGAGGGCACGGGGGCGCAGACGCGGCAAGCCGAGCAGGGCCGTCGCGTAGAGCATAAACGGGGCCGGGCACGGAGGCAGCCGCGGAGCAAGAGACATGAGGCGCGTTGTCTCCGTGCCGGGGGTGTGTGCACAAATTGGACGTACGTGGAATGTCTCTGCATCAAAACACAAATTTGCACGGTACAACATAACTGAACCCTGGCAAGAAACCCGCCCCCACGGGCTGCCCGCCCATGGGCCGCGCCAAAAGATGCAATTTGAGCCCCCCCTCCCCCCCCTCCCCACAACACAAGATCGAGGCCTGTCAGGCGGGGCAGAGCCGTCAACCCCCCACCAACAGGCCGTCCAACTCAGCCAAGCGCCTGTCCCAGTCCCGCACCATCCCACATACCCTGCCCGGCCGTTGACTGTAAAGTCCGGCCTTCGCACGCGACTCGACCACCAGGTCCCGAGCCCCCCTTCCTGATGCCCAAAGGCTGACACAATTAGCGGGATTGAGAGCACTCTCCACATTCCTAAGCCTTACTGAACTGCCTTGCCATCATAAGTGATGTGCCACACGGCACACGATACGCTGCTCGGCGACCAGCATCGTGGAGGCCCGTCCCTAGAGCACCTGTGCTATGGCCCCCCACACTATTCAGGACCAAGCCAATGTGCCTGTGGCCCGACTTGCAAACCACATCCAAGGCATAGAGCACACCAAAAAGTTCAGACGACTGTTGCGTGTCCACCCAAGGCGGACACTAGCGTACGACCGGGCCGAAAGGACTCCATACACCAGCAAAGCACTCATGTGGTTTACCGGGGCATGCCGCGGCATCCGTGTATATACGCACTGCCGGCCCCTGCACCGGTTGTGGCTCCCAGCCGTGACTGCTGGTAGCCATTGCCTCTAGGAGTCTCCTGCAGACAGCAAAAGGTATAGAGCGGGCGGTAGGGCCCCCAAGGTGCAGCCACGCCCACACCCTTGCCAAAAAGCACCCCACAGACGAGCCTGGGTGGGCCAACCAGCCGGTACGGCCCAGGAGGCGTTGCAGCAGCTTGCGTGTGTAGCGGGATAGGATGACGTGCAGCCACTTGTCCGCCAACCCCCCCGGTTTGTGCGCAATGTGCGCGCGGTGCAAGGCAAGGTTCCTGCCCATCCACGACAGGCACTGGGTCACATCCAAAACAGACTTCGGACTGACGAGGAAGGCTTTGCTCACTAGATGTGCCGCTGCGCGGCAGGCCACGTCAAGTGCCGGTCACGGCCTACCCGAAACGTCGTCAAGATACTGCACGACAACTTGTGTGTTTGGCAGCTGGGAAAGCACCACACCAATTAGATGTTGGACCCGCCCAAGTGCCCGGTGCCAGCCAAACGGCACATGTACCAGGGCGTACGTGGTGCCCGCAACGGCAACCCTAACTGCCCCCACCATGGCTCGTGGAAGGTGGACACGCCAATAGCAATTGCTTAGGTCTATTTTGGCACCCCATGGCTCCCCGGCACGGACCTCAGGAGCCCAGCGAGCCCCTTCGGTAGGAGAGCCGGAAGGGGTGTGCCTTGTGCGGGCACGCATGATCAAACGCCTGCATGTCCATAATGGGCGTGCACTTAGACACACTCTTATACTTTGCAAACACACGCGCATCCGGGGAAAGGATGGAGGTTTCAACTAGGTCGTCCAAGGGTAATCGGCAAAGGAGCGCCGTGACCTTGGGGCAAGTCAACGGCGGGAGGGAGGGGGCCTGTGTGCCCACATCACAGAAATGAGGGTCGGCCCATTGGTCCCAGAGGTGGTTAGGGACCTCCATGGGGCCTGCCGGACCCAGCCCACGCTACGCGAGGTCGATGGTGACGGATTTTCCCCCTCCCGGCTAAGGTGAAGAAGCGTCATCAAGCAGTCCATTAGTAGACACATGGTGAAGATTGGCATGCAACAACTCCTCATCAATGCCCCATTGCCCACCACATGCGTAACAGGCCGTCCGCCTGGGCATGGTTTGCAAAGATGCGCGGGGTGGCAAGGACCGCCGCGTCACAGTTGATGCACTGGTGCACCCGAAGCCTGCGGATCCGGACTTGAGCGCGCACGCGGGGCCTCCGCACCACTCTGTTGGTGGCCCGCAGATAGCGGATCGCCCCCCCCCCCCCCGGCCACTCCATGAGGCGTACTAGGGGTTGCTGTACACCATCTTCGGACTTTCCCCCCTCGTCATCATGGTTGACCATGATGACAATAGGGGCGCCCGCACCCACGCGCCTACCGGGCGCCCTCGGGCCATAGCTGGACTGCAGAGAGGGGGAGGGTGGTGGTGCTAGAAATGGCGTGGGGCCACAAGGCCTAGTCCGAGAGGGAGAAATTCCAGTCAGGGCCGGGGATGGCATACTCCTAGGCCTGGTGTTGTCATCCCCATCTGCCCCAAATACAGATCGCAACGATGACGGCACCTAGTGCAACCATGGCTGTTGCAGTGAGCCATGTGGCTCTTGCCTAGGGGGACCCCCACAAGAGGAGCTGCATCCGTCGCTCCAACTCCACCTCCGAGAAGAGTGGCAAATATTGGGCATGTCGTCGGACAAACAAGCAGTCCACTAGGGCTTGTCGCCATAGCTCACCCCACGTCCCAAGCCCAGTAGGCACCCATGGTCGCTTGGTCTCTTTGTCATAAAAGCCGAGCAACCCCGGCGTGCTGATGTCAGCCCTACGAATGCTGGCGGCATCTCCCACTCGCACGCAGTGGCACACACTGAAGATTGCAAGGGCTAGGACTGTCAGTCTGAGATCGCATTGCGGCACACATGGTGCACAACATGGTGAAGGAGCCCCACAATTGTTGTCCCGGCTCCGTGTCGTAGGCCCTGCCAGCTTTGGTGGCGACGGCCCAGTGGATCACGCCAACTGTGGGCCGCAGCAGCTGGAGTTCCTTGGCCATACACGCGGCTGAGATAGTGTCACGCAGGGCAGCTGGAGGTTTGCCAAGTGCTGCCAAGTATACAAGGTGATGTGCAAGGGACTCTGGAGGACTCGAACCCCGCCGCCCAACCAGGCGAGGGCCTGAGGCTCACGCCCATAATCTGCGGCCCGGAGGTCACAGACAGCCGTCGCCAAACCATGGAGCTCGGGCGCCGTCGCCCCCGCCCCCAAAAAAAACAAAGAGCCGTTGGGGTAGAGGGGCCGGCCGAGGCTCGGGCGGCTACAAGCGGTGGGGGAGAAGATGGGTGGGCCTGCGCCGGGCTGTGCGCCGCGGCAGGGCACGGGTGCCAAGACCAATGCATTCCGCCGCAGCGGATGCATGGGTATGGGTGGGGGGCCGGGGCGTCATAGGTACGCCCAGTGTTGAAGGCCATATGCACGTCACCCTGTATAGTAAAGCCCCCATTGGCCTCCTTGTTGGGTGCCTGCGCCTGAAGGCCCGGCTGATGGCACTGTTACCGCGTTTGCGACGCCTACCGCTGCGCCTGAGATGGGCAATCCTTGGCCTAATGGCCATGGAGCCCACGGCATATAATGGGCGCGCGGGGAAGTCAACAGCCCGCACACCCAACGTGGGCCACAACTCTAGACACTTACAGCCAGATCACTAGGCACATCGGCCTGGGCCAACCCTTACTAGGAAGCTTCCACCTGAACGAAGGTGACAAGGGCCTCCACTAGCTTCTTCTACCAAGCGTACGGCAGCGGCAGCGGCAGCGGGCTGCTCGCCCCTGTGGCGGCTTGCTATGGCCCTCTACGAAAGCCACGCCCATTTGCGCCTGAAAGTGGTTGCGGTTGAGTGGAAGCGGCATCTGCACACCCCTAATGTGGGTACCATGCCGCGGGCTCAACCTGTTGACGCACTGCAGCAGACACACACCAACCAGGTACACGCAGGAATCACAGCGCAAGATGCTTGTCTGTCCCAGATTCGTGGGCCGTCGATTCCCAAACCGCCAAGAAGGGCCTTGAGGGCCTCCCACGAGGGCGCAGCCCACTAGATAGCCACATCTGACCCCGCCTGATCCAGCCAGTGGTTCATGAGGGTCACATGATACTCGCCCTCCAGCTTCGCCGCCTGGTCATCCCCGATGAACGCCCGAAATGTGGCCTCCGCTGAGTCCCTCCAGGCAACCCACCCTTCGTACGACTCATTGGCGGCCCGCGGCATGGCGACGTCCCTACAAATACATACCCGACCCTCTGAGGGTGCGGCTAGGCCATGGCAGGCCTATCAGCCACGGGGTCAGTATCATCCCCAACCGGCTGCCTAGCTGCTTCCACAGCCTTGACAGTCTCATGAACGGCCGACTCCAATTCATTGGGAGATGGAAAAGACATGTAATCAGGGAACCAGTCCCACAAGAACACTTCAAGGCGAAGCAAGGGGGTTCTGGTCTGTGTGGGACTGTCTAGGCTTGGTACGTGGTCTGGACCCCCCCCCTTCCCTATAGCAAAACCTAGGCTAGTGCTAAACTAGGTTTTTTTGGCTTGTTTTTGGAACAAAAAGTGTTGTTGCACGAACCCCAATTGTCAATTTCCAAAGGGTCCTCCGCAATTCTGGCCAAAATACAAGCAATTTGCATTGCCTCATTTTAAATTCACATTTTCAAACTTTCTTGCCTTCAAAACGCCATTTTTTGATTACTCTGGGTGTTTTGGGGCAAAATGACCGTTTTTTGGCCTTTGTTTTAGGAACAAAAAGTGTTGTTGCATAGACGCCAGTTGCCTAGTCCGAGTAGGGAACCCGACCTTGGATGAAGTGAAGGGGAAGGAGAGCCACAAGGCAACATTGGATTACATGCTTCTGCTCTCCAGCAGTTCTTAACGTTTCTGAAGAGAAGGTTGGCTGATTGGCATGCACAATGTAGGCATATGTACATCAACCAATGACATAACACGTTGCTTGACGCTTACCCGTGCCTGTGACCACCTTCCTAGGAGGCTCTTCCCATTGCACCTCGCCCATAGAACGTGAGAGTTTAGGTACACACGTAGAGGTGGAGCCGCAATACTGGCCACGCTACTTTGGGAGGGTGTAGGTTCGGGTCCAGTGTCGCCTTGTGCCTCTCCTTCCCCTTCACTTCGTCCAAGGTCAGGTTCCCTACTTGGACTAAGCAAAGGGTCAGTAGAGTCACCTAGCACCACTGGAGCAGTGTCTAAGTGTGCCTGCATTGCGGCTTGCACACTCGTAACTGCATTCAGGCGAAGATAATGTTTACGCCCAGCTGCCCATTTGAGCAACAATTTCAGGGGAATGCCCCATTTACTGTACATGTCCACTCCTGCACCACGTGTGGCATGCGCCTGCCATACCGTTGTGTCCACACGATGTGCACGCAAAACATCCTTAGTAATGGCCACCAAGTGCTTACTGCCTATAGGTTTACATGGCGGTGTCAAAGATCAAAAAACTGCGCCCCCCCCCCCCCCCAAAAGACACAGGGTAACACTGGGTTGTCGTGCTGAGACACAGGCAGGGGTGGGCTAGTATGGCAATGTGAGACAGCTGCTTACCACTAACAGTCCTGTACTACTAACAGCAGAGATGGCACGGCTGGCACAAACAATTGAAAGCACGGCAAGAGACAGAGAGATGGCTGGTGACTGTTAAGCATCCGTCCAAACGGCAACAGTGGTCGGGTTCAGGTAATCTCTCTCCCACTTTCAAGAACCCGCTTCCCTCATGACTGTGGGATGGTTAACAGTGTGGATATGAGGCGCGGCAGGCCCCTCCCCGAGGGGGAGAGGTGGGACCAAAGGTGCAGCTGACTCATGATTGACACGGCACCCCTTGTGGCCCCCGGAAAAACTTCCAAACACGCTGCATTGCATTGCCAGTGTTGCCCAGGATGTACTGGGGTACAAGACAACATGCGCTGGGCTTTGTGCAGCTGAGCTTCTCCAAAGAGCTGGCGGGCCGTGGGCTTGGACCTGGAATCCTCTGCACAAAATGCCGATGCACTGAAGAATGGCAAAAGAGGGCAGGGGGCCTTTGGTCGAGGAAGACAAAGCTGGCTACTACGTCTCATGGAACGCACTTGTTCAAATTTTGTGGGGGCAAACCCTTTTCATGGATACCTGAAGTTGAGCTTATGCACTGTAATTTTTTGGCCTGGTCCTTCTCTGGAGCTTTGGTGCTGACAAGATTGGTGCAGTGAAAGTTTACCTCTACAACTGCCATCCAGCCAGTGTACCTCCGGTATTTGTACAGCTATGACCTCCCCTAGAGGGTCAGCACAAAGGGGGCGACATTGCTGAAAACGGGATGACGAGTGGAGATGGCTTTCCGCGGCGTCCTGCGGTTCTGATAGCTTTCCATAGCTTTCCATAGCTTTCCCTGGTTTGCAATAATAACTGCCTCGTTGGCAGATTCAAAAATTGTGGGCTCCAGGGATGACAGCCCCCTTTCCATAGATGATGGAGCAACACTTGCCAAAACGTGGCCCCCTGCTCCGTGCACATGCGGCATTGGGCGACCATTGGACGTGGGTTACCAAAGAGTGTCGGATGCAAGAGTCAGGAATTGGGTATGCCCGAACCAGGGGGGGGGGCAACAATGCAGTCCGAGAAGTGGGTATTTTACCAAGTGAAGGACATGGTGCAGGGTCGTTCGTTGGGCTGAGGCGCACAACATCTCTTTTCGAGTCGTCACCACATTGTTTTGCACTCTCTGGATGCACTCCTCAGTGGTCTGTAGGCGGCAAAGCCGTGGCCCAACAGCAGTCGGCCAACTCACACACCCGCATCACAAATATTTGGCACCGGAACAATCAAAGTGGCAGGCATTTGGGGAGGGAACACAGACTTTGTCTGAGCCTCTGTCCCACCCAATTCTTGTGGGCCAGGATTTCCACTACACTCACCAATCGTATGTAGCCAATGTGTTGCGTTGCGGGTGTTTCGACGCCGTCCACGGGGGTGGACCTTGCCGTGAAGGCTCAGTAAGCGTGCCGTACTTCGGGGGGGGGGGGGGTCACATCGTCACATCAGGGGGCAGGACGGAGGTAAAATGAGGGGGTTCCACACGGAAATGAGGTGGTAAGCAAACTGACGGAAAATACGGCTTAAGAAAGTGGCCTCGGTGGGCACGCCGCCACCCCCTTGCCCCGCTCCCCCTCGAAAGCGTAGCGGTGCACGCGACACGGACAAGACTACACTTTAGGGGAGGGGATGGCGGAAGGCGGGCTTCAAGAGCGGGTGTAAAAACGGTCACTGGCGGTTGGATGGGCAGCTGGGGAACAAGAACCAGCGGTTACAAAACGATGGAAGGGCCGTTGGGGGGAACGGAAGCGATTGGGACGGAACGAGCGTCACCTCAAAGAAAGAGGGGGGGGGGGGGTATAGCCGGCGGGTGTAGTTTGGACGGACTTCTGTGACGGACTTCGGTGGCAGCTGTGATGGCACCCCGAGACACGAGGGTTTAAGTTCGGATTGCATTGGACTTGGGTGAGAAGGGGGCCCACAATGTGATGCGGAGCAAGAGATGCCCGGGAGGAGGAACACCGCATCGTGGCACGTGCCGGGGAGTTGATGGACTTGGCGGGGCGAGCCGCAAAGAGTGGGGCAACCCGTGCCCCGGTGCGGGCGGGTGACCCCGTTTGACAGGGCCATCCACGAGAAGCTTCGCGAACCAGTTCCCTCTGAGGCACGTGACTGACATGAGCTGTCTGTCTGTCTGTCTGTCTTTTGCTGTTGCACCCCAAGAGCAGGGGACGTGGGGGGATGGCTGACGTGACGCACGCTCGTCCGTCATGGCAATGTGGTTGGGAGGGTGGTCACGTGCATGTGTCGTGCACCAGGCAATGCGGGTGGGTAAGGGGGTGAACCCCACGCGCACGCGCCACTGTGGTGCATCGGCTTGTGCAACACAGGGTGATTGGGTATCCAGAGACTTCCGGGATCGGGCGACGGGGGCTTCACATCAAACCAGCGGAGGTATTTCCTCTCCTATTCAAAGACTAGCAGCCCGTCAAGCTCCGACAGTCCCTCAGGCTTTGACAGCCCCTCGGTGCTGGTCCCCTCAGGCATGGATAATCCCTCGAGTGCCGATACGCCCTCAGGCTCTGAAACGTTCTCCGACTCTGATACGCCCTCAGGCATGGACAGCCCCTCAAGCTGTGACACACCCTCAGCAGGCACTACCTCCTCATGCACCACCCCTTCATGCACTGACACACCTTCAGCATGCGTCACTCCGACAAGCCCTACCCCCCCCTCTGGCTCTGATGCACCTTCAATGTTTGTCACACCTTCAAACCCCAATACCCTCTGTGGCTCTGATCCTCCTTCATGTGCCACCTCCTCAACAATCAATGCGCCCTCAGCCTGTAAAACACCTTCAGCATGCTCTACTTCCTCATCTACTGATGTTCCCTCAGGGTCTGATACCCCTTCAGCATGTTCCAGCTCCTCCACCATGAATGCCCCCTCAGGCTGTGATACACATTCAGCCTGTTCCGACTCCTCAACCACCAGTGCTCCGTGGGGTTCCGTTACAACTTCAGTCTGCCTTAACCCCTCAGCCCCTGACACACTCTCAAGCATGAGTGTTCCGTCAGTCACAGAGGCAGGGACTGATACCGCCTCAGGCCTAGATATGCCCTCAGCCATTGATTCCGATATTGCGTCGACAGATATGCCCTCAAGCCTTGATACACTGCCCTGGATTGGGGGCACTGCAGGTTCGCGTACCACATCAGGGCCTTGCACTCCCTCAGGTCCAGCAGCCCCATCGCCATCTCGCCCGCCTTCAGAATGCTGTACCCATGCCTCTTGCCCCCTCAGCCCCACCCCTTCCACTTCCTGCAACACCGCTGCGGGCCCCTCCGGCTCCGTCACGTCGCGCATGCCCTGCGCATCCCCCTGACGTTCCCACGCATCAGAGCCGGGGCCGCGGTCCGCAGGAGCCTCGACAACTGCGGGCCCGGGCGCGGTCTGTGGAGGGAGGGCGGGGGTCGCCTGCGCCGACCCCGACGGAGCGGCAGACGAACCAGAATCCGCGTCACAGACCCGCTGCCGGTCACCTGCGGGCCCCTGCAGCTCCAAACGGCCGGGGCCGTCGGCCCCACAGACGCGGGCCTGGACCGCTGGCACGGCGCTGGGGGGCGGCGCGTCGGGGCCTTGTTCCCCAGGCCCGGGGGCGGCCCCGGCAATCTGCTCCGGCGGCCCCTGGCGCGGCAGGCCCCTGTCGGCCCCAGCGGGGGCTCGGGGCACGCGCTGCTGCTCCGGCGTAGCGTAGCCGTCCGCGGGCCCTGAGGTCGAGCCCAGCGTCCGCCAGTCCCCCTCCAGCCCCCATCCGTCCGGCTGCGAGCTCGGGCTCCAGGGCGCCCCGCCCCCTCGCACCGCCGGGGGCGAGCCCCGGGCCCAAAGCGCCGCCGCGGGCGCCTCCGCCCGCACCCCTGCGTCCTCCGCGGTGCTCCAGAGGCCAGGCCGGATCTGCGCCAGCCGCACCGGCGCGGGGGACGGGGACTCAAGATTGGGCTGCTGCGTCTCAAGGACCGTGTTCATGGCGTGCATGGCCCACTTGAACGGCTCCAGTTGCCCCCGCAGCCGCGCCTCGCCCTGCGAGAAGTGCCGCTGCATGCGGTCCAGCTCCTGCCGGTGCATCTCCTTCAGCTGCTGCTGGGCCTCGGCCGCCTGCTGCCGCACGCGCTCAAGCTCCTTCACCTTTTGCTGATTGGCGCGTTGCTGGAACACCTGCGGGGGGGGGGGGGGGTTGAATTTGGATTTTGGATTTTGGAGGGTCGTTCGCTATTGTCTCACCTGTCAGTTCGCCTCACACCCGGACGGTCGGAGAGCGGCCACCGTCAGGCGCTGGGGGGGCCACACACCCTTGCCCCTGCCCACACGCTGTGACCTTGTCTGTTGCCTCTGGCCAGCCAGAGTTTAGCCTGTAGGGCCCCAGTTGTGGTCACCCTGCGTCTTGCACTGCCTGTCTGCTACAGTGAAAGGCCATCCCCCTGCCCCTGCCTGCGGTCCTGTGGCTGCACAATGGGATGTGGCAGAGGCGGGGCCTGGGTTGTGGCAGATGGCGGAGCACCAGCGACGCCAGAGGTCTATGGCAGAAGCAACCTGAGGCGCAGCCCCACCGTTGCCCTGTCCCTGCACCCTCCTCAACCCCCTCACCCAACATGGCCGTAACCCTGGGCTCGATGGTTGCGCTTTGCAGAGGGCTGCAGTGTCCCAGGCATCCACCTGCACGCCGCAGCCCCTCTTTCCTTGTCTTCCGACACACAACGGGACAATGGCTAACATTTTTGTGACGTCAGTTCCTGAACCACCAAAATGACGGTCCCAAGAACGACACCAACACACGGTTGTCGTGCGGAGACGAGGCCATGCTTGCGCAAAGGGGGGGGGGGTGTACGATCCGTGCGGACGGTTGAGAAAAGGGGCTCGAAGGTCTGAAAGGTAAGTTTCTTTGGGCGTGCGACTGCCCGGGAAAGGGGTCCAGACAGTGCTGGACCGCAGAATTCGATGTTTGGAGGCACAGAGTCAGGGTGTTCCAGTACAAGCCAAGGGACGCCGCACATGCCGCAGTACAAGCTAAGGGACACTGCAGGTGCCACCTGCTTCCACGTCTCCAATTCATCGTGCAGCTGCTGCTTTTCCCAACGGAAGTTCGTCGTCATCTCCTCCATCTCCTGCGCGCGCTCGGCATTTAGCACGTTGTACAGCTGCTGGCGGTCCTGTTGGTAGCGCTGCCGGATCTCCTGGATCTCGGCGTTCTTCTCGCGCAAATGCTGTTGCTCCGCCTCCGCCTGCGCCCTTTCGTAAGCCATCCGCATCTCTTCAATGTTCTGCTGGTACTCCAGTTGCTGCTGCTGGATTTTGAGCGCCATGCGCTCAATTTCGAGCGCGTGTTCACTCGCCCACGCGCTCTTGATCTGCCGCAAACAAAAACGCACACCGCAACAATACAAACACGGCCCAGGCGCTAGAAAACAACGGTGAACCACGGCACTGTTCTCACGCAACGCCGTGCAGGCACGTGGGAATGAAAGGGTTGCAGGTACTTGGTGAGACTTAGTCAACAAAAAAACTTTTGAAAAATTTTATCTTTATCAAGAAAAAATAGAAATTGTTGATTCAGTTTTACCATACCCCCCCCTTTTCACTCAGGAACTCAACACTTCCATTGTAGGTGGTACTTTTGTTGAAGGGCACAAAGCCCCCAAGACAATCCCCGGCCACTTGTGTGAGTGGTGCCCCACCCAGGCCAAAGCATCATGCACACCAATTAATTGGCACTCGGTAAATATAACATAATATAATTGGGATCGGGCACTAGAAACAAAAATCAGGCTCAAGAAAAGAGTCTTGACAGGGCCATGGCAAACATCAGTGCGGTGGCACTGGGAACAAAAATGGGTGTAACAAAAAATAGAACCCGGCAGGGCCACAACCACCCTTAGTGCCAACCACTTACAAGTAGTTACAAACGACACGCTTGAAGATCATGTCGGCCTTAGTATATGTGCGGCTTGGGTTTCTCGGTCCCCACATTGTATGGTGATGTTCATGGCGCTCCTTGTGGTTTGGGGTCCTAGAAACAAACATTGCAAGAAAAAATAGAAATGAAATCGAGAGGTGCATCTATGTCAGGGGGAAGTGGGAGGAAACTTTAGCCGAGCACCCCATTGTGGCCATGCACGTTCACAAAGAAAAACACAACATACAACATTGAGTGGGAAGAAAAAAGCCAAGCCGGAGCATGAATGTATTTTGATGCTTATAATGTGTCTAACAATGTCATGCAATTTGATTGACAGTCCCCCACATGCACGGCATCTCATCATGTGTCCGTGACTCTTTACCCATGAATGATGAGTAAGCTCCGTCATCAGCTCAAGGTTAAAGATTAACAAATAGCCAAGCAATAGTACACTACATGTGTATTCCAAGGGTATCCTCCATGTCCATCTTCGTTGCCATCCGCATAGCTTCGCTAGAGGACACTATTGCAAACATAAAAGGCAGAAGACGCTTCAGAGGGGGGAGAAGAGCAGAAGTGCCCCACAAGTGGGCGGATTGGCTGCATAACCCCTGCCGTTTGGGGAGTCTCCAACGCTTCGGAGCGGGGGACAAAGTCAGCAGTGGCCAACAAGTTGGCGGATTGGCTACATAACCCCTGCTGTTTGGGGGGTCCCCAACGCTTCAGAGCAAGGGACAAAGTCAGCAGTGACCCACAGGTTTTTTTTACTAAGCAATCTACTTAGTAGAAAAAAAATTTTCTACTCAGTGCCGTCTGAACGACGGGTGATCAATGCACACGCAGGTTTGGGGAGTGAGCTCTGGTTGCCCCATCACCAAGGCTGTCCTGCCGGGGAGGAAAAATGCCATCCGGGCCGCTTCAGCTCAAAATGCAGGAGCGGCAGTTGGCTGGGCACTCGGCCAACAGCGGTTGGAGGTGGACCAACAGTGGTTGGTGGTTGACCGACAAACTTTGGCTGGTGGCCGTCAGCGGTTCGCGGCTGACCGACAACGGTTACCAGGTAACCCCCAGCACTTGGCACATCACCGCTGGCCCATGGGGCTTGTCGTTTGGATTCCCTTCGTTTCATAACAAATCTGGAGCGAAGCAAAACACTGGTGTCCACGTTACATTACACATCACGCATTGTACCAAGACCAAACCCCCTCCTGTCCGTCTGCTCGGGTACAGTGATGCACACCATCTCCCACACGCGCACAGCCCTCACCAATGAGCGCAACGGCACGTGCTCTGTTTCGTTGGGTGCTTGATGGCGCATGGTCATTCTCCGACCGGCGCTCTGCCCTGGATTTGCAGCGGCCATTATGCTTATGGTTGGGTTTGGGATGCAGATTTAGGCCGTCGTATGAGGCAGCTCTCCGCCCACTGACCCTACTTGAGCCCCGCATGAGACCAGAGCGGAAATGAACCATAAATGAAGTTGCAGAAAGTAGCACAACATCGGCTTTTTGGTTCATTGGTTGTCTTTTCCTAGACTCCTCCGCTTTGCAGAAGAGCGTGAGGACGGTGCGCGCCGGGTCTCGCGGGCCGTCGTGTAAAAGAGGGAGTGTGTCGCATGTGACGAGGGGGAAGGCAGGAGGAAGGTCACGTTTGCCGCATTGTCGCCCCCGTGGCGTTGTCCCGTGCTGCGTCAGGCCGACGGTGACCGATACGGTTCGTGTGCGCATCCATCATCCGTCATCCATGCGCCCCAACAGATGTCCCGGACGGCGCCGTGAATCAGCATGCAGCCGACTGCCGTAAAGGCGGAGCAGGTGGATCCGCGAGGGCCCGGGGGACCTGCTCAAACATCTGGGACCACTACCAACGCATCTCCCCCCAGCCCCCGCGCACGGCATGGCAGTTGGCATCGTTCAGTCGGGTGACAACGAGAGGAGGGACACAAAGGGGGCAGGGGGGTGGTGCGGGGGCCATGCAGGGGCTGCGGCGGGACGATGGGAAGTGGGACAACTGGGCCACACCTGTTCCACTTCGTGCTGCCGGCGCTCCTCCATCCGGTGCTGCAGGGTGGCGCGGTCACGCTCAAGCTGCTTCTGCATCCGCGCCACCTCCTGGTCCCTTTCGTCCGCATACTTGCGATGCGCCTGCTCCAGCTCCCAATCGAGCCTCTGCCGCTGAGCCTCGCTCTCAGTCTTGTGCTCATATCGGAGCTGTTCGATCTCCTTTTGGCGCTCCGCCCGCAATTCTCGGATCAGCGACAGTCTCTCATCTTCGGTGTGCTGCAGCCTCTTCAGGTGCTCGTTCTCAAAACTGTGGTACCGGTGCTCCAAGTCCTGTTCCTTCCGAAGGTACTCCTGCTTCCGGCCAAGCTCGAGATCGGACCGCAGCTGCTGCAGCTGCATCTCCTGTTCTTGCTTGGCTCGTGCCATGATCTGGCCCTGTGACATCGGGCCGCACGGTGTTCTTTGCGAGACAGAAATGCAAACAGACCGATGAGGATAGAGGCCGAGAAAAGATAGACAGCGGAGATTGACAAAGACCGAACCACACACACACGCGGATGACGCAAAGCGACCAAAGCAAGAACAGGACAGGTACAGGCACTGGTCGTGAGTAGATTCTCGTCAGGCCACAAACAATCAAAGAAAAGTCATGACCATTAGCGACTAGGCGCCTTTCTGTAGTGAGCAGGCGCACGGGATGTCCAAATCACCCAGCCTGTAAGGAAACGAAGGCATGCTGTCAGATGACAGCACGACCTGCTCTTTTGCAGCACAGGGTCAGGGGCCTCATAGGGCGACACTGCGTTCTGTAGCCCTACCCACGAACTGTACTCACTTCCCCTTCAGGCTGCCTTCTATTTTAACCAGTTCTGCACATGATGAAGAACAATGCACTTCCTTGCAGGCTTCGAGTAACTCATACGGTAAACTGCCTTAACTGTACCCTGAACTGTGTGTGCACTGTCGCTACTGTCGCTGTATGCCCGGTGCAGTCCCTGTGCATCGCACGCATGGTGTCTTCTCATGTGTATCCCAACAGCAGCGCCACCTGAACCCACGCCGGGGCTGACACGATCTGTGCTCCCCAGGATTCTGTCCACTTCCGTCCGTTACACAGGGCACTCGAAAATATACCAGCTAAGTATCCTTTATAACTATGTGCAGGGGAGATAAGCGGTGCTGCGTGTCTAAGAGACCAGTCGTCCCGCAGCGCTACGGGTTGAACGTGACTCATGCCGCCACCCTGTGGCGTCCGTACAATGCAGTATCCCATTGCTCTACATACTGGGCCCATGCACCTGTCCTGACACACACCTGCATCGTTTGCACACTCACACCTCACTGGTATACCCTAGACCTCCTGAAGCACACCACGGACCTCTTCCACCACCTCCTGAAAATCTGTCCGTGGTGCATTTGTGGCAAGAAGAACATTATCTCGGAATCGAATCAGTGCAATGGTCCATCGCCCCACCCAGTGCACAAATCCCTCTGGTGACACGTGCAATGCTCCTAATCGCCGAAAACGGTTTCTTTTCTTATATGCTCCCCAGACGGAGTGCAGGTCTGCACTCTGTGCTGAAAAGCTTCCATCCATTGGGATGCAATTAACCCGCTTCCAAATTCGTCCTGCTGCCGCACAGCCACCACTTACAAAATCACCACAATTCACCACTTCCTTTGTCCACTACCCTCACGCAAAAAAGTTCCGAAACGAGCTGCGCTTCACGACGCGCCTGTCAGAGAAGTTTTGCGCGGAATGTACAGTTCTAGCGCTGGTACAGTACCCTCCACCTGCTTCGCAAATTTATTGACAGCCTGCACAGCTAGCCGCCGCGCTGTTTTGCCTGGAACAGGCAGTGGGTCCCTCGGCCGTCGAACCCTGCTCTCGGTGTCGTGAATGTTCACCGGCATGAGCGCCACGTGCCCCTCTACCATACGTACTGTCCCGTGCACGTGGGGTGTACATAGCTGGTCACAAGTGCAGCATCCTCTTGAATTTTCATTGTCCCGTGCCCGTGCGAGCTTGGCAAACGTTTTTTCTAGGTTGTTGGGACTGCTTCGCACAACGTGCACAAGTTTCACCAACGCCTATTTCTCCCGTGCTTTTGTGCCTGTGGACTTTACAATCTTTCTCATGGTACGAGTGAGGACTGTCTTCTGTTCGGGTGTCATGTTCAGGACAACTACATTGCTTGCGACGTGGATTGGGATGGATAAGTGCTTACCCAACTCAGACAACTCCTGCTGTAGGCATTTCACCGGTACCCGATCCTCATTGTTCTGTGCTTCCCTGATGTCCTTGAGTAAGCGCAAGACCTTTATATTCAGCCATCCCCGACTCTTACCTGGATTTTCCTGGTCCGGAATTCCTGGTGCCACGTCATTGACTGCCCAGTGGCGAAAAACGTACCACCAAAACCGCTCCCGAACCGCTGCCCACCATGCATCCTCAATGTATTCCAGGGGGGCAATGCCACAGTCACATAACTGCGATTTGGCCATGTATAAATGCAAGGACACATTGTCCACGTGCGCAAGAGCGTCGCACATGTGCTTACGCAGCCTGCGTATAGGTGCCGACGTGGTGATACCTATATAAACAATACTAGTACAGATGATATACAGCGTAAATGACATACCTACGGGGGGTGACGCTCAAGTGCCACGTGTCAGTGTATGCCAGACACCGGATCTCCCGAAGTGTTTTACTGTACTTGTACGGTAAGTACAATGTGCGTTGATCCATTAGTTGAGCCCATTTGCCTAAAATTTTTTGCACACAATGCCACACTCATCTGCGCAGCCAGTGCCCTCAGAACTGCTGTGTATAAAGGGGAAATGGTATCCAGAAAATAGGCGGCACCGTACTCATTCAATGCCGGGGTCAAACGCAGCACGTGTGTTTATGCAGTGTGTGTGAGCGCATGTGCGGGACCATACAACGAGACTAGAGCTTTGACACTTGTGTGGATACATGCAAATTCAACATACTACGGGTGCTCAGCCTGAAAATGGTCACGATGGACCTCAGGCACCCAATACCAGACGTCTGAAACGGAGTCTGGCAATGTTGTCACATCACAGGACCCTATGTCACTGTAGTGTCCCACCGCATGGGGAGAGGAGTTGGGAGTGCTGCGGTGGTACTCACCCGAACCAAGATAAATGTTGCTTGCGGAAAAACAGTAGAATGCATTGAACCACAGGCACGTTGCTGACAAGGTATGAAGAACACGACGGGCGAGAAAAAATGGAACTGTTCCTGCTGTTAAATCTGATGATTCTGCCCGCCGTGTCATCGCCTCAAGCAAACTGGTGTGTGGCACACTGTCTATGTAATCCTGCCTGCAGAACAGAACTTCCTGATCCTAGCTGTTGACAGAGTTAATGGTGGAAAAGCACCTCTCAATGTTGTCGCTGGTACAACTACTGTGGGCGTAATTCAAACAGAAGTAGCCGTTCTGCCGAAGACGAGAAATGCAGTCGGCCGTGACCTGCACGCTATGGCTATCCAACCCCAGCTTCTGACTAACCCATTGCAGATTGAGCATGGTTTCGACTATTGCGTCCAACCTATTGTCTCCCTCCCTGTCAATTTTGTGGTCTGGTCCTCACGTGAAGCGCAGTGGGACTTCCGACTCATTCCGTGCACGGTGTGCAACTCGGGTGCTGTCTCACGAAATGGACAAGGCGCCACTGTGGCACGGAAATTCAAGAGACTGCCAGGGCGTTGGCGGCCGTCACAACAATGGCGCCGGACAAGCAAAGTGGGATCAAACAGCTGCTGGGGGCTTGCTACATGCCTCCCCGAACGTTCACAAATCTACCCCCTTTAGGGATGGCGGCGGTCAAGTGACCGCCGATGGAGCGGCAGAAGTTTGTCCATGGTTCCTCGATTTTGTCCAAGTCCTCCTTGCTGGGAGTTGTTGGCGGTTTCTTACCTTTACCCTTCTCTGGGGTACGTGGTACGTGATTCTGGAGTCAGATGAGACCATGTCACAGGCGCATGCCACAGGCTCAAAACGTGCAGTGCGATCCGATGACGATACGGACGACGAGGGTGACACCACATCGGGGCCAGCAGCGGCAGCGAAACGTCGCCACCAGAGTCCAGAGACAGGGTCAGTAACCGGTACCACACCAGGTACCGACTACTTCGCAGCGTTCGTACCGCCCTTCACACTTGGTGTCTGTTTTTCCTCGGCCCGTTGGAGACTGCAGCGTTGCCTCAAGCGCTACTACCGATTCCACGTCCGAGTCGAACTCAGATGTGGGGAGTGCTTCTTTGGACAAGGCTGCAACCTCTGTGAACTGTGTGTCCACCCACTCTTCAAAAGCCGACCTAGT
This sequence comes from Eutreptiella sp. 'Long Island Sound 2002', assembly GCA_964036045.1. NCBI lineage: Eukaryota > Euglenozoa > Euglenophyceae > Eutreptiales > Eutreptiaceae > Eutreptiella > Eutreptiella sp. 'Long Island Sound 2002'. The sequence goes on along the minus strand of OZ038385.1, from coordinate 31,563,508 downwards.
TAGTACCCGGTGTTGCAGATCCTCGAGTTGCTCTGCTGTTTTTTTTTGCCCGTTCAATAGCCGGGTTCGCTTCTTGCTGTTGCCAGGTAATGAGTAGAGACATCTTGCCCTGTAGGTCCTCAACGCTGTATTTCAACTCCGTTACATTCTCTAGTGACTTTTTTACCCCCGCCATAGCTGTTTGCAAGGACGCAATGGCGGATGCATTTGCGTCTGTAGCTGCTGGTGCCCGTCTCATACATTCCTTGATGGAGTGACCCTTGAACCCGCAGAACAAACACACGTCCTTGAATTTGTCGGGAAGCGGCTCATCAGGGAACAACACTGGTGGGTTCTTTGACGAACAGTCACACGTACTGTGATCTTCCACTCCACAGCGCAGGCACCACGGTGTACGTGTACGTCTCGGGGTGACGTACGTTGTCTTGGATCCGCTTCCTGATGCTGGTCCTGCACCTTTGTTGTTCTTCCGGACATGGACAGCAGGGTCATACAGGGGACATGCTCTGAGCCAGTGCTTCTCATCCCCGCACAGGATGCATACACCAGCGGCGGTTCTCTGCTTTGCTATGGCGCACTCGTGTGCCCGGTGATACTCCCCACAACTCCAGCACGGATCAGGCGGTTTATTGTTCCCTGTTGGTCGATCTGGGCACTGTGATGATGTGTGTCCAGCCTTGTGACGATTGGTACAGATTGTTGGTTTCTCTTTTGCAGGCACCACGGCCCCAAAGGATGGTGATGGTGATGAGCTCGAAGCCATAGTACACAGACACACGTAGGACGCGACAAACAGGCACTTACGAAAGCGCTAAGTGCTCAATTCTCGTCAGTTGACAGTCAAACAAGACAAAGGATGTTCGACGCCAATAGGCGCCTTTCTGCAGCGTGACGAGCAGGCAAGAATGGCAACGTCCCAGTCACACACGCACGCACGCACGCACGCACGCGCACGCGCACATGCACACGCACACACGCGCGCACACACACACACACATGGTGAAGGGGATCAGAGGACGAAACCGCGAAGCGCACCGTCAGTGAGGGCGAGAGCACGCGGACACACACACACACACACACACACACACATACACAACAAACGGGCATCGGCCAAGACGCGGGCAGCAGTCAAGAAGGCCTATTTGAACAGATTCTCGTCAGGCACAGTCAGTACAAAAGCATGGCCATTGTCTGGCTACGCTAGGCACCTTTCTGTAGTACAAGACGTACGGAGATGAGGGTCAGGACCAGCCCATGTTCAGCACCACTGCCAGCGCCGCTGGTACAGAGGCCTGTAGGATACAGCCATGTGCAAGCCACCTGGCACCGCCCAGCCCAGCCTTGCCCCTCGTCTGTCCCTCCGTATAGCACTACGGCAGGGGTACCACCAGGCAAATTGATCCGTTGCTGCTGCACAAGCTCTGGGCCGAGCCATCATTTCTGCCTGCCCCCCTCCCAGGCCTGGGACAAGATGACGTCACCAAACCATTGAGCATTTCAGGAACATTCAGGGGTAGTTACATTCAAGGATGAGGAAGACATGCAATCAGGTCACCCCGTCACTGGGGTGATACACACACACAGCGTTCATGTTGATTCTGTGAGCACTCACAAATATCCGGAATGATCCTCCCAAACACCAGTGATATCACTCAGTCCCACCGCTTTTGTTAGACGCCAGCTGCCGTGTTTAACCCCATCCCAGTATGTGTGTTTCTGAATCCAATGGAGAACGTGTTCTGCTGCCTGCGCTCTCGTGCACGGTAGCCTGTAGGATAGGCTGTAAACAGCCTTGATGGTGGCCTGAATGTCGTGGGGGGATGTAGCATATGCCCGATGTAGGCCTTTGTGCATTGCTCTCACTGCTTCTGCCCGAGAATGCCTTCACAATATGCCAACTTGGAGCCATGCTGTTGCGCTTAAAATTTGCCCTGCCCACGCGCGCGCGCACACACACACACACTTCGTGAGGGAAACAAGAGAAGACAGGGACAGACAGACAGACAGACAGACAGATAGACGGAGAGACGGAGACACGGACAGACAGACGAACAAACGGATGGACGGACGGATGGACCGACCAACCTACCAACCGACACACGGACCGACAAACGGATGGATGGACGGACGGACCGACCGACCGACCAACCGACACACGGACCGACAGACGAATAGCGGAGGAATGGTGGACGCTCTCGAGGGTTGCCGCAAACGTGTGTACACCCACCCACAGACCTGCTTCATATTGTAGTACTCCTTCTGCTCCGCGAGCGCATCTGCTCTCTTGCGTGTCTCCCCCTTTAGCTGCTGCCGCACCTGCGTCTCAAGGTTTGCCTTCTCTGCAGCATGCTGCCGTAAGAGACGCTCCTTCTCCCGCTCATTCTGCCAGCGTAGCTGCTGTTTGTCCTGCTCGAACTGCCACAGCAGTCGATCCTTTTCCAGCTGCCACTGCGTGCGCTCTTCCTGATGCCGCGCCTGGATCTCCATCTCCAGCACCTGAGGGCATGGTTCACCGGCACTCGGGCATCGCCGGGTTTTCTACCCCCCTACCACCTCCCGTGACCAAGGGCAAAGACAACGCCCATGTTGGTTAGACGCAGGGTACCAGAAACCACCTCCCTCAATAAGGCCTGGGAGGAGGTTTTGCACGTACTCTACGGCAAAAAAGTCAACCATGGCCACAAAAATACGATGGCGGGGGGGTATTTAGGGGGTATAGAGTGTTCACATTGGCGCTTGGTGAGATTGACCGTCTCCTCCTCTCTCCAGCAAATGTTAACTGATTGTGAAACTACCCAAAAACAGCAGATCACCGGCCCACGGAGGCAGGGTGTGTGTGACTGGAGCTGGATAAGAGATGCCAATAGGAAGCCTTGTCTTTGTGATCGAGCATGGCAACACAAAGGACGAGATTCTTCTTCGGTGGAGCTTATGTGGCCCCATCACAACAGCTGGTGGTTTGGCCTTGTGGTAGCCCTGAGTGAGTGCTGCATCGGACGGGGGGGGGGGGGTTGTTTGGCACAAGGCCTTGGTGGACGGGGGGGGGGGGGAGAAGCTCAGGGCTGCTGTCTGTTTACCCTCTTTGCCTTTGTTTCTTTTGGTTGGGGTAGGGCCACAGCCCCAATTGGGGCTCCAACACGAGGAGGGTGGTCATGGAAGGTCGTGGTAAGGGGTAGACAGGGGCGATCCCCGAGCACCGGCGACCCATCGGCACACTCTTTGCCTCCCGGGACAGAGAGTGCACGGGGCGGGTCAGGGACGGCAGCGGGGCAGGGGTACGGGGGAGGGCCAAGGGGCGCGGGGAAGGTCAAAGGGAGCCCCGAAGAGGGGCCTCCTCAAGGACACCCCAGCCCTCGGACGGGCGAGTGCCATTGAGGACCCTGAGGCTCGATCCCAAGACTCGGAGGCGTCGTGTGAGCGCGCGACGCGACCTCACGTAGCGGCCACGGAACGCGGGGGAGAAGACGTCGAGAGGGCACCTCACAAGCGCTGCGCTTCTCTTGTACAAACTGGTGCCGCAGCTTGGCACACTCCGCCCGCAGCTTTTCAGCCGCGTCCATCCGCGCCTCCTCCGCCATGCCATCCAGCTCCTGTGCCACTTCCTTGCGCTTTGCAGCCTCGCACTGAGACCGGATTCGCCGGGTCTCGTCATCCAGTGCCTCCTGCATCTCCCGTCGCATGCGCTCCCGCTCCAGCCGCAGCATCTGCTGCTGCGGCAAAGGCAGTCCAGACATGCACAACGTGCTTCCCAAATCCTCAAAGTGTGTCTGCGAAGCCAAATTCTGGGGTTGCTCCTGGGGTGGGAGGGAGGGAGGGAGGGAGGGAGGGAGGGAGGGAGGGAGGGAGGGAGGGAGGGAGGGAGGGTGGGAGGGAGGGAGGGAGGGAGGGAGGGATAGAATGGTGAGGGGGGGGGGGGGGGGAGGAATACGCACCGCAAGAGGTAGGGACGCCACGGTCATGCTTTGCTCAGACGGCAGGTTCGTGGTTTGGACTTGCTGCTGATACGGCAGGCCTTTGAACGGCTCCTGCTCCGTGCTATCCTCCGACTTCTCTGGGGTCGGCGCGTCCGTCGCCGCTTGACGCGCTTCCGGCTTCGACGCCACCCTCTCAAGCTCCTCCTGAAAGGTCTGCCTCGCCGCTTCCAGATCCCGCCGTGAAAGGTCACGGACCTCCTCCAGTTCGCTGTGGAGTCTGTCAAGTTGGGCCTGGATCACCGCCTTCTCTTCTCGACAGCGCTCCTTTATGCAGTCCATCTCATGGCTCTGAGGTGCGCGTCGTCAAAATGTCGGGTGCGATCGGGCAACCCATGAAGACCCTGTGCCAAAGCCACCCTCAGCTCCGGCCCCAAATGATCCATGCTGCCCATGGGATGCCCTGCGTCATGCCCCATGTGCTGGCTCTGCAGTGCATCCTAATGCATACGTACAGGGCCCAGAACTATCATCCATCCCACCCCACCCCAGTCACCACAGCTCACCCCAGCCCGGCCCAGCCCGTGTCAATGATGTGGTTGTTACACTTTGACATGTGTGGGGGGGTTGCAAACCCGAATGGAGCGAATGACTGCCCCATTTCCAGCGCATACATCGCGGTTTTCGGTTGAAATTGCGCAATTTGAGAAGCATTTTTCCATTTCATGGGGCGGCGTAGCACTGCCAAAGCCCCCCCGCACGCAGTGCGGACTCTCCTCCCAGGTGCCAAAGGCGCCAGAGGACTACTTTGACGAAGCAGGGGACATATCCGCAGCAAAAGCGCGAAGGCAGACCTGATATGATGAGACCACCGCAGGCTCAGTGATCTCTTCCATCAGTTTCTTGTTCAGCTGCACTTGCCGGTCCAGATCCTGCCGCAGGTGGCACACCTCCTCTGTGATCCTGCGCCGTTGGTTCTGCAGATGCCGCGTCACTTCACTGGGAAGCGCGTTCAGCTGCAGCAAGATCTCTCTCTCGTCTTCGTCTGCCTGCTCGGAGTTCAACATTTTCCCAATCTGTGGAGAGTTGGGATGGCAGTGGCGCCTGACGCGGGTCCCCTGACGCGATAAACAGAGTTTGGGCAAGACATACATACAGCGGATAAGGGCACAAATCGAATCGTACACACTGCAGATGTGAGAGATTGCGGGGGGGCACCTTCGGCGCCGAGAAAACATTGCATACACGCACCGTGGCAGCCTTTCTTTGAACATAGTGCGCGCACTCCTGCAGGCATTCATGTGTCGCAACGCCTGACACGTGTGGGCATTCAAAGCAACCAAACATACGTACGCAAGGTGCAAAAAATGAATGGATCCAGAAAAAAAAAAGGACAAAACGGCCCGAAGTTGCGATTTCTATGCCCCAAACAATTGTCGCCATAGAAAAGAGTTTGGTTTTGTCGGCGCATTGGGGGTGTAATGGAGGTTGCGTAGCTGGACTCAGTGTACCAGGCCCTAGGGGTCCTTCAATGCACAGGTGGCCAGACCTGCTGGATACCTCTGGTATCCACAAAAATGCATGTGTTGTCGCTGCAATGCAGCTGGATCTGTGCTTTGTCTGGGACAGGAGCTCGCTTGGGACTTGTAGACAACCGCCTATTGCCCCATCCCTGCCCTTCCGCAAAGCAATGGAAAACAATGAGGGAATGGTCATATTTTTCTTCCATATCCAGCCATCTTGCATCAGCATGTGGTCCCTTGGTTGTGGGCAATGCACACACCATGCGCTCGCACCGATGCTGTGTTTGGTCAATGTACCAGGGTGTTGCCTCACCATTTGGGGCACCACAGAGAACAGCATGCGCAAACCTGAGGACCGTAGGCAAGAGGGTGATCTGGATCCATGCCACCAAACTCAGCCCAACCAAGGGTGCAAGCAGGGTTGTACATTCAGGACAGCACTCACAAGAATGCTGGCAATGTGTTTGTGATTATTGGCCTATTGGTTTTGGAGGGTGGCTGAATGTTGTGGAGACTAGTCAGCGTTCAATGCAGAGATGTGTACAAATTATAGGTAGAAAAGACTGATTCAGGTTTTCTGTCAAACTCACGGCTGTGAAGGACGGCTCCATCCGAGCTGTGGTGTGGATAGAAACTGTTTCAGAAATGCAATCGCATGGGACAGGCAGGGCCCATATCTTACTCAAGACAGGAGTGATGAAGTGCATTTCTGTGCACACAATGGCCCCTGTGCACCCACCAAGACATTATCACGCAAATGTGCAAGTGAAATCATGTTGCCTTGTGGTGTGTCCCAGGGGGGATGAGTGCATAGCCAAAAGCGTACACGTAAAGCAAAAAATTACCAAAGGTCAAAATTAGCCAATGGAGCTCATTTTTTGGTTCATTGTGTTAGGTAATTTTTTGGTATCATAGCCCAGGGGATGCCACCCTTCCCTGCCCTGATGCAGCACAATGCAACAGAAAACCAATGTGAGTTGCACCACGCATGGTTTAGTTAAAAGGCGGGACAAATGGCTGTAGTGTGATCCAACCAAAAGCCATCACAAACATATTTGGAGCAAGAGAGAGGGTGCTGTGTCTCTTCAAGATAAAGCTTCTGCAAAACGTCGAACACGGGTTCATGTTGTTGTATAGCCCCAGCAATGCCATGTTGCCTTGCCCACTCATCACTCCAATTGTGCCGGGGAGCTGACAAACCAGGCCTTGCCCAGTACGTATCCACCACAACAGTTGGAACGAGATGCCCATCCATCATAAAAGCAGACCATGCAAGAAAGAGGGGCTTACAGTGAAAGAAATGATCAAGATCCCAGGACCCAGGAAGTGGGGAAAAACCGCAATTACCAAAACAACCTTAATTTTTGGTTAATTTTTTTGGGTACTATTTGCCCTGGGTAATATTTGCCTTGGGTAATTTTTCCTCGGACTGTAATGTACCAAGGCGTCGCATTAAATCAAAGATTTTTTTGACACCCGAAATGGAGTGGAGATCCGCACTGCATGCACCAAAGGAGCCACCAATTGGAATGGCTCCCGCTTGGTTCAAACATCCAGGGGCTTGTGTGAAGGTGTCCGTGGGCAAAAGCAAGTGAATGACATTCTCCAGGTCCGTGTGTTGGAAATGGAAAAAGCGGTCCGGGGTGCCTTTGCGCGGTGTGTCCAAGTTTCTATTATCCCGCTGGATCCCGCCACACGGTGCCTGTCACTGCCCACCACTAGCATCGCTACCGTGCAGGCTGCGTTGTGTCGCTACCGTGCAGGCTGCGTTGTGTCAGTAATGACATTATAGCTGTTATTCAACAGTGGCCGCAAACGGCCGCTGTGAGATCTTACCTTTGTGAAGCGACTTGGCCTTACCGAGCAGGTACGGCAATGCAAGGAGGAAGGAAGGGCTGGTGGGCGACAGATTCTTTGAAAAGACCCATTGTAAAGACAAAAAATCTGCAGTACATCCAAGGGGGGCAGCCTGTTCGAATATTGAACCCCAACTGGGTACGAAAACTTTTGCGGGTCTAGAGGGGGGGGTGGGGGAGGGGTAGGTGGGTCGGCCAGTCAGCCGCTGAGGTCCCTAGGGGGGGGATCGGTGGGTACCCCATAACTCAAAATGATCCCCATGACACACTGATCATTTTGAACATCCACAACTGGGGAAAAAAAGTTTTTTCAGGAAAAATTTGCCCATCACCTCAGCCTCCCATCAGCCAGGTCGGGTCGGGGGTCATAAATATTTTTTGTGATTTCAGCCATTTTTGAATTCTCCACAAATTCTCAGTATTTTGAGTACAAACACCTAGGACAAAAAAATTCTATTGCCTTCGGCAAGGCACCTCCAAGAGGGGAGAGGGACAACCATTCTTGAGCTGCCGAGGCTGGAAAACTGCATGAGCAAATTGTGCCCTAGCCCCCTTGGGAGCCCCCCACCAAAAGAAAAACCCAAACAGTGTGAAAAACACATAAAAAGGGGATGGGACATGCTTTACATAGGATATTTGATCATTTTGGATGGTCAAAGTATCAAAAAAATCAGTTTCGGAACTTTCCATTTTTGAGCTGCCGAGGATGGAAAACTGCATAAGCAGGTTGTGCCCTAGACCCCTTGGGAGCCCCCCCCCCCCCCCCCCCACACACCAAAATAGTGTGAAAACCACATAAAGAGGGACTAAAAACATGCTTGACAAAGGATATTTGATCATTTCGGATGGTCAAAATATCAAAAAAAATCAGTTCCGGAAATTCTATTGCCTTCGGCAAGTCCACCTTGCAGAGAATCTACCCCAAGCAACACAACCCCAAAATAGGGTAAAAACTACATAAATACGGGCTAAAACACGCTTTACATATGTTGGATGGTCATTTTAGGAAATCACAATATCAAAAAAATGAGTTTCGGAAACTTCAATTTTTGAGCTGTGTAGGCTGAAAAACTGCGTAAGCAGGTTGTGTACCAATCCCTTGGGACACCCCCCCCCCGCACCCAATACCCAGATACCATGAAAAACACATAAATACGGCCTAAAACATGCTTTACATATCTTGGATGGTCATATTGTGTGGTCACAATATCAAAAAATTGAGTTTCAAAAACTTCAATTTTTGAGCTGCCCAAGGTGAAAAACTGCATGAGCAGGTTGTGCACCAATCCCTTGGGACACCCCCCCGGCGCACCCAATACCCAAGTAAGGTGACCGTCCCCCCCCCCCCCCCCCCGGACCTAATACCCAAGTAACGTGAAAATCATGTAAATAAGGCCTAAAACATGCTTTACATACCTTGGATGGTCATTTTAGGCGATCATAGTATCAAAAAAATGAGTTTCGAAAACTTCGATTTTTGAGCTGCCCAAGGTGAAAAACTGCATGAGCAGGTTGTGTACCAATCCCTCGGAAGCCCCCCCCCCCCCCACCCGCCCGCGTCCAATACCCAAATAGGGTGAAAAACACAGATATACTGCCTAAAACATGCTTTACATAGCTTGGATGGTCATTTTAGGGGATCACGGTATCAAAAAAATAAGTTTCGAAAACTACGATTTTTGAGCTATACAGGGTGAAAAACTGCATAAGCAGGATGTGTACCGGCCCATTCACTAGGCCATGGTGGAAACAGTCATTCGCGTCTTTAGCACGGGGTTTGGCCGGGCCTAGGTAGTATCCTAGTAGGCATATACTGTCACAACATCCCCACTCACACCCCTCAGAGTGGGTACCACGGGGTCACCGAGGTCGCCAAAATCGCCAACATAGCAAAAATGGCTGAAAAGCGCATGAACTGCAACAGCGCTCGTCCCACTCCGCCCCATACAAACCCCATGGAGTTGGGACCCAGAAACAATTTTTCGGCTCAAAATAAAAAAAAACCAAAAGATTCATGATTTTCGACCCAAAAAAGAGGGGGGTCTTTTTTTTTTTACCCCCCCCCCACAACTCCCTTAAAACCTCAAAAAAGTGGCTTTCAAGTGGGGGGGGGGGGGTTGGGGGGGGGTCCGGACCAAAAACTCATTGGGGGATGCACTTACTGGACAAAATAATGATTAACTAACAATTCAACCCCTTGGGGTAGGGTACGCAAATAGGCCCAAAAAGGCCCAAAATGGGGGGGTATGTGGTGTTTTTACCTATATACGCCTGCCTGGCTTTGATCTAACAACCTCTACGAGGTGATTTTCCATTTTTGAGCCGCTGAGGCTGAGGCTGGAAAACCGCATAAGCAAGTTCTGCCCTAAACCCCTTGGGAGCCCCCCCCACCCCACACCCAAATAGGATGAAAAACACACAAAGAGGGTCTAAAACGTGCTTTACATAGGATATTTCATCATTGTAAGTGGTCACAATATCAAAAAAATATTTTGCAAAATTTTCCATTGTTGACCTGTAGAGGGTGGAAAACTGCTTAAAATGCAAAAAATCATTGGGGGATCATTTTTGGTCCTAAAATGATGATATTACGAGGGGTTAGACATTAGAGACCATACATTGGGGTATGCTACGCAAACGTCCCCAAAAAAGGGGGGGTATACGACGCTCGCGCCTGCGCTTGATCTAACAACCTCTCTTCGAGGTGATTCCCCCTCAGGAGGCGAAAAAAAATTTTCGGTGCCCTTGGCACCAGCACTTTTCCCGAAAATTTCAAATTGGAGAAAGATGGGTTCCAAAACTTTTGGGGGTCCGGAGAAGGTGGGGGGGGGGGAGGCAGGGAGGGGTCTGGAGCTCCAACAGGCCGCCCTCCTTGGGTGCATCTGTGACGGGTTGTGCCACATGGCAGCGTCAGATCTGATGTTCTAGATGCGTGGTATTGCGCACACAATGCAAATGCTCAGGAGCAGCAGGGGTCAAATAGACATCAACCGAGGGCAGGGGAACCAAGGGCAAGGGGACCGTTGAGACAAAGGGGCTCCAAGATCCAAAAGATAATTTCCTTTTGGTGTGCCACTGCCCGAGAGAGGTCTGGAAATGCATTTTGTCTCGGAAAAAAAGGAAAATGCCAGACCGCAGCTTTCCAGGTTTTGGAAGCACAGGGTCGCAGCAAAGTGCCCTTTTCTAGGCAGGGAATTTCCCAGGAGAACGCCGATGTGTGTGAAGGTACTTGTTTCCATGGCAAACTGCATGTTGCATCAAACGAACTCGGGAGGAGGTTGCGGAGAATCACAGGAAAGGCTGCATCAGCGTTCCAGCATTCACACCTGGCTGTCCAATTGATCGTCGTACCCCTGCTGCCCCTGCAACAACAGTCGCAAGAGCTGATGCTCACGCTCTCCTTTAGTCGCCAGCACACCATTGAGCGGCGTGGCGTCCTCCTTTGACGGTGTGGGGTCCTGCACAACATGAAGCCACGGAAATGCACATACGCCATGCGAGAGCACCCAAGCACTCAGAGGTAAGGGGGTGGGGGTTTTGGGAGGAGGTATGAGGTTGTGTTAGGGGGGGCAACTTCATGCCGACCATTGTCCGACCGGCAGGACGCCACAAGAGGAGTAGTTCCTTTAGGGTTGCAGTCTTCCATATGAAAGGATTGCACCCAATATTCGAGGGCACAACTTGGCAGTTGACAGGTCCGTAGCTCCACCAAAACTTATGATAGCACACGCAAACTTGAGTAACATCCACTGAAATTCAGAGGAGAACGAGCCAACAGTCCAGGAACATCTACCAACAACCACAACCAAAGGGAGTGGCCACCCCGAGGTGGCCACTGCTTAGTGTGGGCCATTTTCATCCTACCTCCGCAGTCTGCCATGTGTGGGGGGGGGGGGGGCATGGGATGGATCAGACCTTTTTGCTTAGCCACTGGGGGGCGGGGCGGGGGTTTATTTTGGGGCTGCCTGAGGACTAGGCAACCCACCCACCCCAGCTGACCCACCAACCCACCCACTCAGACCCTCCCCCCCCGTACCCCCCCCTGCCTAGGGGGGGGGGGTCTCTCATCCTGCATCCCGTGTCCATTGCATACTGAAAATTTCAAAAAAATCGAACGTCAGGCTGTAGACAGTACTTGATCACAGACTGCTAGTGACAGCAGATGGTCCAGTGGTATATACCCTGGGCTGCTAATAATCACAGATCACTGACCTCTCCTCGAAAAAATGTCTCTACAATGGTAACGCCGCATGGTGTCCAGTTTCTGTGAACCCCACCACCCACCCAGACCCCCACCCCCGGGGGGGAGTAGGCACTTTGGGCCAAATTGCCCAAGACCAAAGTAACCCACCCACCCACATGCCACAGAACCCCTCCCCCCCGGGGTGGGACCACCCTTCAGCAAAGGTCTGGGATGGATGCATGGATGGTTGGTTGGGTCGAAGGATGGGGGCATGGGTGGATGAGGGGATGGATTGACGGATAGTGCGAGCATTCGGGGGGCATCTGTGGACATGGGCTCTCCCGGCTGCCAACGACCAGCAGTTCCAGTGCAGGTGAACATCCTGTGGAAGAAACGACGGCCATCTGCTGCCTCTGTGGCAGTGCTGGCACTCTACCTTTACGCCTAGGGTCAGGGACGACGACACCACAAACTGTGTACAGGGATCAGCGATCCGGGCGGCATACTGCAAACCCGGATCTGTGTGCACCATGCACGCACATACACACACACGCACACACTACGTGAAAGGGACCAAGAACACACTGAAGATCGCAGACGGGCAGGGCACTGGTCAAAACAACTCATCAAGCCACAACAGAAAACATGGTTGTCATTGAGGCTAGGCGCCTTTATGAGAAACAGTGCGATCGGAGGTGTAGAGTGTTCTTCCACCTTGGCAGAGTCATTGCAGTACCCACTGACCATGCTGCCCCTAGCACCGAGGAGAGGAGGATGTTGTATACCTTGCAGCACTACATGCCCACGGGTGGGCCGTCCCCTCGCTTTTAGACGCGACTCCCCCCCCCCAGTAGAAGTGGGCCGAAGGCCCCTTAGGGGGGGGGGGGGTTCAGGGAGGGGCGAGGGGGGGGGGGGGGGGTTCAGGGAGGGGCGATGGGGGGGGGGTTCAGGGAGGGGCGATGGGGGGGGGGGGTCGGGAGGGTCGGTTGGGGGGGGGGGTCCAGGTGGGGCAATTTGGGGTAGTGGGGGGGGGGTCATAGGCCCCCGTTACCTCCCCTTGCCCTCCCTCATGGGTGAGAGCTAGGGCTAGGGTTAGGGGTAGGATTAGGGTTAGGGTTAGGGTTAGGGTTAGGGTCATGGGTAGGGTTAGGTGTAGGGTTAGGAGCAGGCTGAGGGTTGGGGTGGGTGTTAGAGTCAAGGTTGGGTTCAAGTATAACGTTGGGGTGCTCCACCGCCTGGGCGGGGAGGGATGCTATGTTGGCAAGGGGAATGAAAAAAATTTTCGGGCGCCTTCGGCGCCACCATATGTATAGCCGGTAGCCATTGACCCTTGGTAACTAAGTGGGCCCGGAGGGCCCGAAGGGGGGGGGGGGGGGGGAGTCGCGTACCCAAACCGAGGAGACGGCCCACCCGTGTACATGCCCCTGGTCAATTGGTAGATGAGGGCACACACAGAGGATGGGAGGAGCTGTCGTTGCATGGACCCTGCGTAACCGCGCAATCACAAACACACACGTCCTGGCAGCTGTGCCGAGACCCAGTGTTGGTACACTGCTGGATAGTCCGCACACCAATCCCCTGTGGTTCCCTGGTGCCACCGATGGCGGAAGGACCCACGTGGCGTACCGCTCCCCCGCCCAGTGGGCATGGCGCTTAACCTAGCAAAGGGCCCAGCGAAGCACGCAGCAGCGCGGCATGGGGAGGAGGGGGGTGAGGTGGTGAATGAAACGGACAATTAAGGCCTGCTAATGCTCCGAGGTGGCCAAACCCCTGGACACCGCTGCATGCATAGAGCACCTGATGGCACGACGATCATAACTTGACAGGATAGTCACCTAGCATCAAGCTGCAGCAGTGAGCGCTCGAGCCAATGCTGTTGTACTCCATGGTAGACAATGCCCATAACACCAGTAAAAATGGAAGGAAAGTACCGGAGGGAGGTGGCATCGGGAGACATCACTAGAGGCCCCATTTTTAACCGCCAAGCCGTGCTCAAGGAGCTGGGGTGGGCATAGGCGGTGTGGGTAGTTGGAGACCCCCCCACCATGGCATAACCCAGTGCAGTGAGCAATGGACCGAGGCACGCATGGAGGCATGTCTCATCACATGGGCAGGAGACACGCAGGTCCCAACCCTATTGTAGCAATGCACAAATCCGTGTCACAATACATATGCAAAGGGACTCTAGGAAGGAAGTGGTTAAGAGGATATTGTCCCTAAACTGGCACAGGGTGAGGTTGCCCCAAGGGGTAACCCAGTAGATAAAACTAGAGTCGTTGACACAGAGCCCCCCCCCCCCCCCCGCACACACAATGCCAATTCATGATCCCAACCGGGGGCAATGGGGGACCTACGAAAATCAGTTCATGGAGCATCTGCGCTTGCCCCCGGCAGTTGTAGACTTCCTGCCTCGCAATCCATGCTTGTCTAGCTAGAGTCACACGGGCAGTGGTGCACATTCTGAGGGAAAGCTTCCTGCGCACTACGCACTGCAAAGAAAGGGTAATTAGCTTTAGTGTATATTGTCCAAGAAATTTACAACGGAACAAAAAAAGTTCCGTGCACGTTGATTTGTTGACACCATCGCTCAAAATTGGGCAAACGGATGCTCCCCAGAGCCTCAAATGAAAGAGTGCCCATCATTGTAATTGGCTTGCCATCTTGGGTGATCCATCTTCTTTGGCTTCAGCCATGGTATAATACCATGCTTTCTTCCGGGAAAACCACCTTCGAGTAGGATCACCCCCCCCCTCCTTAAGGTCTTTGAGTTGAGGCCGAAGTTCTTTCAGGCTCCGCGTGTCACTTCGCACACCGCAAGCAAGCCCACCAACCCACCAATATTGGCAAAGTGTGGGAGTCCATCAGCCCAACTCAAGGCCAAGGGCGGGAATAAATCAGAAGTGGCAACTTGACCACTACCATCTTGTGGGCCCATACCGCATTGGGTACGGAATCAAGTGCACCCTTTGTGAAAAAAAGACGTCCCAAAAGGAAAATGTAGCAATAAAATAGGAGAAAAAGTGATGTGTGGAGGCAAATTGAATGTAGAAAATGTGTGTATGTATGCAGCACTATTCCGCCTGTATTCTACCCAAATTGCGTGCTGCAGGGGAAGCATTCCCTGAGACATGATGTCACAACAAGGTTGGGGCTGAGCCACCAGACCACACCCTAGACAGGACGTGCTTGGTAGATCGTGAGGCTAGTGAGGCTTGCCAGAGATCATCACACTCGCCGCAGCTCGAAATGCGTAGCACTAGCAGTGGTACTGCTGCACCTCCCGTTGGAGGTGGGGTCCCCGTGTGGTGGGGGCAGCCTCATCGTAAATATCTTGAGCGACTAGGCACAGAGGGGAGGGGGGGTGCATCCGTGGGGTGGAGGCGGAGGCCTGTACTGGAAAAAATTGTTTTCACGCGGACGCTTTGTCGTTAGGGGGAGCTACACTAGGTCGAACACAAGTGATCTGACTGAGTGGCAAACTGAAAGCAGATGCTGATCATTGCTGCATGTGAGGGGAGCAAAAGCAGGGCATGCGTAGGGGTCACAGTAGAGGAAGTTGGTGCTACGTGTTCGTGACAGCAGCAACCTCGCACCAATGGAACAATACCTGATGCGCTGCCTCCAACAAACTCTCAATTTCCGCCGTGAGAAGTTTGTTACGGTGCACTTGTATGTCCAGCTGCTCTTGCACCTTAGCGACTTCCTCGGCCTTTTCGGAGTGCACCTTGGCGACTTCTTCTGCCGCTTTGTGTTGCTCGTCTTGTAACTGAAGGATGTGAGAGGGAAGGGTTGGTGCCCTGGGCAGTGGGGGGCTTGGGCTTGGTATCATTCATCCCATTTGATGCATCCATCAGTGTTGAATCATGCCAGCGGTTGATGGCAGGGTTCGATACACATCCCCTGGGGAGAACCATGCACTGTATCATTCCAGCAACATCCGCTGGACATGCATGCATTAGGGACATTTTGCGCTCGGCCACCGTTGACAAAATTTTGTTTCTGGCGCCGTTGGTGCCGATGCAAATAATGGTCCCTGTCAATTGAGCCCTTCCCCAACCCCCCCCCCCCCCACCCCGTTTTGGGGGGCTCGATTGCCCCTGGCCAACTGAACGTCCAGCTTCCTCTGCGTGGTGTGATGTTGTTGGACTGCGTTTTGCAGTGGAGTTCTGTGATGTGAGTGGCGCACATGGAGTCCAGCCAGTGGAAGCATCGGGCGAAATCAGTGACTGAGGGGGAAAGGATGTTTGTAGGAGCACACACACATACCATCCCACGGGAAACACGTGCTTACTCAGAGAGAGATGGTGGGTGGGTGTGGGAGGGGGTCCGTACGAGGTGTGCGCGATTAATCCGTGGGCACAAAAATGGCAGTGTACCTTCATATGGAAATCCAATTTGAGATGATGTTTCTCTGCCTCTTTCTCAGCAATGAGCTGCTTTTTCTCTGTAAGCAACTGGTGCATGTGCCGTCGCTCTTCCTCCATCTGCCGCTTGTACACCATCAACTCGTCCACGGCATGCTCCTTCAGCTCCTCGAGTTTGCACTCATACTCCTCCAATTTCATCTGCAGCTGCTGCATCTTCTGCACGTCTTCCTGGATCGACTCGCGCCTGGCACACGCCTGGTCCGTTCCATCGCCCCTCCCTCTAAGCCACTGCCTCATAAACGAGTCCTCCCTTCGCACACTTGTCTTGCGTTCTGCTTGTACTCCAGAAGCGCACACATCGGCAGTACTACCCACGTCCTCGGCGTGTTCAGCAGCGGCTGACGACTCTAGTCCGGGGTGGTCCAGCAACGTCGAGCGCTCCTGGACCTCCGATGCTTCTTCTGCCTGTCCTGCCCCCTTCCTGCATGCCCCTTGCCCCCGCTCCTCTTCTGTTGGCCACCCGCTTGCGGCCGCTTCAGCTCGCTCGCTTGCCTCCTGGTCATCGCAGGAGGGAGATGCCATCGCATCCTGACTCTGTTGCCCTTCCTCTTCCGAATCGAATGCAGACGAGGCGAGGGCTTCTCCATTTTCATGGCCGTCGTCGTCCTCCTCCTGAACTTCTTTCTTACCACCCTCCTCTTCGAGCTCTTTCTTGCCATTGTTTCCCTCCAAGTCCCTATTATCATCCTCCACAACTTGTTTGTCTTGATCCTCCTCTGTGTAACATTCATTCTGCTCACCAGAGGACACATCCGCTACCCGTCCGCCCTCCTCCTGCTCCTCCTCTTCCTCCTCAGATGAAGAAGAAACAGTAGCTTGTCTGTTGCCCTCCACCTCCCCATCCTCAGATGAAGAGGATGAATGAGCGGCTTCTTGTCTGTGGTCTGCATCCTCTTCATCAGACAGTGCGGATGGAACAGCCGCTTTGGTTCTGTCAGCCTCCTCCTCGTCATTGTCAGACACGAGGAGAGCTTCTCTTCTAGAATCCCAGTCCTCCTTCGCCTCATGAGAGGTATCAGATGATGACAAATGAGGTTCGCCTTTCTCTTCATCGGGGAGGGAGGGAGTACTGTTGTTCTTTGTCCCCTCCTCCTGCTCCTTATCAAACATGGGGAGCGTTTCTCTTCTTTCATCCCATTCATCCTCCTCCTCCTCCTCCTCCTCGTGAGCTTTGTCAGATGATTCAGACGAATCATCGGATTTATCCGACGATGAGGAGGAGAGTGTACTTTTCTTGACGTTGCGTCCGTCTTCTTCGTCAGAAGAGAATTTGGTGGAAGACGCATCATCGTCCTCTTTCTCACATGGCCCCTCCCCCTCTTTTTCATTCCTCCCATCATTCTCATCCTCCTCAGCATCCCCCTTGTGCCCCACAGCTGGTTTGACAGGCAGTAATGGCATGACACTCTTCAATTGTGTCATGACCATCGATCCCTCAAATGCATGGGGCACTGCTTTGGACGTTGGCCTGATGCACCGCACCCAGCGGCAGTTCTCCGGCCCAGCTTCGGTGCACATGGTGCCCAGCAAATGCATCACATCTCGCTGCAATCTACTGGCGGATGTACCTGCGCGGCATGCGTCACATTTTCTGGGTGATATTGACGAAGATAATGCAACAATTATGGTGCTGGCAAGGCCGCAAACAGCTATGCACACTGCACGGTTCATGGCCTGCCAAAGTTGAAGTGTGGGAAGGGGGGGGCCTGGAGCTCCTTGTCCACCCTCCCCCCTGTCGGGTGGTGAGTTGGCACCTTGCAAGGGCCCTTGCAACCCCGTTTGTGTGTATGGAGGCCCCAAGAATCAGCCTCTTTTATCAGGGGCTCAAATAGCCATGTCAGTGTTGCTTTTTCACGCTGTGTTGTCAAAAGTGCAAAAGAGGGCAAAACCTTTGGGGCACACACCTGCACTTGTGCTGTCAGCCATCATCATGTGAACGTCCCCAAGCATACCAATGGCGCTGTTCGCCAGGACCTCCAACATATCCGTGGGCACTGCACTGCTGCTTTTTGCCACAAAGTCCCCGGTGGTGTACCACGTGTCCTTGTCGTTGCCGCAGCGTCGAATGCTGAATTGGTTGCAGGGCTGTGCGGCCGCCGGTACCCCCAGCGCTTTATAGACAAAAGACAAGAAATCGCACTCCATTGTCGACGTCGTCGCATATGGAGTGCGGCAGAAATCGTCCAGGCCCTTGACAATCGTCTCCAGCACCTGGATGGACTCGGTGTTGTCCAGCGCTCGGCTGGACGCCTGGTTTCTGCAAAGCAGATCTGCAGTGGTTTGGCCGTATAATTGCTGCAGCTTCTCATCGACAAAGGTGATGCAGAATTGTTCGAAGCCGTTGCACGGCAGCACCTCGAAGCCCGGGACGTCGAAGACCCCGATCCAGCCCTGGGGCTGGGCACACGTGCACAACTCGTTGATGCCTCTCACAAGCCACTCGAAGATGTGGTTGTACATGTTTTTGCACAGCTCACCCTGCAGACAAGATGCAGTATTTCTGCCAACAAGACGCAGCATTTCTGCAGACAAGGCGTATTACCCCTGCAGGTAAAGTACAGTACCCCTGTAGATCAGGCACATTACCCCTGCAAACAGGGCATGCTACCCCTGCAGACCGGCACAGTACCCCTGCAAGGACACCATGCACCATGGCCCACTTTTCTTGGAAGAATCAATTTACTTTATTTTTGTGAAATAATTCCTGCAAATGGGCATGGCTGAGACCCTGATGAATGTACTTTGTTTGTCTTCTGTGCCTATTCCTGAATTATGTAGTTTGGAGCTGAATCTGGTACGCTTTATGCTTGTCAGTGGTTGTTGAACCCATCCTAGTATCATCTGGTTTTTCGAGAGTCGAAGGGGGCACCTTCGCAATGTGCGCGCTGGGCGATACTTTTGAAAACTACTTTCCCAAACTTGCCCCCAACCAGCCCATTTCCAAACATTACTCCAATCAGCTTGTTGCTCCCTGTCTTGCCTCAGGCCAACACAACATGCAAAGGACTTGTGGACAACTTGTGCTAAAATACGCATTTCACAGTGAGAAGTCCACACAGGTTTGAAAGAATACAGAGACTGAGCTAAGTTTTGACTGGCCTACTCGCTGGCAGGGACGTTGATGGAGGGAAGTGTCACGTCTTTCATATTGACAGGCTTGGAGAGTGTGTGGTATCCCAACAAGGATTGCGAGGGGATGATGAAGAAGGTTGAGCAACCCAATTGTATGGGGCGTCCAGATACAATACACTACATGGCGACCACATGGCGTCCACGGTGTACTCAATATTCACATGATCATTCCTCTTTGATGATGGCCTTATGCTTGCAACTGATACAATAGCCTGTTGTGGGGCACTAGCCAACATGGCACCAGCAAGTACAGGAAGACATAGAGACACTCTAAAGGAAAGAAGGAAGAAAGAAAAGAAATCCTAACAGCCAAACACCCATCCTAGACCATCCCTTAGAGGCTAGAAACATACGCCACCACATTTGTTAACATTCTTGAGTAATAATCAGAGAAGGCGTCACTGGCATCACTACATGGGGGGGCGGGTAGCAAAACTGGGAGCACTCCAAAGTGAAAAGCCCTCCTTGGGTGGGTGTTTTTGCACTTCAAAGAATCAAACAACCTCTTTGGAGTCCTTGGGTTCTTCAATAAAAACACTAAGACTTGCGTTTGAAATGTGTTTTTTGCTGTCCAAAGTGTGGAGCAATTTTTGTGCCTTAGGAATCATTTGACTTTGAAGTGCACCTACTTTGGAGACCCCGCTGTATTTTGTCCACACAAATTGGTGGTGCTTAGTATACCCAGGCGATCAGAAAGTTGCACTGTGCGCGTGCTTTGGTCAACTGCGCTCAAGGTGCCCGTTGACACACATCTAGTTTCTGGGCTCCCACTTGCATTGAATTTCTGGGTTTGATATGCATCCAACTGGTGCACTTCAATTTCTGGGGGTGGCCAAGAAAACAACAAAGCTTTTCTTAGTGATGGGTGTGGGTGTGGGGTTAAGTGGAACCCACCACACGGAAAGAATCCAAAAGGGAAACAGGGGGTGAAATGTCGTACAGCGCGTTGAACAGGATCTGAGACAACCATGCTGAGAGACCGTGCGGAAGGGAACCTCCCCTCCCCTATGAGGGAACGGGAGACAACCATATATCCTCATATCTCCCTGTGCTGACAGACCGTACAGGGTAGATTGCATGGACTCAGTGCTGGAGAGGCCGGCTCTTTGTGGCTGAAGGCAGTCACAGCTATGACACAAATCTGAGCGATCGTCCACTGTGTAGAGGTAAATTTCAAGCAGAAAACTCCCGTGCTGACAGCTTCCAAAAGATAAAGTGCCTCAATGGAGAATAGTGTAGCACAAGAAAATAATTACCCCTGCACTCCTCAAGACTTTCAGGCGCAACAGCAGGCAGCCGGGCGTGAGCGGGCGCAATGGGGAATGTGCGCCATCCCATGAAGGCTCAAGGGCGTACAGTCACCACAGCCACCCGAAAATGCGCGGGCCACACGCACACCCGCTTCGCATTGGCCTCCTCCAGCGTGAGCGGCGACAGGGTCGACCCCTCTACTCGCAATAGGACTGCAGCCCGCAAGGCGGCCTTGTTGACCTGCCACAGCTCTGCAACGTTCCCCAACCACTCCTCCCCATCCCCGTCCAGCCCTGCGTGCCCTCCCGCCGGGTCCGGCAAGAAGCGGATGCTCAGCAGATGCATGAGCCCGGCGATGACATCGTAGAGCTGCTCCACCGCCTCTGATCCAAACCCGAGCTCCAAAAGGGCCTCGTAGACATGCTGGTGCTGGGCCTGGGCGGAGGACCGGCCGGCCGGTTCCTGCTCCCAGTCACCCTGGGGCCCGCCTTGGAACAGCCATTGTGCACAGCGCTGGAGGGAGTAGTCCTCCTCCATCGCCGCGAAAATTTGGTAGAAGACATGGAACGTGCGCTCACCAGCGCTGTGTGAGACGGTGCGGGACTGATCCAACAAATGACATTGCACCTGCAGCACATGACCGGGGCATGAAGAGGGATGGGATGGGGTCTACTGCGGCACAGTATCGGGACATGCAGAGCCCAGGAAGGGGGGAAATTCGACCGATAAAGGCCATGACGCCAGGTTTTGAAGATAACCAGCATGATCCTGAACTCATGCTGGACTACTTCGTGACAAACTGACTGATTGACCGACTGCGCTCCCTCCCTCTTTGAGGTGCCGTGCCGGTAGGCAATAGAATAGAAGACGCCCTAAGGTACTCCACTAGGCTCTTGAGAATGGCCAGTAGAACAGACATGCTGTGGGGCGCAATTTGGCCAGATGGTTTCCTGGGGATGGTGTCTTTCACCCACGACACATCAGAGTATGCAAGAGGTGGAGCGCAGAGGATGAGTCTAAGGGCAGTCCTGTGACCAGCCTTTGATGCAGTGGACGGCCGTTCATCGTACACCAGTCCTCCTCCTCTTCCCCCCAGGCCGGGGCTGCTGCGCCCTCCGGCTCCTCCGACGCTGGGGTGGCCGCGTCCGCAGGGTTCAGCAGCACCGGGGGTGCCACGCCCCTCTTGCCACAACCTGCTCTCCCAGGGGTCACCCCTTTCAGGCCCGTGCCCTGCCGTGGCCCTCCCGACACAGGCCTACCCCCATTAGACCACCCGCTGTCATGCAGCAACCCGATGTCAGCCGCTGCGGCCGGTGGTCGTTTCGGCGTTCACGGACCTCAGTGGTTGCTGTGCTAAGGCTGTGCTGGATGTGGCAGCATGTGCCGTTTGCGTATTAATCAGGCTTCGTTTATAAGAGGGGGGGGAGGTATTCTGGACAAGACCCACCCACCCAACTTTGGACCCACCCACCGGACTTTTGACCCACCCAGACCCCCCCCCTTTTATAATTCTGTGGGAGCATTTTTTGTAAACCAAATTGAAGCCAAGGCACTCTCCTTCGGCATTCCAGCCCCAAAGGGTGACACACCAAAACTTTGCTAGAACCAGGCTTTGGACCTGGGACTTGTAAAACTGCAGACAAAGACCTTAACAACTAAGCTACCATCCAGTTCTGACACCTCTGGGCAACAAATGGTCCACAGGTTTAACATGTTATGACACAAAAATGTCCGCCATGTGAAAAATTGCCACCTGCACACCTGCCACCTACACAACGACAAAGGGGCACCAGCAAACAGCCAGACAAGGCCTGTGACCAAAGAAAGAAGGGGTGGAAGGAGCCCAGCCCAGGAAACCCTCGGAACTATGGGAATGCCATGCACGCAATTTTGGATGTTGGCAAATACTCGAACCCTAGTTTCGGCCCCTTTTCACAAGTTTTTGGTTCCGTACCAGGGTTTTTTTTAAGCTTCCTAAGCATTTAGGATGTGGCATATTTGAATTGTCAACCATTTTTGCCCATTTTCAACCATTTCCCCCTAATTTCCTCCCCCGCATGGGCGCTAGCGCACGGGGTGTGCGCCGGGCATCTTTGAGGGAGCGTTATTTTGGGCCTTCAACCTTCCGGTGCTATTGAGGAAACCGGGCCAATTATCCAATCCTCGCTGTGTTGCGTGGCCCCTTGAGTTGGGGTTAGGGACTCTCAATCCACGCTTTGTTGCGTGGCCCCTTGAGTTGGGGTTAGGGACTCACAATCCACACTTCGGTGTGGCCCCTCGAGTTGGGGTTAGGGACTCGCAATCCATGCTTCGGTGTGGCCCCTCGAGTCGGGAGAGTTGGAGGATTGTCCGCAATGTCTGGACACGCTCTGCAACGGAGCTGCATGGCCATGTGCGTATTTTGCTCCACCTTACTCAGTTTTGCATTCGCAGATAGACTAGGTATCAACCCTATGGACCTTGGCCTCATGTGCCAGAGTCTGTATGGGCATAGGAGGAGGCAACCATTGTAGAGGAGGAAAATGATGTTGCCCATTGTGTGGCCACCGTCCTGGTGATATATCTAAGTGTGGCACTTGCCACTTGAACATGTGTGCATCTTGCATGCCCTTGCATAGTTGTACTTTACAAGGCTGATTTGCTTGTTCATAACGACAGTTGATTACCAAGTTGAAGGCAGTTTCGTTGTTCTCATGTGGGCTTTGTTGCTTCGTCGTGCTACTAGACAGGTGACAGGTATTCTTGGGTGAGTATCCCAGCCTCTGGGTGCGCAATATGCACACGGTGCAAGAACTTGGCCTATAAAGGGGGGGGGTCCAGAGCTTTAGACCCACCCACCCGGCTGGAGACCCACCCACCCAGACCCAGCCCCCCCAATTGCAACTTAATTCTTATAAACGAAGCCTGGCGTTAGCTGCACCCAGTAGTTGGCGTATTGGGGTTGTGCTACTTCTTGCGGGGGTCGTTTGACTGTTTTTACATACACATACACCTCCATCCTCAGGCCGTCCACAACCTGCCTCGCTGTGTTTCCGTGTGCGTGAGGCCCAGGTGCCCAGCTCCTCCACGTGTTGTCCCGGCCGTCCACCACATATGCTCCCCCACTCCATGGGTCGCACGTGTGCACGTTCCTTGTTGGTTGCGGGTAGCATGCACTTCATGGTTGACGCGGGTGGCGTGCGCACCTGCATGGTGTTCCGGGTGCTTTACGCTGCACTGTGACCGCGCTATCGTCCTTGGTTCTGCCCACCCCGCTTTTATTGGAGGTTCCTTCCCTTGCCTGGCCCACCATTCCTTTCCACAAGGCGCCTCAGGGCCCAGCGGTGGCCCGCTGGGTGCTGGATCCCCTGGGCACAGACGAACAGCGGCGCTGTGCCACAGGGGCCCAGGGTTGGCTCCCTGGGTGCCTGATCCCCTGCGCGCACTGGTGGGTCCACAGAACACATCAGGGGCCCAGTGGCGGCCCACCGGGTGCAGGGTCCCCTGAGCGTGGACGGACAAAGACGTTGCGCTGCAGGGGCCCCAGGGTCGGCCCTCTGAATGCCCCATCCCCTGCGCGCACTCACCATTTCAAGTAGGGGCCCTGCCTGGGGGGGGCGACTCCGCGGGTCCTAGGACGCCAACTACCCCCCCCCCCCCCCCTAGGGGCCTCCGGCCGACAGTTAGTTGTCAAAGGTATGAGCCCAAGGAGCCAACGGGCGCCGAAGGCGCCCCGGCGCCGAAGGCGCCCAACGGGGTTATGTAGCCATCTTGCCCACTTGTGGGCCTTTTTCTGATTCTGCCCCCCGCTCTGAGGCGGTGGGGATCCCCTAGGCGGCAGGGGTTATGTAGCCACCTTGCCCACAAGTGGGCCAATTCTGATTCTGCCCCCCAGCTCTATAGCGGTGGGGATCCCCGAGACGGCAGGGGTGACGTAGCCAGTTTGCCCACAAGTGGGCCAATTCTGTCCGGTGCTATTGAGGAAACCGGGACAATCTTTGAATCCACGCTTCGTTGCGTGGTGCATCAGGGTGACCCCCGGCGTAGGTTTTGAGTGCCCCTACCAAAACCACCCCCTCCCAGAACCCCACCCCCTCCCAAACCCCCCCCCCTCCTAGCCCCCCCCCCCCCCCCCCCCCCAAGGGGCCTCCGGCCGACAGTTAGTTGGGGGGGTAGTGGGCGTCCAAAACCGAGGGGTCGCCCCCCCCGGGGGGCCCTGCTGGCCCACTGGGAGTCTGATCTCCCGGCCGAGCCCCCTGTGGGGTCAATAGGTCTCCTCGACGGCCAATGTTCCTGTTGTGCGCAATGGCAGTGCAGGGGTACACTGGGTCGGGCTGGGGGGACCATGGGTGGGGTGGGGGGGACCTGGGCGCCCCTGGTGTTGGTGTGGGGCCTGGGCTGGGGGGCCCTTGTCGTCCCTTTCCCCCTCATGGCTGGTCTGCCCCTGGTGGGCACTCCCTCCTGTTGCGCAAACAGCCCATCTGGGCTGCGGGAGGCACCCCCCACGTGATGCCGGCTGAGCAGGGTTGTCCTGGCACACGGTAGCGACGGGGCTGGCTGGCCAGGCCATCCCCTGTGTTGTCCCCCCAAATACCCAAAGAGAGTGAAAAACAAATAAAGAGGGTCCAAAACATGCTTTACATGGGATATTTGATCTTCGTCAGAGGATCAAAGAAATTTTTTTCGAAAATTTCCATTTTTGAGCTGTAGAGGGTGGTAAACTGCTTTCGCAGTTTGTGCGCGCATAAGGTGCCTGAACAGCGTACAAACAGTAATATCAGCAATTTCAGGGTTTCAGGGGGTGCATGGCCCTGGTTACATGGGCCTAGCGGCCACTACATGGGTCCCCATGGGTGCTTGAGTCCCTGCATTGTCACCAAATTATCACCCAAACCCATCCCATGGGCGACAGAAGGGTTTCGGAAAAAGTCGATTCGTGAAAAGTTACAGGTGCCACTGAACAGCCTATCTGGTGCGAAAACGGCTAACTCCTCACCGGCAAGGGCCCATAGGGCGGGCCAACCAGGGGTACCCGGAGTTTGCACCCGGGACCCCCGCCATGGGTTAGGGGATCGATGCACAAGAAAAAAGTTGTTCAGGACCCTGGACCAAATCCACACACAGCGGCCGCAAGACGCAAAGAAGTTTTGACCACCCCCCTCCCACCCCCTCCAAAAGGGGTACCCGGGTGCGGCGGGGGGGGGGGGGGGTTCAAAATCGAAAAATTCACTGGTGGACTCCTGAGGCCGGCACCTTTGGCAACTAACTGTTGGCCGGAGGCCCCTTTGGGGGGGGGGGGGGGGGCAAGTCCGCCTCCCAGGCTTTGCCCACCGCCCCCAGGGGGGGGGGGGTGTTGGCACATTTTAGGTCCTGTTGTCCTCTCAACTTAGCACAAGCCAACCAGTAACTGCTGTCCTTCATCAGGTCAACCAGCATTGTTTCGACATCAACGGGCAAGTTTGAGCGGCAACAACCGCTGTTGACTGCGGTCGTGTTTCTACAGTGTTGGTTTTCCGCAGCAGAAGCTCAAAACAACGCAAAAAAGTACCTCATTCCAACAGACAAGGCCTGCTGCAGGCACACCTGACAGCCTGACAGATACCCGCTCGAGTCAAACTGCAATTTGTTGAATTTCACAAATCGCGACGAATCCCGATTCTGAAGGGTCCCTGCGTTCCCAAACGCGTCCAGTACGTGTCCAGCCTTCAGCTGCAGCTGCGCAACCCGCTTGGCCTCCTCCTGCTCCCCATCGGGTGCATGCAGCGTCGACACGTCCGCCAGGAACTCCGCAGTTTTCCGGGCGCTGAATGTCTTCCCGGACCCGGACTCGCCCGCGACGATTACGCACTGCGGGGCGCCTCCCTGGGCACGGCGGTACAGTCCGTGCACCACGGACCACAGGTGTTGCTCCTCTGCGGCCCCATGCAAGTACTGTGCCCGGGTTGCGGCAGAGTAGAGCGGAAGGGTGGCGTCGAAGGGGTTGACGGAGATGAGGATGGACCCAACACTCGTAAAGCATTTGCCAGCCCCATACCGCGCCTGCACGGAACATGCATAGCGCACATGCACACGAAGCAACACCGGCCCAACACCCACGTGAGCCCTGGCATGTACACACCAACAAATAAATCAAATAACACACACAACAATAAGGGACTCAGGGAGTGTCACGCAGGGGGAATGTTTGCCCAGCGCATGCCCGGCGCACTACCGTTGTATCAAGTATCCTGGCTCTAGCCCCACGGTTATCCTCACCCCGGCAAGTCCCACAAGTAGACTGCACTGGAGCGCAAACCTTCTCTGCAAAGTACGTGTGGGCGAAATGGCTACATCACCCCTGCCCTCTCGTGGGTCCCCAGTAGAAGGGGACCAAATCAGAAGTGACTACATCACCCCTGGCTTCTTCGAGGCAGATTGTTTGGTGAGGGGGCGGCAAAAGCAGGCGCGGGTGGGGAATGGTAAAAAAAAAGATGCCCGGCGCGCTAACACTCCCCCCTATTCATCAGGCCGATGCCGATGCTGAAACCCGCGCCCGAACAGAAAGAACATCACAGTCCCGTGGAGATGACCGAGCACGGTTCTGTCAGTGAAACTAGTACAGAAGCGCAGTCAGTGATGTCCCCGCTGCCTAAGATTGTGCCCCGGTGCCAGAGCTGTGCACCTGCTGGGGACTACAAAGCATGTTCCAAGTTTGCCACTCCCTTGTTCCCCCCAGGGGTGTCCTTAAGAAGCCCAACTATTTTTTTCTGGTTAAGGACAGCCTTTAAGGAAAGCCCCCGGGGACCACCAGGGAAGTATTAGAAGGGGGCGAGGGGGGGAGGTCTGAAGAGGGGGGGGGGGGGTTTGGCTGGGTCCCCCGTTCTCCAACGGTCCCCCTATGGTCCCGGGCTGGGAATTTTCAAGCTTAAATCCTCTTGGCACCAAAGGCGTCGAAGCAAAATTTTGGCTGTCAGTCCCAGACATTGGAAGGGGAGGAGGGGGGGGGGGGTTGGCAGTTGGTGGTTGGCGGATGGCGGTTGGTGGTTGGTGGTTGGCAGTTGGCGGCGGTTGGTGGTTGGTGGTTGGTGGCCATTGGCGGTTGGCCGTTGGTAGCAATTGGCGGTTTTAAAATGGCCGTACACCGTAGGAGGAGTGGGGGTAACCCCCCCCTGGCCCCCCCTCCCCCCCGACCATCACGCATCAGCCTTGGCTGCCCTGACCCCATCTACACCCACTAAAACCGAATCCCAGTTCAGCCCCATGGAAGGCACTATTCGGATAGACACACACGCCCTGGTCCGTGGGACAGAAGCCACCAGAGATTGCGGAATTCCGAAGCAAGCCATCATTCGGATCACGTGTGATTCCATTCCGTGACATGAAGTGACAAATGCTTCAGGAAGCGCAGCGCAGCAGTCCAGAAGGTCTTTGCACGCAAACACAGTGGTAATCAACAGTCACCTCGGATTTAACTAAAACTGAGAAGACACTCATCATTTTTCCAGGAAATGCAGCCCCAACCTGAAGCCCTGTACGTAGGACCCCAGACTGAGACACCATCCATCCATCAGGGAATACACATTCAACGAGTGGAACACACTGACATGTGCATGCACGCAGTCACCCGTATCTGCTGCAGCACGAGCCACTCCTCCCAGGCGTCCAGGGCCATCAGGTCATTCTCCTGGTGCCCATTGTGATCCCCCTGAGCGGGTACGATTTGGGTGACGGGGACATCGTGAAGGAGCCCTTGAGGATGGCAGACGTTGGCGTCATTGCCGATCAACTGCACAGAGACCGTTGCGCAGCGGTCCTGGGGCTGCTGCACCCCTGTCACCCGCGCTAACCGCCATCTGTCCTGAGCTGTGTCGCAGAAGCACAGGTCCCCTTCGGCAGGGAACACCATGCTGCCGCATGCACAACCGCACGCACCAGAACAGGCCTTCACAGAATGTGGGCCTGCAGAATGGAACACCTGCAGGGCAGCGGTAGTGGACGCAGTGTGGCAGCCACCGGATGCCATCGTGCAACTGTCAACTGCTGTCATGGAACCATCAACCGCTGTCCCACCACCAACCCACAGGCCACATGCGAACGGATGTCACCACATGCAAGTTGCCAGGGCACTGCCAGCCCCCCCCCCCCCCCACAGCCTCCGCCTCGGGCCTCCCAACATGCCTTTGCTCCAACCCTGCACATTGAGCCAACATTCAGAGTTAGGCAGTGAACCACCTGCCGAAACGAAGCAGAAAAATTCAAATGGTCATCACAGGTACAAAAGGCAAGCCAAGGAATATCCTTGTGCTACTTCTGTCCTCAGTCAAAGCCGTTCCATCACTGTGCCCGTTTTAGCCTTGACATGAGCCCTGTGTGTTCTGAAAGTGCCCTTTGCATCCCATACGATGACATTTGGAGGGAGTGTTTGCCCAGCGCGCCACTTTTGTGCCAAGTATCCCGGCTTTGGGGGGAATCCTTGCACTGCGCGCGCACTGCGCGCTACTTTTAGACTATGTTCCCCCCGAAGAGCCCCTAGGCACGCCCCTTGGAAACACCCTTAGAATTAGGCGACCCAAACTGGACTAGAGGGGACCTTGAGGGGGACCTTCCCGGTTCTTGTAGCAGTGGTGAAGGACCGGGGGCCTTTGGGAGGGAACTTGACTGTGTGTTGGGCGGCGGAGATGGACTCCATCTTGCATTGCCGGTTCACCACTCTCAACCCATCTTGATAGTATTCCAAGTGGAGGAGTCCGTCTTCAGCCGTCCCAACCGCCGTGGCAGGAGGTCGCAGGCCATTGGAGCGGGTATAGAACACCCTATCCCCAATACTGAGATCCATGGAGAAAGTGGGCCTGAGAAATGAGGAGGGAAGTATGATGTCCTGTAGCAGGCACCCTCAAAGTGTATCACCATATCAATCAACTGAGAAAAAGAGTAGATGTGGTGGAAATGGGAAAAAAATGTGTGCAAAAAAGTAGAAATGGGTGAAACAGGGTGAAAATCTAAAAATGGCAGATCCTGAATGCATCAAAACCTACTATCAAACAACAATTATGCCCAAAGTACCACAAAGTATGGGTTTATACTACGGCCAGAAGCCCAAATAGTTGCACTGCGCGCGCACTGCACGCGCACTGCGCTTAAGGCGCCCCCTTAGCCCCAGTTTTACCCTCTCCTAGGGGAGAATCCTTGCACTGTGCTCACACTGCATGCATACTGTGCACTACTTTTGGGTCATAGTTCCCAACAAAAGCTCCAAATAGCCCCCTTCCAAAGTGCCTCCAAATGTAGCCCCCAAAGTGGGGTCATCATTTTGCCTTGGATTGTTGACCAACCCTTGGCCTCAGGCAGCATACAAAAACACAAAATGGCATCCTTTTGGAGGCAGCTGTTGCTAAAAATGTAGAATTGAGCATATGAAAACCACGGAAAGGAACGGAGTAGAGGAAACCCACTTCTAGCATGGTTGTTGATCAAGCCAATTATTGTATGCTGCTTTCAGGAAGATCGTGGTGACATTGGGCTACCAAATCATGAAATTGAGAATGTCAAAACAACGAAACATCAGTAGGGTACATGTCGTTGACATCCACAAGATCTTTGTCACTGTTCAGATTTGTGCCTTGAACACTCAACTTTTGATGGCTCTCACCATCAAACCAAGTGCTTTAGACACCTTGTCGTGTTGAAGAACACCATCTTAACATCTGCAAGATAAAGAAAAACGGGATTTTTTTTGGGGGGGGGGCGTGTGTGCACAGTGTGGGCACTTGGTATGACCTTGCGGACATAATAGTTGCATTGTGTGTGCAATGCGCTCAAGGCACCATCTTAGAGAAGCCCCCCAAGGATGACACAATCAAGCCTAAACCATTCCCTACAAAACACACAATATATGACCCAATCTATAAATTTTGTTGGACGACAAACATAAAATGTGTTGTGCCTGATAAACAGTTTTGTCCCCACAAGTGTGTAGGTCAATACACTCTTCGCAACAAATTTTAGCACATTCACCACAAAATGTGGTGGTGTGCTACCAACTGCACAATGCGCAAACCTCAACCTCATCCCCTGCATTATGTTGCCTGGCAGCTAAGTTGCTTGCATGAGCAGTCTACACACCTTTTTGGGGGGAGGGGGGTCCAGACCCAGATTGCTGCTGTTGGTAGAACAGTATCTGTTCAACAATGGAACTAAAGATGAGCTGCTGCTGTGATATGACTATTTTGTGTCCCACAGCCACAGCCAGTACCATGCCTGAAGGCACTGCACACAGTGTGCAGTGTGTTGTGGGATTGCGAGGTTCGGGAGGTGAGCAAGTACGAAGTGCTGGATTTGTTTGACGCGAAAGCTGCACTGGGGCTTGCCGTGTGCCGACCCTGACCCTCATTTGCAAAGCCTACTCCTCGTTGCCTGCATGCAGGGCGAGCACAGAGCACGCACTCCCTCTCACCCATTTTTTGGTGCATGGTCCATGAACGTGTGTTGATGTATGAGGGAAAGCCAAGTGCACAGGTCTTTTTCGGCATAAACGCCCCCGCCCAACATTACGCCGCGCAGGCTTCAACTACACGTCGGCTTTTTACTGTAACCTGGCGTCTTTGTGTGCTACAGTACCACACATTGAGGGTAAGTCCGTACTGTTGTCAATTTCAGCAACAAAGCAGCACAAAGGGCACAATGTCGATTGCACCAATCTCCGTGGAATCGGTTTCACACTGATGCAACAATACAACCTCCAATCCAGTTTCTTGTTTCAACCAAAAAAGTTTAGGTAGCCCCCCCGCCCCCCCCCAGGGATGTTCAAAGGTCCAAAAGAGGGGGGTACACAGGGATATCAGGCACAGGCACATGGTGGACCCCATGTGGCACAAAAAGTCCAAGGTGTGGTTGTTATGAACCCCTGCTTGATTTCATGCACAAACACGCATGCTTTGCTCTGTGCTGGGCCAGTGTGGCTGCAACAGGAATTTCTTACCTCAGATTCACAAGTCTACGATAAATGAGTGGCGAAGCCAGACCACGAAACCAAGCGCCATCCAAGATTTTCCTGCCCTAGGGACACCGAGAAGGCAGGGATTGTACACCCACTTCAATTCCTCTCCACCTTGTGACATTGGGGTTTTGGTTAGGGATGTTGGGCATGGCGGTCCAGATGAGTTGCATCGGCCGGTCCGTCACCCCCCCCCTATGGGCTATGGGAACACGTTCCCCCTTGTACTCAAGCACATATTTCATATCAGATGGTCAGTAGTGCAGGGGAGTGGCCCAGAAACGGAGTTTAATACTTGAGCATTCGACTACACATGAATGAGAGTAAGCGACCGTTGACAACTCAATGTGAGTGAAAAAAGCAACAGGACATCCCAATAGACGTACAACTGAATCTCCCAAAGCACACAGCCGTAATGAGCCGTAGGATTGTTGTCGACCCCACTCTTCAACGAAACAACTGCTCCCAATGAGCGCATGTGGGGGGGCAAAGAGGGGTTGAGGGGGGGGGGGGGGGGTGGCATCACGCCTCAGTGGATTGCTGTCTAAGGCTGGCGGAACCTTTTGACCTCTGCAAAGTGGAGGGGGGGTCTGCGGCCCCCACTTAAACACCTCCGTGGCGTGCCTCGCATGCCGTCATCCGGACTGGCACTACAGGGGGCACAAACGATCCGTACAGGCATATTTCTGTGGATTCTCCGTCCTCGAACGCAGAGAGTCGGTGACTCTTGTGCAGCCTGCAGCCTCACTGGAGCGGTGCTGCTCCTTTCCGCCATTCACTAATCACAGTCCACCTTCACAGAATGAAGTGATGTGGCATATTCCAACTCCTCCAGCAGGTCACGCGGCGTCGGTCCTGGCAAGTACCATGAAGCGCAATCCGCAATCCGTAGCCATAACACGCGCAATGTGGAAGAATCGCGCAGGCCTACGAATGCGCGCAGTCCATCCGCAGTCATGCAGTTGATGGCCAAGCGCAGATCAAGAGAATGCAGAACTGGTGCCGTTTTCAGGTCTGCGAGTGCAAAAGCTGCTTGGTCCCCGATCCTACCATCGCCCTCCAGATTGATGGAAAGGTGCTGCAGACCAGGTGCCGTCTTCAATTCGGAAAGCATCTGTGCACCAACGTCTCCGATTTCATTTTCAGATAGATCAAGGGTCAGTGTATGCAACTGCGGTGTATGCCTGAGGAGGGACAAGGCCTGCGCACCCCTGTCTTCCAGCGAATTGTCAGCCAAATCTAGATCAAGGATTTCAATGGACTGGGACACCCTCAGCTCTGAGAGGACTCGGGCACCTTTGTGTCGGATATCATTGCAGCTCAGCCCCAACCTGAGGTTGCTCAGCAATGGTGCATTCTTCAGGATTGCAAGCTCCTGTACTCCGGAATCTCTCAAATCATTGTCCCCCAAATCGAGTGCCAAAGTGCGAAGCTGGGCTGCAGTTCTCAATGTAGCAAGGGCTTGCGAGCCCGATCGCTGTACACCACTCTGATAAAGATTCAACATCAAAGTATGCAACAATGGCATGTGTCTCAATTCTGCGAGGGCCTCTGCCCCTCTGTTGCCCACATCATTTTTGCCCAGATTCAGAGACAAGGTATGAAGCTGCGTTGCAGTCTTCAGCTCCGCAATGGCCTGCACTCCAAGTTGCGGAACATGGTTGCCATACAGATTCAGAGTCAACGTGTGCAGTGAAGGAGCCTCTTTAAGTTCTCCAAGCGCTGTTGCTCCTCTGTTACCCACGTAGTTTCTGCCCAAATTGAGCGTGAGGGTATGGAGATGCGGCGCATCTTTCAATTTGGCAAGGGCTTGTGTCCCAGCACGTTCAATGCGGTTGCTGTACAGATCCAAAGCCAAAATCTGCAACGATGGCGCATCTTTGAAATTCGCAAGGGCCCGAGCTCCAATGTTCCCGATTCGGTTCTCCTTTAAATTCAGAAACAGATTTCGCAATGAAGGTGCCGTCCATAGCTCAGCAAGGGCCTGTGCTCCGCAATCTCTGATTTCGTTGTTTCCCAGGTCGAGAGTGATGGTATGAAGATACCGCGCATCCTTTAACGCTGAAAGGGCTTGTGCCCCAAGGTCTTCAACTTGATGGCTGTGTAGATCCAAGGTGAGGGTGTGCAGCAAGGCTGCACCCGCTAGCCCTGCAAGTGCTCGCGCTCCAATGGGCCCTACTCGATATAAATGTGCAATATTGTAAGGATCGGCCACTTTTTCTTCTTCATCATCTTTTGGGCGGTACCCCAGCGTCAGACTCAGCTCTCGAAGTGATGGAACTTCCTTCAGCAGCGCAAGGGATTGCGCTCCAGCGTCTCCAATAAAGTTGAAACACAGGTCAAGATCCAAGCGCTGCAACGATGGTGCCTTGTGTAACTCACCGAGCTCTTTTGCCCCATTGTCTGCAAAGCGATTGCCCCGCAGGTTTAGTGTCAATGTATGCAGTGCCGGTGCACTCCACAACTTGGCCAGTTTTTCCGCATCTCTGGCGAGAAGGTGTGTGTAGGCAAGGTTGAGACTCAGGGTATCAAGCACAGGTGCATCTCTGAGGGCTGCAAGGGCGTCTATATCCGACGACCACAACTCAGCCAATTCAGCATCGATGCTCAGTTTACGCAGAAACGGTGCATCCTTCAGTAGGCCTACTGCCTTAAGCCCAGTGCCTGAACCGGAGCAAAGGTCACTGTCAAAGTAATGTAAATCTCTGCTGCTGATGGTCAGAATACGGACCCTGGAGCGCTTAAGCGCCTCCATGCGCTTACAGGCATTGTGGCGGTTCACACGGCAGATGATGTATCGCTTCTGGAGCAGTCTCCACAGTCGACCGCAGACGTGACTGAGGGTGCTACTTTGCAGAAAATCGGCAATCTCCAACCAAGCGTCATCTTCGAGACATCGGAGAGCCATGAGAAATGCGATTTTTCTCTGGGAATATGACATCACATACATCGTCTGCGCAGCACTGGGGAATGGAATGTCCTTGGGTTTCGTTCCTTTCAAATTTCCATTCAGGAGACGGCGCACTTGGCACTTGGCAAAAGGACACAAACCAATCCGGCTGATCCCGCCAGCAACGCCCTTCCCGTTTATGGTTCCCCTTGGGTTCCTGCTCACAGGGGTATGAACTATGCTGTGAAGGTTGCACGCAACACCGAGGTTGGTTATTGCAGCGTGCCTTGGTTACTGGAACGCTCCATTCCAATGGTGACGGCAAGGGGGGTTCAGGGAGTTCTCATAAGGACTGATTGGACAATACAACCGGAGGCCAGTGCTATCTTCTGTGTGTGTCCTGCTTGGTGGTTTATTTTGTTTGTGTGGAGCTGGAAGCCAAAGTGCAGGTTTGCAGGTTGAATGGAATAGCAGTCCCACTGCTCACAACCGCGGCACCCCCATTCCATTGTACATTCCGTGCCGGCATCAGCAGGCTTCACGTACAGCCATTCCCATGACGATGAAGCTCTGAGGGTGCTTGACCACCACTCCCTCACCCTTATGATGTAGGAAGTGTAACACAGGGCCAGAGCATCCAGATCACCAAGTGTTACGAGTCAGTAGTGCACTGGGTTTCCATTCAGTTTGCCCTTGGTGTCAGCTGCGATGGACCTCGGCCACTAGCTGGTGAGCCATCGCAGTCATGCAAGACTGCCAAGGTCCATGCGGTCTTGTTCCCAGCCCACAACTCCCTGTCTTATTGCAGTGAAACATTACCGATCATTGCACGGGGGGCGCAATCATCATTAAACCGCTGCAGTTCGAATGTCAAGACAGAATAGCTATGTACACTGAGGACGAAGCACAATGGGTCCATCCGTCACAGCCAAGCTATATCAGTACAGAGACAACGAAAAGCGAAATGATGTTTGCGAGCTCAACCATGCATATACTGAGGCGCAAAGCGGCACTCCTTCGTCCATACCCCCCAACTGGACACTGTAGTACTTGTCCTAATACCTAAACCACTAAAACCAGTGGTACACAAATCAGGGCAGGCCAAACAATATATGCAGAAGAGAAAAGAATGTTGATGGTTGAATTAGTGCGCTTGAATAAGCTAGTCGTCTGAGTCCATTGAATGACACAACTGTGTGGAAGACCCATCGCTACGTACAGACCCAAGTTTGTATTCCGAATCTGAGGTGGAGGCAAACTGTTCGTCCAGAGGACTCAGGCCTAAATCTAGCAGCAGACCCAAGGCGTCTTGTATCCCCATGGGGGAGAAAAAACAGAACTCGGAGTGGAGCTGGTGAGGATATTGCGGGCTGGAGAAGCAGTGTGATGGTGCAGCCTCTAGTTTGGGTTTCTTGCATTGCACAGGGGTGGTGGGGGGTGCCCCTTCTGCTTTATGTGCTGATGTGTATCACTGCCATCAATCAGCATTCTCAGCAGGGCAATGCATCTGTGCATGAAATGCCAAATACTGTAGTTCAATGCAACTCTGCAACATTAGCTGGCCTCTTTGTTCACAAGGATGTCCTAGAAATTCAACAATAGTGTGCTGAATGACAATGATGAATCCATATATCCCTGCTTGATATGTATATATATATCCTCCTCAACGCAGTCAAGAGCAAGCATGAAGTGCGCAGCCACTGTAGCTAGCTGTCGTCTCCTCTTACATTCTGAGTGCAGCACAGGTACATGCATACACAGAGACGCAGCTGCTGGCGATTTCTGATGCATTTTTCAATCTGCTTTGGGCATCATGGCTATTGCAGCATGTGCAGTGCACACTCTTCACCCCGGGAGTTTGTATAGGACCCATGGGACATACAGACAGCACGACTGTAGGCTTGGGTCACGTGGGAAGATAGAAGAAGGCAAGGCATCGGGATATACGTCACAGAAGGCCGAGGAACAAACTTTGCACTGCGGGCGCACTGCGGGCGCACTGTGCGCACATGTATCAAAGACCACCCAGAGGAGGAGGAGGGAGGAAACATCAAGCAACACATGCGGATGCTGCAACAGGGCATCAAGGTATTGAGGATGACTATCCTTCGAAAACTGCTAATGGGCCTGTGGAATTCATTGAGAAATACAATGCGTTACAGCGGTCTGCACTTCTCAACATTTAAGTGCTTCGGGGCTCGAGGTTTCGCCCTTCTAGATGATGGGGATCCACTTCTTGAAGAAGAGTGGGATGGTGATCGGGAGATGCTCATTGAGGGTGACCGATGGGGACAGGGGGTTGACGGACTCGTTAGCAGGGATTGGCATGATGTGTCTCTTTTATGAAGTAAGGCGCGCACTCAAGGGGCCACATAACAGAGTGTGGGTTGAGAATCCATAGCCCCAACTCAAGGGGCTCAAAATGGCGGAAAATGGGTGAAAATGGGTGACAAGTAAAATATGGCACGTCCCAAATGCACAAGAAGCTTTGAAAACCCAGGTATGGAACAACAAACTTGTGGAAAAGGGCCAAAACTAGGATTTGAGTCTTTGCCGACATACAAAACTTTGCACTGTGGGCACACTGCGGGCGCACTGCTGGCAAGGCATTCCCCGAGTGGTCGGTGTTTGCCCCACCTTCCCTCCCCAATCCCCCTTTCACTCCCATGCCTCGAGCAAGGTTGGCATCCTTGACCGTTGGGCACACTTTGGGGCATATATTCTGCAGCTCTCATCATAGAGTATTTCTCAAACAAGTAAGTTGTAAGTGGGCCCACCCTCAATGACCTCCAAAGACACCGCAGTGAGTCCATCAAGACGATATTGATGCAGCTCTTTGAAGACGCAGGCAATGTCAACATAGAGGGCCTGGACACGACCAACGCTTGTTATGGAGGTACAAATGCAGTTTTCAATACCTTGGCTTGGCTAGAAAGCAGTAATTGGGATGGGCAATATGGGGTTACCAGTGACATAGCAATGGTGCCCAGACCCTACCATTTTACATATGGAGGTGCAGCAGTGGCAGTGCTGTTTGGCCCCAATGCCCCAATGCAGTTCTTGTCAAGTCGTGTGTCACATATCGCTGATATGGCTGATGTGTATGAGTTGTACAAACGGGTTGGATGGCATGAGTCGGCCCCAGTGTTTGACAAGTGCACATGGGTACAGGTTGCTACATGAAAGCCCTACGATGTTGTGTGGAATAGTATCTGTTCAACAATGGAACTAAAGATGAGCTGCTGCTGTGATATGACTACTTTGTGTCCCACAGCCACAGCCGGTACCATGCCTGAAGGCACTGCACACAGTGTGCAGTGTGCAGTGTGTTGTGGGATCGGGAGGTCAACAAGGACGAAGTGCTGGATTTGTTTGACGTGAAGCCACAACGGGGCTTGCCGTGTGCCGCCACACAGGCTCCAACTACATGCCGGCTGTTTACTGTAGCCTTGCATCTCTGTGTGCTACAGTACCACACATTGGCAAGTCCACACTGTTGTCAATTTCAGCAACAAAGCAGCACAAAGGGCACGATGTCGATTGCACCAATCTCCGTGGAATCAGTTTGACACTGATGGGCCAGAATGTAAAAACTATACTTTGGAGTTTGGTAGTGGGGTTGTTTTTGTTTTTTTTTGTCAGACCTTGGCAGACTGGCAAAGCCCTCTTACCAGATGGTACTTGAGAGAGCTCTCGGAATCAGGATCAGAGGAGTCCAGTGCTATGATTGTCCCACACCTCATAGGGCGAGCTAAATCTGAATTTTGATAGTGGGGTTGATTCACATCTTCTATGCTGCTTCCAATCCATCACCAACCGACAGACCGAGTTGTTTTTCTGTGCACCACATCAAACTTGGCGCCCAATGCTAAGGTCTGACAACTACCAAGGGTCCACGCTGCTGCAAAGCTGTAGCATGCAAGACACCACGACGTCCTGTCAGTACCACTGTAGACACATTGTAGATACCTTATGTTCCTCTCGGTGCTCCTGGCACGCCACATAAATCGTTCTGTTGAGCAGGGTAGCTTCACAGGTTAAAGGTAAGGCTAATATTTCCATCCACAACTTTCCCTTCCCACAACTTTCCCGAGGGGTTGGGCGCAAGGGGCAAGAACATGGCTGCAGATTTGTATAAAGTATCCCCTCCCCCCTTGCAATCTCCCCCCTTTTGTCAAGCGGGTCCCCCCTCCCCCGGGGGGTGGGGGGACAATCATGATTTGACGGTTCCCCAATGGGGCCGCAAGTAGGTCAACGAAGCAGTCCACACATGCATGTCCTGGTATGCATATGCAGCAATGTTCGGCAGTTCCATTGATATGATGGGTCCACAAGCACATCAGCTTATGTACAGGTAGCACTTGTGTCTGCCTAGTCACCCTCTTCTGGCCGTGTTTTGTCAGCCAAAACCTCTAGCCTGCATGTCACTATACGGGGGGGTTGAGGTCCACAGGCGGCTAGACAGGCTTGCGGTGTGCTGGCACTCAATCGGCCAACCTGTCTTAGCTTCCTACAACGCTCACGGAGAGGCGGTCAGAAGTGTGTGTGTGTGAGGCTCTGATCTTTCATAAAACGCTCAAACTGTGAAGATCAACAATGCTGAGACAAATCCAAGAGGTGGGTGGGGACAACTGCCCCTGCAAAAAGGAAAGAACCCCAGCGGCATGCTCACCGGGTTTCGAACCCACGATTTGTGGCGTGAGAGACGCTTGTGTTTCCGATATGCTATTTCCCGACGTGGTTGTATACTGACATTAGTAACCACCACACTTGATTCTCACCGGTTGTGCTTGGGTACTCCCGTTGTGCTCATCGCCTCACCCTCAAGGCTAAGTCGCCACGCGGTCGATCCTCGGCGACGTGTCTGCCGCCTTCGCCACCAAAAGAAATGTGACGTGGGAGTCACATGTGTTTCAGGTGTGCTCCTCCCCAGTGGCAACTCGGTCCTCTTATGTGTGTGTGTGTGTGTGCATGCGCACTCAAGCTCATTTCCTTCGCTTCCTGGTGGAGCTAACATTTGTACTGAATTCATCATCAGACGCATGGGCGTGATCACTTGTACTGTCATTGGAAAGGTAGTCATCGACAACATCGTGCCTCAGGTTTTACACTAACTCCAACGAGCTGCAAACATGCACGACAGAATCCAGTGCTCTCCGTGAACCAGACGACAGTCAATGCCACTCAGGCATACTCCTCAGCCTACAGACTGCCCTTTTCAGATCCCTGTGCGCCCCTGCCGCTAAAATATCATCAAGGTAAGTGAACGGGAGCACTTGCAGATCAAAAACAGAATTTTCCGCCAGGGCTCCCATCAAACGCTGGCAGATCACAGGCGAATATTTCCAGCCAAAAGGCAAGGAAGACCATGCATAACTTTGTCCTGAGACTGACACCTGGAAAATATCCCTCCAACGCTTAGGCATCAAAATGCTCCAATAGCAATTTGAAACATCAAACTTAATCATATAAACCCTTTTGCGCTTCCGCAGCAACAAACAGTCACGCAATGCCTCCAGTTGGGGCAGCACAAATTTGGGGGGAGGGCGACAGTCATAAGCATTTTGTTTCATGCAATTCATAATGAAGCTGCACTTTTCGCTATTCTTTGGAATGACACGGGCCTTGCCCGACGCACCCAGTGACTGTGACACCCGGCGCAAAGAACCGCCCTCTACCAGGCTCTCAAGCATCTCAGCCACTCCCACCCCTTTGCTGTCCCCAACCCCCCCGTCTCCTTTAACCAATTTCGATATTTGTCCAACAAGTCGTCCGGCACAGCTCTGCTCCACAGCGACTCACTGAGCTGTACCCTTCCACACTCTCCAATGCCTTTGCCCGCCAGTTCGGGGTTGACGTCCTCCTCTCCATCTTCATCAGAATAATAGCTCTCCTCATCTTCATCCTCCCATTCATCTCCTGGTATTGCGTCCAGGGCCTGCAGCACAAATGCTAATGCCCCCACAGCCTGGGAGCCTGCCACCTCCATGACTCCCGATAGCAGGACCAACAATCCTTCTTCCAGGTCATTCTCCAACGCCTTCGGGCTAGAATCCACCAATTTTTTCAGCACCCGTCCAATTTCCAAATCACTGGTCTCCTGCATCTGCAATACCTTCTCCCTCATCAGCCGAATCCTCCGCTGCCTCCGGATCAAACCTGAACGCTCCAGGCCCTGTCGAGTTTGCCCTTCTCCTCTTTCTGGCCACGTCAAGGGTTCCCAGTATCCCCCAATTCTCTGCCGAACCACAACTGAGCTCACGGATTTCTCGTCGGACCCACGTACCCCACCACTGCAGGGCTGACCACTCTCCAAACGCGACTTTGAGTTCCCCTCCTTCTCGCACCGGGACAAGCTGTCGTCGTCTACTCTCGAACTGCCAGGCATGAGTGGGCGTTGCATAGGAGACCGCCACTAATGGTGTGCACCACCCTCCCATGAGTTGCAAGAGGGGACCTCGAGCCCCAGCCGCCCATGCCTGTGCTGTGCCTCTACGTCCGTGCCCATGCCAGCGCAGGGACCTGTGGCTCGTCCCAGCAACCAATTCCACCCACTGGGCTTCCAATTCGCTCGGGGATGAGAAGTTGAACGCCACTGCACCATTTCCCCCCCTCCTGCGTCGCTCCTCGTCGAGAAAGCGCAGCCACCTGTCGGCCCACGGCCCCACGTCTTGCACCTGGACGCCGAGGCGGCTCTTTTCTCCTTGGAATACCAATTGGCCCAGCCCGCTCCGGTGGGCCGGCCATGCCTCTCCGATGCGTAACACGTTGCATAGCGATAATGCTGCCAATGCAATGCATTCCATTTCCGGCCATGTGAACGTCCCCTTGCCGGCGGCCACTTCATACAGGATTCCTGACGGTGACCACTGTATCCGCCTGCTGTTCTTTTTCGTTTGCAACTTCTCAAGTGACTTTGAGAAAATCCAATCCGATCCTCGCACCAGGGGCTGAATGACACCTGCCTTCTCTGCCATCCTGAATCCAGATAGGACCTTCTTGACCGGCCCTTCGAAGTACCCATCCCTTGCAATCTCCAGCAATCGCCCCTCCAGGGCCTCTCTTGGGGATAACCACCCATGGACGCGCGAGTACCTGAGGAACTGCTGCAGCGCTGCCACGTACCCCAGTCTGGTGCCTGGCTCCAATCTCCCCCAGAGAATTGATGCATATGACGACCCGAATGGTTCTCCTTCCGCCGCCACGAATTCTTCAAGGCCATTTCGCAATCTCATTGCCTCCACATCTCAGATCTCACCCCCCCCCCCCCCCCGAGCCTGCATGTCATTGGCAGCCAAACTCCTGGGCCTGGAACGCCCAGTGCCTCTTCCCACAATACCTGCATTCCTTACTCGGTGGTCCAGAGCAGTCCTGCCACTGGCCCTTCCGCATCCGGAAGTGTTTCTTGCCGTTGATCCAGCGAAACTCAAACTGGCTGGGTCGTGACCTGCGCT
Organism: Eutreptiella sp. 'Long Island Sound 2002'; assembly: GCA_964036045.1. Classification (NCBI taxonomy): domain Eukaryota; phylum Euglenozoa; class Euglenophyceae; order Eutreptiales; family Eutreptiaceae; genus Eutreptiella; species Eutreptiella sp. 'Long Island Sound 2002'. Next base: position 31,521,930 of record OZ038385.1, on the reverse strand, counting down.
CAGCACCACTGCTCCTCCTGTCTTTCCGATCCCCGCTGCTTGAGCTGTCTGTATCCGAACTATCATCAGAGCTGGATCCTGATGATGACTCTCACGTCGAAGAGCCATCAGAGCCCGAATCACTCCACTTCCCAGACTTGGACAATTTCTTTTTCTTGCTCTTACGCGCCTTCTCACTCTTCTTTCTAGCCCACCGCTTCTCCTTCTTTTTGCGCTCTTTTTCCTTGGACCTCCGGATCTTCTCTTCATCTTTCAAATGCTTTTTCCCCTTCTCGTCGCATTTCAGCAGCACTTCCCAAATTTTTACCTCCACTGGGCCAAATTGTGCTCACCCATCATGTTCCTCTGCGAGTTCACTTATCAACTTCACAAAATGGCGAACATACTTAAAATGGCGAACATACTTGGGGGCCCCAGGCCTCTTGCGCAACATCTTCATGTTCTTCTTTGATAGGACCTTCGCCTGATTCACCACTTCTGCCGCCCCCTCCAAATTCAGCTGGCCTCTCTCCGGGTCTGCCATATGCTGATTGTCATCCGCCTGAGATGGCTCGGACGCAAAGCTATCCACTGGCGGCTTAGAACCACACTTCCCAGACTGAGTCGCCGTCTGACCACCAGTGCGATGGTTCCTCCCAGCCCCGACCTTCTCAACAAAGCCATTTCTGTACTGCTGCAGCCATACCTCCCATCCCGGCTCCAGCACAGAGCCTAAACCATCCTGGACAAACACCAAGGCCGGGGACGTCAAAATGTGACCAGACCAGAGTTCATATGCCGTCAGTAGGTTCCACAATTTTTGGTGGTCTCCGATTTGCTCCGGGAAAATTCGAGTCAGGGCTTCAGTCACTCTGCCAGCACCACCCTCACAGTTGGTCATACGTTTCCACGTGGTGTTGGCTGCCCGCTCCAGGATATTGGACCCAAGATACTCCGACCACAAATCAAATCCCTGCTTAGCAAAATCAAGCAGTACTTCCAGCGCAAGAGTACCATCACCCATGGATGCAAATCAAAAATGCACTAAAACACGTATCGCAATAATGTACACAGGTCACAGTACAATTCTGACAGGCAGTGCAAACAATGCAGATCAATTACGTTAGTCGCTCAAAACCTTCGTTTTTACGATAAAAACATCACGACTCAATGGTGGAGCAGACCGATTGGCTGTCATTATCTGAGGGCATCAAATCCTCAGGGTCAGTCCCTTGAACAGCTGGACAGAGCTGTCTCACAGGGTCCTCCGGGTGAGTGTGTGTGACATTCATTCGCACAATGAGCGGCGTGACGTCATCTTGTTGAAGAAGAGGGGTGAGTTCCACACGTGTGCGTGGGCCTGTGGATGCATCTGTACATATTCTCAGTGCTAGGGGGGAGCAGGGAGGGGTGACAGGAAGGTGCACGGTCCTACGTATTGTGTTGTACAAGGGTGACATCTTCCTGCCCTGCTCGGCAAGCTTGTCTGCTTTTTCATTCTCGGCAATGTCAACATGACTGGGCACTTTGACCCACCTAAACATGCAGGTGCTATGCAGAAGTGTTTCTAACATTTCATCCCACAAGTCAACATTTATGACAGGTCCCCGTGCTGTGACCCAGCCCGAGGCCTTCCACTGCAATGCCTTACCTTGAAGGCCATCATGGACGTAGGCGAAGTCCGTTGCGACCGCTACCGACAGTGTCTGGTGCCCGTAGCGGTGCACTACATCTATGACAGCTTGCAATTCTGCGTGGTTGATAGACTACCTCAAGTGGGGAGGGAGGTAAGAGCAGTGTTCCCACTTCTCAGTGGGCTCAAAACATCCGTACCCGCCCACCCATCCCACTTGCTGTACCCATTCAGCCGAACCGTCTGTGTAGACAAGGACATATCCTTGCTGTTTTAGCTGGGCAATTTCTTCTCGTGCAAGGACTGCCAATTCATGTTTACGTTCCATCTTTTTGCTGTGTTTCCGTGCCCTTTCCTCCGATTCGTGCTCCGCCGGTTCAAAGCGGATCTTAGTTGTAATGAGCAACCCTTGGGTGAGAAGGTGACTTAAAGACTTATGGAACTGCCAAAAGACCTCAGAGTATCGGGAGAGTGGCTCCCAGACAGCGAGAAGGGCTATAAACTTAATCCAGATAGACAGAAATCCGTCATAGGAGCCGACCCCCCCTCTAATCAAGGAATTGCGGAAGGACCAGTGGGCGGCCAAAGCCGTCCACAGCATGATACCCAACGGGGTAGAGAACGTGCGTTGCAGTGGGAAAGACCTTGCTGCATGTGGCCGGCGGTCAACCACCACCGGCTCCCAGCACTTGTCTAGTGTGTCAAAAATGATAATATGAAACCTGCAGCTATTCAACGCATGATCGATAGTTTCAGTAGCCCCACAGACAGGGCATCTGGAGTCCTGTGTCCAAGGGGACAGACGTTCAGCCACTTTGAGAGAACTTGGTGCACAAAATCCACAATGGAGGGCGGCAGTTTCGCTGCCCAAAAGGCCTTCCAGACTGTCGGTGAGCGCCATGTGACTGTTTCCGGGTCCGGGGCCAAGCGTTTCAGTGTGTCCGTCTTTGCCCAAGCCCCCGCCCAGACCGAGGGGGGGGACCAATCCATGGGCTGGCACTGCATAAAATTGGAAAGTCCTACCTCATAGACCACCCTCCAGGTTGGGGCTATTTTACTGGACAGATGGGTGGGAATTCGCCCACAAGCGCCATAGAGGTCCTGAAATGTGAGATGTTCTTTTTTATCAGAGCAGGGCAGTAATAGGTGAGGTGCTTGGCGTTTTTGAAGACCGCAGAGTGCCACAGAGGCAGTTGTCCCTGGGCCGTTGGGTCTGCTAAGTCGTCTAGCATGTACCTTCCGGCGATAGAGAAGGATTTCAGACTGTAAGCAAGATGGCCGCATGTCTTATACGGAACGGGGCCCAACTGGATGTAGGGCCACGCCCAGGTATGCAGACAGACTCCATATTGTTTACACCACGTCCTAAAAGGACTAGTGACTGTCTCCGTGAAGGTCTCAGGGTGCTGCAAGAATTTGTGGAAAGACAGACCAAATTGGGCATGCAACCAACATTTTGGGGTGGGAAGCTGGAACCCCCCACACTCCGGGTGCTGAGCTAGTTCCCGCAGTGTGACCCCCCAGCTGTCTACGCCCAGTGCGGTTTGGAACACGATTTTAAGAGCCTTGATGGTGTGCTCTGACGGAAAAGAGGACCTGGCGGTCAAGAGCAACGTGGGGAGGACCCATGTTTTGGGAAGAATCATCGCCTCTTTTTTGGATAGGCCAAGGGAGCCCACAGTGGATGCTCTGCGCTGGGCTTCACCAAGGTAGGTGGCAAAGGCCTTGTCCGACGTGAGGTTGCCTATTTTCACCCCGAGGTAACGGAAAGACTGGCGTATCTGAATACCACAAAGCAGAGGTCCCGCTGGGGAATCGGTTAGGTGTCTCTGGTCCTTGGTTGATAGGTGACCTTTAACCACGATGCCACACTTGCCCATGTTGAGCAGAAGGCCAGAAAAAATGCCAAATTGTTTCATCATTTCCAGAACATTAGACATAGAGGAGACATGACGTCCTTGGATCAATGCTCCAAGATCGTCCGCGTACATATACACTTGTACATGCATGAGGGACTCAAACCCAAACAATACAAAGGAAACACACAAGGAGAAGAGTACAGGGGAGAAGGGGTCACCCTAGCCAATGCCCGCGGACGGGTGGAACACCACTTCCCTGACCACTCCCCTCCCACGCAGAAGTGGTAGGGGGCTGTCAGGGTTGAAAGGATGAACGAGATCATGCATTCAGAAATTTCAATTAGTCGCAACACCACAGAAATAAAGTTGTGGGTCAGAGTAGAAAACACATTCGAAAAGTCAAAGCTCACCAATACCCCCGACCGCATGCCTTCCCAGCCAGAACGGACAGCCCAAATGTGATTGATCATGTGTCTCCCCTTAACACAGCCGACCTGCCTGTGATGCGTAAGCTGGTGAAAAATTTGTTCCACCATCAGACAGACAATAGTCATGATCCATTTCTTTTTAACATCCTGTAGCGCTATTGGTCTGAGTCTGCCCACTGACGGCGTGCCGGTGGACTTCGGAATAGAATTAATGAGTCCTACAGCCCAACCAGGAAAAATGGACCCCGACTCAAAGCACTCAGTGGCAACCTCCAACATTCTGGGCACAAAAATTTCCGAAAAGGTCTTGTAAAATCGGGCCCCCATTCCATCGTCTCCAGGGGAGACTTGGTTATGGAGGTTGGCGAGGGCGAGGGCAGGGGTGTTTGGCACAAGGCCTTGGTGGTTAGCTCTGTTCGCCTGTGGCGGCGCCTATTGGCCTCTCGCCCTTGAACCTTCTGCTATGACAAGCAGGCATCCGTACTACTGCGGGCATCCGCACTGCTGCGGGCATCCACTGCCTGGATGGGAATCCAGAATGCAACTTCTGCCCATGGCGTCCTCCCCTGACGGCCTGATCAGTGCCTGGTATGCGGTCATCGCGAAGACCCAGGCTGGGAGGTGCTCACCACAACCAGCAACGTGAATGTCACACAAGGCCATGGTGCTAGCTCACCAATGTGTGACTTGCGGGTAGTGTGTTGCAGTCATATCTTCTGCGCTCTATGCCATTCATGGCGAGCACCTTGCAGAAATATCTTCGCTCAGAGTATTCGCACTCTGTCCACGGCAGAGTATCTTCCTTGCTGGCGGTGGTGAGCAGCCCCGCCCAACAACACGCCCCACAAGAGTGCACGGCAGTGCCCGGTCCATCTTTAGGGACCATCCCCAACACTACCGGCCCAAGCTCAACTGTCCACTGCAGGCTACCCTGGCAATGCAGTGCAACAAAGCTGTGGCTGGCCGTCACGCTCTATGGGGGGGGGGGGGGATGCACAACAAAACTGTACCATAGTATCACAATATGAATCACAGTGTAAGTCACCATCGGTGCCTTGTAAATTTTTTCCTTGGCGCCTAGTATCTCCTATGCTTTCTGGGCCAAGTGACCGTCCTCCCCCCCCCAGGGGGGGGGGGGATTGCAAGAGGGGGAGATTGCAAGGGGGGGGGGGCTTGTAACCCCACCACCCTTCGCTGGAGCTGTTTTGTAGCTATGATGGCACGAGAGTAGCTACAAAAGCACAATGACAAACGCTTGGAGCTCCCCATGCTTTTCAAAACAGGGACACACATTGACTAAAGAACCCATCTATTAATCATCTATGTGGTATACAAAGATCCCATGGGAGCAAACACGAACTGCATTGAAATATTTGAGACCTGAGGCATTTTGAGAAGATTGTGCATGTAGCCATTGGGACACACCGAACAGCAAATAAAGTAGGCATCAAATGGTTGGGGCAGCTAAATACTAAATAGCAGAGCAAATAGATGGTGATGGGTGCATGGGATGCCTAAAATGGAATGGAATCTTAATTCTATTGCCTTCGGCAGTGCACCTCACAGAGAGGTTGACAGTCAGCCAATCAGTCTGGTAGACAGGCCAGCAGTCAGTCACTTTGGGTTTTTTGTCAGTAGCAGACACGAGATCAAGCAGTCGGGAGCACATTAGTGGAAGGATTGGCAGTGGCCGAATGGTAATGCAGGCGACTGCGGATATTTCGGACGGCGGTTCAAACCCTGGCGCGGTCGACATTGCATATATATTATATATTATATATATATTGCATATCGGCCCACCAGGATTCGAACCACCGACCTAAAAATCTGCGGCCGAGTGTGTTACCATTCGACCGGAGGAGGTGTGCAAGCAAGTCTCCCCACTGCTTGGAGCCTTCTGAGCGAAAACTTTTGAGCCCCCCCCCACCCCAACCCCCCCCCCCCCTTCAAAAAAGTGTTATCCAGTTTTAGGGGATAGAGGCCTCAGAATCAAAAAATCCATTGGGGGATGGTCTTATTGGGCAAAAAAATGATTTTACAAGGGGTTGGACATCAAATATCACGCCTTGGGGTATGCTACGTGAATGACCACAAAAAAGGGGGGGTATATGACGCCCGTGCCTGCGCTTGATCTAACAACCTCTCTTCGAGGTGATTTCAGGCTACGTACCCCCTGTGTGACATTCCGTTTGCTTGTTGTTTCTTTACTGGGCCCTGGACAGTCACCCATTCTTCCCTTCGCATGTTGCGTCAGTTGCTGCTTTCCGTCGGCTGCTGCGGCCGGTGCTCCTCCTGGTGTTGTTTCCGCATTTGCGGAGCCCAGTGGTTGGTGTGCTGGGACTGTGCTGGATGTGGCATGGTGTGCCGTTTGTGCATCAGCGGCGCCCAGTAGTTGGCATATTGAGGTTGTGTTGGTTGTTGTGGGGGTTGTTTGACTATTTTTGCTGTCCTACACATACCTCCGTCCTCAGGCTGCCCCCAACCTGCCTCTCTGTGTTTCCGTGTGCGTGAGCCCCAGGTGCCCTGCTCTGCATGGGCCCCAGCAGTGACCCACTGGGTGCTGGATCCCGTGGGCGCAAACGAACAACAGCGCTGTGCCGCAGGGCCCAGGGTTGGCTCCCTAGGTGCCTGATCCCCTGCGCGCACTGGTGGCTGCACGCAAAGCATCAGGGGCCCCAGTGGTGGCCCACTGCGCTGAGCGTGGACGGACAAAGACATTGCGCTGCAGGGGCCCAGGGTCGGCCCTCTGAATGCCCCATCCCCTGCACGCACTCACCATTTCAAGTAGGGGCCCTGCTGGCCCACTGGGAGTCTGATCTCCCGGCCGAGCCCCCTGTGGGGTCAATAGGTCTCCTCGACGGCCGATGTTCCTGTTGTGCGCAATGGCAGTGCAGGGGTACACTGGGTCGGGCTGGGGGGACCACGGGTGGGGTGGGGGGGACCTGGGCGCCCCTGGTGTTGGTGTGGGGTCTGGGCTGGGGGGGCCCTTGTCGTCCCTTTCCCCCTCACGGCTGGTCTGCCCCTGGTGGGCACCCCCTTCTGTTGCGCAAACAGCCCATCTGGGCTGCGGGAGGCACCCCCCATGTGATGCCGGCTGAGCAGGGGTTGCCCTGGCACCCTGTAGATACGGGTTTGGCTGGCCAGGCCATCCCCTGTGTTGTTGCTGCCCCCCATGTGCATGCTCTCCCATCCCCTACGTTCTGGGTCCATGTTCCCACTGTCCTGGTTGCCTCCCCTGCCTCGCTGCCCCCCTCCTCCTTGTCTGCTGCACTCGCCCTTGTCCCTCCTGGTGTGGCTCCCACATTCTGTGTGGCTGTGTTGCTCCTCCCCCTGTTCGTTGGCGCTCCTGGGTGCCCCTTGCGCATCCACTCCTGCCACCCCCCCCCATTGTCTAAGCTGCGCAAAAGTACGGAAATAATACCGTCCCTGCGCTTACTGTAGCTTAGATAAGGCCGTAGCTTGCGTGTGACACATACAACTACAGGCATGGTGAGCCGATACAAGAAAGAAGAAGATAATGCACAAATATCCCCAAAGTCAGAGCTCTGTTGGTTCAAGTGGGCAAACAATCACAATAAATGTGTCCATGTAATTGGCAGATTTGTCATCAGAACCATATCTTATGCGGTTGTACTACATTCCTTACCGAATTAAATTAGGTACGGATTTGATATCCCTCAGGGACTACCGGAATTGCGCCAACTCGGTGGGTTTTTGGGGGTCGGTGCCATTGTTGCCTCATTTGTGTGCACTGAGTGTCCCATAGGGGGGGGGGGGGATGTGGGGTATATTCGAAAAGCCCTTGAAAAGGGCTATTTGGAACACCCTAGGTCTGCATGCTGCACTAGTGACATGTTTGAGATTTTTGTCCGTCTTGGACGATGCCTGTGTTGCTTGCTGCCTCTTTTTGTCAACACACAGCTACCATGTCTGCATACAAATTCACTCCACGGGCTGTTGCTTCCCTGGATGCACCACAAAAGCCTTTGGTGCGTAAAAGGGCTTGCTCTGGGGGTGCAGAGTGGGTGCAGGTGACTCGGCATCCTGCCAAGCAGGCCAAGAAACCTCGTACAATCGGTTCACAGCAACAGAGATCCATGCGCGTGTCGGGACAAGTTTGCGATTGTCTACTCCTTGACACCAAACGGCATATCTCTATCATATTGTGTTTGAGGCCTCACTCTTGCACTTTTGAATTCTGCACATTCTGCACATTCTGCAAGTTCCTCAATATAGCCTATTTGATTGTGTTGTGAGGTCGCGATATGTTGGAGCATCCCCTGGCACGGGGAAACCTGGGTTGCAAACCTCTGCAAGCTGCATGGGCAGATCACTGGAAATCAGCAGCGTTCAACTTCGGCCCCCAATTCTGCAAAAATATGGTTTCGGACCCCCCCCCCCACCCATACATTTCTGAAACGGCCTTTTGTCACAGATTTCAAAAAGTATACACATACCCCCCCCTCACAAAGGGACGAAATTTTGGCGCATTAGACCAAAAGTTCAGAAACCCCACGAAAAGTACCAAAACCCACCTCGTTGGCGCATTCTAAATGTCCCCAAGAGATATGGTCCCTACACCCGCTGTAGCTTAGACAAGACCATAGCTTAGACAAGGGGGGGAGGGGGTACTAATGGTCTTGTGTCTCAAAGAGACAACACTTTTTTCAAAGCATGCCAAAGACCTCCTGATCATGTTCAATGTTATGTGCTTGGGGGGAATCTTTGCACTGCGCGCACACTGCGCGCTACTTTTAGACTATGTTCCCCGCAAAGAGCCCCCAAGCACACCCCTTGGAAACGCCCTTAGAATTAGGTGACCCAAACTGCCCCAGCTCAAGAAAGTTGCAAACTACCTTCCCTTCACATAACACACATCATGCACAACTGGAAAAGCCATGAACAGGCGTGGGTTGCACCATTCTTAGCGATGGAGGTTGGGTTGGGGCAAACTTGCATGTAACCTGATCCATGAATGCCCTTTCCCTTACGCACATGGTACTCACACGAGCCTTAATTGCGTCCTTGTATCCGATAATCGGACTTGCTTCAATACTTCCACTTCCCAATGGAATCTTTGGCCGTCCGATGCGTGCTTGTCCCCCTGAGTGGAAATGGCTCTTCGCCACTCTGCAGAGATATAGTGTAAAGCTTAAACACAATCAAGGCAAAAGAGTCGCAAACGGCATTGCGTGTAGTAAAGAGGGCGGAAATGCTACGTCACCCCTGCATTCTCGGGGATCCCCAAACAAAGGGGGACAAAATCAGAAGTCAAAACCTCCGCTAGGGGTCACCATGATGCCCCTAGGGGCCCCTGGTATCTCAAAGTATGGGTCTCTAGTACGGCCAAACGCCCAAATAGTTGCACTGCGTGCGCACTACATTTAAGGCTCCCCCTTGGTCAAAAGCAAGTACTGCCCAATTCAATTTGCTACAAAAGCACAGTGGCAACATTGGAGCTCCCTCTACCTTGAAGCAGAGGTATGCCCTCTCTCCCAAATGATTATTGCCTTGTTCTGTTGACTACAACAGCACCGTGTCTAGGAGGTGTGGACAAAGCTCAAGTAACATAGGCAAACCCTCAGACATATCTCATCCAGCTTTTCCCTGCTAGTGTGCAGTTGAAGGCTAAGTTTGGGGCTAGAAAGTCTGGGGCTGGAAAGCCGGGTGCGCTCAGGTATGATCGGGTACACTCGGGTAACTCTGAGGCTGAAAACTCTAGGGCTGGGAAGTCGGATACCATCCGGTATGACCGGGTACAATCAGGTAAATCTGGGGCTGGAAAGGCTGAGGCTGGGAAAGCGGGTTTATCCGATATGATCGGGGAAGTCTGGGGTGGAAAATTGCCAAACTGTGCAGCCCCAGACTTTCCAGCCCCTGGCTTACCCGGTCATACCCGACTTTCCAGCCCCAAACCTTCCAAATCCAGACTTACCTGACCATACCCCATCATACCCGACTTCCCTGCCGCAGACTTTTCAGCCCCAGACTTACCCGATCAGAACCCAATCATACCCGACTTTCCAGCCCCCAGACCTTCCCAATCCAGACTTACCTGATCATAGGCGATCATATCCAACTTCCTGCCCCAGACTTACCCGATCATACCCGATCTTACCAGACCTTCCAGCCGCACACTTTCTGACCAGACTTTCTAGCGCCAGCCTTTTCAGCCCCAGACTTACCCAATCATAACCAATCATACCCAGTCATACCGGTACCGGACTTTCCAGCCCTAGACTTTCTAGCACCAGACTTACTCGATCATCCCCGATCATACCTGATCACACCCAAATTTCCAGCCCCAGACTTACCCAATCATACCCATTCATATCCGATCATACCTAACTTTCCAGTCCCAGAATTTCTAACCCCAGACTTACCCAATTGTACACGATCATACCCGACTTTCCAGCCCCAGACTCTCCAGCCGCAGACTTCCCGATAATGCCCGATCATACCGGATCATACCAGACTTTCTAGCCCCCGCCTCCCCAGCCCCAGACTTGCCCGATCATACCCCATCATACCCAATCATACCCGTCTTTCCGGGCTTTCCAGCACCAGACTTAGCCAAGGAATGGCCACTTTGAAACCATGATAGTAGACTCCTTGGTCTTCATTTGGTGTTTGACTGCTAGTACCACGGTCGACCTTAATCCTTGGGCTTCAATTACTCATTGCTTGTGCAGTCCAGGGTGTTGTTGTTGCTTGCACCTCTTAGGAGTTGCAAAATTAGTGGCGTTTCAAGCAAGAGGGGGGTACCCCCTTGCTGCGCCTGCAACATGCCTGTGGAATAAGCTAGTAGAATGGGTGTGTCACACATTAGTTTCTCCTTGGTACAGAGTGATGGTGTCACCAGATCAGTGTGCCCTTGGGATGGGGCGTGGGCCTGAACCCTTGTGGTTTGCAAACAAGAGGCTTTGCTCAGCTCGTTGTGAAAGGGGACATATGATTGGGTAGATCGGGTATTATCAGGTATCATTTGTGCCATTGTGCAAGGTATAAATTTCGTTGCCTATTGTTGTGTCCACAATCAGCAAGCTTTTTGGCACAAGATTTCAAAGGGTTTTTGCAAGTTGTTGCAATTCAAGTTTTTCAAACCAATGGCAAAGTGTGGCATTGGTAAACAAGAATGTTTGTAAAATCTTGCTAAGCAATCGTGGGATGCTCACAATAATTGTGGAAAACTACATCGATTATGATCATGAATTCATTTTCTCACTACATCCAATTTTGAGCTTCTCATAAAGATCATTCTTTGTGGTTCCAGACTTGCCAATTATGGGGGGGAGGAGGGGCTGGACCCACCCACCCACTTTTCAGAATCCACCAGTCCACCAATTGGACTTCCGATTGGGGATCTACCAAGGCACCCACCCACCCACAGCCCTTCTTGATCCTCAAAGCGGGGAGAAAACAATATGGCTGCATAACCCTTGCCTTCTCAGGTTCCCCAAAGGGGGGAGAAATCAATATGACTGCATGCACAGGGAGGCTTCAGTTCAATTCTGGACCCCAACCCTGGCGGCGGGGGCAGGGTGGTCCAGAGTCGTGAGGCTGGGCCGGGGGGTCAAAATTTTTTCGGGTTAAGGGAGCATTTTTGAATTCCCTGTTTCATTCTGAGCATTTTGAATATACACAAATGGGGTAGAATATTCGTTTATCATTCATCACAAATGAAAAATGTGGGGGGTATGCCAGCAAACACACGAACCAGCAAAGTAACCCCCAGCAAGCAACAATGTAAGACACAAGACAACATCCACAAGTGCAATTCCATTGTTTATTTTTTTTTCCTCAGGCTCAACAAGTTCGATGAGTATAATGTGAGCTCTCAGGCAACAGCCTGGGTCAAGAAGTAGGGCATATAGTACATAGTATAGTATAATTGCAATTCCATTGTTTAGGCTTGGGATCACCACAATCCTTGCAGTGTTAGGTTACACCTTCCCATTTCCTGCTCCCTCCCTTGGACATCCATTCAAAATGGAGCATTTTGGGCGTAAACGCATCGGGTGGAACCAATTCCCCGACCCTTTCACCAAAGGCCCAAAAAATGTGCCGGGTGCCATTGGCACCCAAATTGGCTGTTCCCTTTTGTGACAAATTGGTGCTAGTTGGGGGGTCCAAAGGGGAGGGGGCGGGTCCGGCCCAACATGTAAGCCCCCCCCATGACTGCAAAATTGGCCAAGATCAGCCTCTAAAAAAATGTACCCCCCCCCCTTGCCGTTCCCCACCCCAGGGAAGACAGTCCCCCAACCCCCCCCTGGGGGACTGCACCACCACCGTACACGCACATTTGCAGGCACAGAAATTGCAGCATAAAACGGTCTTGCCATCACGGTCATAAGTGATGCGGCGATATGCATCACCGTGCTCCAAATGTCCAACGACCTGCGCCAAAACAGGTTCCCCCGTGGAGCGGATGAACATCACACTTGTCCCAGATGGAAACATGGCTGTGCTATCAAGTTCCATTTCAGCGAAAGTGAGCAAAATGTCCTGCCATGAGTGCAAGGGATACAAGTGGCAGTGCCCCACAACACAGTCACCCACACAACAACACAGTGAGCCGCAACCAAGCACCAACAGTCCCCAAGAAAAATTTGGCTCGCTGCGGCATGCTGCGGCATGCTTCAAGCTGTTGGTTAAGGGTACCAGCATTTTCCGAAAGCAGCACAGGTTTCAAAAACCAGACCAAAACACAGTGAATCACATGCCCTAACCCCCTGCAAATGTCAACATTGCTGAATCAACTCATAAATGGTCGTGTTTCTACTCCTCCTCCTCGGATTTTCGTTTCTTGTCCATTTTATTGACATACATGTTTAGGTTATGCACCCTGCACTGAGACATGCACTGCACCACTGGACCATGTCACTGCATGCCTCCATCAGTCTCAACTCGGGGTTCAGGTCCATGCCCCTACCCGGGGGCAGGGCATGTGCAGCCAGGCAGGCTGCTTCCAATAGACAGTGTATGCAAGACAGATGCGGCCGGGCTGTCTGTACTGTGGAACAGGCGCAGGGTGCATTCCGCGATCCGGAGGGGGGGGGGGTGGGTGGGGGCAGGGCACTGGCCGGTGTGGTGGGTGGGCGGAAACAGAACCTGGGCCAGTAAGGGTGGGTGGGTGGGGGACCCAACCATCAGTGCAAAGAACACACTATGCAACACAGTCGGGGTCCTAAACTATAGTTTATATCCATAAACTAAGGTTTAGGTTATGCACCCTGCACTGAGACATGCACTGCACCACTGGACCATGTCACTGCATGCCTCCATCAGTCTCAACTCGGGGTTCAGGTCCATGCCCCTACCCGATGAAATCGCTGTGCGCCCCCCCCCCCCCCTCCCTCAGCCTCCAGAAAGGGGGAGAAGTACGGGGGGTAGGGCGGGGGGAGCGCTGGCCTACCTCGAGGGCCGGGTGACGTCCACGCGTAGCCCTTGCGGCCGCTGTGGGGGTCTCCCGGCGTCTGTGCGGCTCCCCCCCCCCCTCAGCCTCTGTATCGCACTGTACCTACATGCAGGGGTGTGTGCACGCGTTCCTGGTCCAGTCGTGCCTGTGTGCAGAGTGCTGCGACAAGCATGTCGTCTGGTGTGTCATAGGTCCTCCATCGGGATGGCACATCCGCCGGGTTCAACTCTCCCTTGACCCACAGGAGTTCAACTACCACCCCTAACCAACGCAAAACGTGTTGCAGCTGACGCAGCAGCCTGTTTTGTGCATTACAGGCCGTGGCTGCCCTGCCCTTCATGACAGAGAACAGGGAGGACATGTTGTCACCATAGACCCGCAGGAACTGTACCCGTCTGTATGCCCCCGTGCGCACTGTCTCAACAATACCTGCCAGCTCCGCTGCGTGCTGTGTAGCCACCCAATCTGGCAGCTTCTTTATACGCATCCCCAGTGAATCCCCCCAAAGGCCAACATAATAATTCTGGCCCTGTCGGGCCGCGTCGCAGTAAAACGTATCAGTTGATCCCAGGGTGCCGTGGGGCACCCATGGGACCAAAGCACAGGCAATGCCTTCCAGGAGGCCTCGCAGGACCTTGGGTGGTGTACACTTTGCAGTACTGGGTCCCTGGTTGAGCCAACGGTACGCACCAGCCAGGAAAGGCTGTGCCCCCCTCCCCGGCCGCAGTGCCCACTGTAGTTTCCCCAGCATGCGCCTCGGCGCTTTGTCCGTATATCCGGTGGTGGCTAGTCTAAGCCAACAGCAGACGAGGTGTGCCTGCAGTGCTGGGGCATTCTGCACTCCTCCCTGGTCTCCCCCGACCACCTTTCCCATCCACTTCACGCGATTGCTGGGGTCTAGGGAGGACTTCGGGCTGACCACCCAACCGGCCTTTTCTAAGTCCGCTTTCGTACGCAGTGCCTGCTGACGGACCGAGCTGGAGTGCCTGCCTGCCACCAACACATCATCTGCATATTGGATCACCACCACCGACCCTGGGAAATATTCTACAAGGAATGCTGCCAAAATGGCTTGCGCCATGGAGGGGCTGTGCTTCCAACCGAATGGCGGGGACTGCAGTGCGTACACCCGCCCCCCCACCCCCACCCTGATGCTGTCCCGCTGCGGTGGGGGCAGGCGACAGCTCCAGAAGTGGTTGCTTATATCAAGGGTGCAGTAAAACAATTGCTCCCCTCGTAGTGCGCACAATTGCAGTAGGTGCGCCAGCCCATCCAATGTGGGCAATTTAAATGGCAGGGGGTCCACACAGCGGGCATTCAGGTCCAGCATAGGCAAGATTAAGGAGCACTTGTGCTCATTCTTGTGCTGGACATACGCCCTCGCATTCGGCGGTTTTTGCGACGGGGAAACCGCAACAAGCTGTTGCCCCAACAAGGTGTGAACAAGTGCAACCAACGGCGGGTCCGATGAAAATGGCTGGGGGGGGTGCCCTCAGAAGCCCACAGGAAATTAGCCGGAGCCATGGCATCCCAGACACTGTCCGGTATGTCAATGGGGGATCAATGGTCGGTTCTGATAGACTGAATGTCCCCGCCATAGACAATTCCAGCCATTAGTCCAGCAGTACTGCGAAATCCAATCAATGCACGTGTCCCCTTCTTGGTTGGGGTGCTCCACTATGTAAAATACAGCGAGGCGTTGCGGTTAGCTCCGTGGGTCACTTGTGTGCTTGTCCTTTGCTGCCGACTCTAGTGAACAACCTGGATCAATATAAAGCAGTCGTCCATAAATGTGGACTGCATTCACTGTGTCACATGCGAGCTGACTGGGCTGCAAAGCATGGCACTCATTCGGCCTTACCCTGTCTGTCGCTGTTTAGTTTCAAAGAGTGTAGGGGGGTAACATACATTAAGACTCTGAAATCAGAAGGCGTAGTAGATGCATGTGTGCCATGTGGCTGTGTGCTTATGGTATCATATTTCTGGTGAGGTGCCCCGTGCTTCAGTGGAAGCACCCTGGATTCCAGCTTCGCTGGTCCCAGCTTCGCTGGTCCCAGGTTCGAACCCCACTGCCCGAGCCGCCAGAATCGGATCAAGCGGAGCGGCGGCTCGGGCAAAGGCAAGCAACGGGTGGGGTGGCAGCCTCCCATCGGGCGTGGGCGGTGGCGGGGCGCACTGCTGCAGGTGCCCGGGCACATTTTTTTGTTTGTTGATGATGGTGTAAGTAACTAAAGCAGCTCATTAAGAAATATACCAGGTCAATGTGAAAATATAGATTGAACGGGAGGGGCCCCAGTCCCCTGTCGGGCGGGGCCGGTGGGGGGGAGCACTGCTGCAGGCCGGGTTCGAACCGGCGATCTACGCGACGATAGCCGACGATGTTAACCACTATACCACACTGCCTCCCATACTATCTTTGTAAGGAGAAAAATTCAGAGCTTGCACAATCGAATCCAGCTCGGCGACAGTGGTCCTGCGCTGTCGCTTGGTGGGGGGGGTGTACGTGGGCATGATGAAGTCCCGCGATGGGGTCTTAAGTACAGGGCATCTGGGGTGGGAGAGCCTTCCCTGGTCAGCCAATCTATCAGCTTCGTTGTTCCCTAGAATGTCCACATGGGACGGCACTTTGATAAACTTGATGGAGCCTGTGTGTGCACTGAGGGTGTCCAGAAGAAGTTCCCAGAGGGGAACGTTAGAAACCGGACCACTGCTTCCCGTCCATCCCCTGAGTTTCCACCGGCGTGCCGCGCCTGTGGCTCCCAGGAAGACGTACTCACTGTCTGTGCAGATTGCGACTTTACCAAAAGAGAGGATTTGCAATGCACGAACCACGGCCAGGAGTTCTGCCGTGTTGTTTGTCTGCCGGAAGTGTACCGGGACATATGCAGAGATGCTGATGTCAGGATGCGCAAAGATGCCATATCCTGCTACCCGGCCCACACCTTCCGTTTCGGCGGATGAGCCATCCGTGAAAACCAGGGTGTATCCGTCCGCGGAGAGGGTGTCAAAAATACCTTCCAGCTCCGCCGCCCGTTGCTGTTTGCGCAGTCGGCGCGCTGTTTCTTTGCGTTGTTTTTTGCTGGGCGGGGGGGTGGGAGGTGTGACACGCAGATGGGGGTGTTGTAGCACTCCATCATGGAGTAGCAACTGTAGCGCTCCGATGAAAAGATGCAGGTCATGATCTGAAATAGGGATGCTCGATGGACATGTAGCCCATAGTTTCAAGGTGGCAATCCAAATAGAAACAAAGCGGGACCAGGTAGCTGGATATTGTCGTTGGTATTTTTTCTTTTGGCGGACCTGCCAATTGGCGTATACCGCCGCCCAGGCCAGGAAGCCTGTCGGGCACTGAAAAGAAAACTGTAGGGAGGAGGAAAGCAGGGCAGTTGGACGTTCCTCTACAGTGGCCGTGGGAAAGCATTTGGCAATAGTGTCAAAGGCGACTTTAAGCAAGGAGCACTCCGTGCGTGCGTGGTCGATTGTCTCTAGCTCGCCGTCAATTGGGCACCACACGTCATCCGGTTTCCAATCCTTTTGCCGCTCCCCCACAGGGAGGCGGAGCCATAGCACCTGTCTGATGAAGTCCTTGTGGTGTGCGGGAACATTGAAAAAGTGAAAGGCCTTCCATACCCCAGGTGGTTGCCTAGGTGCCAGAGAGGTAGTGGAACAGAGGAACAAAGCCATGGATTTTGTGGTCCATCGAGACCACACATCTACTCCCGGAATCGGGTGGAGGGGTGAGTTCGTGGGAGCCTGGCCGAGATTTGAGGAGTGATAATGAAACACTCCCTGTTGATAAATGCTGGCCCAAGTGGGTGCGATCTGCGAAATATGTGTGCTGTTGTTGATTAAATCTCCTACCGTAATGACCCCCTGCCGGATAAGCTGGGGGCAATAGTAGGTGAGGGATGCAGGCTTGGAAAACAGTCTGTGGTGCCAGAGTGGGGTGCCAGACGACAGCGCTTCAGGTCGGTTGAAAGCCACTTTGGCAGTGACGAGTGAGTAAGCTCGTGCGCTCCAGGCCAGATAAGGCATTTTGTGCCAAGCAACATTGCTCCCCATTTGAAAGGTGTGGAGCGTGGACGGGGAGACATTTATGCCATACTCAGTGGCAAAACACTCATAAGGCTCGGTGACACATTTAGGAATGGCCTCGGCCTTGTAAACATGACGAATAAAGATAGTGGAAAATTGCCAAAGCAGAAAGGTGTCAGGGGGGGCCAGCTCGAGCCCCCCATTCTCTTTGTTGTGTGACAAGATGTCTAGTGTAATGCCCCAGTTGCTGAGTTTGAGGGCAACCCGATAAATTGTTTTGACCGCGGCGATGACATTGTCTGTAGGGTAGACAACACGAGACGGGTAGACCAAAAGTGGGAGAATCCAGCTTTGGAGGAGTTCCACCCTTTCAGCAAGTGAGAGGGACCATGACTGCATGGAAAACGCACGACCCGTGGCTTTTCTGAGTGCAGGTCCATAGGCCTCCTCCGCTGTGGTAGCCCCAAGGACAATGCCCAGGTACTTGTATTTGTCGACTATTCTGAGGCCTGTCTTCAGGAGCTGAACCCTGTGTATGGGGTCCCAATGCCCCTTGAGCAGAATGTTGGACTTATCCAGGTTTGTGTACAAACCTGTAACTGTTGAGAATTCCTGAACCCTGCTCCAGACCAAGAGGAACACCCTCGCCCCAATGGTGGGGTCGCATTCAATGATGATGATTAAGTCGTCTGCGTAGAGCAGAACTTGTACATGTTCAGACAATTCCGTAAGTTTGTGGATGATGGGAGAAATGAGCATGGCAAATATAGACGGTGAAAAGGGGCACCCCTGTCGTACACCCGAACGAGGGAGAATTTTGTGGTCTGTGTAAATGTGATCACGGACAAGGACACAGATTGGCGCTGTAAACAGCAGTAAACAAAGGGAAATTAGGCTGTCTGGCAATTGCATAAGATTGAGGAACGTGCGAGTGTACTCATGAGAAACAGAATCAAAAGCCTTTTTGAAATCGATGGGGCAAAACAGGGCATCCCCCGGAGAGTTCCACGAGCCAAATGTATGCCACACATTCGTGAAAATGGACCGTCCCCTGATAAAACCTCGTTGCTGGATAGGGGTGAGGGCGTCAATGTAATCTCTGAGTTGCAAGGCAAGAATGGCTGCCACCCATTTGTGTGAAGTGTTTTGCAGCACCAAAGGCCGTAGATTGTGTACTGAAGCGGTCCCAAGACCTTTCGGAATGGGATTAAGCAGTGCCAAAGACCAATCATCGTTGAGTGTGTTAGAGTCCAGAATGCCCTTGTAAATGTCAAGCATAAGTGGGCAAAAGAAATCCGAAAAGGCCTTGTAGATGGAAACCTGTACTCCATCAATTCCGGGTGCCGAAGTGCCGTTCAAGGACTCCAGCGCGGCGTGCACTAGGTCCAGTGACAGCGGTTGTATCAGCATTTTTGCCATCAATGCTGTGTTTTTGCCACGAAAAAATGTTTCGAGATAAGACGTCACCTCCATTTGTGGTTTTCCGGCGGGATTCATTGTTTGTTGCCAATAGGAGACAATTTCAGAGACCATGGATTCAGGGTCGGGTAGAAGCTGGCCAGACCTATTGCGCAAAGAGTATAGTTTTCGTTTGAATTGTAGTTGTTTGGTGAGTCGCCAGATTTCTTGGCGGCGGCGCCATGGTTGCAAATGATGTGGGTCGTGTAGGGTAGTTTTTAGCTTATCCAGAACCTGCTGCCCTGAACGGTCGGTGTCTGACCGCTCGGCCAGGGCTGTTAAAATTTGATAAGCCGCTTTGGTGGATGAGGGGGTGTACCCATGATCCTTGAGGTAGCGCCAGGCCTCTTCCGAGAGGTGATGTGTAGAAGAGACCATCAAGAGAGATTGCAGTTCCGTGATGCCTGTGGCTCTGTTGGCCTTCTCGGTGCCAATGGAGGTGGCCGAGAAGGGCCTGGGGGACACGGGGGCCATTGACATACCATTCCAGCTTTCCTGGACAGAGATCTGGTCGACAGCTTCAGGCCGATCTACCTGGTGGCGGACTTTCTATTCCGAACGAATCACCCATTTCAATTCGGACTCAAGCACTGCTTGTACCAACTTCTACTACCGTCTGCCGTCTATTGGGAGTGGAGGTTCATCACCTACCCCCCTGGTCTTCAACACTTCATCCTACAAAACTTCCTCGGCCAATAACTCCGCCAACTGTGACAGACGCTTCGCACGGTTCGCTCGCTGTTTCTGAGTGCTCCAACCGACCACGTCACAATCATGGAGGAATTTGCCGTACCAGTAATCGATGACAGCTCCATTCGACAGCTACTTCAAGCCATTACCTCAGCCAGTGCCGACTCTCTGACAGCATCCGTACAGGATGTTCTCCGACAGGCTCCGCTCACCGAGGCAGCCCTGACGCAACTACTGTCGCAATGCAACTGGAATACCTCAAATAAAACATTCACGACTCCTATAACTGCAGCCTCTAAAGCTTTGCTTTCTCAGCACCTCATTACAATCCTGAATCAAATTACGCAGCAGCGGTCAAAAGAAATCGTTGACGAAATGATGGAACAAGCCGTGAGCGACGACCCTATGACAAGAGGTCTGCAACTCTCCTCTGCAAACAATATTCTGGATCTCACTTCTAAGAGAAGCGCGCTACTTACTGAGAAGAGCAACTTGGAGAAATCCGGTCATCTCAACAGCCCTGGAAATACCTCCTACGGACAGCGGCTAACGCAATCTATCGATGATCTGGGCATCGCTATTCGAATGACCTTACAACAGCTGGAGATTGCTGAGGACAACCCACTTCTGAAAGCCCGTAAGAACTATTTTGACCTCATCACCCAAGCCAAGGAAGTGGAAAGTCAACATGAACAGCTTGGAGCCGAAGTCACCGCTGAGGATACCACTCGCCTTCAAAAACAGTGGACTATCATAATCTCGCAAATCAGGGAGGCAGAGAAGGCCATTTTCGACCTGCTTTGCAACCCTGACTCTAAGGTATCAGATGTCATTTCTAAGCAGCAGGAACAGGTCATGCAGCAACAAAAGGTGCTCTTACATCAGAGAGAAAAGGTTCACTCCAAGCTCTCAAATGCTCTGGGCGTCTCTCCGCTCAAAAAGAAAAAAAAGCCAGCCGAAGCCCAAGGGTCGGCTGACCATCCACCCCCCGCTACGGAACCAGGGATCTCCATGACCCCTGCGAACATTCAAGCAGCCATTGATTTATGTGCTAACAAAAAAACTCTGCACAATCCTGAATCTCTGACCTCACTCATGGACTCTGAACAACAGCTCCTTATGATGCAATTTAATTGGCTGCAGGACTTTGTGGTCCTTCAAGCCACTGCCGCCTTCTCCACTGATGGTTCCCCCAAAAGCTGGAAAGGACTCACGGATTTCACAGATGATGATCTTTCACAACATTTTCCCAACTCGCACACTAACTTTTTGCTAGTCACGAGGGACACGGAACTCACGTCCTGTGTCAAAACAGCGAATTTTCTATACACCAGGTTGCGGCCGAAACGAATCGACATCTTCGTCGACCTGACGCATCAGCACAATTTCCCACAATGGTGTGATGCACAGTTGCAACACGCCTCTTGTACGCCACAGGCGTTTTCAAGACTTTCCAGACAGCTACTGGACACTGATGGACATTCCAGGGATTTCTTCGTTATTCTGCACACTGCTACTTCTATAGATCAAAGGCTGGAACCGGCCCGTTTCTCTACAAGATTGCTATCCCAGGGGCGAACCTTGGACCGCAAACCCTGCCAGTTGCCGGAGTCCCCTCTCCACTCCCATGCGGTGCATATGTTTGAAAAGGATATGACACAAACAATGCTGAAACTAGGCATGACCGGGTCCCAATGCTTCAACATTCCGGGACCGGTCAATCTGAGACAGCAAGGCATACAATCAAAAATCTTTCTGGTCAATCTTGACGCACCACAGTGCGCTAGCTTCACTGCTGACTTTAAAAAGTTGGACTTTTTTGCACTTATGAGCATGTCGGAATTCGACGGCTCTATTTTCCCTCAATGCCACACCGTTCTCGATGTCTTCTATAAGAAGACTCACAAGGAAAACTACGCCAAACATCTCTGGCGCAATGTCAAGCAAGCCCTTTCTGATATTTCTGATCCTATGTATCTGCAGGTCACCGGGTTTAAGAAACTGCGGGTGGGCCTTTCCACAGAGTCCGCCACTGAGCAGTTCATATCTGGCCCTTATGTCCAAATGAAGGCCAATGGCCTACTGTTCAAGGACGAACGCCAGCGTGACTGGTTTAAAGGAGAATCCGACACGGAGTCAGTCTCTTCCGCCTCTTCCGCCTCGTCCTCACCGGAGGGGCGTTCTGATCTAAAAGTCGTTTATGACGTTCCCATTTGGTTACAGGGCCCAGCCCTATTGTCTTTCCTCAATGAAAACGGTTTTCTTGCTGAATCAGCGATCCGGTCCACATGGACTCCGGGACGCTTTTCCACCGCCGCATGGCGAATAAGAGGCAAATTTGCCTCCGCAAACCAAAGCGTCATGCTTCATGACGAAGCCAAACAAATTTCAATTTCCATCATCCCCATAGATGAGTTTAATAACCTCAAGCGTGAATCCATGGCCAACAGGAAAAAACCAGCTTCTGCTGAATCCAAGAAACCCTCTTACGCACAAACTGTGAAGCAGCCAACATGACCATATGACGTCACACTCACAAAAACCAGCACACCACCAACCACCAGCGGTTGGACGTCCGACAGGAGACAACCGACAGCCGGTGGTTTATGCCGCAGCTCACACTAAGGTAGCCACTTTTAACGCCAACGGGCTGACCACCAAGGTCCCCGTCAGTGACAACTTTTCGGAAGATAGGCACGTCCAGATATGCCGTTTTTTGTACCGTAACTCCGTACATGTAATGGGACTTCAGGAAGCGCACATCAAGGATGATCAATGCCTTGAACAGCTTACTGACCGCTTCAAGGACTGGGGGTTCGTCCTCCTTTCCAACCTGAGTCCCAAAGGTAGAGGGGGTTGTGCACTGATTTTTCACAACACCTGGACACTCCTGAGTTCGTATGCCATTGAAAAACACCACCTTTTTGCTCAGCTGGCTGACCCCGATGGGGTCAAGCATCATTTCTGTGTTTATCATTTTCATCATGACGCTGTCGAAAGGCAGCGCCAATGGACCTTGCTCTCGCAAGTCTCGCCCACTATCGTCCCGGGAGACACCATCTATCTGTCCGACCACAATTCGGTCACAGTCCCCTCAAGGGACATTTCTGCACCGCATCTATCTTCTGAGCACTCCACTGTCATCGCCGCCCGTGAAGCGGAACTTGATTTTCTGACGAACCATCAGCTCATCGACACATATGCATGTTTCCACAGTGGCAGACACTCCGATTTTGATTTGGAAGGCTGGACATGGGGCTTTGCCCCGGCCAAGCCGACTACGTCGGCTAGGCCCGACCTAGCCGCAAATGAGTGCGCTCCCGTCCTCGACAGGAGACGACGGATCGATAGAATCCTCCTACACGAGAACTTCCAAAACTCCGTGGTAGAGTGCTATACCCGTTTTGTGGCCAATTCGGACCACAAGGCAGTTATTGCCTCACTGTCGGCCAAGCCTACCAAGCAAGGGAAGCGACTCAGAATTCCCACAACTTTCTTATCCTCGGAGGACACCCTCCAACAACTACAGGCTGGACTGCACTCCATCAACACTGAAGGTTACTCCAAGTGGGCGGACGGTTTGGAATGTATCAAAACTGCAGCTTTCTCCAACTTAGACCGGTGTCTCCGCGAGGATGACGTGCTGATGTCCGGCGGCGAGATGTCCGTGGCCGCTTCCACATTGGTAGCCAGCTCATGCATGACCGCTCCCTGGTGACGGCTGACTGGCCCCGCCTCCACGTTCCATCGGCACATAGTAGTCATCATGTAGTCCCTCAGCAGGTCCTTCACCGTCTGCTCCTTCACCCGGATCGTCTCCGCCACCTTCTTGGAGGCCTGTATCCAGTGGTCAGTCACCAGAACCCCGCATTCCGGGCACTTCATCTGGGCCAGCGTGGTGCACCTGCACAGGTCTCCACAGCTGGTACTGTAGACCTCGCCGAGTCGCTGTGACCACATACCCAAAGTGTGGGGCTGTGTCGGATTCGGGTTCCCGCACAGGTGGCTCGCCTCCACCCTCATGTTCTCTCCTGCATGCCCGCTTGGCGCTGTCGGGCAGGTTGTCACCATCGCGTTGTCGCTTGCGTCGGGCTGGCGCGTCGTCCTTCGCCGCTGGTGTCGCAGCGTCTGCTCCCAAATCACTAGCTGGGTCACCAGCATCATCCGAGTCATCCACCACGACGTGTACCACATGCTCCTCAGTAGGTCCGCCGTCGCTCGCTGCAGTAGCAGGGTCACCAGGAGCTGGCTCCACCTCGGTGTTCCCAACCTCAGCACCCATACCATCTGCGACCTTCGGCCCCTCCGCTCCTTGAGCGACATCATCGAATTTTTCCAGC
This sequence comes from Eutreptiella sp. 'Long Island Sound 2002', assembly GCA_964036045.1. NCBI lineage: Eukaryota > Euglenozoa > Euglenophyceae > Eutreptiales > Eutreptiaceae > Eutreptiella > Eutreptiella sp. 'Long Island Sound 2002'. Next base: position 31,498,090 of record OZ038385.1, on the reverse strand, counting down.
AACTCCGCCGGCTCTGTCATTGGCGTTTCCTCGTCTTCCGCATCGGGCCCCTCATCTGACGTGCAGGCGCTGGAGGTGTCAGAATCGTCTGCCGGTGGTTCAAGGTCGTCCCTGTCCCCCCTGGTGAACATGGCTGCAGGGATCTTCGGCACTGGCGACCATGCATCCGCGGGCCAGGGTGACTTGGGTTGGACCAGTCGTCCCTCCACATCTCTGGCCAACCATCCGCTGTCTCCCACCGGCCAGGGCACGTGGACTTCTGCTGGTAATGTCCATCCTGGCGGTGTCTTCCAATAATGTCTGGGCTGGGCCTGTGACCACCAGCGACCCCAGACCTGCAACCCCCGCAACTTTCCGCCTTGGTGTCCCCATGACACGGCCCCCAGCTTCTTGAGGCCATGCCAGGCAGCCTTTGTGACGTCCCGGTGTTGCACCACTTGTTGGAGCACCGTTTGTAGCACCGACCTTCCTCCTGGGACCAGCGGCTGTTGTACTTGCACGTGTCCAGGTCTGTGTTTCCAGAGGTATGCCCTCCATGCCTCGAGAAAAGGCGAGAGGGCGTATGTGGTGACCTTCTTGTTGCGCTTCTCGTCCCAGAATGTAACGAACCCCGGCACTGATATCCACTCCCACGTGACGCTGGCCGCGTCGCCCACCTTCCAGAGGTACACGATGCTGCAAATGGCCAGGAACACCAGCCGGCCCCAGGCCTAGTGGCCCCGGCTGGTGGTGATCGCCTCGATGTGGTCCCATGTGGTGACTGGCTTAGGCTGTGCCCTGCGCGCCCATCCTTTACCAATCGCCCTGCCTTGCATCCACTGGACCTCGGTAACCACCGCTTGGATGATGCGTAGCTTTTCCAGTAGCCGCACCCCCGAGATGAGTGCTGTCGCGCTTGACCCGCTCTTTCCCCTGCCCGCCAAGGCATTAAGCCTCCTCTCCACGGCGTCCACCAGGAGCTCGTCTGGTGTGCTGGCCAGCAGTGCTTGTCGCAATGCGCTGGTGTACGTGTCCACCGACCCGGGCTCCACGACCCGGATGGCTGTCGCTCCCGTGCTTGACCCTGAGTCAGTGTGCGTGAGCCTCCGGACATGCTGTAACGCTTCCCATGCATCGCGGACTGTGGGGGCCCCAGTGGGGACCTCCGGGCCCCCTCCGCCCCTTCACTGGCCCTCCCCTGTCGGGCAGGGGTCCTTGGACCAGTGCATGTGGCCACATTTTATGCACGGCGTGGGGGGCGGCTTGCTGGTGTCGTACGCCACCCCTTTTGCTGACACCCAGAGCCTGGTGTCGCCGACCTGCTGGAAACCTCCAGTGGACCCCTTCTTGCCGCAGTCTGCAGCCCAGTGCCCGTCTTCGCCACATCGGAAACACCTGCCTGGCTTGGCAGGCCGTCCCTCGCCATTAGCTCCCGTCTGTTGCTTGGGCGTTTGCGGGGTCTGCGCGTTCTGCTGCTGGACTGTCGCCCTACCATTTTGTTTCGCCAAGATTTCCTGGTGTAGCACGTTCCATACTGCCAGCACGAACTTGTCCTCCCGCCAATTTTCCGAATTCAGTGGCCTGGTTTGCAGCTCAGCCACCGCGGATGCCAGCGTGGTCATCCACTGGTATGGCAATGTCCTGCTCAGCATTTTCGCTATCTCCTCGCCGGTGAGCGCCGGGGCCGCCCGCGCTTTTGCCTTCTCCATCTCGAGGGAGGCCCTGGCCAGCTTCGCCTCCAGCTCCGCTATCCGTTGCTTGTCGGGCGTCTGATCTGCTTCCACGCTGGCGTATGCATCTTTGACGAAGATTCCCGCCTCGAAATCGGGTCGCATGTACTTTCGGCCGTGGTACACTCCCATTGCCCTGATCAAGTCCGCCTTGTCGGTGAAATCTCCTCCGACCGCATCCATGAACTGCTGCAGCATTTCATCCGACACGTCCTCCACCGCGAGCCACTCGTGCATGCCGATTTCCCATTCCGCCACGTTCATCTTGTAGGCCTCGCTTTGGAGTAATACCCTGTACGGCCCTGCTGTCCACTTCTTCCAGTCAAACCGCACCTGGTCCACCGCCTCAGTGATCATGTCCGCGGCTCTCTGATCCTGGACCACCTCTGCTGATGACGCGCTTGTTGCTGGACTGGCCCCCCCTTGTTCCGTACCCCCATTTGCATCGGACCCAACCATCAGTGCAAAGAACACACTATGCAACACAGTCGGGGTCCTAAACTATAGTTTATATCCATAAACTAAGGATTGCCAAATGGCGCAATGTCTCATTGCTCATATTGCGGCGGTCATGTGTCAGGATGTGTCCCAACAAACTGAAAGCCCTCTCCACATGACATGCGGAGCGAGGCCTACGGACAAAAAAAACAGCAATGGAGGACAGAATAGGGAAGTCCGCGGCCTTCACCTCCCACCAAGCAACTCTTGCAGAAGTTGTTTCTGGCAGGGGAGATGGTGCTGGCAAAACAATATATCGCTCCCACTCAGTGCGAGGAATCTCAGGGATCTCCTTGCTCACTTCATTTTGTGACTCACCTTGGCTGTCAGTCAGGCTGAGGTGGTCCCCAATACCTTCCCCAATGGCCCACTGCAAACAATCTGCTGTACTCCTGGTTGTCTCCTTGTTCCTTGAGGACTTCTGAGAGTCCTGCGACTCCTGTGATGCCTCGGTAGTTTGAGTATCTTCAGGATTTGACATGTCAAAACAACACCAAAAAAGCGAAGGTCTGAGCAGCAATAGAGAGGAACTGACAGGCAAAAAATTGCCCTTTCCAGATTGCCCTCTCCGGGAATGGAACCCAGGACCCTCCAAACTGGGGCCTGGTAATATACCACTGAGCTACCAGCCAGTTCTGAGATATCTGTGCAACAAAGGGTTCACAGGTTTGACATGGTATGGAAAAAAAAGTCCGCCATGTGAAAATTTTGGCTCGCTGCGGCATGCTGCGGCATGCTGCGGCATGCTTCAAAACCCCCACCAACAGCTCCCAGAATCTGGCGTTGCGGCATGCTGCGGCATGCTGCGGCATGCTGCTGCCGTTGGTGCTTGGCCGCAACGAAAAATTTTGGGTTGACCAAGTGACGGTCCCCCACCCCCCCCCCCCCCGGGAACGACAAGGGGTGAGGAACAACAAGGGGGGGGGGGGGTACTAAGCCACCATCGTTTAGAACCGTCCTTAACAAAAAACCACCCATTCACGGCATACCCCCGCTCGGGGGGGGGGGGTTCAATTCTCAAGGACCCACCCACCCACCCACTCCAAAACCCACCACCCTGGTAGGGTATCCACAGCAGTAAAACAAGGCCTTGATTATGGGTGATGGTATCATGTAGGCACAGCATCCATGAGAAGGGGTGCTAAATCATGCAGCTACATGCAAGGCTTGAAGGGGGATGGAGGTTTGGAATGTAAAGGTGTATACCACTCAATATAATGGTGTGTTCTGTGTGTGATGAATATTTTGGTTTTCAACACCTCCGCTCCTTTGCTCCTCTATGTGCGGTGCTAGTGTTGAACTCCTTTAGATTGAAGCTGAAGTATTCACTTTGGAATTGGGAAGCTAGAAGCTGCACCCATCATCCAAGCCATCTTCAAAGCCTTTCATCAGTTGTGCCTTTGCACACAAGTATTGTGAAGCGGTGTTCAAGGGCAAGAACACCGTTGGATTGGCAACACCCACAAGGAATGTGCCAGTGGGTGCGGCAGGAGGCCAGTAATTGCATGCATTCGGTCCCCAATCAAGATGTCATGGGCACCAACGGTTCAGCTCACCATCCATTTTCAGTTGCAACCAGCAAAAACTGAACAAGTTGAGTCTGGAAGGCATGCATAGGTCAGGGTGACAGCCCAGAGAAGGTAGCAACAGAGGCATGTCGAGCAAAATTGTAACAGACCAAACAGGGGCCCAAAAGTAGAATTTGTGCCCCTTTCTTCTGAGTGGCAAGGCAAGTGTCGGGGCTGCTGCAGAAATCACAATCACAGAAACCACTTGATTCTGGGCCTAGCACCGTTTCAGTACTTTCAGGTTCATTGGTATAGGGTTCAACTTGGGTCATGGGACCAATTTCCTCGGATCTGGCACCTTTGCAACAGCTGCGCAGGATGGAGGAGGATTGGGTGGGGTTTACAGTCAGGACACCCCTAAATGACTCTCGGGCAGGGAGCTAGATCCCAAAGAGCCATGACAGGAAGGAGGTCCAGTAAGTGTGCAGCGGCGGGGGGGGAGGGGATAGCAACCCCAAAAGCCCTTGGGTGCGGCACTCATGGAGGCTACGTGACATCACCGTTGCCTGCAACGGGTTACGCACTGTCCATGCGGGGAAAGGTTTAGGCACCCCCAGCAACTCATCACTTGACACTGCAGAGGTGAAGGATGGCGCAGGCCAAATTGAGCCTCAGGGCAGGCTGCAGGACAAAAATAATAGTAAAAGTAATGCAGTAATGGGCTGGTTCATTCAGGAGTTTATTGTGTGCATGGACGTATGACCCTGCATGAGGGCAGGAGAACGTGAACCAAAAGGGGTAGGTGGGGATCCGGTCTGCTGTTACCCCCTGGACCGTGAGTCCAGCTGGGCCCAAAGATGCATTGGACGCTGGCTCTTCCCACCCCCACCCCAAAAGCCTGCTCTCAGATTACCCCCTTCTTGCGCGAACAACGCTAAAAGTACTGAAAATGACGGAACCACCGCCTCCTCTTGCTCTGAAAATGACGGAACCACCGCGTCCTGTTGCTCTGACACAGACGTTGGTTATGCGCAGCCTGAGAAGACATATGCAGTGACACAAACAGTGATGGACATGCTCTTTGTTTTGAACTCGTGACCAAAGTTCCACCAAGTGTCCAGCAGGTCATGGGGGGGCTCAATGGTCGGTGCTGATTAACTGTCCCCACCTTAGACACTTTGCCGCTAGTTCAATTGGTTCAATGGTTCATTGATTGTAGTATGTCTGCTGTACAGCGTGTGGTCAAGGGTGGGTTTCATACAGGGCACCAGGTGGCGCCAATAAGTCCTTGCAAAGAGCCCCCACCCGCGGACCACACGTCCGCCCAAGGCTGATGTGTACGGCCATACTACTGGGAATACACCTGAACCCGTCCGATTTCAGAAGTAAGCCTAGTCAGGCCCAGTGAGTAATGAGGTGGGAGACCACTTGGGAACACTGGGTGCTGCACGCTTTTTATTTGCCTTTTTCCGGCACCTCCTGCGGTGCACCCCCACCCAAGAGCGTCCGTCAATGACCCACTGCATCCTACCACTGTACGCACGTACCTTGGGCTGCAAAAGCTTAGCACTCATTCGGCCTCACCCTCGGTCGGTGAACGGTTAGTTTTATTACACAGGAGAAGGGCATGAGTACACATTCAAATACAAGTGTGAGCAGGCAGAAAAACATTGTGAGAGGGGGGGACCAAAGCCGGAAAGCGCTAGTGGCTGATGTGTGACTAATCCCGACTTCCTTCTGTGGAACACGAGCGGGAACTAAAAGAGTTGTGGCAGCCAGAGTCGCCATCTCTCGAGGATTCGTTGCCGCTAGAATCCGTACAATTTTCTTCAGAGTCTGAAAGGAGCAATAGACTTAAAGCAAAGAGAGTGGATTGTGCTTCCTCTGAAAAAATAGAGGGAGGAGCTGCCTGAGGCGAAAAATGTAGTTGCTTGGGGAGGAGTGGGGGGTATCCAGAGGGGACAACTTGGGGCGCTTAGGGGCTTTTGGTGTGGCGAGTAGTGTGGCCATGGGCCGCAGTGTGTGTGGGTGTGGGAAACGAGGGTGCATGTGCCTGCCCCGTTCGGAGAGAGAGTTAAAGCAGAGGAAGGGGGGAGGGCCACATCACTAGATAAACACAGGACGTTGAGACGGACAGTGCATGTGTTTTCACATCGCTTCGTCTTGATGGGGCAAGCTGCTGCCCGCACCTCTGCAGAGAGGCAGAGGCCCCCTCGTAATTTGGCTGCCCAACGACGAGGCTAACTACACCCCCTCTTTGGCCCCCCGCCCAAGAGCGGCCTAGGTTAAGGAAAACGACAGTTTCTCCAGCAGAGCAGCCACGTTGGAGGCCCATTGCCAGCCAAACTAGTGGGCAACGCGATCATCCCTGCCTTTACTTACCTGGCCTCTGTTACCCCTTTCTGGGTATGCCTGTCCTCCCTGACAACCCATTCACTCCATCAAACACACACAATTATGCAGTGGTGCCCTGCTTGATGTTGGTCTGCATTCCCTGGATGCTGCAGAGGGCGCAGCGCCCACCTGTGCAGTGAGGAGCTTCCTTTTTGCGTGGGAAAGGCATTTATCTGCATTTCTCATTTGCTCGTCAGAGTACTAGAGGAATGGTGTGGGGGGCTGCCCAACCATCACAAAAATCACTAACAGGTGGTCACAATGCACACACAAAAACCATTGCCATACCAGCCGTTCACAACGGACATGAATGCCAGGCCCAGGCAGATGGTGAACCATGTGGTGTAGACAATCCAGGATAACCTTTCATGTCGTACACTCACTAGTTGCCCCTGCTTCTTTTTTTACTCAGACCAAAGCGAGCTGGCGTAGCCTGCTCGCTTCACAGTACTCAAGGTAACCCCTCGGGATCAAGGTTCAGAGCTGTCCAGTGCTACGATGATCCCACAAATGCTAGCTGCCCCTGCACCACTTCATGTGTGTGTGCTTGTATGTGTGTGTTGAACAATATTAAAGAGGGAGGCCCGCATGGGTCCAGGGCCCCCAGCGGTCGCCTGAGGCGCCAGCTTGAAAAAAGACAAAAGCTACAGCCCTGACGGGCTGTGGAGCTGCCTCTGGTGCCTGCTCGGGTCGCTGTAGGGGGCCTCACCTGAGCCAGAACCTCTGCGGCGTGGGGTGTGTGCTTGTATGTGTGTGTGACACCCAAGAATTTTCAATCAATGCTCAAACTGCGAGGCTCAACATTCCTACACGTGCTACAAAACATCAGCGAAGCCCTGTGTTCAAAGTTCATCCAGCCTCGCTGGCAGGCCACCTACTAGCACACTGAGTCAAAGCTTCGGGATGTGGGAGCGAGTTCAGCGGCAGCAAGGCCAGCAGGCCCCGGCACTACTCATCCAGGATAACCCTCCTCCTTTGTTGTGCAAGAGTGCCTTGGACCTTAAAAAATATTTTGCCCTTCTTGATGTGATCCCTTCCCCATCTATTGCAATGGCGTCCATGAACTTAATGGCTTGATATAACACCCTCCCACTGTTTTGCAGTAGCGTCCAGGACCCGTGCCCTCGTTGATGCAATGGGGCAGGGGGGGCTAGGGCAGGCTTCAGGCAGGCTCTAACCCGCTAACCCTGTCCCTTCCTTTTGGCATTAGCATCCAGGACCATAACAGGCAGATGCCCTTGTTAACGCAATGCCCCCCCCCTCCCCATTCCAACACACACACACACACACACACACACACACACACGTATACGCAACAAACAGGCATCAGCCAAGACGCGGGCAGCAGTCAAGAAGGCCCGCAGAATCTCGTCAGGCACAGTCAGCACAAAAGCATGGCCATTGTCTGGCTGCGCTAGGCGCCTTTCTGTAGTACAAGACGTACACACACACACACACACACGCCCACATACAAGCACACACACACACACACGTGAAGTGGTGTAGGGGCGGCTAGTCAGTGTAGGACATGAAAGAAGGGTTAAAGGAGAAGGGGCACTCATCTATTGATGGCCAGGATGCTAGCGTCCTAGGAAAGGCCAGCCGTTGGGGGGGGCGGGTCTGATAATCCTCCGTTGCAGCACCCTGCACTTCCCCCATGCAATGCCCCGTGTAAGAGGGCCCGGTGGCAGGGTAGCCAAGACAGCGCTTGCTGTTGCACTCCCGCTACTAACCCCTTCACCATGAGATGCCGAAGGGGATGTTCGCAGGTAAACAGGCCTGAAACTCATGTTGCCCCTCAGAGACACCCATGCAATCTCAGCCCGGTCCGCCCCATGAACAGTGCATGAGCTGCCTTGCTAGGCGCATAGCCAGGAGGTTGAGCACTCTTCCACAATCTGATGCGCGCCAGGCAGCAAGAGTGCCACAGCAGAATCAAAAAGGAGGAACTAAGAAAATCACGTGTTCGGAACCTCTGATATGCACAAGACGAAAGGTACCAGAACAGAATAAACAATCACAGAGGGGTAGGTCTGGGTTGTTGGCGATGCAATTCCGACCACTGGGAATCCAGTACTTCAGAAGCAAGGGGAAGCCACTCGGTGCATTGACATCATACAATCTCCATTCCGCTTTCAGATGATGCCGGCAGATGCCGGTGCAAGATGATGTTCGTCCAGCTCTTCGTCCAGTGACAGAAACTGTGAGTGGCGTCTGTGGTTGGATGATGCTATGATGCGCTGTTGCAGGTGTTGGGGGCAGTGACAGCCAGGTGCTGACTCAGGCAGGGCGGTTTGACTCATCCTTGCAGCAGCAACCCCTTGCGAGGCAACCTGCAGCCGGGCTGGTGACAGCAGCCGTGGCCAGGCTTGAATTAGTACTTTGAATTAGAAAAGCTTTTTGGGCAATGGTGTTGTGCCCCCCCCCACCCACACACTGAACACCCCTTTCAAGCACTGGGAAGATCAGGGAACAGCTCAGCGAGAATTTTTTTTTATTTTTAAGGGCATTGTTGTTGCGTCCGATCCATCGAGGGTCAACACTAGCTTCTTTGTCTTTTCAGGCACCATGGAAAAGCTTAATGTCAAGTTGCCAGCGCCTGTTGATACTGGTGTGCTGATATCATTCAGGTACTTAGGTTTCGGGATCGCCTCTCCAGCAAGAAATCGAATTTCCTGAGCCCAGTACTGGCAAAATGGAGCACCGTCAATATGGACAGTATGCCCTTCATCATGTTGAGCCGTTTTGTCCATGTGTCTGGCTTACCAAGGGGTCTTGGGTGTTTGCTGTCACAGCGTCAACAGTGTTCCTTTCCCCCCCAGTCTGGGACCCCCCACACCCCCGCACCCCCTTCAAGGGCAGCCCCGGTCGTGGCTATCGCCAGTGGTGTTGGTTCCTGCCGTTGGTTCGGGACCAAGGGGGCGTTGTCGCACGGTGCGCGCACGGTTCAATGTTTTTGGGATGGTTGCCCAACTTGTACCCCGTTGAATGGCCCCCATAGAAACCAGGGGTTGCCATAATAAAAAAAAAAAACTCGGAGTGTCCAATACGCCCTATGATGGCGGCCGGTGGGTAACCGATGGCGGTTGGTGCGTAACCGATGGCGGTTGGTGTGTAACCGATGGCGGTTGGTGTGTAACCGATGGCGGTTGGTGGGTAACCGATGGCGGTTGGTGGGTAACCGATGGCGGTTGGTGTGTAACCGATGGCGGTTGGTGGGTAACCGATGGCGGTTGGTGGGTAACCGATGGCGGTTGGTGTGTAACCGATGGCGGTTGGTGGGTAACCGATGGCGGTTGGTGGGTAACCGATGGCGGTTGGTGTGTAACCGATGGCGGTTGGTGGGTAACCGATGGCGGTTGGTGGGTAGCCACCAAACATCAGAGAGTGGCTGCCTCAGTAAAAAAAAAAAAAGGCTGAGCGTCCTTATGGCAACCCCTGATAGAAACACACCCAGGGTCCTGATTTCTGCACCTTGCAGTCCATACTGGCATACCAGGATTCTTCAATTTTTAGTCTGATGCTTGTCACAGGTTCCAGGATCCTATTTTCTGCACCCTGCAGCCCCTATTGGTGTACCGGGAATTTTTTTTTTGAATCTGATGCTTGTCACAGGTTCCAGGCTCCCAATTTCTGCACTTCGCACGCATCTCCGTAACAAACCATGCACAGGCGACAACACAAGCGACAACAATGGTTGGATTACGGGAATTTCAATTTCATCCGCCACAGCATTCTGGCTCATGATCATCAATTCTAGGGGCTTCAGCTTCCACTTCAGGTAATTGGGGCTCCAGCAAAGCGTCCATCGGCGCCTCATGGTGCACAGGTTGGGGGGAATTGGGGCTCTCAGAAGTCACAATTGCAAACTCCAACCGCTCCTCGGGTGCATGCTCGTACAAGACCTCTTCACCACCCAATTGATACGGAATAGAGACGCGGCGCCCACCTCTTGAAGAAGGGTCAACGACAGTGGCCGACACCCTATCCCCGTTGGAGCGGTGGTAATACACAAGCAGTCCGGCGACAAGCCAGGGCAGCTCAGATTCAGGCAATGTGGATCTGCCGGACACAGAATAAGCAAAAGGACGCACGGTGCGCGCACGGTGCGCGCACGGTTCAGGCAACACCCCCCAAATACAAGAGCGTTGGGGCCACATTGCTGGTCTTGCTGCCTGCACCACACACTACTCATGCGCGTACACACATACACCTCCACCCCCACCGCGGCCGGTGCGACCGCCACTGGCGCAGGACCACGGTCGCTTGAGCCAACCCAGCGGCATCTTGGCTCGCACGCACGCTCGCAGACTGACCAGCAGGTGCTGATGCACAAGGGGGAACCAAGAGACCCAGGGGCGCTTCCTCATCCCCTGCGGACGGTCAGATGGCAGCCAAAGAGGCCTCGACAGGCGGCATGGGAGCCGCGGAGCCACACACACACACAAGGGGATAGGGGGCGGGGACAGGCCAGCCGGCATGCCGCTGGCGTCTGGCTAGGGCGCCCAGATATGGTCGGCCCACCCGCTGAGCCTGCTGGCCGCTCTCAACCCATGCTGCTGTCCTCCTTGATGGGGAGCTTGATGGCCATGGGGTTCACAGGGGCTGCAGGGTAAGGGCAGGGCTGCGTGGCTCCTACGCCGGTGGGGCAGGTGGGCCGCACCACCAGAACACACCACCACCAAACCCAAGTTCACGTCCATAAGCTGAAGTTTGAAAGGCCCCCAAGGACATACACCACCGCCGACAAATGCCGCTGTGTGGGAGCAAAGGCGGAGCGGCTACCTTAACGCTGTGGCAGGGGTAGTGCAGAGAGGCTCTGGCACCACTTCAGGCTGTTGAGCGGTAGTGAATGTGGCCGGTCTGGAGGGGTCAGCTTGAGAAATGTGAGTGTCACAGGAATTTGCACAATGCAAACCGTTACTGGGGACAGGGACTACAACGTTCCACACGCCTCGTGACTGGGTCAAATGTAAGCCGGCAGGGACTTGCCTTGCCACTCCCGTCCTTCCTTATGCCCTGGACAAAGAGTCCAGTGCAATGCCAACATAAATGGGGAAGGGCTGCAGTGCGGTGCAGGGCACAACACTCACATTATTGTACCTCGCAAAAATGGCCTTGTTGTGAAACCAACCCATCATCGGTTTGTGGCAACTGTTGTTTTTCTTTGAAAAAAGAAAAGAACAGAGAAAAACGGGAGAAAGCACAATTTTTTTTAAAAGAAAACCCTGAACAAAGTTTGATAGCGCAAAAGATTTCGCAAAAATTGCATCAGCATGTCGCCAAAAAAACTACCCTCCTCTCCCTTGCACAGACGGTTAGACAGAAACGGCATGAGGTATTGTTTGTGTCAAAGTGAACGATGTTGGGTGTGACCGGCGTTCTGACTCGTCTCAGGCAACCATCTTGGAATGAATTCGGCCCTGTGTTATGGGACCATATTGCCAGCTGTACCCTGCTGTAGAGTGCCTCCTCTTGACTGAGACTGGGAGCTACCAGTTACCAGGACAAGAGCTGCCAAATGTGACGATGGTTGCTGCCAACCGCTGCGACGTATAAATGCTTTTGCTGCCGAGTGCCGACTTGCATCCCCCCCCCACGCACACGCACACACAGACACACGCACTGTGCAGGTGCACGGGTGCTCTTTGCAGCACACACGCGTTCACTCACTCACGCCACAGACACCCACACGCACAGGCACTTTCTAGCACCTGCTGGAAGTCTTTCAGCCAAGTACTGCCAGCGCAAGGGGCTGTTCTGGCAAGTGATCCAGTGCAACCAACCCCTGTGCCAAGTGCTGGTCCTGAGAATCCTGCCGCCAACGGCATATGGATTTGTACAGGAACGATTGATGAAAGGGATGGGGCATTGCTGGTGCCGTACTGCCCTCAGAGACACAGGTGTCAATCAGTGGCAAGGCATATGTGAAACCAGGCGGATAGGGAGCGGAGGGCAACCGAAAACAGGCTGGCAACATGCAAGAGAGCAGACATGGAGTGGCGGGACGAGGAGAGGCAGGAAGAAACGGAAGTCCCAAGCAGCTCCCGTCCCAGAGCTGTTGCCGCGGGCTCCAGTGGCGACGGGGAATCATGTGTGTGGAGCCTCGTAAGGGCCCTCCTGAATGCAAATGACTTGACCGACTCACAGGCGACAACTGGTGGTGGCAAGCAACTAAAATCCGCTGGCAGTCCATTGCTGGCACCTTGCAGCAGGGTTTCCCACTGATCTGGAATAAAAAAAATTTGATTCGGAAATATTCGGAAGTATTCGGAATGGTAAAAAAGCACACTTTAGCTCTTCAGAAATGCTTGTAAATGCTTACAGTTCATTCCTGGTGCCCTCTAGACGTTTGCTGTTCATTCGTATTGCACTTTTAATGCTTGTGGTTTGTTCCATGCCATGCTTGTTCCTTGCCACAGGTCCCATACTCCCGAATTCTGCACCCTGAATTTGCTACAGTGCAAATGAGCATGAAACGTGGGAATCAATCACAGAAATAATGGGTTAGTTGCTTCACCAACCTGTGCTCCACATCACCATGAAAAAACATTGTAACAGCAGTTGCCCTCAACCCAGGGCTCGACTTCTGCCGATTCTTGGGGGGGGTGGGACAGTTCTGCTCGTCAGTGATTCTGTCCTCTGTGTCCTATTCTGAGTTTTCCCCTTGCCAACACCTTTAGAAAGCCGAAGCAGGAGAGGTTGCTGGCAGGGGAGGGAACAAGAGGCTCGTAGGGGGTGCCTTCATTTAGAAATAGGCCTCGCTCTCCTTGACTCTTTGGTACCTGGGCGTCCTCTCGGGCCCCCCACACCCGGCGAAGAACCCCTCACACCCCACCCATGCACCAGCCCTGCAGACAGTGTCGTTTAACCAACAGAAAAAAAATGCCAGGTGGAAAATAGCAGGAGCACCTGCAAAAAATTGTTTGCAAAAAAATTTTCTGGCAGAAGAGACACTGCTGCGGGCCCCGTTTCATTGAAAAAAAGAGGGGAAGAGTTGGGAGCAGGGGGAGGGGGGTAGACAGTAGATGGTAGACACTAGACAGACTGGGTCCCCCACACTGAAGGGGGGACCCCAAGTGAAATATGCAGCAAATGCACATGCACATGTTTGGAATGTTCAAAACAGCCCACCCTTCTCATATTCAGAAATACTCAGAAATATTCAGAATATTCAGAATTAGCGCAGGTATAACTCTGATTCGGAAATATTCGGAAATATTCGTTTCCGGATGAGTGGGAATCCCTGCTTGCAGCCGACCAACGCCGGTGAATATGGCGGTGACGGTGGTCAGTGGGTGACAGAACCGGCTGCCGGTTGATGGGCACTTTCTGAATGCAGAAGAGAAACGGACTGCAGCCTCCGTCCTCCTCCTCCTCCTCCACTTGTTTCTGCTCCTTCGCTGTTGAAAGTGTGAGCTCTGTGGAATAGCACTCGATGAGGCGGGTGTTGACGTCATTTGTTGGTTCCGCGCCACCCACGGTAACTTGTCCATCGATCGCTGTCAGCCATGCATTACCCTGCTGCAGCTGAGTCACAGCCACTATGCGCAGAGCGCCAACCGATGTCAGAGTGAAGCAAGTGACCGGCATGACACAGCGTGACGAACAGTGCAAGCACATGTTCTGCCATGGCTCCACGCATCAGGTGCAAGCTCGCAGGCAGGCTTTTTCCTCAGGCAGTTGTTCCTCCCCAGGATTTTCTGTGCGGTCCTGCTTCAGAAAAACATGAGTAATCTCCTGCTGGCCCAGCTTCTCGAAATCTATTCCTGCAAGGATGGGCATATCGAACTGGGATGCTGCACCTCAATCCTTATTTCCGCTTCAGGGGATGGGGGGGGGGGGGGCTCAATGGAGTAAACCCCTCAACAGGGCTTCAGATGCGAAAAAGAACGCCAGAACCTCCAACCCATGACTTAAGAGTTTTCAGTTGCAGAGCAAATTTTGAAAATGGTTTGCGATGCATTCCAATGGCATAGGATGTCCTGGACGATTTGGAAAGGCTAGTGGGACCATGGTCTTGTGTGCCAGTTGCCCATTGCCCCGCCATGGGGGTGTTTTTCATGACCTTCAGTCGTCGCCAGTGGCAGCTCTTTGATTCCATTGTCTAGTGTGTGTGGGGGGGGGGGGGGGGGGATGCCATATTATAGAGGAAGGCCTGCATGGGTCCAGGGGAGGGCGCTCAGCGGAGGGGGGCCTGTGCCAGAAGGATGTCTGATGGATGTCACCATGACTGCACTGGCCCCCATTGAGAGTTGTCACCCTCGCCTAGGCCAGAGCCTCTGGTGGCTGTGGTTATGAGACCTCGGTGCCTGCACGCCCATGCCGCTCCGGCCGGCGTGCTTGTTTGCCCGGCGGGCCGTCCTGGGGAGGTGTCTCTCCCCTCCTTCGCTTCATCCCCGCGCGCCGGGGGTGGAAATGGCTCTGGGCGCCGGACGCCCCCGAGGTATGTCCCCCTCCCCTCACCGGTGTTTGCGTCACTCGCCTTTTGGGGGCTGGGGTTCGCCCTCCCCCGACCTGGAGTCCTCTGGCTGGCTCTGCGTACCCCCAGGCGGCGCAGTGGGGTGGGGGCTCGTCCTGCGGCAGGGGGGCACATCGCAGGCACCCGCAGGTGGCCCTGGTGCCCTCGGGCACAGCAGTATCGCACCCCCTTGTGTGCTATCGCGCACGCTCTACACGAGGGGTGCCCATGTGCTTCGCACACCCTCGTCTTACACCGTCGTTTGTGTGTCTCCGGCCTGTGTTGCCGTGTGCGCGCGTGCTGTGGTGTGAAACGTATGGGGTGTGGCTCCTGGCTCGCATCGGCTGGCCCCGTGTCCACCACTTGAAAGGGGAGGTGCCTCCGGCCATCTGGCGCTGTGGGCTTCGCATAGAAATCAGTGCCATAGTGCATCGCAGAGTGCTTGGCCCCTCCCTTTGCCGGGCATCGCCTCCTGTCCGTCGCTGCCGCAGGGTTGCGCTGTGGCTTGGCGCCCTGCGCCTTGTTGCGTCTGGCTTTCTTCTGCGCCTGCCTGGCTTGTTGTTTCTGAGCCCATCTCTCCTCGCCATACGTCCGGAGCCGGTGCAGGTGGCGTGAGACTTCCAGCGGGCTGGTGAAGAGGGGGCGCCCCTCCAATCCCATGACCAGCCCTGCTCCCATGGGGATTAGGGTTTTGCAATGATTGATCATCTTGGCCGGCAGGATAGTGTCCTGTCCTATGGATCGCCCCATGAGTGAGGTGATGAGCTTGTGCACTCTGGCTTTCTCCTAGAGGGGCATTTCTCCCCCAACGAATCGGGATTGTGGGGCTGGCGGTAGCTGCCGCCCGGCGTACGCCTCAAAGTCTAGGGCCAGTTCCATGTATGAGACTTGCCAGTGGGCCTGCGGTCGTCTGCGTTCTGGGGGCGGCATCTTCAGCCATTGGAGTTCTATAGTCCACCGGATCACCATAGGTAGGAGGTGTGAGAGCCGGGGGGGGGGGGAGAAGGCAAAGAGGACTCTACTTTTTTGAAGCCAACCCAGTCCAAGCATCACGTCGGTCAACTCATCGCCGTGTGCTGTCGCAGGCTCGCTCAGCCGGGAGCCCCTGCACAGGGGTCCGGCCAGGCAGATGGGGATGCAGGGTGCAGTAAGGGGACAGGACGGTTGTTCATAGTCTTTGTGTCGTGCAGAGAGGGCGGAAAGGCCGCAAGGGGCGGAAAACCAAACATTGCTGCAGTGCGAACATTGCTGTAGAGTGGTGATGTATGATAGCGAACGCTTTGGATTTGTTGAATGATTGGGCGTCACCGAAATCATGCTGCTGGCCAAGGCACTGAAGCTAGGCTCCCTCCGGGACTGGCCACCGTGCATTCGTCTCTGTGGGATTATCCCTGACAGCGTGGTTCGAGCCAGCGGTATTGGAGAAGGCGAGAGATGGTGCAAGCGGTGCATGGACCTTGGCAGAGTGCCCAGGCACCGGCTCCAGCGGCCGCTGGAAGACGTGGAAGACCGACTGCAGGAGGTGGACCGCCTAGCGGAGGCGGGTGCGAAATGGGCAGCGCAGGACACCCACCCGTGGCAACTGTTTGCGATGAAGCTACATGAAATGTTCCTGAGTGTGCTTCGGGAGCGCAAGGGGGCCGAGGACGAAGCAGGAAGCCTCTTCCCAACCGACCACCGTAAGGAGCCGCACAACACGTATACATGGCATCTGCTGCAGCTGCCACAGCCGCAAGGAGTACCAATGATCCCCCCCGTGCTGGGGGCCATGCCCAGGGAATGGTGATGGGGCCCGGCGGTCTCGGGGGGTGTATGACCGGCGGCTGTTGACCAGCTGCTGTGTGTGTGTGTGTGTGTGTGTGTGTGTGTGTGTGTGTGACGCCGAGATCTTGCAAATCTTGCTCAAACTGCAAGGTTCAACTCCTATGACCTACTGCTAAGCAACCGGACCATATGTTCTCTCGTTCTGGTGCCCTGTCGGCGGGCTTCAGGAAACTGGGTGTGTGCCAATTGCCAATCGCCCCACATCGGGGGTGATTCACTCCATGCTCTGTTCGTGCCTGTGGCAGTTCTCTGGGGTACTTTGTACACACATTCATTGCAATAACTGTGTGTGTGTGTCTGTGTGTGCGTGTGCTGTGTGTGGTGTGCGGTACGCCATGTACTGTGTGGCGTATGCCCCACGCTGTAGGCTCCTTCTGTCTGTGCCGTGTGCTCTGTGGTGTGTGCTGTGTGCTCTGTGCTGATAGCGACTTGCTGTTACTGAGACATTGGTGAAGGGGACCCTGCCCTCAGCTTGTGCTTTGCATGGTGTGGTCCTGATGGGAACTGGGGTTCAAGACCTCCACCTTATACTGTCATCATCACACCATTGGGCATCATACTGTTTCTACTGTACACAAATGAGTCCAGAGTCCTTAGCTGTGGGTGCTTGTTGCTTGTTGTGACCTCATGGGTGGAGAGCGGCTTGCTAAGCTCAGACAGCCAACGAGGTGCACAGCGCGCACACTGCAAACAAGACTCAATGCACCCCGGGGGTCGGCAGCCTGGGGAAGACGGGTGAGGGGATACTTGGAGGATTTGGCGGAAGGATGCTGGGGTAGAGGGATGCGAACCTCTGCCCATCCCCAACATCACCTCTGCCTCTCCAAGGCTCCCATGCCAAGCACAGTACATGCACGGACCTGCAAAAAATGGGTGTTTCTTCAACTCCCGCTTCCCGCTGGACCCGAATCCCAATCGTTTGGAGCCGTCGGCCACCAGAAGGCGCTGGCATATGCTGCGGGCCTCGCCAGAGCAGAGCGGCGAGTACTGCACGGTCCCATTTGTGATGCCCTGCCAAATCAGGAAGTCAGATGGGCCGTCAAAGGCCTTAACGCCCTCCAGCATCTCGAAGATGATGCACCCCAAGCCCCAGCCGTCCACTGAATGGAACGACGGCTTGTTTTTCACGACCTGCGCAACACGCGGCAGTGGTGGGTCATTTGTCTCAGGAGTCTGTTAGAGGGCAAGGACGCTCAACGCTCCAGTGGTTGGTCCAATGCCCAAGGCAACGTAGTGTGCGTTGACACATACCGCTTCACTCATGCTGAGTAGCAATGCTGCACCCTTCAATGCATACACTACAGAGTAGTGCATGACAGAAAGGCATCGACAGATGAAAACCTGCTTGAACCGAAACCATCAACCGGCAAACCTGCTCCAATCTTTGTGCAACTTGTCAGTAGTTTCATCCGTGGGTCATCCTGGTGTTTGGAGAAGTGATGAGGAAAGCCCAGCCCTGATCTGAACCCGCACATGTAAGAGAGCGTGTTTGCCCTGTGCATGCTCCTGGAGCTCAAATGCTCTGTGGGAACACACACGGAAAGCATGAATGTTCTGGACAGAATTCCCCAAGCTGGCCAGAAATATCCCCCTACGAGCCCAACAGACCCAAGGCATCATGGGTACTCCGGCACGGGTGCCAACCCCCTTCCCTGGACTCATTCGAATTCGGATTGTGCTGAATTCCCTCCACCATCAAAAAATTGCGTGAGACATGATGCGCACAAGCACTTGGGATTGGGCTTCCCTGTTGCGTCTCAATGCATGTTCACACTATCCCTTCCCTGATAGCACCAGTGGGTCGGACCCTCATTCCCTGGATACGGTGGTATTTTTCACTTTGGCCCTTCGTTCCTCCAAAACGACATTTTGGTTATTGTTCATTGCTCATACCGACGCCCATGAGCGCAAGACTCAGTGCTGAAGTTGGCATGGTCTTTTGCTTGGCTTCCCCAACTTTTTCCTCTAGGGGGGCGTTTTCGCACAGCGTGCGCACAGCGCGCGCACAGCGCCAATTATTACGGTGATTATCCAGGTAACAACCCTGAAAACCACCCACCTGCGGAATCATGCACAATCAATTCAAAACCCAAAAATTCAAACATCTGATGCTTGCCATGGGTCCCAGGGACCTAAATTTTGCCCCCTATAGCCCCGTCCACTGCAGCAGCCATTCAATGACGTCCTTTCAATCTTCTGAACTTACCGAACTCCCGGTGGTGGAGAACAGCCAACTTTTCGCACAGCGCACGGTACACCCCCTAGTAATTGATCACCGGTTATGGGGGTAAGCAATTCCAAATTCTTCAAAATTTCAAAGACGCAAAAACTGCTCCACATGGGTGTACTTTCTAGGGCATGCAGGAGAGGAGGGGCTCCGTATCTACACTTAGGGGGCATTTCTGCACAGCGCAGGCACAGCGCGCACAGCACCCCATTGTAAGTAAGCTTTCCCCTGATCACCCTGAAAACCACCAACCACCTGTGGAGCTACGTCCACATGGCAAAAACAGCAGATTTAGGCGGGGTTAGGTTTGGCGGTTGTGATGTGTGCTATGACGATCTCAGGCATACATATATGTACTGTTCAAGGCCACTTCAGTGATGGAGCCCGCTTTCCATGGAGCGTCTCGTTTCCCCCCAGTAGGCCAGGAGGCGGAGAGGCAACAGTGTACGTGCCCTGTTTGTGAGAGATGATTGAGGCCATACGCACTCACATTCTGATGAACATTGGCGCCCATGGCCACTGCACAGCACGATGTACCCTCCCCCCCCCTTGGGGTGGGGGGGGGGGGGATTGCAAGGGTATTTCAAGGCAAACGGTGGTACCCTCCACTGATGCAAACAAACAGAACACACGTGATGCGACTTTCGCATTGATGCTCTGCCAACGTGATTCATGCAACACGGATGTTATTGGGGGTCCAAAGGGACGGTAAAGAATTTCTGGGTACGAGAAAAGCACACTTTGGGGGAGCCCTTGCACTGCGCGCGCACTGAGCGCTACTTTTACACTAGGTCCCCCCCGAAGAGACCCCAGGCCCACCCCTTCCAAAGGCCCCTAAATTCAGGTCACCCGAACTACCGCAGTTGAAGACAAATGCAAGCTACCTTCCCTCCACATAAGACATCGTGCAAAACGCACAAGGCCATGAACAGCGATGGTCGCAACCCCAAATGTCCACTCTCAACAACACATGTCCTTCTTTCTGTTCAATTGTCCAGTAAGTACAAAATCAGAATGAGCAACTTGTGTGCACAACATGACACAGTTGCTGAATTAAAGCACCCTGACATTGTCACATGTATGCGTGTCAATGCAATCTGTACAATATTGCAACTGACACTTGTCACACATGAACATCTTCTCAGGGTCAGACTTGGTGCAACAAAGGGCACATACATCCCGATCGTCATGCCTTGCTGTGCCTGGAACGAAAAAAGTTGTGCCTTGCCATGCGTGGATTGAGAGTCCTTAACCCCAACTCAAGGGGCCACGCAACAAAGCGTGGATTGCGAGTCCCTAACCCCAACTCAAGGGGCCACGCAACAAAGCGTGGATTCAAATTCAAAATGAACGCTAGAGGCAACAATTATGCCCCTAGTATCTCAAAGTATGGGTTGCTAGTACAGCCAGACGCCCAAATAGTCGCACTGCGCACGCACTGCGCTAAGTGCGCCCCCTTTGAACTGTTGTGGCCCATTTGGTGAAGGCCCCACAACAGTAGCCAAAGGATGTGCACCAAGTGTGCGTGAGTGGTACCATACACAGTCACCGGGAGAAACTATCTTGGGTCTGAAAAAGGGACACGGCACCCTGTACACCGCCTATGGAGAGAGAATATCACAGAATACACACAGGTCACTGATTCGAAGTAATGGGACAGCAATGCAAGACCGTGTGTGACAAATGCGGAACACAAACCACCGCAATAGACATTGCCTAGCAAAAACAGTGCGGTCTCCCCCCCAAGGGGGGGGGGGATTGCAAGAGGGGGGGGAGATTTCAAGGGGCAGGGGGGGGACCCCTGCTGCGCCCTTCATTACATCCGAGCGCACACCTCCGGCGCCAAGTAGTTGCTGCTGCCGACAAATTTGGTCATGGGTGTGTTCGAGACTGTTGCAGTCCCAAAATCGATCAGTTGGGCGTGATGCTTCTCCGTAAATACGACGTTCTCAGGTTTGATGTCGCGGTGCGTCACGCCCTTCGAGTGGATATACTCCAGCGCCAGCACCAGCTCTGCGGCCACAATGGTGGCCTCGGAGACCGATATCTTCTCACACTTCTGCAGTGCGATTTTCAAGTCCCCCAGAACCGAAAAAGGCAGGACCAGCTCAACCCGAACATCGTTCTCGACGAAACCGATAGCCTTGACGACATTTGGATGGCTCAGCCTTGCGAGCACCTACACATGGACACAAGGTGGAAGATTGGGATGCATTTGCGGTGGGCAGGTCATTGATCAATTCAATGAATGCTGCAAGGCTCAACTGATCCGCAGCAGACCAGATGTCCATGGGAATGCCACTGCACGGTGTGGGCACTGTGTGCATGTTTGCCAGCCCTCTAAAACCAACGACCACCTCTGGTGGCCTGTGGTGCCTGGGCACTCTGCCAAGCACCACACACGTGTGGTGCTTGCTCATCTGCAAGGCAGCAGCCTCCCAGTGGGAACCGGAGAAACTGCATGAGGCGATGTGGCGTGTCACTGGGGACAGGAAGGGGCCAAAAACACGCATGCCAATTCAGGAAAGACCCGTGAGAAACTGCATACAGGCACGCAACAGTGGCCCTTCCAATGCCAACTTGGCTTGAGACCCTCTGCCGCTGGTACCCATACACATTGCTCTGTACCTGCAACTCATTTTGACCTTGGGACAGCGCCGCAGGGCTGTCCTTGGGGATGATTTTGACGCAGCATGGTTTGGGTGGGGTGCCGTACATCGCTGTCATAATGTGACTGAGGGGGCCCTTCGTCACACTGTTGTGGTACTCAATGTGAGAAGGGTTCAGTTCCTGAAGGGGGTCCGAGTTGGCCAAATCGATAGATCCACTGCATGTTGATGGCATAGTGCTGTTGGACCTCGGTGACAGATCCCTCAGTGTACTTTCCTTACATCCCATCGTGCTGGCACAGAAGGCGAATCGGGCAGAGATGAGAGGCGAGGGCAGGGGCCAATCCTCATCATGCCCAACCCCCGTCCACACGCCAACCAAATTGGCCTTCTCACAGGGTTGTACTGCTCCATGCTCCCCTCAAGGTCAGATCAAAGGCAACACACAGTCTCACACAGCAACAGGCAATAATGTACTCTACAACACAGCTGTGAGGTTTTGGACCCTAGTTGGTCGTGCTTATCACCACTGCAACACTGCATCCTCCATACTACCAGCAATCACACAGTGCCCTTCGTGGTGGTTCTCCCGAACCACCAGCAGCCCCCCCCCCCCCCCGCCCGCCAAGGCTGGCTCTGCCGTGGGCTGCCAATTTGATAAATGGGCAAATTGTTAAGTTGCAACCAATTTGGCGGGGAGACAATTTCCTGAGCAGTGTTATGCCTTTGGAGTCCATAGCCTGCTGTACCCCACGAGTGGGACAAGAGGGTTGATGCATTGCCTGCTGAGAGTCCCATTGTGGACTAGTAGAACCACAATTTACAATGGCCACAAACTTGAGAGTTGTAATATGCTGACATGGGCCAAAAGTCCTGTTCTGCATCAGAAACAAGCATGGGTGCTGTGGACCAAAGCCCAATGGCTAAATTGTCACATCAGTTACCCCACCCCCTTGCGCAAGCACGCTGAAAGTCAGCAAAACGACAGTCAGACGGGCTCCTGTGCTTAGCCATAATCCGACGATGGCCGTCACCCCCGGTATCCCACCGGCAGGAAATCAATGTACTCGTGTCCAGCAAACGCGGCGGAGCCGCAGCCACAATTCGTTCATACGCGGCGAAGCCGCGCTCATGAGTCCAGCACAGCGGCAAAGCCGCCGTCTCGTGTGCACACCTGTGCTTAGACAAGGCTGTGCATGCGCAAGGGGGGGGGGGTACCCAGGGTTCCGACCCAAGACCCCCACCATTGGTTAGGGTGTCCATGTACAACAAAAAAAGGTATTCAGGACATGAGTCTCAATCGACAAACAGTCGCCACAATACGCAAAAAGATTTTGACCAAAAACCCTCAAAAAACGTCACTTTCAGGACTTCCAGGGGGCCCATGGGGCTACAGAGGCCTAGAGGCCACTATGTGGGTACCCATGGTTTCTGGAGTTCCCAGAGGCAACAGAAGGGTCTCTGAGAAAGTCAAGTTTTTGAATTTTTTCAGGTGCCACTAAACAGCCTACACATAGCAATGTCGGGGCTGTCAGGGAGCCTATGGCCCGGGCTACATGCGGCTAGCGGCCACTATGTGGGTTCCCAGGGGTGCTAGACTTCCCATATTGTCACCAAATGATCGCCCAAACCCATCCCAGAGGCAACAAAAGATGATCAGAAAACACCAAATTTTTGAAAATTTTCAGCACACCCGTGCCAACCTGAAACGCCTCAATGGCAAGGGCCCTCACCGGCAAGGCCACATACGGGGGCGACTAGGGGCACCCAGCAGGCTATTGCTTAGTCACCCCGGGGGGGGGGGGGGGTTAGTTTGGCCCTCGGCCAGGTCTCAGCCACCCACCCACCCACCCACCCAACCCTACCCCCCCCCCCGGGGGGGGGGTCCATGCCCTATGCCCTCCACCTGCAGTCACATACAAGCAAGCACTTGAAAATCTGTGGAACAACAGAGCAAAACTGCTGAACAAGACTTTACTGCCACCAGGGTTCGAAACCAGGGCTGTGAAGTCAGAGTCAAGCAACAGGACCAACTCAGCTACAGCAAGCTCTGTCGGATGTACGCAACAAAGGGTTCAGAGCTTTGACACAGTATGAAAAAAAATGTGAAAAATGTCTGAAATATGCAGACAGGTCTCAAAAGCCTGCACAACCCATATCCCAAAAAAAGCGCACCCGCACCCCCGGGGGGGGGGGGGGGGTGCCTGGTGGCCCAAAATGCTGAAATTTGGTGCTAACCCGCCCACCCATCTCTACACCCACCCACACACCCCCCCCCCCGGGGGGGGGGGGGGTATTTCGCCCACTAAGCAATAGACTGGCACCCAGAGTTGGGACCTGTGACCACAACCATTGGTTAGAAGGTCCGTGTACAAGGAAAAAATTGTTCACGACCCGGGTCTAAATGGTCAAAATCGACGTTCAGCTGCCACAATGCACCAAATAGTTGTGACCCACCAGCCCACCAACCCCACCCCTAAAAGTGGTAGCCAAGAATGTAGAGGGGTCAAATGCGAAAAATGCATGGCGGGATAAACTTATCTCCCAACTTTACAAGGGGTTGGGCATCTGATATCACCGATGGTGCTATGCTACGCGAATGACCCCAAAATAGGGGGGTATATGGCGTGCCTCGCTCCATCTAACAACCTCTCTTTGAGATGATTTATGCTTTCATGGTTAGGCAGTAAATAGAATTCAAAGAGTGACGTCCTGTAACACAAAGAAGCAACCATACTGGAGGCAGGCTGGTCTCAATGACCATTTATGTAGGCAAATCTCAAAACCCATGGTGCTCCATAAAATCTCACAGACTGAGCTGCCTGACAAGCTGCTGCTGCTGTGGTGTGAGAGAAGAGGGGAACTTGACATTGAATTCAATAAGCAAATTACCCTTGTCTGCTGGAGCACCCTTTTTACGAATGGGCATGCCCTCACCCACTACACGCAACTTCTTGCCTGGCTGGCTACAAGGTGGCACATCAATGGGAATCATCCTAGCATCAAGCGTCTCAGTCATCACTTGGGTCCCCAGGAGTGCTTCTGTGAGAGTGATCTGGTGCTTCATTTTGAGATCATTTCCATCACGTGTGAATTTGGGGTGTGGCTTCTCATCCATGATGAAGACAAGGTCAGCCTGAACACCACTGGGATAGCCCGCTGGGGCCCCTCCATCACTCTCAAAGGTGACTTTGGTGCCCTTCTTCCACCCTGGGAGCACATCAAATTCAAACAACTTGCTCTCCGTGTTGCCATTGGGCATGCGGCGCTCAACGTTGAACTTCTTGTGAGCCCCCTTGTAGATGTCTTCAAGAGAGACGTAATACTTAGACTCCACCACTGGATTCTCACGTGATGGGGAATTGCTCCGACTGTGGGACGGAGAGGAATACGGGGAGTCGAAACCATCAAAGCCACTGAACTGAAAGCCGCTGGACCCGCCAATATCAAATGGAGATCCTGCACCAAAGAACTGCTTGAAAATTTCATTGGGATCACTAGAGGTGAACTGGAAGGAAGCGCCTCCAGGCTTACCGCCCATACCACCACCCATGCCACCCTCGGGAGGCACGCCGCCTCTGAGGCCTTCCTCCCCATATTTATCATAAATTTTCTTCTTTTCAGGGTCCGTCAACACTTCATAAGCTTCGGAAACGAGTTTGAATTTCTTCTCTGCGTTCTCTTTGTCATCGGGGTTACGGTCCGGATGATACTTCAGAGCCAGTTTGCGGTATGTCTTCTTGATTTCATCCTCAGTGGCATCCTTCTTGATACCAAGTGTTGCATAGTAGTCCTTGCCCATGGCCTTTTACTTAGAAACAATGCGCTCTGAGAAATGATTGATTTCACAGCTGCAATGTCTTATGCTTGCACATATATCTTGCGCAGTGCAGTATCTACAAAAGCATTTAAAGGGCCACTTGGCACTGGCCGAAAAAAAATAGACACTCAGAAAGTGCTTAGACAAGCCCGTGCTTGCGTGCAACGCGCGGTACCAAAAGAATGTATGTCGCCAAAAACCTGCCCATACTCACCCTAAGCACAATTGTTACAGGGCATGTATACAGTGTGGTGATGGAGCTCCATCAACACAATATCTACACTTTTTGTCAACAAAAATCTGTTCCAATGTCTTGTCCAAGATGAAACTCATCACTTGTTCATTGGTTTCCCCCTTTTTGGCGACTGTTGCAAGAACATGGCGATCCTCCCTATTCTTAGCATCCCTTTTCATTACCCATGGCTGAAAATCACATCAAAACAGACAGCATTGGGTTGCAGCTGCAAGCAGAATGTTGGTATGAGCAGGAGGAATTACCACAAGCATGATCCAGCCCCCTTTTTCGTCTGCAATCGCAGCACAACTGCGTCACGTTGCAAAGAATGACTCTAACCAAAATGCTGAACACACCCAGAACACCCTCCTAATCAGGAGGGAAACACACAGTAGCAAACTTGGAACCATGTGAGGGGGCATGGTGCTTGCTTTTTAGGTGTTGGGGCCACATTTACGGGCATGGTATTAGGATGCATTGAAATATGCACACAGGTCGCGCATGGCTCACAAGTGCAGCACTCACCACATTGCCTCCTCCTCTGGTTGAACGCATGCCCGCGTACCAAATTAGGACGCTACATACTGCCTTAGAAACCATCGTATCTTACACCAATATGCATCAACACACAATATGCACGAAGATCCAACACAACAACCCTGACATTAACACACACACACACACACACACACTTCTCAATCCTTTGTCCTTCTATGTGGGTCCCTATGTGTGCTAGAGTACACAAACCAATCCCAAGGTCGTCAACTGGTTTTTGGAGTCAAGGTTCCGAAAATTTTCAAGTGCCGCTGACCAGCCGATGAACAGCAATTTCAGAGCGCATGGCCCTTGAAACATGGCCCCAGCAGCCGGTATGTGAGGACCTATGGGTGCTAGAGTACCCATATTGTCACCAAACGTTGACCCAATCCATCCCAAAGCTGTTGGAAGGTTTTCGAAAATCATCGATGTTTGGAAATTTTCCGAGGGCCACTGGGGAGCCCAAAAGAGCGCCCAAAGCCCAGCGCCCAAGCCAAAACCCCAACAGTGGGGTCCAAAAAAACTTTTCGGCTCAAAATAAAACAAATAACAACAATAATTATTTCAGGGTCAAAATTGTCAATTTTTGAACACCCCCACCCTCGCGCTCACACGCCACAAAAGCCATACTCAGCTACAGGGGGCGGGGGGTTAGAATTGGAAAAACCTTTCATTGGATGACACTTTGGTCTCGGAAAAATGAGGATTCCACAAGGGCTTAGACATGCAATTTCATACATTGGATTATGCTACGTGTATACCCACAAAAAGAAGGTGGGGGGTTTATGGTGCTTGCACCTGCGCTTGATCTAACAACCCTCGGGGGCGGTATTGATCAGACGACTATCACCTCCTATTCCTTCATCTCCGTCCCATGTGAACAACGGCCTGGTGGACTAGTGGAAGTGCAACTTGTGAGATCGGCTGACCTGTGGCATGTGACCTGAATGCGGGCCCAACCCGTTGGAGACCATGCCGGCCCGAGAACACCTTTCTGTTGGGCTGCAGCAACTCATCTGGCCATATTCCAACACACAGCAACGGGCGAAGACTGCTGATCACAAAGTACCACCCCCCCCCGCCCCCGTCCAAAGACGGGCCAAGAACAAGAAACGTCCGGTCCGATGGGATACCCATCTGTAGACAAGGTGCGTATGCACAGCCCACACCCAGCACGCACGCAGGCACAAACGCACAATGGATGCATAAGCTGCGGTACAGTGGTGGAATTCAAAGAGCAATAGTCCATGGGGCTGTCGCCATATCTACATCTGACCCATCTGAATCAACCGATCACAACGATGTCGACTGACTGGGCCCTGTATGACAAGAGGCTCTTCTGGCAGGAAGAGGTTAAATATTTGCTCAGTGGACGCCTGTCCATGAATCTTCAGTGCGTCCGAATGCTGTACAGCATGGTGGAATGCTGGGGAGAGGCCAGGGGTACCCAGCCCCTGGCGAACCCTGGCGACCCCTGGCGACCCCTGTATAAGCTGCGGTACAGCACAGGCATACGTCCTGCACATCCTGTACATTTGCAGTAACACCCGAAACGATGTTGCAAAAGAAGTGCCACTGGCTTCAATGTGCACCACTTATCAGCTGGAAGGACAACTTGTGTTTTGTGGATAAGCTGGAGCTGATATCAGGAAATGCAGTGGGCAAGTGCTGCGCCCGTGGGCGTCCCAGCGTGCTCTTGAAGCACAAAAGAGACTGAAGGCTGATGGGCAAAGCTCAGTGGGACAGAAAGGAGCAATATATTCATCTCCAGGGTAGCCTTGGGTTTGAACGGCAAGGTCAGGTGCAGGCAGGGCTGCAGAATATTGAACTTTTTGGACCCATTCATATCAGTGACAATATCATGAGTAAAATATAGGTCATTCTCAAAACTATGGCTCAAGCCCCATCCTTCTCCTCCTTGCCCTCGTCCTCAAAACAAAAAGAGTCGTGGCCAAATCACGTACATCCCACAACTGCAGCCAACCAACCTCTGAAAATGTATGCAACCTGAGCAAGTTTTCTCAAATTTGGAAACCCAGACCGAATCAATTGAGCTCCCAGATTGATACCATACATATGTCCACCACATCTTAGACCATCCGCATCTTGGCCAGGAGGGGCGTGGCGGGAATAGAGTACGGCAGGGTTGTCAGATGGTGCGATTGCAATTTAACGCCCTTTTTTTTGACAACCACCCCATAACGCGCGCGCGCACACACACACCAGCTAACTGATATCACGGCCCATTTTCAATAAATCAGTTGCCGTAACATAAAGCAGTGCACAGGGGAACCACCGATCCTGCTCGCAATGCCTCCGCAGAGTGCGTGTGTGGCATGCGAAAGCGAGAGAAATATCATTTTATGGATATGGGTCAGCAAGGAATAGGCAAATGGCGAGGGCCCAACAATTCAGAGGGTCACCAGCTGGGGCCACCGCCTGACCTACCAGTACCATAACCCCCCTCACCTTGGTCAGAAGTTACCTGATTAAACAGTAGCAGTTGTGGAATGGGGGAGGTGATGTGTGGTCTGCAGCGTCGCACTTCACAACTGCCGACATGCAATTTGGCGAGAGTGAGCCGTAGATCTGCATGGCTAAAACATGAACAGCAGCAAACAGCACCGCTGGGATAAGCAGCTTACAATGTCTCTGCACATTGAACATTGTGCAAAATGAGCCAAAATAGCTCAAAAAAAGCCATCTCTGGTGGCACAACATCTGGGTCAGCAGAGTGGTGCAGTCCAAGACCGGCGTTTGGAGCAGCACAGCAATCCACTGCAACGGCGCCGGGGGCCACTAGCTATTTCCATAAATGAGGTCTGGGGCCATTGCGGGGGCATGCAACAACAGCAACATTTCCTCGGGTTGCTGGAGACTGAAAGATTTGGTGCTCGGGTGCGGGGTGGCGGCGGGGCATCAATGGTCAGGTTGCAATGTCCGCATTAGGCTCCGGCTGTGCCTGCCCCACAGCTTTCATTGCCCACTGTCCTCGATGGAGGGGGAGGGGGGGGCTGTTGGCTGGGCAGGCCCCAATAATATCTCTGGGCCAATAATATCTCTGGGGCAGACGACAGGGACAGACAACATGTATCTGCTCCCACAGCTCACAAACACTCGTGTGATCAATCTGCGAGCGTTTCCGGTACGGAAAGGGCAATCGAACGTCGCTGGTTGCGGAGTCATGCCGGACCTCCCTCCACAGGGTTGACTATTCACTGTATACCAAACCACTTGCCAGGCCCCCAGCTCCAGACAACCGTTCAGGGCTGTCCATGCTCAGAACTCAGCCGCGAACGGACAAACCGGCGGGGTATAGAAAGTTGGGCACCCTGTGGTACCACAAACCGGAGTGTTGGCGAATTAAGCATGCGGGGAGCATTGCCACCCCCACGCACTCAAAGGTACTTCACGGTTGTGGGCCAATAGCATTCGCTATCGGACACCACCGCTCTACAGCCGTGTGTGTCCGTGTGGCGCCTGAGACAGGGAGGGAAAACCATACTGAGGGACACACCAGCATGGGTCAGCAGGGTCTGGACGCTCCGCTCATGTCCTGGCCGATGGCCTTCGACCCCCAGCAATCCGGGTCCTGCGCCTGTCCCCTCGGCTCATGAGAACCTCCTGTGGAATAGAGCTTACTGAGATTGGCGCCTGAGATGAAGCATGCGCAGACTGCCAGGTTCAACTCCTAACCCTAACCTTCTACTGATCAGCGGCACCGTGTGTTTGTTGCTCGCATGCCCTGCTGGCAGGCTGACTACCCCCCCTCCCCCTTGCATAGTAATTGCTTGTGCTTGTGCGCGACGGTATCCTCGCAGCCCCGAGGGGGCATACCCCAAATGACGGTTCCCTCGCCCCCCCCCCCCCCCCCGATTACTGTGCAACATGACATGAAGCAGGTCATCCAGAAACGAGGGCACAAATGAACCACAAAATGAGCAGGGAACTGGCTGTTGGGATGCATGTTCAGAAACAGGCTCTTTTACAAGATCCCTTCCTCACCAACTCCTCCAACTATGGATGGATCCTCCATTTATCCAACGACTTAGTGGTACACAACAGGGCCTTGGCTGCATGGCGTTGACTCACTTGTTAGTCAGTGTATTCCAGGCACACCATTTTTTCAGCCTTGGATGCAAGAAATCTGAATTACACAGCAATGCACAAATAATACCACCCTTTCCAGCCAGCAAACGCACAGGAGAAGCTCAATGTCCAACCTTCCGAGTAAATTTGCAAAACAGAAAGTGACGGTTCCCTGGCCCCCTTGCTTACTATGCTAGGGCAATTACTATGCAAAGGGGTGTGGGGGTTAGCACACTGATTCACAGCTTCTTGCATAGCAAACACCACCCCTCCATCCTCCAGGTTTGCATTGTGTGGTGTGCACGACATGTCCTTGTGGTGCAAGCAATTGGCAATGACTTGTTTCAACAATGCATGTTTGCTATTCTGTGTGTGTGGGAGAAACCATATTATGGAGGGACACCAGCATGGGTCTGCAGGGTCAGATTGCAGTGTGGTGGGGCCCAACGTCCTGCGGCTGGCCAGCTGATGGCACTGATGTATGTCATGCAGGGGTCGCCCATGTGCGCACACGTGCTTTACAAATGACCAGGGAGGCCCATATGCAGCTTGGCGGTGAACTTGGGTGTGAATGAGCGTGTTGGAGGGGGGGAGGGGCGACCAGAATATGGAGTATGGGTCAGCAGGGTCAGCAGCACAGATGAGATCCTAGGCCATACTGTGCCCAACAGCCAGGCTGCCAGGAGACCCAGATCTCTAGGCCCGGCCCCTCACCTTGGTGTGTGTGACACCCAAGACTGTTTCAATCAATACGCAAGCTGCGAGGTCCAACTCCTACTTCCTACTGCATGACAGCAGAACCATGTGTTCTGAAGTAGTGAAGCCCCGCCGGCAGGCAATCTACTGGCTTGTGTGCATGTGTGTGGTCTCCTGGTTGAGCTTGTATGGCCACACTGGCGTCCTCAGGTCGGGTCGCTCCCCACTGGTGAGTCCCACGGTGCAGGCTAGGGGTGCATCCCTGTGTTGCCCCTCGACTAGTGCGATATGCACTTTAGGCCAGAACCTGCCTCGCTGCCCCAGGACCACCCTAGAAGTGGGGGGGTGGCTCCGTGGCTTCCAACTCCACGGTATTAGTTCAACGAGCCTGTCATTGCCACGTTGCCCGATGTGTTGCGTGTGTATGGGGGCTTTCACAGCTGGTGGTGCTCGCGGCAGCAAGGCGGGCTGCCCATTTCAATGACTACCATAACACCACAGAAATTTTAGGTATTCAGTCCGACGCAATCCACATGTCCCCAGTTCACCAGTCCTACCCATTTGTGCTGTGCCTGTTGGACTAGGAATGTTTGGTTGCTTAGTTGATGCATTCTCCATGTCCTGAGGTCCCTCCCTTATTGTACCCATTCCAGTAGCTGCTGCAGGAGTAATTTTTGGTTTGCATATGGCTTCATACAGCATCCTGCAGCTTGATGTCCAAGCCACCAGTCGGGTTGCACAGTTGCCAACTTGGTAATCCCCTTCAACAAAGTGTCCTCTTTCTTCAGCACCCATCACTCTTGGACCAGGGCAGTACAGTAGTCACAGCCTAGAGGAGCATGCATCCATAAAAAAAACATGTAAATGCTCAGCATTCCAAAAGGACTCATACTTGTTCAATGGGCGCCAAAAAATGGAGAAATCCAGGGGTAATAGTGAGATCTGCCATTGCATCATGGAGGACTCCAACACAGCAGTAGTTGAAAGGACACCACAAGATCCCCCAAACCCAACCCGGTCCCCAGAATTAAACTGGGGACAGATGAGACCATAGACACATGCAAACCAAAGCATTCAGAACCTCAAACGTCTCCTCAAATTCTGCACAAGCCGCACAGAAAGGTCTTTGGACCTTCCAGCCTCTTTTCTGCACCCCCCCGGCCACTTATTTTCAGGGCTGTGCAGGCCTCCCCCCCTGCCCACTTCAGTGTGCATCCTGCCCAGCAGAGAAGGGGGGGGGGGGGTTTAGACCGCATCCCTCAATGCACCAATGCCTTTGCCTTGGCATGCGGTGCTGACCACAACGTTGCTCCCCTGGCTGGCATCTGCTGGGACCCTGACCTTTGTGACCGCTGTTGCACGCCCCCTAGACCCGTGCACGGCACCCCAGTGGGGTCGACCTCCATATCCCTACTGCCTGGAGGGACTGAGGCACTTCCCTGTTCCATCACTTTGGCGACCGCAACCCCCACCGGTCAGTCAGGAGGGCATCAGCCCACGAAGTCCAAGTCATTGCCACACAAGGGGCGGGGGGTGGGGGGGCGTAGTTGCTGGGGCAGAGGTAGGGTGGCCCCAGCCTCCGACCCATTCGACTGCCCCCCATGACACATGGCAGACGACAGGAACCTCATTTCCGGAGGGCCACAGCCTGGTTGCTGAGGGTAAGCACTGCTATACCAACGGGTCCTTGGTTTGTCGGGGGTCCCTGCAAGCAGGTGCAACAGTAGCCGCACCGTAGACAATTTGGCCAACAGGAACACCCCCACCACAGCCAACAGCCTCCAAGCATCCGCGCCCTTGTGGGCACTGCTGTTCACTCGGTGAATCCAGAGCTTCCTCCATGGGAGCTCTGCAGCAGTACTTCATGCGCGTCAATTATCGGCGTGCGCGCATCGAGTGCCGACTGGGCAGCCATTCTCCCTTTTCTGCAACACTGTGCTGGAGAGAGAGGGGGGGGGGAGATATTCAAAACAAACTTGGCCTTCTCGGGGGAGAGTGTGGCAGGACGCCTGCCTCTCACATTTTGCGCTATGAGGAACGGTCCCTTGGGCCGCCCCACGGCCTAAACAATACCATGACACACCACTAACAACGTCACACATGACCAGGGCCCTCTCAGAGAAACACTGTTGGCTTTTGCACATGGTGTGACATCTTGTTTTCTCCGGACCCTCCTCTGGTGGTTGAGTTGTGTTGGGTCTTGTGCGCTGAACAAGAGAGTCGGCAGCACTGCCAGCACGCAGAGCGTCCTCGACCAGAGGGAGGTGCCAGGGGCATGGGGTGTATGTCCCAATCACATCAAGCCCAAAAACACGGTGACCTTGGGAGTGTTGGACGGCATCTACACAATGGATGATCGGTCAGAAGGTACTGGATGCCCCCACCAAGACACGGCCCAGCCCATGTTCCAGGGGACCATACTGGCACCCGTGTGACCTTTCACTCGTTTCGCCACTCTGGTTCCGTTCCCCTTTCCGGGCGGTGAGTTACTTCTCCCGGGCGTCGGCTGACATTATTCCATGCCAATTCGGGTTGTTTGCGTCGGCAGTGACGCCCAATAATGCTGCCTGGCTGGACAAGAGGCGAAGCTGAGGGGAGCAAAGCGAAGGTGCAGGTGGAACCTTAGGTAGACTTACCCTGTTAAACATAGTCACCTACCAAGAGCGACTGGAATGCAACTGCTCAAAGGCACATGTCTTCAGAAAGGAGTGGGACAATTTCGTCAAGAGGGGTGGAGGAAACATCTGATTCTGATGCAATCAAAACAACAAGGGATACGGAAGGGTGACACATGATGTGGCGATGGAGGGACTGCATGCTACACGTTCAACGGTTGGGCGAGACGGCAGGGGGGGTAGCCACGACCTAAACTGCCCTCCATCTGAAGCCACACCCGTCGGTACACAACACGGTATACAGTTGGATCCACCTGCTTCGGCCTGGGTGTGCCTGCGGGGGGGCAGGGGCAGCCTCCGCCGAACACGAACACCGAAGCCCATTTCGTTGAGACAGCAAACGAGACCTGTACCGTGAGCAGCCGAGATCGCCCATCAAGCGACTAAAATTTAGATGCGCCGCTCGATGCATCGCGCTCGATCATTACGCCCCATCAAGGGCGTCGTCGGCTTTGCAAGCGCTGGGGTTGGATGAGCTTTCGCCATTCACATCAGGGCGACAGCTGCACCAGGCTGCAGGAGCTGAACTGAAAGTAAATAGAGCCCCCCCTGTTCTTGGGAACTCGAGGCTCGTCCTCTCTTGGGTCCTACGCTGTTTCGGGGTGCCATGCAGCATTCTGGAACGTGTGCTGGCCCAGGACAGAGGGCCGTCACGACTTTGCTCTTTGAGCACACAGGCTGTGGATGGCTGAGAACGGATATGCCCCCGCGTTCCGGGGGGTGGGGGGGCTGGGGGTCATAAAGAAGCCCAATCCTGGAGCCCACCCCTCAAAAGGAGCTCATTTCACAAACCCTCACGGCCGACCCCCGAGGGTTGCGGGCATCAATGGCGGCGGTATTGGTGCACCAACGGCACCCCATCTTCCAAGGAATTGGTGTGCATTCGGAGCCACACCAAACGCTTTCGCGCACAATTTGGCCATTTTGAACTCCCAAAAACAAAACTCTGGGAGCCCGCTGCGCGGGAGACGGATCGCTTGCCCTGTAAAGTGGGCCCCTTTCTGAACCCTTAGGCTTGAGGAGGGGGCTCAGGCGACGCCCGTCCCCCAAAACCACAGAGTCCGAGTTGGGGATCCGCTACTCCTAGTGGAGCAGCCATGGGCAAAAATCGGTGCATACACCCAAGGGCCTCCGGGGTGCACTCACCAGGACCAAAGGTCAGAGGCCAGGGGCTGTCTAGGTCTCGCTGTTTGCGGTCCGACCAGAATCCCGAACACTTTCGCGACGCTTTTGCATGTGTTCGACGAACTCGTCAATGAGGACGGGCCACGCGCTGTCGATGTCGTAGTGGTGGAACGGCGCCGTCGGATGGGTCTGCACAAACAACAAGAACTGGGCCCACTGGTCGGAGTTAATGGGGCGCTTGTAGTGGTCCGCCACAAAGTCGCACCATTCCTCGAGGTACTGGCATTGGCCCTTCAAGAGGACCCGCCAAGTGTCAACCGCCGAGAGGCAGTCCATAGATCTCTGTGCCCCGTCCTTGATGTAGCTGAAGGTGAAGCTGTAGAACTGTTTGTAGACCTCCGCATGCACGTCCATGACCTCCTGCCTGAGCTTGGGCAGCACTTGCTTGATGTGAGACTGATGCTTGGCCCCCATTGCACGCCAGCCTTCCATCCACTGCTCCCGCGTGATCCTGAATGTGGCAGTGCAGTGCAATTTGAAGGGGATGATCAGGAGGACGGGGTCATCGAAATCCAGACCAAACATCTCCGCCAGTGCGATGAACGACCCTTCTGTCAAGGCATCCAATTCCTCGTCACCCCCTTGGGCAATGCCAGCGGCTTTCAGATGCTCAAACAGAGCGTCCAACGTCAGGTTTGTGTCCGTGCCCTCCTTCTTCAAGCTCTTATTGCTGCTCCTCCGCATCACGTGCGCCACGGGGGGTGGTCCGGGCATCAGCCCTTCCATGCTGCTTGGCCATGAGGCTCCGTCGCTGGTCCCTAAGGCCTTCTGCGCCGCCTGGGAAAGCCCTTGGACATGCACTCGTGAGGCAAGCATTGCCATGCAGTTCGGAAACGGAGAACACGGGACAGCCAGGGAGAACAACGTCTGCATGCGCCAAATGCAAAGGGTAGTTGCATGTTCAGGAGGACAAGATCCCATTACCCCCTTCCCCGTCTGAGCCCTCGTGCACACACTTGCCGCTAGCGTCTACCAGATGGGAT